>PVNU02003801.1:0-1200000 GCA_003013855.2 Liriodendron chinense | reverse complement strand
ATCAATACAATTTATGATGGGTGTGCTCTCTCCTTCTTGGGGATGTGTGTAAAGGGGCCAGTGGCTTGGGTGGGCGCTATCGAAACCAACTCAATCACAAGGTGTGTTACCCCATTTCACATCAAGGGCCAGAAAATCAGACCCATCCGGGACTACACAATTGGAAACAGTGCACAGGGCAATTTATACGACTCACCTACATCATAGATCCGCCTAATATTTGAGCCTCAGGCCAAATTTTAGTGTGAAACCTAATGGGTTTAATTGATTTCATATTATCATTGTGGTGGGCCCTATAAAAATTAAGGGGGATGTCTCTCCTAACATTTTCTTTTGATGTGGCCCACTTGAATTATAAGTCAGCCTGCTTTTTCAGCCCTGGATCTAATTGGGACGAGGGATCTAATGGGTGGAGTGGATTTTACAGTGGGGCATGTAAAAACAATGGTGGGCATCCCTCTTCCCAATTGTTTCCCTTGATATGGCCTACCTAAATCATATACCAGTCTAATTTTTGGGGCTTGGGTAAAAAATGAGCTGATGCATCTATTGGTGGGAGTGGATTTCAGATGCATATCATAGTGGGACCCACCCAAGCACACCCTGCTTTGCTCGCATGTCGTGTCTCCTGGAAGCAAATAGCCCGACTGGGGGTGTGTGTATGTGTGTGTGTCTGTCTATATATCTGTGTACATATATACAAGTGTTTGTTTATAAAGAAAGTATATAAGGTAATAGATAAAAGTGTTAACTGGAGGAATGTATCCAATAGATCCCTTCATTCCAACTGAGCCAGTTTGAGCAACTTCAGATAAGAACCTGGCTAGCCCGAAATCACACACATGAGCAATCATGTCATCATCAAGAAGAATGTTGCCCGGCTTTAAATCTCGATGAATGACTGACGTTTGGCAATGATTTGTAGATAATCCAGTGCAGAAGCCACATCTATAGCTATGTTTAGCCTTTGAGTAAACTTCAGGTTCCTTGCAAATAAGCCCATTGAAACTGCTAGTGGCTCTTAGCATCGGTCCCCTCCGTCATCCTCAAATTATACAATTGAAGGTTCAAATATATGTGATTTTTCAGATATTTCTTCGCGTAGATATTCTCCAACCTCACTCATACTTCAGCCGCAGTTTCTCTCTCATGACGTTGTACAAGACCACATCCATTAGTCACAACCGGATTGAGACATTGGCTTTTTTATTGATCCTCTTTCACTCTTGATCTTCTTTCGTAGCCTTCGATTGCTTTTCAAGGAGCGCATCTTATAGCCCTTGCTGAACTAGAATGCCTTTTATCTTCACCTTCCACAGTTTAAAATTATTTTTTTCCGAATACTTATTTATATTGAATCTCATGATTGAAGTTGTCGTTGATACCTTATCTCATATTCCGATCTACCTCCCAACGTTCGCTCTAATACTACTTTGTTAGGATATAACGGCGAGCTGTCCACAACGGAAGCGAGCGAGAGAAACAATCATACAAGGAACAATCATAAAATGGCAACAATATTCAAGAAAATCAACATGTAAGAGAAGGCAATCCAAATTTGACGTGCAAAATCTCCTCAAGGATAAAAAAAACCATGGTACAAAGTGACACAAATCCACTATGAATCAAAAGTTACAAGAGCATGAAGAAACTTACATCAGATCACAAATCCCACAAGAGAAAACCCAAGCTTTCCAAGATGAAAACCAACATAGCCCTTCCTCTTAAGCTCTTTCTCTCAACCTAGAACTCTTTCTCTCTCAACCCTTGCACATTTAGGATACCCTAATTTTGGTTTACATTCACTTATATATCAATAAACCCAAAATTAGAAACATATCTTAAGAAAAACCGTATAATATCGCTAAAAAAACTACACCACCAACTTTGCAGTCCGTGCATGGCCTGGCACCACCCTACCTGACTTGGTCTAGCACCCGACAGAACCACATTTTATCCATAGAGTTCCAGCATAAATCCAGTCGAATTTTTGGTGCCTGGCCAGTCATCGAGTGCCCTACCAACAGTGGTCGGGCCCTCTACAGCCCAAAAAGAACACATCAATTTCAGATTGCAGAAGCTATGTCTGGGTGTTCTCGGGCACCCGACCCGAACTGTCGTGCGCCTAACACCCCCTGGGGTCCAAGATTGAAGGTAAAACCCCAATAGTTTGGAGGCTTCTTGTTTTCCCTAGAACTCCGATTTGTGCTTTTTTTTTTTTTTTTTTTTTTTTTTTTTTTTTTTTTTTTTTGCTTTATGGTTTTTTGGGTTTAACAAGGTGAGTTGACTGTGTTGATGGGTAGGGGTGTGTTGACAGGGTGACTTGACTCAGTGGGTTGATTCGATAAGTTGACTCGCTGAGTTGGCTTAGGGTTTTAGGTTTTTGAGATTTTAGGTTTTTGGGACTTGGCTAATGTTGAGCTCTCAATTGTGCATATTCTAGCACCAATTCATCACTCATTATGCAAGGTTTTCATGATTTAAAGACTAATTTAATGCATGTGTTGTGATTGCAGGAATGAGAGTGGACTTCACTTAATTGAAGATAAAAAAGGGTCCATTTAAAACCATTGAATGAAGATCGAAGGAGGACCAAGAGGAAGAAGGAAGCAAGGAGTAAAAGAGAGAAGTCATCAAATGAGGGCTAAGATAGGTCATTTATGCATCTTGAAGATCAAATGAATGAAGGACCAAAGGTGGAGCAAAAGTACATTGAGGATGAAGGAGGATAAGCTGAAGATTTCAGCCAAGTTCATGTCCACCGGCCGGCCGGTCACAGCCATCGACCGGCCGGCCAAACCCTCCAGAAAGAGAAAAATCTCTGGACACATTTTTATGAAGGCCGACCCACTGACCGACCGGCCGGACAGACTGGCCGACCGGCCGGCTGAAGGGTCCGCCTATCCATTGCAATGTCCAGAAAACTCAGCAGATTGAAGGCTGACCCACTCACCGACCGGCCGGACAGACTGGCCGACCGGTCGGCTGATGGGTCGGACTGTGAAAAAAACACTCCAGTGGAAATTTCAATTGCAAGCACTTTGTCAGACCGGCCGGACAAGTGGTTCGACCGGTCGGCCAACCATTCAGACCGGTCGTGCGACCGATCGGCCATGCGTAAGCTGCGGACTTTCTGTTTCTGGCGCCGAAAATCTCTGCGCACTGCGTAAGCTTACGCAGATTCTGGAATATTCTGACGTTGTGGAGCCTTCCCACTATAAAAGGACACCTAGGGATCGTTCCTAGGGTATCTTAGAAGAGTTTGAGTAAGGGGGGAGGCGGTGGAAGTGGATTTTGAAGTTCCACAACTCCTTCTAGTTTGTTTTGCTGTTTTTATGATTTTTCTACTTGTTTCATGTTTCCTTGGATCATGAGCAGCTAAACCTCTTAGCTAGGGCTAAGAGGTGAAGCTTGTAGTGGATCTAAGATGTTTTAATTCGTTTTTAGTTGGTTTTAAGATTGGTTTTCATGATTATGAACAATGGTTTGAAGTTAATATAAGTTCTAAGTAGTTTTTCTTAGTCTTATGATGACTCATGGATGTTTGGGAGAATTATTTAAGTTCTTAATTGTTGTGTGCTAGTCTTGACCTGTATGATCCGAGGAATTGGAGTACGCTCTAGTACTATGATCTTCATGTGGGGACTTCCTACCAAAGTTCTACTTTTCTGATTTTCTAAATTATGTATGGGACTGTGCATGTGATTTGAATCAAGTTCAAATCACAATCTAGACTTGTCTTGTGACTGGACTTGAGGATGGTTATGATTGTGATCTTATCCTATTGGAATTGGGATTGACCTATGCAATTGAGTATGCTCTTCCTAGCTTGCATTGAGTGAATCATATACATTGGCCGTACATGTGACAGATTATATGGTTTAACAGCTCTATCATCCCGCTAGATAGATCTTAATATCGATTCTAGTTGAGAAAGTGAGAAACCACAGCGAATTGAGCATCAAGGAATGCTACAAGTGGATCCTTGAACCCCTAGTGCCTTTTTATAATTGTTTACATTCAAATTAGTTTAAAGTTGTTACTTACATCAATCTCATACAAAATCTGGTTGTTAGCTCTCAATAGACACTATTGGATGTGTTTGTGAATTCATACACAAGTCCCTGTGGATCGACCTCGGTCTTACCGAGTTTATTACTACATCGCAACCCTACAATTGGGGAAGCGAACAGCTAACTGGTTTGATTGGGTTGAGTTTAGGGTTTTGGGCTCAGATAATGTTTAAATTAAGGTTTAAGACTAGGGTTTGGGCTTAGGATTAACTATCTAATCGAATGGAATTGGTCAAACCTTTAGCAAGCTTGTCAGCCTGGGGTGGGGGTGTCTACAATGCAGTGGAATCCAACGAGGAGGTTGATTGTGATGGTGGCGATGTATTGACCAATCTAGATTCGGGCATCTTAGTAATAAGTGGATTCTAGATTTGGGGGCATCGTATCACATGTGTCATCATCGGATTTAGTTCACCACATATAACAAGATGAGGGTGGCCTGATGTTTGTGGGTGATGACTATGCCTGTAAGATAGTCGGTATTGGATCGGTGCGCATCAGGATGTTCGATGGGACGAAACATATTCTGACAGATGTGAAACACGTTTCGTATCTTAAGAAGAATCTGATATCTCTTGGAGCACTAAAGGCACTCGGATGCATTTCAACGAGGTTAATCGCGTCCTACGAGTTTCAAAATGGGTGCTCATCATCATGAAAGCATAGAGAAGCGGAAACATCTACAGATTAATCGAAAATACCATATTGGGTGTAGCTACAAACTGTAGCGGAGTCCGCGTCTGTACATGTGTGGCATGCACACCTAAACCACATGAGCGAGCGAGGGATGAGGGTACTTTCTGAACGATGTCTTATTCTTATTTTTAAAAGTGTAGATTTTAATATGTGTGAGCATTGTATATGGTAAGCAATTTAGATTGTCATTTAAATCGAAAAAACATGTTAGTAGAAGTGTTTTAAATTATGTGTATTCTGATGTGTGGGGGCCGTCACCTGTGATTTATGGAGGGTAGTTGTACTTTATCACTTTTCTCGATGACTTCTCTAAAAAGGCATGAGTTTATTTCTTGAAGAATAAATTCGATGTTTTCACTACCTTCAAGATATGAAAGGTGATGGTTGAAAACCAGTCAGGGTAGAAAGTGAAAGTGTTGAGGATGAACAATGGAGGTGAGTTCACTTCAAAAGAATCTAATCGGTACTATAAGGATGAATGGATTGTGAGGCACAACACAATCAGGCATACACCTAAGTAAAATAGTGTGCTGAGTGGATGACTCAGACTCTCTTAGAAAGATCCCAATGCATGCCAAGTAACATTAGGTTGGGCTACGAGCTATGGACTGAGGCTTCAAACACGACTTATTTATTGGTTAATCGGTCTCCTTCTATAAAAATAAATTGTAAACTTTTAGAGGAGTTGTGGAGTGGTCATGAAGTGGATTACTCAGGGCTGCTAATATTTGGTTGTGATGCTTACTCTCATGTATTGTCAGTTGAGAGAGATAAGGTAGATCAAAGGGCAAAGAAATGTGCTTTTATGGGCTTTGTAGATGGTGTGAAGGGATACATATTGTACAACTGAGTCACATGAAAAATCATGATTAGTTGGGACTTCAAGTTTGATGAGGACTTCTTATTCCATAAGAATGGATATAAGGACGTAGAAAATCAATTATGGACGTTAAGATTGAAAAGGATGAAACACAGGACAAAGTTAAGCCACAGACAAAGGTACAAGAGCAGGTGGAACCGCCACACCAATGAGAAGGAATCCACCAAGAGATCATAAATTACCAACTAGATACAGAGATGACGTAAACATTGCATTCATCCTCAGTACGGATGAGGGAGATCCATTTACTTTTTAAGAGGCTTTTGATGATTTAGATGCCAAAACGTGAAAGGTGGTGATGCAAGATGAGATTGCTTCTTTATATAAGAATGAGATGTGGGAGCTGATGGAGCTTCCAGTTGAGCGTAAAGCAATCAGGTATAACTGGAAAGAAACAGGATAGGTACAAGGAAAGACTGGTAACAAAGGGTTATACGCAGAAGGAGGGTGTCAACTTCAACGAGATTTTCGCACCTGCAGTGAAGCAAATATTTATCAGGTTCGTGTTGGCGTTGTTGCGCAATACAACATTGAACTAGAACAAATGGATGTGAAAAAATGCTTTCTTACATGTAGAGTTAGAAGTGAAGATCTACATGAAGTAACCAAAAGGGTTTGAGGTACAAGGATCAGAGAATAAAGTTTACAGGTTGAGGAGGTCGTTTTATGGCCTAAAACAATTGCTTAGGTAGTGATATAAGAAATTTGATATTTTCATGGTGAGTCGACGATTTACTAGAAGTGAATATGATCATTGCATTTACTTCAACGCAATAGATGATAAAAAAATTCATCTTACTGGTATTATATGTTAATGACATGCTCATCGCCAAGCATAACATGCCTGAGATTAACATATTAAAGACCAGTTATCAGGGACATTCGAGATAAAAGATTTAGGGGCTACAAAGACGATTCTTAGCATTGATATAAACAAGGACAGGGAGAGGAGCGGGCTAAGGCTGTCTCAAATAGATTACATTAAAAAGGTCTTAGTCAAGTTTGGGATGGACAAGGCTTAATTCGTTAGCACACTCGATGCTCCTTACTTTCAACTTTCTTCTGAACAATGTCCTACTATAGATGAAGAAAAGAAGGTTATGTCTCGTGTGCGCTACTCAAGCATAGTTGATATCTTAATATATGTCATGGTTTCTGCAAAACTGGATATTTCACATGCAGTCAGTGTTATGAGCAGATACATGTCAAACCCTAACAAGCAACATTGGGAGATAGTGAAATGATTACTTCAGTATTTACGGGGTATAAAAGACTATGTTTTGATAATTGAAAAATCAAAAGGAAAGCTTGTAGGCTATGTAGATTTACATTATGCAGGGAATGTGGATAATAGAAGGTTGACTTTCGGTTGCTCATTTGTATTTACTGGTGGAGTGGTCAATTGGATGTCGAAGCTTCAATCTGTTGTGATTCTTTCCATAACATAAGCTAAGTATATAACGGTGACGAATGCATTCAAGGAAGGTGTTTGGTTGAGAGGCGTGATGAATGAATTAGGGCTTTAGTAGGAAGACGTGGTGGTTAATTGCAATAGTAAAAGCATAATCAATTTTGTGAAAAATTCTGTTTATCATTCCCATACAAAACATATTGATGTTCGTCATCATTTTATCTGACAGGTGCATGAGGAAAGTTGAGTTATTCTTGAAAATATTCATACAAGCATGAATCCATTGGACATGATTACGAAGGTGGTTCTTGCAGAGAAGTTTTAAGTTATGTTCAACTTCTCTGGGTTTGACAATGAAAGAATGAAGATAGAGTGTGCATGAGAAGCGACGTTGGCAGGTAAAGCTATGATGGAGATGAATAGAGATAGAAGAAGCATCTTGAAACAGTGAAGGATTCATGAAAGATTTAAAGCTTGGTGGGGATTGTTGAAAGGAGCCTTAAATCTTCAGTTTTAAGGGGGTGATCGGTTGACCAACCATTGTGGTTGGTTAATCGAAAATACCCTAGATGAGACAGATTAGTCTCTGGATAGTTTTGGGCATGTTTGATCAACCAACGTTTGGGTCTCGATCGGTCAAAAATAGTTAGAATTCCTTGCAAACTCTCTGGACTATTTTGGGTGTGTTCGATTGACCGAACATGTCAGTTCAAGCGACCAAGGGATCATCGGTTGATGTCGATCGACCAACCGACGGTTCATGCGATTTTTAGTAAGTTTGTGTTATTTGTTTCCTGTTCCAGTTGTAACACTATATATATGCATGTAATATGAGATTAGGGTATTCTAATCGTAGGAGGGAGATTTAAAACGTTTCTCAGTTTGCTAAGGAGGAGGCTAGGTTGTTTCGAATCTGTAAGTTCTATTTCTATCTCTTGTAATTTGGTTTCATAATGAATTGATGTAGCTTTGTCCCATGGTTTTTTCTTACAAGGATTTTCCACATAAAATTTATAAGTTCTTTGGTTTGCTATGCTTGTATGATTATAATTGCCTTGTTTAATTCTTCTCTAAGTTACTTCCACGGTCCCAACAAAATGGCGATAAAATATATAGTGGCAGATACATTATTCGCCACTAATATTAATGTCAGAATACCAGAGGATGCCACCTGACATGTGTTGTCTATAGTGGTGGCTAAATTATCCTCTACTTCAGACTTTAATCATTACAGAAAACCAAAAGGTGTCACTTGACCTATTTAATTGCCTATATATTAACGGATCTAAACTCCCACCACTATATGAAAAAAAAAAATTGTGCGATTAATGTTGTTGGTAGGGTTAAAATGGTGGTAAAATTTATAATGGCAAATAAAATACCCTAGCATTATATGTTTTAGTGGAGTGTAAGTTGTCCGCCACTATACTCAGTCGTTTTGAGACGATCGTAGGATTCTTTACACAACGATGGATAACGTATCCGCCACTAATTCGTTGCTATATAAATGGCCAATCGTTATTTTTGTCGGTAACAAGGTACACAACGGCAAAAAAGATTATATCCACTGTTAGCAACAACCACTATAGGTTTAGCATATTCGCTATTGTAGCAGACTGATGGTTTGCGTCATTATATATACTTTATTATGGTGGAATATTGGATCTACCGCTAAGGACTGCCACCATATATAGGTCACTTTAGTTATAGTGTTAGGATTCCCCACAAGTTGTGATGCCAAACGAAAACTTAAAAATAAATTTAGTATGTTCCATGCACTCTGATTTGAATATATTTAAGTTGAGATAGGTTAGTTTAAACCATAATGAATTTTCAGAACATTTAATCCATAAAATTCTACTAGACAACAAAGGACAAAATAAATAACCAAACTTATAAAATTCTTAACTATTAAACTTCATTCCTTTCTTTCTTTCTTCTTCTTTTCTTTTCTTTTCTTCTTCTTCTTTGTGTTAAATCTATAGTCAGACTAACTGAAAAATACTTCATCAAACTATGTAGATGCTCTACCCAAAACGGGAATAACTACTCCTAAAAAATTTAACAGGACTTCATCAAATCATCTTCAGTCGACTCGGAAGGCCCCTAAAACTTGAACGGGTCAAACACAAAAGGTCTTGGTACATCTCAAAAATAACCAGTGGACCCGATTATCAAATCCAGAACCTAACGCATTTGATCCTAAACAACCATCCCGACTCCTTGGAAACCTTTAGCATGTCTCATTTCCGTAAAGTTGTCTTTGGTCGACGTAGGAAGCACCAAAATCTGAGCGGGTTAAGTCATAAGGGTCCCCAACACTTCCTGAAAACAACCAATGGACCTGATTGGCAGATCTAGAACCAGGTGAACCAAATCTAGGCCAATTAACTAGACTATTCAAGAACTTGGAGTCTGCCTCACCTTGATAAAATTGTCTCTACACGACTTGGGAGGCACTTATATTGAAACGAATTGAATAAAAAGTGCCCCAACGCCTCCCAAAAACAATGAACAAACCCAATCGATTGAAAACTCTTGAATTTAGCAGATTAAATTGCAACTAAACTTTCAAGCATACCAGAACTTTGTTCATATGCTGAACGAGAGGAATTGTATGAAAGATGACAAATCATATTGTCAGTTAGTGATTGGCCGACGATCCACCTAACACACTTTTAATCAATAGATTTGTTCCCTAACACTTGGTGAAACAAAAATAGAAAGGAGTATGATATCACCGTTGTCCAGTTGCTAGCCTACAGTGGAATGTCTATAAATGTTGCATAACAACTACCATTTGGGACAGTTCATCTGCCCTCAACCCTAGGTTGTATGAAACAAGGCTAGATAATCTTTTTCCTCATTGTCTGCACGAACCTTATGGGTTTTGTGAAGTGAGGCAAGATATAATGATATTAAAATTCTATCAAATTCCCAAAAAACCCTAACTTTGTTAAAGTAGAGATTGCACGTCATGCAGACAAAAAATGGTGCTTAAGCTATTTTTCTTGTCATTGAGGCCGTTACTCGGAATTTACTATCATATATAGACTAATCACAAGATTCACTCAAGCTGGAAAATCTTATAATTCCCTAACCTATAAGCACTATTCTACAAGTTCTAGCCAGCCGTAAATTTTAATTCTCATTTGGCTAGTGACGACTTCAAGTTATATGCAATATCTCATCCAATTCAAATCACACCTCAATCACACAAATGTTAAAGGCGAGTAAAAAAAAAGGCCAAGTAAGTGAGACACCAAACTTGCGTGGAAGCGTTCATAGACTAATAACAAGTTGGAAGTCAACGGATCATAAATAAATTCCTTAAGATTATAGCATCAATTTTAAAACTTTTGAATAAAATATATTTCATCTTAGCAAGCCAATATTATTCTTATTATAATAAGATGATGCCTTTTTTCATATTAAATTCATTACCTAGCATAATATAAAACAAAGAAAAAGAAACACATCTTTTCATTTATTTAATATCAATACAAGCACACTCTTTAACCCGAGTCTAAATATATTTGGAGCTTATTTAGAAAAGTATTCAACAAAGTAATTTTATTTCAAAATATTTCTCAAGATAACTAATGATAATAACTTAGTAATGACTGAAGTAAGACAAACCTTCATATAATATTTATGACCTAACTTGTCTGTCTCGGTGATGAATGAGATACAATTCCTTGATTGTATTCATCTCTGCAACCACATCTCTCATGCACATTCGTTCTCTTGGAGATTCTGCAGAGCACGATACACCGATTTTGACCATTGAAATCAAGCAATCTTGCATTCTATTTCTTGTATTGATACAATTTTCATTGCCTTGAGTAACTTCAACGTCTTCAATAAGCAGTCGTGGATCAACAATCTCCAATACTCGTTCAGGCAAAGCCAACTTAGAGAAATGATGAAGGCTTAGATTGTCTGTAAACATGTCATCAGTTGGCCGCTTTCCTGTGATCATCTCCAATAGAAGGATTCCATAGCTATAAACATCTCCTTGTGTAGATGCTTTACTGCCCATTGCATACTCTGTAATTTATACATCTCAAATTGGAATGTAAGTGACCATTTAGATACAAATAACATCAAAGGTTGAATTTAGAGAGAGAGAGAGAGAGAGAGAGAGAGAGAGAATAATCTATATAAACAAGTAATTAGTATTTTTGTTATTCTAAGGATCCAAATTTCTAACAACAATTGGTGCTCTATGAACTTGCAAGTTCCTAAGAAATGTTGTACATTGATCAAGACTGTTACTTAAAACAAAGAACTGTGCACGTAAATCATCTGGTGAACAAATTAGTTATTATTATGATTTTTATGTATCTTAACTAAAGATATTATGTATGGGTAAAAAAAATAGTGACATTATCAGAAAAGAGTTCATTATGCCTTATTATGGTGTGATTCATGTGGCATCTAGCTACATCCTTAAAATCAATGAGATTTTGATGCCATCAAAGTTTGAATCTTGTCAAGTGTGGGTCCTTCAAATATGAGGTCGATCTTTCAGGACCTGTATCCCGTCAAACATTCTGGTGGCCCCATGGAGTTTTTAATGGTGGAGGTTTAATCATTATTGTTTCCTTTAATATAGTCCACCTAAAATTTGGATCTGTTCAATTTTTTAATGGTGCCCTACAATGATATGCCAAAATGGATGAACGGTGTGGATGTAAGGCATATACATCACAGTGAGGCCCACAGTGAGGGATCCACCCAAACCTCAGCCTTATGTGAACAGTGCTCACCTAAATAAATATATATTCACCGTGTTAATTGACACCCATGCAGCATGCTTTCTGAAGCTTCATAGTAGTTTCCTGACTACTAAAAATAAGAAGTTTACACTACGTTAAAACAGTGCTAACATGGTAAGTTTGTAAGAGATGTGATCGTGAGATGCTCCAGAGGTATGCAGAAGTCAGACACTCCACTCGGTGGGCCAGCCAAATATGTGGTTTGAATTAGTTTATTCGGCATACCTCTTAAAAATGCCCTAATGAGTTTACAAGCGTCACTTTTGCGCATTGTTGTTTTCATTGTGGGGTTATACCTTGTCCCACACACCCAAGTAGCAGATGTGAGGTAGGTTAGGGTTAGAATTTGTCTAAGAAGCTGTAACATGTTTCTCTTTCATGGTGGGTGTGCTCTCACCTTCTTGGGGTGTGCGGAGAGAGAGAGGTTCCAAGTCCTACTGGTTTGACCACAAGTTATGTTCTACCAAACCGATAAACGCCAACCGCTTATGGGCCTGTTTGAAATGATGTATTTCATGATAATGATGATTGTAATGTAGTTAACCTTTTTCTGCATTTATTATTTACAATATTTAGAGATGTATTTCTTAACCATGGTAGTGTATTTTACTTTTTTTGCCGCATTTATAATTTACCAAAAGTATTTAGAGGCTGTACGAATGTTGCCACAGCAACTTTTTGATACGGAGAATGAGAGACCACTCTGTGGTCCCACCATGATGTACATGTTTTATTTAGTAGAGTGAGCATCGTCTGTGTTGAAAACACAGAAAAATTCAATGTCGTCTATTCTCATTGGTACACGTCATAGTCAATGACATCAGCTAAAAAAACCAGCCGATTTTCTCTCTCACGTATGGATTGCGTGCTACACAACCCACTTTTACAGCGTGGAATTTCCCTGGGCCTCATCCTAATTTTTATCTGTTTGATCAGAAACGTCCATTAATTTTTTCAGATTATTCTAAAGCATAAGATAAAAAATGAAGCACATCCAAAGCTCAAGTGGACCACACAACAGAAAGCATGCGATTGAACGAAACGTTTAAACCTTCCTACGGTCCACTTTGAGGTTTATTTGCCATCTAACCCCTTCATAAGGTCACTTAGACCTTGATTCAGGGAAACCACAAACATCAGCTTGATCAGAGCTGTCTATTGCAACAAGATGTTTTCAATGGTAGGTGTTCATTTCCTACTCTTTCTGGTCGTGTGGCCCACTTGAGCCTTGGATCTGATTTATTTTCAGCCTCTTGACTAAACGGTATGAAACAAAATGATTGGATTGTGTGGATCTAATACATTCATCATGATGGACCCCACAGAAGTTACACCTTTCACCTGTTCCGGTAGAGCGGAATTTCTTTAGGTGGGAAATTTACGCTGCCCATGATGACTTATTTCTTAGATCCACACCGTCCATATAATTTTTCAGATCTTTCCAGGATATAAACCTAAAAACAAGTTAGATTCAAAGCTCAACTGGAACACATCAGTAGGAAACAGTGGAATTGATGCTACCGTTGAAAACTTCTTAGGGCCCAGACGGCTCTGATCAAGCAGATATTTGTGTTGTACCTTCATCCAGGTATGGGTGGACTTATGTACTGGTTACAATATGTTAGATGAAGCCTCACGCTTGGCCCGAGGAAGGTTTCAACCAAAGTTTGTGTAATCCTGACTACTTTCTTTTGGTGTGGTCCACTTGAGATTTGGATGTCGCTTATTTTTGGAACCATCCTCTAAATCTATTTGAAAAAATTGATAGACGGTGTGGATGTTTATGTGAAATCAATCTGATCACAAGGTGTGCCACCCAATTTCACACTAAGGGCCAAAAAATCAGACCCATCCATGATTCAAGTGCATCACACAATTGGAAAGTATACAATGCAACGCTCACTCTCCAAATTGTTTCCCTTCCTATGGCTCACTTGAATCATTGATGGTCCTGATTTTTGGGCCTTAGGACTAATTTTTGTGTGCAACCTAATGCTTGCAGTTGATTTCATATTATCATGATCATGGTGGGCCTTATAAAAATTAAGGGTGGATGTCTCTCTTAACTTTTTCTTTTGATGTGGCCCACTTGAATTATAGGTAGGCTAGCCTCTTTTTTTTTTACCCTTGATCTAACTCAGGATGACACATCTAATGGTTGTAGTGGATTTCACAGCGGGCCATGTAAAAACAATAGTGGGCATCCCTTTCCCCGATTGTTTCCCTTGGTATAGCCCACCTAAATCACCAACCAATCTGAATTTTGGGCCTTCAGCCTAACATGGGCTGATGCATCTGTTGGTTGGAGTGGATTTCATATGGGCCCACACAAACCCACCCTACTTTGCTCGCATGTCCAGTCTCCTAGGAAGCAAACAGCCAGACTGTGTGTGTGTAAGAAATTAGATAAGTTAATAGATTTACCTGGAGGGATGTATCCAATAGATCCTTTCATTCCAACTGAGCCGGTTTGAGCAACTTCAGATAAGAACCTGGCTAGCCCGAAATCACCCACACGAGCAGTCATGTCATCATCAAGGAGAATGTTGCTCGGCTTTAAATCTCGATGAATGATTGAAGTTTGGCAAAAATTATGTAGATAATCCAGTGCAGAAGCCACATCTATAGCTATGTTTAGCCTTTGAGTAAACTTCAAGTTCCTTCTCAGCTGGTCATAACCATCTCCGTGCAACCATTTTTCTAGACTTCCATTGGGCATGTACTCATAAATTAGAGCTTTAAAATCATTGCCCTTAAAGTCAATGCTTGAGCAACAAGTTAAGATCTTAACAAGATTCCGGTGCCTAATGTTTCTCAAAGCTTCGCATTCGGCAATGAAGCTCCTCAGAGCTCCTTGTCGTTGAAGGTTGAAGACTTTCATTGCTGCCATAGTTCCAACACGATCTAGAACCCCTTTATATACAGCGCCAAAACTTCCGGTGCCAACCAAATTAGCAGAAGAGAACCCATCTGTTGCTTTAAAGAGTTCCGCATAAGACACGTTCACAAAAGTATCCTCCGCAGAAGGCACAGCAAAAGGTTTCCTTCTCGACTTTCTTATCCAATAAAGAGCGGCAAAGAAACATGATAATGAAATAAGACACAGGACAACACCAATTACTGAGAATTTTACTTTTGAAGCAAGAGACTTCCCCCTTGTCTTGGAAGCTTGGCTAGAGCATGGAGGCAATTTTAATTCTTGAATACCACCACAAAGCTTACTATTTCCGAGCACTGAAACTCGACTGGCATTTCCAAAGACCCCATGTTTTGGTAATTCACCCTTGAAATCATTGAAGGACAGATTTAGATACTGTAAAGCAAGCTTCTCCAGGTATTTTGGAATCTCCCCAGATAAGTTGTTGCGTGAAAGATTCAGGGATTGAAGGCCTCTTAGAGTACTAAATGTTGGAGGAATTGATCCTTGAAAGAAGTTCCCATCCAACCGAAGATACTCTAGGCTGAGACAATTGCCTAGCCAGCTTGGAATTTCGCCTGACAAGTTGTTATTAGAAACATTGAGTTTTCCAAGAGCGTTCAAGTAACCAGCTTTCAGTGGCAGATTACCCGTAAAAGAGTTGTTTCCAACATCGAGTTCAATCAAAGAGGGAAGGGTGAAAATTTGTTTGGGTAACCTACCGCTAAGGTTATTACTGTAGAGGTATATGAATTGTAGGTTTATGCAATTACCCAGAGTTGAAGGTATGCTTCCCGATAGATTGTCTTCAGATAAGCTGAGTGCGTACAATTTGGAGATGTTGCCCAAGGAAGACGGAATTTGCCCTGAAAAATCATTTCTACTCAATTCAAATTTCTCCAAATTGCTGAGCATCCCAACACCCATGGGAATTGTACCTGTCAGAAAGTTATTCTCCATAGCCAGCACTGTTAAGCCAACAAGATTCTGAATCCCAGATGGTATGCTTCGGAATATCATGTTATTGTCTAACGATAGTTCTTCTAGCTGGGTCGAAAGATTAGCCATGGAGTCAGGCAAGGCACCGCTGAGACGGTTAATGCCTACGTCCAGTATTTGTAAACTACTGCAATTGGTCAAAGAATCGAGAAAGCTCAAGTCACGAGCTTTCCCAATTCCAAGTTTATTTCCCCACAAACCTAAGTTCGACAGACTCTTCAGGCTTCCAAAATTCATAGGCACGGATCCGCTAAAGCTATTGTCTGAAAGCTCAATTTGTGAAAGTCCTGAAGCATTGGATAATGAAACTGGTATGGGTCCTGTGAATTGGTTTCGTCCGAAGAAAAGCATTTGGAGATTAGGAAGAGTGAGGCCTAAGTTAGGAGGAAGATTTCCATAAAATCTGTTCAATCCCACGTCCAAATTTTAATAGAGGAGATATTGTATAGCTGGGGCGGAATCCTACCTGACAATTCATTCTCAGCAATGGCAAGCTTATTTATGTTTGCCAACCGACCCAGGTCGTCGGGGATGCTGCCCTCCAGACTGTTTCCTGAGAGATAAAGCATAATAAGAGACGAAAGGTTTCCAAGTGAAGGTGGGATGCTTCCTGTAAGACTGTTGTCACCAACGTCCAATATTGAGAGCTTCAATAGAGAGCCAAGCTCAGTTGGAATCCTCCCTGCAAGCTGGTTCTGATAAATTGAAAGGACTTTCAGTTCCGAACAGTGGGTCAGATTTGCTGGAATTTCTCCTGTCAGTGTGTTGTGATACAGTTTCAGAAGCTGCAAGCGGAACAAACGACCCATCTCTTCAGGAATCGAGCCATGGAATCTGTTGTCTGCGAAATCGATTATCTTGAGGAAGCTGAGGTTCCCTATGTAGGGAGATATGCGACCCAAAACGTTTTGGACAGTGAGGTTCAAGGCGGTGACCCTTTGAGGATGGCGGCGAGCACCGCATGTGACTCCTTGCCAGCGGCAGAAGTGGAGAGTATGGTTCCATGAGCTCAAGGAATGGAGAGGATCGTCGGTTATCAGATCTTTCAAGTTAAGCAAAGCAAGCCTATCTGTTTCATTGGAGAAGTTAGCGGCAGATCCGAAGAAGTATGGAACGTGAATGGAAGAGAGAAGGAAAAATGACAAAAATGCCCATAGGCTGATAGGAGGAATCTCCATTATCGAGTTTGAGGCCAGAGTGTTGATGAGACCATTGATGACTTGGGGTGTCTAGTAATGAGAAATGATCGGACGGCTTTTGTGGGTACCATTTTTCGATTGCATTTTATTTTTTTAATCCGGATCCTCTGTTGCACTGAGGTGTGACGTGGTGTGATCAGGTTGCTCCGAGCCCTGAGGTGTGATCAGATTTCACTAAGGATGTGACGCGGTTGCAGATAATATGGACCAATGAAAAAGCAAATAGGGATCCTTGTTTTTTTCTGCCGACGAAGGGGAGCAAAGTAGCTGTCAACCTGATACCCTTAATACTAAACTTAATGCATATATATATATATATATATATATATATATATGGACACTCACACACGCTTTTCATATGTTTTTCCATCTCATTTTAGGAGGTGATTCCAAATCTTAAGAAGATCCAAGTCTTCGGTGGACCATACCAATAGAAACATTGACAAATAACCATTAAAAATTGTTTATGGGCCACAAAAATTTTAGATCAATCTGATCTTTCTAATTTCCCTTCAAAAATACTTTTTGGGAATTATCGACCGGTTGGATTGAAAACAAACATTAAGAAAACGTTACGATGGTCCCTTTGGAATTTTTAATGGTGAGGCACAAAATCAACACTGTTTCCTTTGGTGTGGTGCACCTGGCATTTTTATCTGCATGACTTTTCATACCCCACCCTAAAATAGTCCGGAGAAACGGATGGACGGAGTGGATCTACATAAAATTGTCAAGGTGAGCCCTACGGTAGGGGTAACACCCACTAAGCTGTTACTCGGGTAAAAACTAATTTCCTCCCTAATGAAAGAGGTTCCCAAAGACCCCAAATGGGCAGTCCGATAGGGCTACGGAACCAAAAGTCGTCTGGGCTACGGAAACAAAAGTCGTCTGGGCCGGCCTGGAGGCGGATTAGCTACTGACAGGTTGAGTAGCTATCTAGCTACTGAAGTGACGTCACCAACTTCTGTGGGCCTCTCCATGATATATGTATTGTATCCACACCGTCCATCCATTTGGAGAGAACATTTTATGTCATGAACTAAAGAATGAGACAGATCCAAAGATCAAGTGGACCCCACCAAAGAAAACAGTGGGGATTGATCTTCTACCATTAAAAACTTCTTGGGGCCGTATAAGTTTTCTATCAAGCTGATATTTGTGTTTTCCCTTCTTCCATGTCTATGTGAACTTATGAACAGATTGGATCTCAAATAAACATCATGGTGGGCCCTAGTAAGGTTTCAACGGTCGCATCAGTGTCCCCACTATTTTCTTTGGTGGGGTCCACTTGAGCTTTGTATCTGTCTCATTCTTTAGCTCATGCCCTAAAATGATCTCTCCAAATGAATGGATGGTGTGGATACAACACATACATCACAGCAGTGGGGTACACAGAAGTTGGTGACGTCACTTCAGTAGCGAGATAGCAACTCAACCTGTCGGTAGCTAATTCGCGTCCGGCCGGCCTACAGTGGAAGAAGAAGGGGCGCGACTTGGGTGAGACCCCGGAACCAGCGATGTGGTGGGACCCTGAACCTAGGGCCCACCTGGATGTATTCTTTGTAGATCCATGCCGTCCATCTGTTTCTTCAAATTATTTTAGGATACAATCCCAAAAATGAAACAGATGCAAATTTTAGGTGGACCACACCAAAAGAAACAGTTATCATTCAACTGTGACCATTAAAAAATTCCTGGAGTCCACCATAATGTTTATTGACCATCCAATCTGTTGATAAGGTCACGTAGACAGAGATGAAAGGAAAAAACAAAAATCAGGTTGATAGAAAACTTTTGTGGCTCACAAAAGGTTTTTAATGGTCATTAACCAATGTTTCTTATATTACAGTCCAGCCAAAATTTTAATCTTCTTCATTTTTGGTAGCATAATACAAAATAATCTGAAAAATCAGATTAACGGCATGGATCTACAAGGAATACATCCAGGTGGGCCCTAGGTTCAGGGTCCCACCCACATCGCTGGTCCGGGGTATCACCCAAGTCGCGCCCGGAAGAAGATAGCGTCCTGCCCACGCGTGGACCGACTCGGTCGCGGGCGCGGATTTCCTAGCGAAAGCCTTGCGCAGGCGCTGGGAACCAATGTGGGGCCCACACTAATTGTTTTATATAAATCCACCCCGTCCATCCGTTTTGAGAAATCATTTTAGGACATGAGAACAAAAATGAACCTGGATCCAAGACTCAAGTGGGCCGAAAACGTGAGGATTGAACATCCACAATTGAAATATTTGTGGAGCCACAAGAGTTTCGAATCAAGATAATATTTGTGTTTCCAGTTCATCCCATTAGTAGTGGCGTTATGAACAGTATGGATGTCATATAAACATCACTGTCGACCCTAGGGAGGTTTTAACAGTATTAATTTACCTACCAACCTTTTCCTTTAGTGAGGCCCAATTGAGTCTTGGATCCGGTTCATTTTTGTTCTCATCTCCTAAAATGATTTCCCAAAACGGATGGACGGGGTGGATTTATCAAAAAAATCACTATGGGCGCCACCTTGGTTCCCAGAGCAGGAACTTCCTGCGCAAGGCTTTTCGCAGGAAATCCGTGCCCAGAATGGATGGCAGATAAACATTCTGGTGGAATGTATGAAGTTTTTAATGGTGGGATGCAATCATGGCTGTTTCTTTGGTGTGGTCCACCTAAGATTTGAGTCAGCTTTGTTTTTGTGATCATGCCTTAAAATGAGCTTTCAAAATGGTTGGATGGTTTGGGTTTAAGGTATATGCATCCCTGTGAACCCCCCGGTGGATCCGTGGTCTCACCTAATCCGCTCCCGAAATTTGCGTCCGGGACGGGCGCGAAATATTGGGTACTACCCCACCAGGACCTACCTAGAGACGGACGGTCCTACCAGGGGCTATATGGGGCCCATTGTGACATGTGCTTTTATCCACGCTGTCCATCATTTTAAAGGGTCATTTTAGAGTATGATCCAAAAAGGGAAGGTAGATCAAAAGCTTGAGTGGACCACACACGGGAAGCAATGGTGACAATGATCTCCACCATTAAAACTTTCCTAAGGCCAATGTGATGTTTAGTTGCCATCTAACCTGCTCACAAGGTCACATAGACCTGAATGAAGGGAAAACATAAGAATCGGGTTGATCTAAAACTTTGCTCCGAGCCCTGAGGTGTGATCAGATTTCACTAAGGATGTGACGCGGTTGCAGATAAGATGGACCAACGAAAAGCCAGCAAATAGGGATTCTTTGTTTTTCTGCCGACAAAAGATCTGCACTCTTTTTTAATCCAGATCCTTGATTTGTTAAGATTCCCTTTCTTTCTTTCTTTTTTCCTTTAAATACTTGAAGGGGAGCGAATTAGTTGTCACCCTGATACGCTTAAATACTAAAGGGGAGCCAATTAGATGTTCCCTGATAACAGCTTATTAGCGGGAGTTACCCTAACCGTGTGCGGCCCAACTTAATAGGAGAAAAATTTTGCTACACCCACGAGTTAGCTAGCTAGCTACGCCGGGTGTAGTAATGACCCACCATGATATATTGTTTATATCCACTCCGTCCATTCATTTAGAAAGATCATTTTATGGCCTGACAATAAAAATTGGGCTGATCCAAAGCTTAAGTGGACCCAGAACAGAAAATAGTGGGAATTGAACGCTAACCATTAAAAATTTCTTGGGGTCCACTTGAGCTTCAGATCTGCCTCACTTTTGGTATCATGCGCTAAAATGATCTCGACAAATGGATGGACGGTGTGGATATAACCAATACATCATGCTGTGGTCATTGCTACACTCGGTGTAGCAAGCGTAGCTAACTCGTAGGTGTAGCAAAATTTTTCTCAACTTAATATATATATAGAGAGAGAGAGAGACTCTCAAGTCCAACTGGTTGGACCACAATTTGCAGTCCACCTAGGAGATTGCTTCCAACCCGTTAACTGATTGTGAAATCCACTCCTACTAATAAGTTGGCCCCACCACAAGGAACAATTCATACAAAAATCAGCTGCATCCATTGACCAAGTGTACCACACTTGAATTTTGCTATTAATCAATGGCTATACACTGTTTTCTATATTGTAGCTCACTTAATGATTAGATAGGGCTGATTTTTGAACCAGGGAATCCTCATGGTGGGGCCAACCTAATTGGAGGATTGGATTTCACAAGCACTTAACAGGTTGGAAAAAATCTACTGGGTGGACCATAAATTGTGGTCCAACCCGTTGGACTTGAGAGTGACTCATATATATATATATATATATATATATATATATATATATATATATATATATATATATATATATATATATATATATATATATATATATATTAAGTTGTTCATATGTTTTTCCATCTCATTTTAGGAGGTGATTCCAAATCTTAAGAAGATTCAAGTTTTAGGTGGGCCATACCAATAGAAACATTGACAAATAACCATTAAAAATTGTTTATGGGCCACAAAAATTTTAGATCAATCTGATCTTTCTAATTTCCCTTCCAAAATATCTTTTGGGAATTATTGACCGGTTGGATTGAAAACAAACATTAAGAAAACGTTACGATGGTCCTTTTGGAATTTTTAATGGTGAGGCACAAAATCAATACTGTTTCCTTTGGTGTGGTGCGCCTGGCATTTTTATCCGCTCGACTTTTCATACCCCCATCCTTAAAATAGTATGGAGAAACGGATGGACGGAGTGGATATACATAAAATTATCAAGGTGGGCCGCACGGTAGGGGTAACACCCACTAAGCTGTTACTCGGGTAAAAGCTAATTTACTCCCTAATGAAAGAGGTTCCAAAAGACCCCAAATAGGCAGAGTTCTGTGGGACCAACGGAAACAAAAGTCGTGTGGGCCAGCCTGGACGCGGATTAGCTACTGCCAGGTTGACTAGCTATCTAGCTACTGCCAGGTTGACTAGCTATCTAGCTACTGAAGTGACGTCACCAACTTATGTGGGGCCCTCCATGATGTATGTATTGCATCCACACCGTCCATCCATTTAGAGAGATCATTTTATGGCATGAACTAAAGAATGAGACATATCCAAAGATCAAGTGGACCCCACCAAAGAAAACAATGGGGATTGATCTCCTACCATTAAAAACTTCTTGGGACCGTATAAGTTTTCTATCAAGCTGATATTTGTGTTTTCCCTTCTTCCATGTATATGTGAACTTATGAACAGATTGGATCTCAAATAAACATCATGGTGGGCCCTAGTAAGGTTTCAACCGTCGCATCAGTGTCCCCACTATTTTCTTTGGTGGGTCCACTTGAGCTTTATATCTGTCTCATTCTTTAGCTCATGCCCTAAAATGATCTCCAAATGAATGGATGGTGTGGATACAACACATACATCACAATGGGGCACACAGAAGTTGGTGACGTCACTTCAGTAGCGAGATAGCTACTCAACCTATCAGTAGCCTATCCGTGTCCGACCGGCCTACCGTGGAAGAAGATAGCATCCTGCCCACACGTAGACCGACTCGGTCTAGGCAGGGCTGTGGGACCCATCATGATGTAGAACTCAGGATTATCATATTCGGGTTCCCAATTTAAGAGCGTCACTTATTTTTGGCCACGAACTAAAAGATAGGTGGTCGGACGACAATAACCGACCCTTTTGTTATTATTATTTAGATAATTAAATGGTTGATTAGTTTAGTATACAATGTATTAGATGTAAATGTATTATATAAACATGTATTATTTAGTTCATACTTGAGAACTTGAGATGAGGGTCATCGTGTTCGAGATGTGACACCATCCATTATGTGGGGCCACTTTTGATATACACCGTCTATCACGTGGAGCATACCTTTCAATGTGCACCAACTATCATGTCGAGTGTAGACTCCCTACCTTTGGCTACAATGTTGTTAGAAATAGCTGAATGAATGGAGGATCATACCCCCAACACCCCATGTCCAAACCCAACCAAACTCACCCTTGTAAGCCCCAATCCATAGCCCAGCTCAAGCCTGAACCCAATCGACTCACCCCTAAACATCAGCCTGAAAAACCCCCCATAAGAAAAACCAGTCAAAAAATCTCAAAGAAGTCAAACTTGGTGAGTCAACCCGCTGAGTCAAATCACCGAGTCAACTTACCGGGTCATCCAGCCCTTGCACCCAGTCAACTCACCGTGTCAATCCATCTTTCAACCCAGTCAACTCACCTAGGTTCCGGGCCACAGCTTCGGAGTAGGTCCGAATCTCGAACCGACAACTTTTTGCTTCAGGTTCGGGGGCCGTACGCTCCGAAGCTTGAGCAGCGAGTCCTTACAGGTGGCCCCTAGGGTACCACCCAAGCTTATTTACCAGAGCTGCCACTACTCGCATCTATAAATACCCCATTCCCTCTCATGTTTTATCATCCCTCAACTCTCAGAGAAATCCCATAAATTCTGAGTCCATCTTCATCCCTTTACACCCCATTCCTCCACCAAGGAGAGCCCGAGTGAGAAGAGCCTAACCCTGGTCCAGCCTAGCCTGACCCTGGTCCAAGTCTCTCAAGCTATCCAAGTCCTGATCTAGCCACTCGAAGCAAACCCCTGCGACACCTCCGTCCATCCAGCTACTGTTTTATTAGCATCATCTCATTCACATCTAGCATAAATGCAATGTTTACTTTTCTTCCAACCCCCCTGCTTATCATACCACTGCCAACACTTTGATTATTCAAATACACAGCAAGCATCCGGCATAAAGCACCTGTCAGTTCGAGCGTATGCTCTGGGCTTGCCTGTTAATGGAAACCTGCCCATCAGAAACACTTACTGCATTATATCATTCATGAGAGTGTATGAGGATTTAATCAGACTTTCGAGTATTAGTTCAATTCTGTGAAGTAGAGACCGTACTTAGGTACAGGTAGAGTAGGGTGCTTAACATCTTCCCACCCTATAACCGTGATCCCTTACCTCGAATCTCTGGCCGCAGATCAAAAGGAGTCATTTTAGAGGAAGGAATTTTCGGATTCCCTTCTCTAACGTTTCTATGGGGTCCAGCTGACTACAGATTCAAAGTAACTGGCTAATGGTGACTATGGTCTTATACGAACTCATTTAATCATATCCAATCTAACACAACAACCGAGAAAAAGCCCTCGAGAACGAGGCGAGCTAGTGGCACAACGGCGATTCACGCACACATCCCCCTTTTTTTTAAAGGGAGGGTCGAGAGCGCAGAAAGGCGAGCGTCCACAGTCGGGCCACCTTTGATATGGGCCATCCATCATGATGCAAGGCCTTGGACTGAACCTTTCATCAGGTGAGGTCTGATTGATGTGGACCATCCATCATGTGGGGTCCACCTTGATGTGGACTATCTATTATGTGCGGTCCCAGCCTCAAAATGATTCAGTTCATCATTTGAGCCTTCCCTTTGACGTCAATCATCCATCATATGAGCCCAACTTTAATGTTCACCATCTATCTACCCACCTTGGATGTGGATCATCCATCATTTGGTCCCACTTTGATGTGGGTCATCCATCATGTGGGGCCTACATTTGATGTCCACAATCCATTAACTCACCTTTGATATCTATCATTATCACATGGGCCCACCTTTGATGTGGGTCTTCTATCATGTAGCCATACCGCCTGATTTGTAGCTTCGTGACATGTGATGAATTCAACATTCATGGTGGATGATGCTGTGGTGGATTACTTCACACTTTTTTAGGACAGCTCCTTCACTCATGAGAAAAATGTAGTTAAACATGGACTTTCTCATGTCGACAAAGCCAGCATAATCTGCATCTGAATATCCCACTAAATCCAGATGTTCGATTCTTCTATAAGTGAGTGCAAAGTCTTTTGTCCATTGCGGGTAACACAACACTTTCTTCACTACGATCTAGTGCTGAATCCCTGGATTAGAGAGGTACCTGCCCAACATTCCAACCATAAAGGCAATATCCGGGCGCGCACATGTAACGCCCCCAAATTCGAAACAATTGTTGTTCTAACGAAATTTTTAATATTTATATCACAACCGCATTCACTCACATAACTAAAATAATCATTTTATTCAAATGTAAAGCTCAAATATCATCTACACCAATTATTTTGAGTACTTTCATAAACCGCAATACAAACAAAATAGTATTCAAACGTCTTTAAACTAGAGCTCTATGTCCATAACAAGTAAATGGTCAATGCTATCAGCTTTAGTGAGCCAACTCCTAAGCATCTTCACCTGTTCTTTAGTACGCAATTTTTTAATCAATGAAATTCATAAGCACGAAACTTGTGTAAATCATTCTACATACAAGATAATATATATATGAATATGACAGTTGTAAAGGAATTCATGATTTGAACATTTGACAATTAGAAAGAAATTATTTAGAGTTCGCAAAAAATAAAAGAGAGAAACAAATAGACAAAATACTTAGTACACACAACTTCACTCTTCACTCAACATGAGTCATCACTCAGTATTATTTTACTCAATAAAAACCAATGCATGTCATAAATAGTCACTCAACATAGCCAACACGAGGCTCAAATTACATCACTCGGCATAGCCAACATGATACATATAATTCACTCAACGTTTAATTCTTGTTAATACTCATCAGTATTCATACCTCTCCATCACCTTATAAAGATCAATCCTCATCATTCACTCATTCAATCCTCATCATTCACTCTTTTAATATCATTTCTTACTATTCACTTGAGCAACATCTTTAGTTTTACAATTTATGATGAAATTAATTTGTCCAAAGTAAACTTGACAAAAATAGGTCATAGCACAACTATTTCTCAAATAAAGATCAATTCTCAAGAATATCCAAGTAAGGCATTATTTTCAGGTAAAGATACTTAAATTATAGTAACCTTGGAGCATGCCATTATCTCTTGGTATGGTTGTTACTTCGAAGGCTACAAGTTGATCTTCTCTGGGCTTCATTAGAACTGAAGTTGTGATTTCCAGATTAAGTTTGGACTGTTCGTGTTTGAATGCAATATCTTCCAATTAGATGAGAGATAAAATTTTAATTCTAATTGTATTTGTGCTTGGATGAATGGATTGGCATTAAGCTACTACAAGTGGATCCTTAGGGCTCTAGTTTTCTATTTAATTATTAGATTTTCCTTATTGAATTTACTATTTCTACTTAGTTCTAAATTGTGAATTTCCTGAATATTTACTAATTCAAGTTAATGTAATAGTTTGAATTGATTTTACCATAATCCCCGTGCATCAATCTTGGTCTCACAATCGAGTTATTACTACTTCGCAACCTTGCTCTTGGGGTGACCCAACAAGTCTCTCTAATCTATGTATATTATGACCAAAGCAAAGATTAACATATCATTAAGCATAAAATTTAGCAAGATTTGCTAATCTAAACAGGATGATAATGTAGCAACAAATATACTAAAACAAAGCATAGGCTAAACTACCATTGGTGGGCTCATGAGACTAGAATCCTCTGATATTCCCCTAAATGCAAAATGGGGCTAAAATCCTCAGATTTTCCTATAGTTTTCGTTTCTAGCTACTCTTACTAACTATGTTTAAATTGATTATCCAAATGGTAACTAATTTCCATAACTCCCTCATAAAATTCAGCATAAGGTGAGGGGTTAGGAACTCCTCCTAGAAGGGAAAGCGGTCGAGATCCTCTCTTAGATTAGGAGGAAGAGAGGTAGTAGTGGACGCTATGAGAATTCTCATTGATTCTTTGTTCCCATTACTAGTAAAGTCATTAGATTCAGATTTGGACTCCTCCGTGTCATCCCATGTGGCTGTCATAGCCTTTTTACCTTTCGATTTAGGCACATTCAGACAATCCAGGGTAATATGGCCACGATGACTACGACCGTAACATCGGACAAATTGAGATTTAGATGATTTCTCTTTATGTTTAACATCCTTCTTGTCATTCTTGTCACGATTACTTCTCTATCGAACTTGAGGAATCTCTTAAACTTCTTATCTAGTTCATCATCCTTATCATCGCTCTCTTCGGAAGACTCACTCTTAATCTCCTTTTGCCTATATGAGTGTCTATGTAATGTCTTCAGGGGGTGTTCTTTTTCCTAGAGGGGGCCTTAAAGTGTAGTCTAGGAATTTGTAGGGAACCTATAAGTTCTTCTACTTACATGTTGTTTATATTTATGTACTCTTTTAAGGCAACTACCTTGGTAACGAATCTTTTCGTGAGGGACCTAAATATTTTTCTACAAATCCTACCTTTTGGAACCCTTTCCCCCAAGGCAAACATATGGAGTTACAAATATCTGAAAGTTGGATATAAAACTCCATGAAAGTTTCAGTCTCTTCCATCCTGATATTTTCAAATTTAGTGGTCAAGAACTGAAGCTTCTAGCGTCTTACTATGCTAGTTCCCTCGTGAGTAACCTCAAGTATATCTCATGATTCTTTTGCAGTTGCGCATGTGAGAATGCACTGCAATTCTTCCTCGAAAATGGTACAACAAATCGCATTAAGAGCTTTTGCATTTGCCATGTATTGAGCTCTCTTATTGTCATACCATTTCTCATCATTTTTGGGAATGATAATATTAATTTTTACCATTAACTTCTAATAGTTCGGTGAGCATAGAATATTCATGTTGTGTACTTACCCACATGAATCGGTCTAAGGATTGTAAGAAAATTCTCATCCTAACCTTCCAATAGGCATAGTTGGACCCATCAAAGAATGGTGGACAATTAATGATATTCCCATCTCAGTTAGACATTATCTTAGTGCTCCAGTATCGGATCGCACTCTAGATGGTTAAGTCCTTGAAGAGCAACCCGCTATAATATCAATTGAAATTGCGTCACTTTGATTACACTTGTGGTCGCATATGCGTACGGAAGCTTTAGAGGAGCAACTAGAATTATGACTAAGTCCTAGAGGAGGGTGATTAGGTCTTTTTGAAATTCTTTTTGCCTACTTAAGATGATTAACAATTAACACTTAAGGAAGCAAGAACACTTCGGCTTCCAAGCCTTCCAAGCCTAAGTGGGTCCAATATTCATAAGACTAGCATATGATATGCAATAAGCAACCTATTTTAAGCATGCATTGATTATGAAATGATTAAACTAATCAAGCACCTAATCTATGCAACCTAAGTAGACTATATGAGAATGAATCATAAAGTTCAAGTCTACTATAATTAGTGAACACACATCTTGTGTGTGAATGTGTCTATCTAGTGCCTAACATACACTCTAATTAAGCAATTAAACACAATGCATAATAAGAAATGTTTGCAAATACAATATCAAACATGTCAATGTATAGTGGTTCAACTTTGGATCTACTCCACTCCCGGTTCAAGTACCCACTCCTTGAGCACACTGGCATTCACTACGAAGTTTAAATTAGGTTCCTCCCAACCTAGATGTTTTTACTTGGTTCTACCCAACTGGGGAGTTTATAAGTTCCTCTTAACCTGTACGTTTACACCCATGTTGGTGGCTCCCCTTGTTTTAGGCCCGAAAAGTGTGTCAATGATCGCCAAACGACCATAAAATTTAGGCTCGACAAACGTCCCTAGACTTTTAGGCTCAATTAATAAGCCAATGATCGACAAACGACCCTAGATCGAGTTTGACAAATAAACTATACACTCAATTCCCACCGGGAATAGAGTGGATGGACTGCAACACAAATTAATAACCTTACTTGTCGAATTTGAGTCACATTGATGTGCCACTTTCGGTTGCTTGATCTTCGCTCTTCCGTGCTTCAAGCTGCTTCCCTTTGCTCTCCCGATATTGTTGTCGATGCTTTGCCAATGCTCCAGCTCCAACGATGTGCCATTTTCGATTGCTTGATCTTCGATCTCTCGTGCTTCAAGTAGCTCTCCTTATGCTTCCCCGATGTTATTGTCGATGCTTTACCAATGCTCCAGCTCCAATGATCAATAACCTTGCATATAATCTTCTTGAGATGACTAATGTGATGGGATGGTAGGTTTGCGATCTCTATAACTAATGAGAATGGGTTGCCTAAAGAATCTCACCTACAATGATCTCATTATAGAGTTTAGATAGGAATTTGACTATCTATATCTGTTCAAACTTTAGGAATCAAAGATGGACAAGTCTATCTTCATCATTAGCTTGGAATGTTCCATTCTTGTGATGAATCACAATGAAGATCACTTGATAGGGTTAGGATTTGAGCCTCTAATAGTCTCCAACAATGGTGACTTAAAACTCCTTAAAATCCCTCTATTAAGCCCAAAAATGACTCCACCCGCATTTATAGAAAAATCTCCAACAGCTATAAAATGGATAGAAAACGGTCACTTCGATATATCGAAATATCAATTCGATTAATCGGAGCAATCTTTGATATATCGAAATAGTCAGTTTGATATATCAAAAAATCTGTCTAGAGATTTGGTAAGATTGCTCAACATATTTTTGATATATCGAAACACTCATCTCGATATATCGAAATGATCAATTTGATTGATCGAAAAAACTGTCCAAAGAGTTTAAAAGTTACTAGACGTATTTCAATCTATGAAAAAGTCCTTTCGATTAATTAAAGATCTATCAAAACAGGTCTCCAATATATTAAAGACTTATCGAAAACTGCTATTTGGGCTGGTCTATTTACAACAGCTTCCACTTCTTTTATTAACCTAATTTATCATGTTTTTTTATATGATCTAAGGCTAATAAGGATGACTAAGGGTTTTCCTAGTTGGTCCAAGTCATCTAAGAAGATTTGGCTGTTTTGGTTCAAAGGGTTAGGGTTACCAAGGCATCTTATTTATCTGTTTTTCGTCCTTAATTCTTCTAATCCACTTAAATCTTTGGTCTTTAGCTTGGTAAGGTTTAACCAACATTGCAACACACAGACCCATGTGATTGACAAATAAGGTACACTAATATGCCACAGAAAAGTGCACTAACACAACCCACTTTGAAGGTGGGGCCCATATGACAAACACATCAAACGTGGATTCTATATCACGAGTAGTGGACATTGAGGGGCCCCACGTAAAAGACAATAAGCATTGATGGTGGGCCCCACATGATGGATGACCAACATCAAGGTGGGCTCCATATAATGGAATTCACATCAAAGGTCAACCAAAACAATCATTTGGATTCCTCTTATAATGTATTGTTATCTTTAAAAATGACATCAACAACCCTTAAAAAAACTTTTATTTGAACATTTTACTAAACATTTTTATTTCATATAAGAACTTTTTATAATTTTGAAAATATAACTCTTATTAAATTGAAGTAGAGATGTCAAACTGCTACTTAGTGGTATCCAAATGGGCCCTTAATGACTTAAAATAAGTTTTACTTATTTGGTAGGAGCACCAATTGGCTGTTATACCTGTATAACAGCTCAGTGAGTGTTACCCCTACCATGGGGCGCACCTTGATAATGTATTGTATATCCACGTGGTCCATCCAGTTTCTACATATCATTTTAGGACAGGGTCCAAAATATTAAGCAGATCCAAATCTAAGGTGGACCATAACATAATAAACAATAGTGATTGAGTGCCTCACCTTTAAAAATTCAAATGACCGATAGTAAGGTTTTCGTAATGTTTATTTTCCATCCGACCTATTGATAATGTCAAAAAGGTTTGGATGAAGGTTAAGTTCAAATAACAGCTTGATCCAAAACTTTTACGGCCATAAAATTCTTTAATGGTCATTCATCATGATTTCTAGTGGTATGGTTCACCTGAGATTTTGATCTCTTTTTAATTAAGGTTCGGGATCATGACCTAAAATGATATAATAAAACAGATGGACAGTGTGGATATACAAAAAAATACATCAAGGTGGGCCCCACATAGTTAGGGTAACACCCACGAAGCTATTGCCGGGGCAATAGCTAATTCGCTCCCATTTGGTAGTATCCAAACAGGCCCTAAAAGTCACAGTATTTCAAAACTCGTGTGGTACATACAATGTAAATTTATAGGTTTTAGGAATAATTGTACGGTGACTCACCTAAGCATTGAATAAAAAAACAAAAACAAAAAAGAATGCCGTGCGGACGCCTATTATTTAGCTTAATTCCAAAAAGAGGCTTACTTTTAAACTCGTTTCTAAAACCAGCCTAAGGTTTCTACCGTTAGCCAAGTAAACGCCTACCATCTTATAACATTATGTATGGTATACGACATTTTTATCCATTAGACAAAAAAAAAAAAAAAAAACCTCCTCTTCTAACGCAAAAAGCTCACAAGTCATAACCCTGCCTCAAGCCTTCTCCCTCCATCTCTCTCGGCGCCATGATGTTTGTGAGTAATCCTCCCCATCCATCCACTTTGCAAGCTCATTTTATGACATACGACCAAACATGAGCTGGATTCAAGACTTAAGTGGGCCACGTGAGTGGAAAAATTGGGAAAAGAAATGCCTACCTTTAAAACTTTCCTAGGCTCCACTTTGATGTTTATATGCCATCCAAACGATTTATAATGTATGAATTGAAAACGCTAAAAATCTTATCCTGATTAAAAAAAAAAAAAATTTGGCCATCTACATATTTTAAAGGTGTTTGTTTAATCTCTATTGCTTCATCTCGCGTGGCCCACTTCAATCTTGGATCTGACTCATTTTTTGTCTTATGTCCTAAAATGAACTTGCAAAACGTATAAACGGAGGTGGATTTAGTGGGCCCCACCTATCTTCCCTACCCCAAAACTTTAGGAAATGTGCGGGAGTGGATTAGGTGAGACCCAAATCCACCGAGGTGGGTGGGACCCTGACTGTGAGGCCCACTGTGATGTATGTGATTACATCCACTCCATACATTCTAATTGAAAGCTCTTTTAGGGCATGATCCAAATTATGAAGAAGTTCCAAATCTCAGATGGACCATAGTACTGGAAACATTAGTTATTGACCATTAAAAACTTCTTGTGGGCCACAAAAGCTTTGGATAAGATGATATTTGTATGGTCTTTTCATCTAGGTGTTTGTGACCTTATCAATCGGTTGGATGGCAGATAAACATTCTGGTGGAATGTATGAAGTTTTTAATGGTGGGGATTCAATCATGGCTGTTTCTTTGGTGTGGTCCACCTAAGATTTGAGTGAGCTTTGTTTTTGTGATCATGCCTTAAAATGAACTTTCAAAATGGTTGGACGGTTTGGGTTTAATGTATATGGCATTACTGTGAACCCCACAGTCAGGGTCCCACCCCCCTCGGTGGATCCGCTGGTCTCACCTAATCCGCTCGCGTTCGGGACGGGCGTGGAATATTGGGTACTCCAGACGGACGGTCCTATCAGGGGCTCTATGGGGCCATTGTGACATGTGCTTTTATCCAGGCCTGTCCATTCATTTTAAAGGGTCATTTTAGAGCATGATCCCAAAAAGGAGGTAGATCAAAAGCTCGAGTGGACCACACACAGGAAGCAATGGTGACAATGATCTCACCGTAAACTTTCCTACGGCCAATGTGATGTTTAGTTGCCATCTAACCTGCTCACAAGGTCACATAGACCTGGATGAAGGGAAAACATAAAAATCGGGTTGATCTAAAACTTTTGTCGCCTCAAAAGGTTTTTAGTGGTAGGAATTCAATTCCACTGTTTACTATGGTGCGGTCCATGTAGGAACTTCTCTTAGAGGCTTTGGCAGGAAATCCGCGTCCGTCCGAGACGTGGTTTTGGCTGGTGACTGCCTGGTAGCTACTGGTCAGCACTATATTGGCCCCACCATGATTTTTTTGTTACATCTATGCCGTCCATCCAATTTTTACAGATTATTTTAGGGCTTGAACCTAAAATCGAGGCAGATCAATATCTCAGATGGACTACACCATAGAAAAAGTAGGGATTGAATGTCCACCAGTAAAAACCTCTTAAGCCCACTGTATGGTTTGTTTGACATCCAACCTATTTATCCCCCAGGAAGTTTTTAATGGTGGGTGTTCAATCAGCATTGTTTCCTGCATTATGCTACATTTGATATTTGGATCTAGCTACCTCATTTTTTGCCTCTATCCATAAAATCATCTGAAAACATAGATAGGCAACGTGGGTGAAACATATACATCATGATGAGGCCCACTAAGCACTGGACCAGTAGACACCTGCATCAGTAGCCAAACCGCCTCCTTGGAAGCGGATTAGGTGTGTCACCGGCCTCACCTAAGACAGTGCGGCCCTTACCGTGGGGCCTACCTTGATTACATAGTCTGTATCCATTCCATCCATTTTTTCAGATTATCTTAGGGCATTATCCCAAAAATCAAAGAGATCTAATTATCAAGTAGACCGTATATACCGTGATAAAGAGAGGTGATTGACCTCATTACCATTAAAAACTTTTTAAGGCGCATCTCAATTTTTTCGTAGTTTATTTTCCATCCTATCTATTGATGAGGTCACATAAGCTGGGTGAAGGGAAATTACAAATATCAGCTTCATCCTGAACTTTCGTGGCCCATTAATGGTCAGTTACTAATATTTCCTGTGCTATGGTCCACATGACAATTGGATTTGCTTCATTTTTTTAAAAATGCCCTAAAATGATCTAGCCAAATGGGAGAATGGCACGGATACAAAATACATATACCAAGGTGCGCCACATGGTAAGGGCCGCACCGTATTAGTGAGTCCAACGTCTCACCTAATCCGCTCTCTGGTTTCGGGTCCTGCCAACTGGCACTCCTGTAGCGATGCCTTCCTATTATAGTTTCAAATGTTGTGGGACCCATCATGATATATGTGATACATCAACTCAGTCCATTCATTTTGTGAGGTTAATTCAGGGATGGGCCCAAATATGAAGAAGATCCAAATCTCAAATGGACCACACCATAGGAAATAGAAGAGATTGAACCCCTACCCTTAATAACTTCTTGGACTAAACATATGACAAAAAAGAATTATAATAGGCTTTTAATTTAGGTCCAAGTTATCTAATCAGCTGATTAGATGGCATTAAAAATTTTATAGTGGGCCCTACCATTTCTTAATGATAGAATTAGTGGAATTTAGTTCCCACTTTTAACTCTTGAGAGGTCCACCTAAGATTTGCATCTTTTTTTTTATTTTTGGGCTCATGCCCTAAAATTATACTCCAGGATGGACGGTGTGAATTAGACAAAGATATCATTGTTAGGGCCATGGTGTAGTTGACTATTAGAATAGATACGCCACCTTGCCAGGAAACAAAAGATCAAAAGAGTATCACGTAATATATCGGAATTCAATGACTACCGTTAGTCCAAGTAAAACTAAGTTTTTTTTTTTTTTTTTCAAAATTCTTAGGCGGATTTTAAGAAAGGGTTTAAAAGCAATCTTTTTTTTTTTTGAAATTCAACCAAAACATAGGGTTTATATGGCATTGTCTAAAAAAAAAAAAAAATGATGAATGGATCTGATTTTCGGTATAAGGCCGCATAAGGTGTTGTCTACTTAATGGACAACATGGATGGTGTGGATTCCTCGACGTTGTTTGAAATCTAATCAAAACCATCACCTATACATACAAGCGGTGACCTTCAGATGGACGGTAAAACCAAAAGGTGTCAGGATCTTCTGTCCTGTGTGATTGTCAACCATGCACGGCCCAGAGACGGGACGCATGAGATGGATGGTCATGATCCACCACCTTACCAGCCTAGTTGGTTTCTCATTCACCGTCACTGGCATGCATTCATAGAGGTGAGCACCATCCAAAATGCCGGTCCATCGAGCAAGAGAGCATATAACACCGAACCTAACCATTTGATTTGACCCATTCCATTTGGACCACACAACAATGTATTTCTGTCCATCCAATCGATAGTCTTCAGTTTAATGGTTAGGATCATGCCACGTGTACGTTCGACATGAGAAGTAGTTTCCTTGTTGAAATTTATGAGGCGTAACTTGACGGTAATCTTAGTTGGGGTGGCGTGTGGACTTGAAATTGCAATTTATTAATTTAAGATACCTTTAACTTACGTTTAAGGGAAGCGGATGGCGTAAGCGTACTGAGTTAACTCTGTGGGCCCCACATTGGATGTATGTGTCTTATCCACGCCGTTCATCCGTTTTTACATATCATTTTAGGGCATAACCCTATAATTGACATATATTCACAGCTTACATGGACCACACCATGGGAAACAGTGGGGATAATGACATCCACTGTCGAAACCTTCCTATAGGGCCCACACTAAATTTTATTTGTCATCCAACCCGTTCATAAGATCACACAGACACGGATGAAAGGAAAACACAAATATCAGCTTGATCCAAAACTTCTGTACAACCCCCCCTCCCCAAGAAGTTTTCAATGGTAAGTGTTCAATTTACACTCTTTCTCATAGTGTGGTCCATTTGAGCTTTTGATATGCTTCAATTTTGGCTTTATTCCCTGAAATGAGCTGATAAAACAGATGGACGGCGTGGATAACAGGTATACTTCACGCTGGACCCATAGAGTTTACTCAGTACGCTAAAGCGTACCCAGTAAGTATGCAATCCGCTTCCTTGTTATGTGTGGCATTATAAGAATGTAAAGTATCTTTCAAGAGGGCAGGCACAAAATTAAAATTTGGATGACTGAATCCAGGTAGGGAATAGAATGGATGATTTGAATGTCTAAACCCCATCATGGTGGGCCCCACATGCATACCAAGGCTGGTCATCCAGTCATTGTTTTTATTGATGGTCATCCACTCATCTGTTCCTTGTATGGTATCACTTATCAGTCTGTTTTTTGGGCTTCTGGGCCTCCGGTGGGGTCAGATAAATGATGGACGGATAGGATGTCTAAACCACATCACTGTGGGATCCCACTTTGCTCGAAGACTCCCATAGCCCCAACCACACACACATGAAAATTCAGACCATTGCATAGCCATCTCCGGATAGAAGGATCTCAGCAACCCATCTTTGGACCATTTTCACTTGGACATGGGCCGTTCATGTGTTAATCTTCTCGAATGTCCTTTTGTTAGTTGCAATTGAAACGTTAGGATAGTTATGATATACACAATCGTATGCAAAAGGCTAGAACTGAAAACATGTATGTGTATATTGTTCAAAGCCTCCGATCATGTATACTATAATTCATCTTGGCTTAACCGTCAATCAAGGTTTGCCTAGAATACATCCGTTGGATCTACGGTCATAATCAAAGATCTAAACTGTTGATTTGAAGAAAAATACAGATCGTTTTCTTAACAAATTTTAACATTAGAAAATCCTAAACTTTTGAATCAATCACATCAAAGAGATGCTCTTTATTACAGAAAAAAAATGTTAAATAATTAATTGAAATGCTAAAATTATTCCAATTGCTGAGTTTCCAACATTCACAGCAAGGCCCATCTTATCAATGGTTTGGATCACCAAGCATGACCCCAGATCAAACGGGAGCTCGAGTCCTGATGTATCTGGTTGCAATACAAGGGGATGTATTCTATCACAGCGCTAGTCAATCAGTAGTCAAGTTCTCCTCGCTGTCGAAAAAGACCTAACTTTGAAGAGTCCGGATCGCCTATGTTGGCGGCGCAGAAGAACCCCTTCTTATTCAGTCCACGTAATAAGAGCCTATGTCAGCTGACTGTCATCAATAACTTAGAAAAAAAAAAGAAAAAAGAAGTTTATAGGTATCTACTCATTGCTCATTCGAAATACCACTCATTCAAAAATTTGATTTTACAGGCTGGCAAATCTTCTGACAGCTCGCACATCTACCGAAGGAGTGCATAGTTTGTGGGCCCACTATGATATATGTTTAGATCGTTACCGTCCAATCAGTTTTACAGATTATTCTAAGGCACTTTCCAAAAAATGAAGTTGATATAGAGCTCATGTGGACCACATCATAGAACACCAATCATTTTAATTGTGAACGTTCATTCAACACTATTTTTTGTGTTGTGGTCCACTTGAGATTTGAATCTGCCTCAGCTTTAGTACATATCATAGAATGATCCAGAAAAAATGGATGGTCGGTATGGATGAAGCACAAAATCATACATGAGCCTACATAGCATTGACCTCTGCGTCTAGTCTCCCCATCACCGTCCACGCGGATTGCCATCCAATGAAAGTTACTAAGCTAGAGACCAAGGTGGGGCCCACCGTGATGTTTTCGAGAAATCCACTCCGTCCATCTGCCTCGTGAGCTCATTTTAGTGCATTATACCAAAATTAATAGGATCCAAGACTCAAGTGGGCCAAAAATGTGAGGATTGAACGTCCACACCACAGTTGAAATATTCGTGGGGCCACAGAAGTTTTAAATCAGGCTAATATTTGTGTTTTCAGTTCATCCAATAGGAATGACGTTATGAACGGTATTGATGTCATGTAAACATCACTGTGGATCCCAGGGAGGTTTCAACGGTAAGAATTTCCCTACCCATCTTTTCCTTTAGTGCGGCCCACTTAAGTCTTGTATCCGGTTCGTTTTTTTTTTTCTAGTATCCTAAAATGATTTAACAAAGCGGATGGACGGTGTGGATTTATCGAAAACATCACGGTGAGCCCCACCTAGGTTTCCAGCGCAAGGCTTTCGCAGCCTTTAATTTGGAGGTGCTGCGCGGGCGCGACTTGGGTGAGACCCGGGAACCAGCGTTGTGGGTCGGATCCTGAACCCAGGGCCCACCTGGATGTGTTCTTTGTAAATCCATGCCGTCCATATGTTTCTTCATATTATTTTAGGATGCATTCCCAAAAATAAAGTAGATAAAAATTTTAGGTGGACCACACCCCAAGAAACAGTTCTCATTCAACCGTGACCATTAAAACCTTCCTGGAGTCCACCGTAATGTTTATTGACCATCCAATCTGTTGATAAGTTCACGTAGACAAGGATGAAAGGAAAAGACAAAAAACAGTGAAGACAGTGACATCCACCGTTGAAAACTTATTAGGCCCACCATAATGTTTATTTGAGATCCAACCTGTTCATAAGTTCACAAAGATATGGAGGAAGGGAAAACACAAATATCAGCTTGATCGAAAACTTCTGTGGCCCATAAGAAGTTTTCAACGGTGGATGTCACTGTCCCCGCTGTTTTCTATGGTGGGGTCCACTTGAGTTTTGGATCAACCTCATTCTCTGAGTCATGCCTTAAAATGATCTCTCCAACGGAATGGACGGTGTGGATACAACACATATCTGATGCTGAGGCCCACGTGCCATGGTGACGTCACTTCAGTAGCAATGTTTGCTACTCCGGTAGATGTGCTATCTGTTAGAAGATTTGTCAGCCTGTAAAATCAAATTTGAAAATATGGTATTTCGTATAAGCCATGAGTAGATACGTATAAAAATGGAAATGTATTCCTACTTTGTTTTTTTTAATTTATTGATAACGTCAGCTGACATAGGCTCCTATGACGTGGACGAATAAGAAGGGCCGGCGCTGAATTCTTCTGCGCGGCCAACATAGACGATCCGCACTCAAACTTTGAAATATCTACTGAAGTTGTGTTATTTTACTCATTCAATACACATACAATACACAAGTTTTGTTTAATTTCTATTCTTTCTTGTTGTATATTCACAGCCAAGCATCTGATCCCGGAGTTATTATTCAGTGCCTAGGCCATGATGTGACTGGCGCATTGACTTTGGCCCACTTTTCGATGATCTAAACCGTTATTCTGATCCTCAGTTGTGTAGGTTCCATGACCAGAAAACAACTACTGTAGAAGAATCCTAAACTTTTAAATTTCTGTCAAGGAAAAGAAATAATTAACAGAGGAAATACATCAATCGTTCCCATTCAACCGATTAACACCCAAATATTCCACAGCTAGTATCTCCTAATCTGGACGATTTTTTTTAATTTTTTTTTCATCCAACGTGAGGCCCATCGTTCAAACGTTTGGGATGACTGATACATTTGTTCAAACGTTTTGCGGAGTACTCTTCCAAAACAGTTTCACTCTTGTCTGGCCTGCTAGCCCAGCTCGAAGACGCCTAGGGGTTTCAGCAGTAGGTCTCCGGTTCCAAATGTTAAGGAGACACACTAACCCCACCGGTGGGTGGGTGCATCATGTGACTAACTGTGTAGGGTGTACTGCGCAGCTAATTGCCTTGCATGACTAACAAAAAACAAAAAAAGAAAATAATTTCTCTCTCGACAGCTTAATTCCACACGCTTTTGAGAACCGGAAGTCTCGAGACTCTCAACTCGCATGCGCGTGTGGCATCACATGACATGCGTGAGACCTGAGCTTTTACATCAGGTGAGCTGCACTGTTGACACTGTTGAGATCTTTAATCGAATCAGGCATTCAGGCCATCGACAACTCAGGTGGGCTGCATCATATCAAAATAAATGAAACCCCTAGTAAAAAACACAAATAATTTACTTCGTAGACTGCGGTCCACTGAAGAGTGAAATTATTTAATTTTTTAGGCAGAACTTCTGACCTCATGGGTAGCTCACATTCCACACTATTGTCTTATAATTGCCTGTGTTGTGTGTGTACGTGTACAGCTCTACACGCGCATTGAATTAGCAAGCCTCTCTTGTCTAAGATTTTATGCATAGAGAGGTTTTATGGAGAGAAGTGATTGTATGCTCCCATTTAGAGTTGGCAAATCTCTTACATTGGCCTCATCGCAGCAGCTTCTATACGTTTCCATCTTGGCTTGTTTTTTTATTGGTCTAGACCATTTATAGACCTTAAAGAAGAGCAGACAGTACATCCTCTAAGGATAGATGGTGTTTATAAGAGGGTTTGGCACACTTAAATGAACTAATGAGATGCCACCACTTGTCAGTACTACGTGCTAAATAATGGGTGAAATTCTATTCCTAAATCAAGAGCATTGTTTACACATGATCTGGCGTGCTCGGAACAAACGGTCTAGGAAACCACACGGCAGTCATGCCACATGTAGCGTAGATGACTTCAAAGAGAAGTTGTGACTGTATATTTGAGAGATCATTAAATATTATAAATCTATCAAAAGTAGTCCATGCAAAATGTAAGAGTCTCATTAAAGCATCTCTCTCTCTCTCTCTCTCTCTCTCTCTCTTCAAACATTAAATTCTAAAATCATATCAAAGAAAATCTCTATCTAGCATTAAATACTAGAGCTTTGTTAAAAGTAACTCCCTACACTGTAAGGACTCCAACAACCTTCTAATGCGGAAGTAAGGGCAGTGGCTGACGGCCTATCACTATGTGCAACTAGCGGCTTCTCCAGAATTATTGTAGAGAGTGACTCTAAGGCAGTAGTGGAGATGATGAATAAGGAGAGTCCCTCTACGTGGGTTGTGTGGTACTGGTGGGCCCGGGTTGCGATGCTCAGAAGGGAGATTGAAGTCAAGATCATGTTTTCCTTGAGAGAAGAGAATGTGGTGCCTGACAGTTTGGCTCAAATGGGCAGTGCTTGAAATTACGGTATAAGTTTGATTACCGCACTTATAAAAGCAAGAAACTTGATTCTTTATCCTAGTAGGGGGTGAATAGGACACTTTTTAAATTTAACAATTTAAACACTCATATACATGCAAATGATACAAGAAGATACACATGAGAATATGATTTGCATTTTAGAAACATTTTCACAAAAACTTGATATGCTAAGTTCTATCTATATGAAACATTCATGAGAATGATAGCTAGTAATATCAAACATGTTATAATCAATTCATCTCAAGTATGGAAAGAGTAAAACAATTGCATACATATAGATATAAATCATTCACCACATAACAAGAGATTTATAGTGGTTTGGTTATGTACCTACTTCACTCTCGACTAATCCACTCACCCATTGAGTGGCCAAATTTCACTATCACAATGGTTTTAAATGAGGTTTACCATAAACCTTTACAATCTACACAAGGTCTATACTTCAATACATGGATTCATCCTTTCTTAGGACTAATCCATCAAACACTTGTCCTACCTAAGGACTTGTCCTACACAAGGACTCACTCGAGTTTGGGTCTTCAAACTCTGAAACCCAAATCTCAACACTTAAGAAGGTTTCTTGGACTCAAAAAACTAAAATATACTTAGCTGAATGAGCCCCTTGTAAGCGTCTTTAGTTGAAGAAGCTTCGGCTTGCATGAATCGCTTCTTCTTTGCCTCCCTCAATCAGTAACCTTACTTCGAGTCTTCCTTTGAAGTGCCAAAGTGAGGAAAAATAGAATGGGTGATACCCTAATAGGATAAGGCTTTAACTAAGGATGAAAGGTATCACCAAGGGTAGCATTAATGGCCTAAATGACTGAGAATGCATCTTTTTTGGATTAGGTCAAGGGCCATTAATGAGGTCTTGAGTTCATGCTTCAATTTAAGATTTGAATGCCCATTAATGTTCTCTAACAATAAGGATTGAATAATGAACTCAAGGTATAGAACTTTGAGAAGAAGGGTTTTTGGCTATGAAAACTCACACTCTCAAAGGTCAACTCTCTTTTTTGTACCAATCTCATTGCCCTCACAAATGCTTAAATAGATGTGTTTATAACGGGTAAAAAAGGGCTAGTTCGGGTGCCCAATCATAAAGTGAAAGTTTAGTTTCAGTGGTGGTCGAGTGCCCGGTGGTCACATGGTTGGGCGCCCGAAATTTAGTTCAGAAATCAATTTACTCATTGGACAATTTTTGCGCCGGTCGGGCGCCTGGTGAAGGTATGGTCGGGCGCTTAATGACCATGGTCGGGCACCCGAAATTCATTTTGAATTTTCAAGTAACTCTTCAGACAAATTTCACATTTGTTGGGTGCCCGGTGAAGTTATGGTTGGGCACCTGAAATTCAATCCAAAGCTTGCTGGACATAATGCATCTATGGTCGGGTGCCCGGTGCAGTCTGGTCGGACGCCCGATGACCTCTTTGCAGAAATTTCTGAAGTTGAAGTTTGGTTCTTTTTGCGAAGTTTTTCTTATCTAGGCAAGCTAAAGTCCAGTTGATCTAAGGACTTTCCTCTAAGGTATTAGGCTTGGGTCAACTAGAGGTAAAGGTTTTGAAAATACACAAGTATGGGATCAAAGGTGTTGGTTTTGAGTTGGCTTGGAGGTTGCGATCTTTAATGGACTTTCCACGTCGAGCAGTTAGAAGTCTTCAAGGCTTCATTCTTTGGTATCCACTGGGCTCATCAGACTTGACGACATACACAACATGCTAATTGACAAATATTTGCACTTGCAGTGCTTACTAGTCCAATATTTTGTTTGAGTCAGCTAGGGACCTTCCATCTCCCATCCGCTGGGCCCTGGTGTTAGATCGTGCGGGTCTGGGGTCAATTAGGGAAATCTGACAAGGGTCTCGGTTGGCCTCTCTCTCTCACCCCTGGTATGGTGGCCTTACACGGCTTTGACTATACTGAGGGCCCTGTCCAAGGATAGATTTTTGTTGGTAGGTTTAGATTGGGGTATACTATAGGTGGGCCTAGGTGATTTTCTTTTCTTCTTTTTTTTTTTTTTTGTACAGAGGGCCACCTATAGTATACCCCAATCTAATCCTACCAACAGAAATTGGAATTGAAATTTAAACCTATAGTATACAGAGGGCCATCAATACAATCAAAACCTACTATAGGTGGGCCTAGGTTTAAATTGGGGTATACTATAGGTGGGCCAAGGAATTGGAATGCACTAGCATCTATAAACGGTTACTGAAATTTGAAAGAACAAAAAGTGTGATTTACCTCTCATATGATGAGATGAGTTATCTGATGTGGTTTATCTCTAATAAAGGGATACTAGATTGTATTGAGAAACTTAAACGTGTGCATTACATGCACCATTATTCATGCATCATTTGTTGACTTTTGAGAGGATCGTTCTTGATGACCTGTACGTACTTAAGTACCGAGTGACCTAGGGACTCATCCTGGATGCTCACAATATATGGAAGCCTACCCTAGCGGTAGATGCCGGTCCTAGGAGGGTTGATGCGGGTTGATAGAGTCCAACTCAAGCAAGTTGGATGCACTTCCCATTTGATCCATGCATCATACATACATGACATCTTTGCATACCATTTAATGTTGGTAAATATGTGGTTTGTTGTTTTGTATTTTAATTGTTATACGTATAACCTATGTTGGGTTTGTTCACTACGCTTTCTAGATGACAGTTTTGGATTAAATATATAAAGATGATATAGAAGTTGATATCATAGATACTGACCTTGGGAATGAAGTTAAACCTGTGAAGGAAGCACGGAATAACTGGCACTACTTAACTAAGGAAGAAGTGGCAACTTTAAATCAAGATGCATAGAATTATAAACTTTTATTTTATGTATTAATTCCATTAGTGATGACCATTGAATAAGCACTAAATGGGTGGACCTTAGCTATAGAATTCAGATTAATTTGATGGGTTAAGAAATGATTAAATGTTATTTGTGGAACTTAGTGTATATAAACGTATGCCTCTATAGCAATTTAACACTTGAATAAAGTGTACTTGTGCACAAGTCATACCCCATAACTTGAGCTTGAGGGTACACACTCTATGTCCGAATTTCGGGGTGTGACATGCTGAGTGATGACTTGTTTTGAGCAAAGAGTGAAGTTGTGTGCACTGAGTAATTTTTCCATTTGTCTCTATTTTCCTGTTTTACAAACTTTGAATAATTTCTTTCTAATTGCTAAATGTTTAAACCATGAATTCCTTTACAACTGTTAGATGTATATTGATATTGTCTTGTATATAGAACCATTTACACGATCTTCATGCTTATAAATTTCATTGATGGAAAGACCATAGGACTAAAGAACAAGTGGAGACGCTTAAGAGTTGGCCCGATGAAGCTGATAACATTGACCATTTATTTGTTATGGATGTAGAACTTCAATCTAAAAACATTTGAATACTATTTTGTTTATAGTATGGTTTGTGGAAGTACTTAAAATAATTGGTGTAGATGATATTTGAGCTTTACATTTAAATAAAATAGTTATTTTAGTTATGTGAGTGAATGTGGTTGTGATATGAATATTAGAAACTTTCCTTTAACTTGAGTCATGACCCTGAACTCGAGGTCAGGGTTAGAGTTAACCATGATCTCGAATTTGGGGGGTGTGACAGTAACCTCTCCCTTATCCCAACTGATCTCTCCTCTTAAGATAGAACGAGAGATCTCTCCAGACCTCTATCAAAAGAGAATCAAAGAGAGTGGAAAAACCTTTGTTATCATCAATCAAGTTGGTGTTTTGATCCTTTTTAAATTTTTTTGTAATATAGATTAATCTTATTAGATTTATCCAATGAACAGGTTGGATTAGTGTTGAGCGTTGAGTTATGCATATTTATCCCCAAATACACACTATATGTACATGAATTCGGGTGTTTACTCAACTTAAGTTTGTAGGAAATCGAGAGAGAATCAAGAGAAGAAAGCTAATTACGGTGATTTAGAGAGCCTAGAAAGACAAGCCAGACCAAGCTAGGAAGCCAAAGAAAGAAGAAATCAAAGATTAAAAGTCCAAACTTAAAAGAGCAAAAAGACAACAGATTTCAACCTATCGAATACCCTGGTCGACCAGTCGATAATAACTTTGATCAGTCGGTGACCCGGGTCAACAGGTCGAAAACCCTTCAAATACAACAGAATTGATGCTGGGAGTTGCTGGACACTTTTTGGACATTTTAACCAGTCAACGAGTTGATCGATCGATGAGGCTTGAAAAATATAGATTTTGTGAAGAAACTCTTTATATGATTTTCGATGCTTTCGACCGGTTGATAGCCTTGGTTGACTGATTAACCCGATGAGAAGAATTCAAAAATTCGTTGTTGGCCGAGTAACTAACATTTTGATCAGTCGACGAGCATTAACAGTGCGAAAATTGCTATGCAATTCCGGATGTCAAGGACTGGGGGAATTCGTCCGTGGAGAAATTCTACTTCGGATTTTTCATTTTTTTTTTTTTTAGTTTTTAGTTTTTTTTTATATTTTTTTAGAGTTTTGATCAATCATGCTTATGATGAACTCATCCTCTTAGGTAAGTCTAAGAGATGAAACTTGTAAGTTCATTTTTAATATTCTAGTTTACTTGAGAGCCTATTTGATTTTCCTGGGAAATGGAAATACTCCGGAAACAAGTCATTATTACTTATTTACCCCGTTTGAAATTCGGTGTAATTACTATCTCGAAAATCGGTCCAAAAGAAGTAGTTTAAAATTATGGGACCCACCGTGATATATATGATATATCCGCTCCATCCATTAGTTTTACTTGAATATTTTAAGACATGATCCAAAAAATGAGGTTGATCCAACATTCAAGTGGCCCACACTATAGGAAACAATGGCAATGAGAAGTTTTTAATGATAAGTGTTGAATTCCCTTTTTCTTGAGGTGTGGAGCATTGGATTTGCTTCATTTTTTAGGTCCATGCCCTGTCTTTGTTCGCCAAAAATGTCTTCATTCACCAAAAAAGATGGATGGTGTGGATAAGCCATATACATAACAGTGGGCCCCACCTATATTTCACATTGTCCTTGATTTTAGTAATACAAAAGTAGGCAGTCACATCACACATAGGGAACGGAGTAGGAATTACCAAGGAAATAATCATTATACATTTACATTGCATTAACCTGAGAATTGAAAAATCAAACAAGCCTTAAGATGCAAGATTATAGTGTTCATGTTGAATATTTCTTTGAATATGGTTTGAATGAAGTGTTATAGTTTTAGTTTATTTTGATTTACTGACGACTCCAAGCTTATTGGATGCTTAAGAATGATAAGATTAGTTACTTATTTGTTTTGCAAGAGATTGATCTATAACATTTATTGATCTAGTATAAATTACAAGCACAATAGATGCTTCGAAATAAGGAATAATGATAAGACGAAGCCAAAGGTAGAGCAAAATGAAAGAAAATGGGAGAAGCGGGTAAAATCCAAGTCACTTGTTTACTTTGATAAATCCAAGCTGTTTGTTTATTAGCAAGCATATTTTCCGAATTTCATAATCATCCTTTCTCAATTTTTAGAGTCTCATTCATAAAATCTTAAAAACCACCCTTCTCTTAAAACTAATTGGATATGGGTAGAAAGTCTGTTTGCTCTTGGCGTTGTATACAGTAGAGATGGTGCTCTAACAGCATAAGTTGATAATGCTTCTAGTTGCATTGGTCAATCAGTCAATCTGAAGTATCCATTAAGTTCTGAACACATTTCATGGACTACTTGCAAAAATCACACTGATCGCTGGATCTAATCCATCCTTGAATTGGCCTCATTTTTCGTAGTTGCCTTTTTTCTAAGCCATAGATGAAAAAGTTAGGATTGCCTAACAAAATTGATCCTTTACTAGTATAGATAAATGAACTATTTCCCAAATGACCCAATGCAACTAGGAAAACCATAATTTATACAAGTGGAGTCCATAGCTTTCAAGCATCCGGTCTGTACAATTGGGGCCCACTGTTCAATGTTCCAAACCATTGAAATTATGTACCCTTCTAATTAAGCATGGTCCATTTAAAAATTCTCCCAGATTGGTAAATCTTAAACCTTTCAATAGGTGAGAAACAAGCACAAGGTTGAGAAAGAAAATACAGCAAGATTCTCATTCAACCAATTAAAATACCCAATATTCCACAGTTTGGATCATTAGACTTTGTGATTTTTTATTTTTTTTTCACATACACATCTATGTCGAGGCCATTGGAGCCTCATTTGCTACCATTGGAATGCATTTTTCCCACATCAAGGTCAAAGCCCAGGCGCATTGTAGGAAGAGCATTGTATAATACCTCTTGGTTCCCCATGTGCATGTATGTTTTTTAATTCATGAATTGAATAATAATAACTCTTTGATCCCCATGTGCCTGCTTGAGTTTTTAATACATGGCTAGACGTGGTTATATACTCCCGTCTAGATCTGCAGAGTTTCTTCCATTGACTTGGAGCCTACTATTCGTTTTAATTTTCTTGTTAGATTGCACGAGGCCGTTGCTAGAGCCTAAAGGAAAGAAGGTGTGTGTTCTCCTAATCACCATTACTCATAGATTCAGCTATTTCTTCTGCAATCAGTTAGTGTTATCGCAGCACCTTTTGTATTTTATCTGAAATATACCAGGGATTCCTCAAAATTCAGGCAATCAGTGTTACATGCATGTCTTCAAAAAGCCAAAAAATCAAGTCATGATTAGGCGTTGGACTTCTTGTTACATTATGTGGTACCTATCAAACCCGTTGGAGACATTTATTTGGTAATTATTTTATGCCAATGTGTTTATTTCATGCATTTAACAAAAAAATTCTATATGTTTGATGCTAGGAAATTGTTATTAATCATCGTCAATTTCATCGCTTGGGCTACCTCCTGCATGGTGTAAGCATTGTGCAAATGTACACAGTAGATTATAAGGCATGATGAGATGCACATACGTATGGGTTACACCTTTGACATATTCTATGAGTCGACCTGGATTAGATCTCACTGTGATTAACATGATAGGCATTAGGGCTGTCAATGGCACGGATCTTGATCCGTATCTAATCTGTATTTGATCCGATTTAATCGGATAATCGGGTCAGATACGGATATCCAAAGATGATCCGTTTAATAATCGGGTCGGATTCGAATCAACCTTGATCCAGCCCGTTAACGACCCTGACCCGACCCGATTAAAAAAAAAAGAAAGAAAAAAGAAAAAAAGCCGTCTCCTTTGTCTCTCTCCATGGACGAGCATCTCTCTCTCTCTCTCTCTCTCTCTCTCTCTCTCTCTCTCTCGGATATCGGGTCGGATCGTAATCGGATCGGAAACAGATTTTAAAAAATTTAAACGGGTCGGGTTCGGATCATATACTTGTGATCCGAACGGATTCTGGTCGGATATATCCTTAATCAGGTCAGATACAGATCATCACTGATCCGGCCCGTATCCGACCCGTTGACAGCCCTAATAGGCATAGTATCGAGTCAGATTTCTCAATCATACATTATGCAATGGGGATAAGCCTCCAATGTTGAAGATGGTATATGTGATCAGGCAATTATAAGGTTATTCTACTTTTGTGTAAGCTCTTAGAACCGTGCCAGATGGATTTTACTGGGTTAGGTCTACGCTGAGGAAGTAACCAAGTTCAATTGGATATTGCATGTGGGTTAGGAAAAGATGATATATGTGATCACATGGTTATGATATTAAATTATTTATCTAATGTGTCAGATCAAATGGACAATTAGATTTTCATTGCAAATATTTTATATTAAATATTGAATATTTCTTTGATTGGTTGATCAGTAATTAGTTGAGATAAGGCTTATATTATGTTTATGTTAAAAAAAATAATAATAACTATTTTCATAGAGGATTGATCAATCAAGTTTACAAAAGAATATTCATTCAATTTCAAACTCAAAAAAGTAGATAAATTTTCTATTTAGATTAGTTCATCGGGAAGTTTTCATGAGAAAGATGTTTTGCTATTGGTACGTATCTCAAATTGAGTGCAGTGTTATATCCACTCCCCTTTCTCCAGTTCATTTCAGCAGATATGCCCGAACATGAGGGAGATCCAAAACTCAAGTGGGCCACATCACAGGAAAGGGTGAGGATGGAGACACCCATTGGTGAAACCTTCTTGGGACTCACCATGATGTTTATATGCCGTCCAACTAGTGCATAAGGTGATTGGCATCTGGATAAAGGGAAAACTCAAATATCAGCCTGACGCAAAGCTTCTATGGCTCCTGAGAATGTTTCAAAGATGAATGCTTAGACTCTACTGTTTCTTGTGGTGCGGCCTATTTGAGTTTTGAATTTGCCTTATGCTTTGGACCTGGTAAAGTTAGATGGACAGAGTGGATATAACACAAACATCATGTGGGTTGATTTCAGTGGTATTGGGTTGTGGCGAGTTTCATCTGCCGGCAGCACCCATCTGGATGATGGCAGGTGTCCTATGAAATGAAATTTTTTATTTTTTATTTTTTTTAAATCTAAATATGATGGGCCACAAGAGCTTGGGGGTGAGAACGAATTCAAGTGGCCTCTATTTGAATGCGAGCGTGAGTAAAACACAGGCACAAATAGAGGGCCGGAAGAATTGTCATCTCGGCCTACTGCCAACTAGGTTATGGCATGCCTGTTAATGGTCATAGCCGTAAGGTTGAACATGAGCTTCGTGGATCCTGCCCTTACTGCACATGCATAGCCAATAAATCACGTCCGTCCACTGATCAGGTCGGATATCATCAACATAAAATATACACCATGGTCAAAATCCTTTCTTAAATCATCAATTTCTTACATCCACATGTGGCCCAGCTACTGAGTTGATTGGTTGGGTTCAGGGAACAGCACCTGTCCGGCCCCATAGTGAGGATAGATGCATACCGTTAACAGGAAGGAATTATAGAGTGCGGTGGGTGGATCCCCGAAAGTGGAGCCCACCTTGATGTATTTTCCTTATATCCACGCTGTTCATCCATTTTTAAAACTCATTTAAGGCGTGATCCGAAAAATGAAGAAAATCCAAATCTTAGGTGGACCACAGTAAAGGAAACAATGATAATTCAACATTTTCTTGTCGGCGACAAAAGTTTTGGATCAAGCTGATATTTGTGTGGTATCTTCATCCAGGTATTTGTGACCTTATCAAGACGTTGGAGGGAAAACAAACATTTCTGTGGCCACCATGAAACTTTTAACTTTGGGGATTTAATTACGACTGCTTCTGTGGCGTGGTCCACATAAAATTTGGATCTTCTTCATTTCTTATAGCATGCCCAAAATTGAAATGTCAAAATGGTTGGACGGTGTGGATTTAAGGAACATATATCACAGTAGGCCCCACAGATAGGGACCTGCCCACCTTGCTGGATCCGGGGTTCCACCGAAACCGAATTATAGGACACTCCCCAGTCCTCTGAAATAGATGCATTTTGTAACTTGTGAGGGGTGGAATCATGCTTTGATAATCCAGAACATTATTTTGGTGTGTATGAGCCACTCCTCAAGAATCTCCTAAATTAGAGGATTATAGAGACCAATCTTTGCACTTTATTCAATCGAATGTGTGCCTAGAGGTGGCAATGGGTCGGGTCAGGTCGGGTTGGGCCGGGTCGGGTCGAGGTTAGGGTCGGGTCAAGTTCCGGTCGGGTCGTTTCCACCTCAACCCTAACCCGACACAAATTGAATTCAGGTTGGATTTTCCCAACCCTTACCCAACCCAAATTAAACCGGGTCAGGCTAAGTTGACCCACATTTTAATGATCAACTAACTAATTTATAGATTAAACTAGATGCATATAACACTAGCATTAAATTGAAAACCAAACCATCTATGTTTAATAAGTACATAATTGCCTATATATATTAAAAAAAAAAAAAAAAAAATCCAGACTTTTTTGCTAGAGTATTTTTATTATGCAAATATTGAAATGCACACGGTTTAGCATTTTGATCGAGCTAGCTAAATGAACACCTCAATACATTTTTAAAAGAATCTTAATTATAAAAGAATCATATAAATTATAATCCTTAGCCCCATATTATGAATAGCAATCTCAGATCTTTAGTTCGGACAAGTGGAGTGTAAAAATGTGATCATTGGTGTGCACATGTTTATTAAATTGATAGACATGTGGACCATTCTTAACAGGGTGTGTGAGAAAAAAAAAAAAAACAATGTATTATTTAACTAATAAGAAAATCAATATATAATAGTCTACTTAACCATATATGATTTGGGTCGGGTCGGGTCACCTTTAACCCTAACCCAACTCATAAAAGTCCGGGTCGGGTTGGGTCGGGTCACCTTTAACCCTAACCCGACTCATAAAAGTCCGGGTCAGGTCAAGTGAACCCAAAAATTGAATTCGGGTCAAATTTTCTAACCCTAAATTGAAAAAAACCAGGTCGGGTTGAATTTTGTCACGTCTATGTATGTCACCTTTGTGTTTCTCTTTGGAGCATTCTATTTGTAAGGAAAGAGCAGATAAGGTGACACCCCGGCCTCACCCAAGACGGTGTGGCCAGTTCGATGGAGCCCACCTTGATGTATCTATTCTATATCCACATCATCCATCCTTTTATCTAGATCATTTTAGTGCATGATCCCAAAAACGAAGCAAATCCAATTATCAGGTGGACCATATCATGGGCAACAGTAGCGATTGACCATTAATGGGCTACAAAAGTTTTGGATCAAGCTGATATTTGTCTCTCCTTCATCCAGGCTTATGTGACCTTATTAACGGATTGGATGGAAAATAAACACTGCAGAAACATTAAGGTGCGCCCTAAGAAGTTTTCAATGGTAGGGCGTTCAATCACCACTTTCGTAGAGTATGGTCCACCTGAGATTTGGAATTTCTTCACTTTTCTGGATCATTCGCTGGAATGATCTGAAAAAACAGACGGCATGGACACAAAATAGATACTTCCAGGTGGGCCCATGGTAAGGGCCGCACTGTCTTGGGTGAGGCCGGGGTCTCACCTTAATCTGCTCCCTTGTAAGAAACTAAACCAAAGGCTACCATTGATCCATCCAAAGTTGGAACAACATAGCACTGGTCTGGATTGCTAAAGCTAGGGCCCCACCTGTTAAAATTCTAAACTTGATCATATTGTTCAAAGCTAGCTTGAGATCACGTATCCTATAATTACTCTTTGCGCAAATAGTCTATCTGCCATTCGTGTTATTTTATATTCTTTTCACGTTCACAGCAGCCGACTGCTCGAATCTTTCATCAAGTCGTCTATTATTTTACTAAGATAGTGTAGAAGTTGCGTTTACGTTAATTTACGAGCACGATATGTGTTTATTTTATGAGTAAAACTTGTCTACCTTCAAAGACCTCCGTCCATTGATGGATGGCCTGGATCTGATCATTTCCTTCCAAAGATGGATGGCCCAGATCTGACGTTAAACATCCATGAAAGGCAGGTGTACATCTGATGGCCCCCATACTTAAGCTAGCATCTCAGATCCGCCAATATTAGAGTACTTGATTGAACAAGTAAACGGATCAGATCTAACCGTCAGCATGTCCATCAGATGGACAGCCCTAATCTGTCCATAAGCATGTCGTTGATTCCATTCTGAATGGGCAACATGCATTCAAAACCTTCAACAATTGTAGGTCAAACAAAATCTCAAAGCTGTGATGAGTCCTGCAGTCCTACAAAATCTGAAAGCAATTCAAGCTCTAGTCTTAAAGTCACTGACATAAACCACATGCTCTCAAGTAGCCTATCATGATGTTTTCGGAAATCCACTTTAATCACCATGTGGATCACCATGTGGATTACCCCATTTTAGCCGTCGAGCCCAAAAATTAGCCAGGTCTATGATTCGGTGGACTACATGACTAAAACTGATATCGCTTACCCTTTGTGTAGCCCATGTAAATCATTAATGAGCCTGATCTTTCACCCCAATGCGTAAATTTTAGCTTGTCATCTAAAGGTTATAGTATATATCATATAATCATCATGATAAGCCCTGAAAAAAATGAGAGGTAGTTGTCCTCTCCCGAGTTGTTTCCTTTTGCATGGTCCACATGAATCATGGACTAGGTTGATTTTTGAGCCATACAACTAGACCTGTCAACATTCGACCCTGACCCGCTAACCCTGACCCAACCCGATGTGGTTTTTTCTAGTTTGGGGTTGGAGAATTTGACCCAAATTCAATTTTTAGGTTGACCTGACCCGACCCGAATTTTTATGGGTCAGGTTAGGGTTAAAGGTGACCCGACCCGAATTATATAGGGGTTAAGTAGACTATTATATATTGATTTTCTTATTAGTTAAATAATACATAGTGTTTTTCCTCACAAAATGGTCTGCATGTCTGTCAATTTAATAAATGTGCACACCAATGATCACATTTTATGACATGTAGAACTAAAATATCATAAGATTTTTTATTTTACTTCTGGTGCTCATTTACTGGAGAACCAAAATGGTAGCTAATGGTCCATAAAATAAATTAATAAAATTATCTTAATGGTTATATTAATTTGATTGTTGATAGAAATTTATTGGATAGTTAAAATGTAATGATCAAATGGTTCCATTTCAATAATTGTGTCCACAATTTAGCTATTTAAAAAATTAAATATCAAATGGTCTTGTTGATTTGATCCAATCGTCAAAAAAAAAAAAAAAAAAATAGAATTGTTGGACATTAATTGGATGGTTTATATATATATATATATATATATATATATATATATATATATATATATATATATAGGGAAATGGTACTATGATGTCGACCTTATGGGAACTTCCCATGAGGTTGAGCTATGTCGGCCCCACTGTTATGTGGATCGAAAATCTGCCCCATCAGTTAGATGCGCCATTCCATGCTAGATCACGGGTTTAAGAATTAGGTTAATCCATGACTTAGGTGGGCCACACCACATACAACAGTTGAGAGGTGTTATCCACCCATTAAAACCTTTATGATTGATTATTGGGCCTATCGAGATGTGGTTCAAAAATCCAACCCATACATTGTGTGTGTTCACTTGGATGAGAGGTTAGACCAAGTTTCACTTGCATCCAAAACTCAGGTGGGCCCCACCAAGTGCTTTTAAAAGTTTTAGGCATATCTTCACATGGTTTTAAATGGTATGGACCACCTGAGTTCCGTACGTAGTTGATTTTTTGGATATCCCATCTCCTAAAGGGGACCCATCAAATGTACGGTATTGATGTCGATCCACATCACAGTGGGGCCCACACAGCTCGACCTCATGGGAAGTCTTGCTCGACCTCATGGGAAGTTCCCATGAGGTTGACCTTATAGCAATACACACACACACACACACACACACACACACACACACACACAGGCATTTACGTACCTATTAAACATAGATGGTTTGATTTTCAATTGAATGCTAGTGTTATATGCATCTAGTTTAATCTACAAATTAGTCTGCGATCATTAAAATGTAAGTCAACCCGACCCGACTCGGTTTAATTTGGGTTGGGTAAGTGTTGGAAAAATCCAACCCGAATTCAATTTGGGTCGGGTTAGGGTTGAGGTGGAAACGACCCGACCTGAACTTAACTCGACCCAAACCCGACCTGACCCAACCCATTGCCACCTCTATCTCTACATAATCAGATTCTACTGGTTCTTTCATAATTGATAATTCTGTGTTACACTCCGTGGAAAGAGTCTTTTTAGGCACCGGTGAAGTTTCCCTTAAGGCATTGACAATGTCACGGATCATATGATGATCCCAATCCTCAAAATATGTCAAACGCTCTTCTAAAATGTAGGAACTTTAACCATCTCAGTCACTTGTGTAGGTTGAAATAAGTTCTCAACCACTGCACTTTTAGAAATCGAACTCTCCTTGGCAAATCAATCACCAATTCTTCCAATTCCTGCATAACAAAGTTAGTTCAAATCAGCGATTAGTGTCTTGTCAATCAAATTTTCAAATTTTGGCCCTTCTAAGGCTTCATCAATATCTAAAATTATGTCATCATTGGAGTGAGCCATGCAAACTTTTAAGGTTTTAAAAAATTTAGCCAAGAGTGGCTCATCATCATTCACAATTATATCTATGAAATTAATCATGTGGATCTAATCTTCATCCTCATCCTCTTGTTATTTATGCAAATGAAATATATTCAACTTCATTGTCATATTTCTGAAAGATATTTTCATAATTCAATTCCTACAATTGATTATAGCATTTGCGGTTGCTAGGAATGGTCAGCCTAGAATGACAAGAACTTTAGTATAAACATTTGTAGCCGCTTGTGTATCCAAGACAATAAAGTCTACCGGGTAGTAGAAGTTATCAATTTGGACTAACACATCCTCAATCACTCATCTTGGTACTCTCATGAAGCGATCCGCAAGTTGTAAAGTTTTCTTGGTGGGTTTTAATTCACCAAGTCCAAGTTACTCGTAGACCGAGTAGGGAATCAAATTAACACTAGCCCCTAGATCGAGAAGTACTCTATTGATCCGGAAGTTATCTATCATATAAGAGATTGTAGGGCTTCAGGGATCTTTGAATTTGGGGGGAGTGTTTTGTTGTATGATAGCACTCACTTATTCCATAAAAAATGCTCTTGTGCACGTTTTGCTTATGCTTTACGGCACATAGATCCTTTAGAAATTTGGCGTATGAAAGAATTTGCTTAATTGCATCTAACAAGGGAATGTTGATTTTGACTTGTTAGAAAACTTTTAAAATGTCCTGATTTTCACTTGGCCGTTTAGTTGAGACAAGACATTGAGGGAATGGGGCCACTCTTTATCTTGTGGAGCATTATTCGATTCATCATCACTCTTAGAATCAATTGGATCATTAGGCTTTACGGCCTTCACCGGTTTAGATTTTTCAATTGTTTTAACACTTCTAAGAGTAGTGATAGCTTGAACATGTTCCAATTGATTGGCTAAAAATTTGGATTCGATTCAAGTTGTTCCTTAGGGTTAGACTGAGGTTGGGTCAAAAGGTCCATTGCTCCCTAACTCCTAAATGTGCCTCAATTCTTTCAACCGAGGTTTTAAGTTCATTCATAGCCTGCATGTTGGACTGATTTATCTGAGTTTGTCTAATCATGAATGCGTTCAATGTATCCTCAAGAGTGCTCTTTTGAGGAGGCTCTTAGGAACCATTGTTTGTATTTACCATAGGTCCATTTCTCCCATTAAAATTCATTTGACACCGCCAATCAGGATTTTGCAAGTTAAAATTTTGTACACTAAAAGGGCGTTGGTAAGTGTTTATGGCATTCAATTGAGTTTGTAAGATATCTTGAAACGCATGGATTGTTGGACAATCCTTTGTTAAGTGAACATCACTCTCACAAATTTCACATACACTCTCAACGACCTCACTGGTGATTATCATGTTAACACTCCTTAATTCTGTGGCATCAACCTTTCTTTGTGAGACCCGCCACCTTTGTATTTAAATCCTCCCCATTGAATGCGTGTACACTCTCTCTTGGGGCTAACTTAGAATTACTAGTCGGAGTGGAGATGTCTCAAGATTGGGCATTCTCAGCTAACATATCAAAGTAATCATAAGCATCATCAAGCTCTTTGTTCAAAAATTCACCATTAAACATCATTTGGACAAATTAGCGCATGTTTAAACTCAATCTGTCATGGAAGAGTCAATCAAGCGCCACTTTTCATAACCATGATGTGGACACTCTAATAAAAAGATCTTTGAACCTCTCCCAACATTGAAAAAATGTCTCATCTACTTTTTGGGAGAAGTTCATAATGGTCCGCCTTAGTGCATTGGTCTTATGAACCAGGAAGTGCTTTTTAAGGAACTCTCGGGTCATCTCAACCCATGTCCTGATGCTTCTAGATTTAAGAGATTGAAGTCATGATTTGACTTTGTCCTTTAGAGAGAAATGGAACAATTTCAGTTTGATTACATCTTAAGAGATATCATTAAATTGAAAGGTGTTAACAATTTCCTCAAATTCACTTAGATGTGCATATGAACTTTCAGAATTAAGTCCATGAAATTTCGAAAGTAACTTGATAGTTCCCAGTTTAAGATCAACGTTTCCTGGATTAAGTGGAAAGACGATACAAGACGACGTGGTTGTTCTCTCCGGTTGTAGATAATCTCTCAATGTTTTAACCAAAGGAACATAGCATTCCTCATTCTCATTACGTTCCGTCCTAGTTGGTGGTGCATTATACTCAACATTTTCAACATTGTGTGGTTCATTCTCAGCCATGATTTCAGACGATTCAAGATTTCCTAGATGTATTCTAACTCGACGTCTGTGATTACTTAATCCTCCAACTAAACTTCCCTCACTTAGAAGTCGTGATGTATGATTATGCTCCCAATGGGGCATAAACCACGCAAAAACTAAACTAAAACCTAAAATCTAAAAATTTAAAAATCAAAATAAAAAATAAGAAATAAAGGATTCTAAGTTAGAATAGTGTTACCAAATTTGAAGAACTAGATTAGTGAAGAAAATCCTACAAAATAAACAAAATCAGTTAGTAGTAGAAAATTCTGAGAAAAACCTACTAAAGCAATAAATCCTAACTTAACTATGCCCTAATTACAAAAATCAGAACCGTTAACCTAATCCCCGACAACGATGCTAAAAACTTGTTCGCTCTCCTCAAGTGCAAGAGTGTGATGTAGTAATAATTCTCGGTAAGACCGATGTCGATCATCAGGAATTGTCATAGCAATTTTAAATTACATAACTAGGATAGGCTAAATTTGGATTTGTATCAAATGGTGGATTTTAAGAACATAAAACTGTAAACTAATTCAGGATTATAAACATTAGAGCGCCAAGGATCCACTTATGATCATTCACAATGCCAATTCAAACCATTCAAGCTAATAACTCAATCAGAATTAGAGTTTTATCCATATCCGATCGGAATATTGAACAATCAAATCATCATAATATATCTAATATGGATAAATCATCTACTGATATGGTTCTCTCATACCAACTAAGGCATTGGGCATATCCAATCACACAGCCCAATCCTTAACAAAACAAGAAAGATCACATTCACAATTCTTCCTCAAGTCTTGTCACTAGATTTGATTTAAAAGCATGAATTGAACTTCAATTGAACCAAAATCAATACATAAATATTTATCTCAAATCAAATCAAAAGATAAGAACTCATTCTACTTTAGTTTTAGATAAGCACTTAGAAAACTTAAGTTGTAAGATCTTCTAGCATCTAACATATCATGATGGATTTAAGATCTCTACAATCCAAAATCCTATCAACAACATCCCATTAAGCAATCTTAGTAAATCAAAACATTTCATATAAACAAAATCACAAGAGATAAAAGATTAAACTATACTAACTTTATTTTAAACTTGAACTATAAGTGTTCTTCATTAAACCAAAAAGTACTTGAATTAAATTGAATTAAACATTGGAAACGACTATAAGCTTCACCTCTTAGCCCTAGCAAAGAGGTTTAGCCAACCATTAACAAGTTAAACTAAAACTCAAAATAAAACTACTGTAAAACATAAAATAAAATAAAAAAAAACCCTGATTCAGAGGAGTTCTAAAGACTCCACAGCGATCCTCTTCTCCGCCCACGACTTCCAAGTCTTCTATGACGTCTTTAGATCCACCTAGAGTTGTCCTTTTATAACATTAAAGCTCCACCGACTTAGAAAGTTCCAGAACTGCGTAGGGACTTACACACTTGCGTATGAAAATCGGAGCTTGACAAAGAAGTTGCTGGATTCTAAATTTGGGAGTGGCTGTCAGGACTGGTCGGCCTGGTCTAGTCCAGCTCCAGCATTCATAGGAAAGGAAGAAACATGAATTTCAGTATGGCCGACCGGTCATGACTGGTTGGACCCACCATTAATTGGTCCAGCAACATCCAACGTTGGGCAACAGGGTGGCCGACCGATCAACTGACCGGTCAGACCATGATTTCTTCATTCTTCTCTCTCTTATCTTCTTGATTCTCCTTCCATTCTCTTGGCTCATCTTCCTTCATTATCGAGTGGTTTTAAAAGTGTTCTTTTAGCCTTCAAATAGGTGAAGTCTCTCTCTCATTCCTACAAGCACAAAACATGCATTAGATGGGTCTTTTAACATGCAAACTATGCATAATGAGTGATGAAATAGGGTTAGAATATACACAATTCAGAGCTCAACAACAAGGTATTTTGTCTCGGACATCCTGTATTCGCACGCCACAACAAAATGGTATTGCAGAACGAAAGAATCGTCATCATCTTCTTGAAGTTGCTCGTACCCTTCTCTTTGGTATACACCTACCAAAATAGTTTTGTGGTGATGCTCTTCTAACTACTACGTTCCTTATTAATCGTATTCTCTCTTAAATCTTGTCTCACTAATATTCATTTACTATGTTGTGTCCTCATGACAATCATTTTCCCTTACCTCCTAAACTTATTGGTTGTACATGCTTTGTTCAAATTTTCGATGGTAGTAATGATATACTTAGCCCTCGGTCAGCTAAATGTATCTTCTTAGGGTACACTCAAAGCCAAAAAGGGTATAAGTGTTATGACCCATCGACTCGCAAGAAATATATCTCTGCACGCTGATGTAACCTTTTTTGAAGATGTTTCATTTTTCTAGGTTCATGGTCGATCCCTCTGTGATCCTCTTGAGAGTCAAGGGGAGTATGATGCTTCTCCTCTTCCTCTTGTCACTAATGATCACGGGAGACTCTTCTCTCCCCTGTCCCTGATTCTGTTGGTGATTTAAGTGACCCTAAGCCTCTTCGAGTGTATCATCATCGAGATAAATCTTCACACGCTCAGCCGTCCACCCTTCCGCTCACTTTGGATGTTGGCTCCGGTGATTCTCCTACCTCAAGTCTAGATCTTCCCATTGCCTTGCGCAAAGGGTCACAATCATGTACTCAACATCCCATCAGCAACTTCGTTTCATATGATCATATTTCATCATCCTTTCAATCGTTTACAGCCTCAATTTCATCACAGGCTATTCATCAGTCTCTCTCACATGCCCTTCAAAGTCCTGACTGGATGAAGGTGATGATGGAAGAAATGTTTGCCCTTGAGACGAATCATACATGGGAGCTAGTCTCTAGGGCACAAACATGTTGGATGTCGATGGGTGTACACAATCAAGTTCCTTTCAGATGGCTCTATTAATCATTACAAAGCTCAGCTAGTTGTTAGGGGATACATGCATACTTATGGCGTGGATTACTTCGAGGCATTCTCACCGGTGGCTAAGCTTAACTCTATCCGAGTGGTGATCTCCATAGCCGCCAATTTATCCTGGCCTTTATTCCAACTTGATGTCAAGAATGCATTTCTTCATGGGGATCTTGTAAAGGAGGTCTACATGCATTAACCTCCTGGCTTTATCGCTTCCTGCCATCCTACTCTTATACGTCAGTTGAAGAGGGCTTTTTATGGACTCAAACAGTCCCAGCGTGCTTGGTTCGACAAATTTAGTCAAGCTCTCATAGAGTTTGACTTTGTTCGTAGCCATGCCGATCATTTCCTTTTTATACTTCACCGATCCACGAGCATCATGATTCTCATTATGTATGTTGATGATATTGTTCTATCAGACAGTGATACGGTTGGAATGGGGGACGTCAAAGAATTTTTAAAGAACAAGTTTCAGATCAAGGATCTTAGTCCTCTTCGCTACTTTCCAAGCATTGAGGTTGCTCAATCCAAAATCGGGGTGGTCTTGTCCCAACGCAAATATGCTCTTGACCTTCTCACTAAAACTGGCATGTTAGGTTGCAAACTTACTACCACCCTGATGGATACTTCGCATAAGCTTCAGCCAGATGATAGTACTCTCCTCTCTGATCTTGGAATGTATCGTCGCTAAGTAGGTCGGCTCATCTACTTGACTATTACTCGCCCAGACTCTCTTTTGCGGTGGGTGTTGTTAGCCAATTCATGCAAGCTCCCAGTTACTCACATCTTACAGTTGTCTACCACATTCTCTGGTATCTTAAATCCGCCCCGGGCCTTGGCCTTCGCTTTCAGTCTCATAGACATCTTCATCTTTTGGGCTTTCCGATGACGATTGTGCAGGGTAATATTTATGATCGTCGATCAATATCCGGCTTTTGTAACTTCGTAAGTGGCAATCTTGTCACATGGAAAAGCAAGAAGCAGCCGGTTGTTGCTCGATCCTCAGCTAAAGCAGAATATTGTGCTATGACTCATGTAACTTGTGAGCTCATGTGGCTTCGCACCCTTCTTATCGAACTTGGCTATGCTCCTTCAGGTCATTTTCCTCTGCATTACGACAATCAGGCGGCTATACATATTACTCGTAACCCTATTTTCCATGAGCGCACCAAGTATATTGAAGTGGACTGTCACTTTATACAGGAGAAAGTTGCCTTTAAAGAAATCATCACTTCTTTTGTTCGCTTTGAGAATCAACTTGCTAATGTCCTTACAAAGTCTTTAAGTAGATAATGTCTTCATCGTGTTCGTGATAAGTTGGGCATGATCAACATCTATGCTCCAACTTGAGGGGAGTATCGGTGTTAGTGTGTGTTAGTGGCTTTTTAGCTCTTTTAGTGTAAGTGCATGTGCACCTTTCTCCTTCTCTTGCAGTGTACTATATGTTTTATTCTAATAAAGCTTTATGTGTGTGAGCATGTTGCTCCAACACAACATTCCCCCAAACTCACTTCTTCTTTCTCACTTCTCACCTCTTTCATCTTCTACTACAACATTGCCCATACATCATCAATGTAATTTTCCTAGTTATGGAGGAAACATGGCATTGTTTCATCACCTTTACCTCATCTTTCTATTTAAGTCGAGTTAGCTTGTACGACGGGGGATGCTTCTTTATCTTAAGAACGAGAATATGAACGTTCAGGACACATGCCCTAGCGACAATGTATATCAGGGGGTTTGCTGACGCCTCCAACACCTCCCCTCATGTGTGGGCAGTATACTAGCCCCGCGCGTGATACTCTGGGCTGATATAATACCGGATGCCCTATAATACCAAATTTTGCAAACCTCGGGACTTGAACACCAAATGTCCTGCTCTGATACCACGTTACTGACCGGTTGCGCTAAAAGCTCAAACTATTAGGGAACGACAGAACAATGTATATCAGGAGGTTTGCTTATGCCTCCAACAGACCTTGGCCGATTGACTTAATATGCAACAAGTTGGTCCTTCAATTTGGCAAGGTCGTTCAATACCACAGTTAGTTGAATTCTTCTATGTATTCATCCACAGTCTATTCTCTCTGCTGTAGTGTATGGAGAATTCCGTACGTACATGGTATGCATGTAGTTGTCCAGTAGGAAGGGGTAGCAGAGGAGCTTCTTCATCTTTGTCCAAAAGGTGACCTTAACCTTCCCTTGGCACGATCTGGTGACTCTCACCTTGCTCCCACCATGTAATCGCAAGTCCCTTAAGTGGAAGTGTGACGAACTTGACTTGTTTATCTTTAAGAATCTCCTTGTACTTGAAGATCCACTCAACAGTGCCCAACCAACCAACAAACTCTTTTGAGCTTCGTCTACCACAGAATTCAAAATTTTCTGCGTTAATTAATCCTATTATCCGTACAATGATCTAAGTAATGGTCAGGTAAGAGCACTCCCGTTCTACGCCTTCTAACGTGGAGCATGGTCATCAACTTCTAACGTGGAGCGTGGTCATGAAAGGGGTTCATACTTTCATCCCTCTCATAGACATCTCTAACAGAACTAGACATTGAGAGGGAGTCTAATCTTCATCGGATTCATGACTCACATCATCATGTGGTGGATTTGGAGGTTGTCCATTATGCAAGGTTAATTCGTCCGCGTCTTTGGAGTCTAGCATTCTCCACGTCCTACAAGCAATTCTCCTCCAATCGAACGACCAGATCTTCATCTATGGGGAGAGTGTCCCCTCTCCCTCTAATCATGGCGGCTTTAGGTGGCATGTTGATTACAACAAAATTGAAATGGAGAGAGAGTCACCCGAGGAACAAAGTTTGCTCTTATTCCAGCTGATGCCAACATTAATATTGGTGGGTGGGAAGCAACAACACACACAATAGAAAAAAGGTCGTTAGAAAAAGGACACAAAGTGGAGACACATCAGTGGCTTACAAATGGCCTAAACGGAGGCACCAATAATAAGGTCAAGGAATGCATCCCGCTCTCATGCTCATATAAGAACTTAGAAAAAGAAAAACTCAGAAATTGTATTAAAAAAAGAAAAAAAAAAAAAAAAACACTCAATTTTAGGGCTCTATGCAGGAGCTATTTATTTACAAACAATAAGACTACCTTCCTGCATATTCTTCTCCTTCAATGGATATAAGGAGAGGGCCTACACTCTCCACCGATCAAAACACTTTTTTTATTATTATTTTTTTTAAACTTCATTTAAAATAGGCAAATATACATCTCATTCAGGCCCAGCCGTTCTGGCAAAAAGGAGGGAAACAGCCTGCCTATCATAAGCTAAATACATCATTAGCCCAACCGAAGATGGCCCACACCCATTCTATCCTGCTCTATCAAGGACGATAGTCCTTGGGATGCTGAGAGGAAGGGGATTTTTTTTTTCCCCCCCTAGAAAGCCCAAAGCCTACTCCTGAAAAAAAGCCTGGACCTTAGCCTCACGGTCCATGGGATCTATAACTATCCCAATTCCAACATTGTCAAGGACTATAGACCCCTGCCCAGTTGGTATAGACTCTATTTGGCCTTCCCTCAATAGCTAACCTAGCAAGACCATCTGCTACTGAGTTTCCTTCGTGGTAGGTATGAGAGAATTGGAGATTGAGAGAGCGGTGCTTATGGTTAATGGTACCTATTCTATACCAAATGCTCCAAGGAGTAGGAGCTACGGGGTTAGAAACTGCATCTGCAACAATTCTTGAATTGGTCTCAACAATAATATTTGACAGACCCATGTTCGCCAAGATTTCCAATCCATCACCCATGGCTTGTGCTTCAGCAATCGTGTTTGTAGCTAGACCATATGATTTGTGGAAAGCAAAAATCACTCACCCTGTGTGATCCCTACACACTCCCCCTCTCTCCCGGGTTACTTCTAGATGACCCATCCACATTTAATTTAACCCATCCCCTGCTCAGTTTCTTCCATTTCACAACTAGCATCTTCTTGTATCTATCTGAGCTGTTTCTTTCAATCCCAAGGGTCTGCAACACAGCATAATCCCTCTTCAAGGGCGAGTCACACTCTGGAAGAGATGTGCCAACCTCCCTTAGCCAGCGGGAGATATTAGAAATGATTTGGGTGGGGATCATCTTCTGCCCCTCCAATCTGGATGCGTTGTGACTAAGCCAGATTTCCCAAGTTATGAAGCAAGGGGCCAGCCCCAATAAAAGTTCGAACGTAGACGATTTGTTAGCCTTGGAGGTCCAGTGTACAAGCCACTGTTGGGTTAAGTGATTGGGGAGCAGGGGCATACCAAAAATAGCAGCAAAATGAGCACATACCTTTTTGGCGATTATACCGTGACAAAACAGATGATCCAGATCCTCCACTTGGCAAGAGCATGGAGAGAGCTGAGCTAGAACAGTAGAGAGAACTTCAGCTGCGGGGCAATCAATCTGATCATTCTGACCCATGTCTGCATGTTGTCCAATATGAGATTGAGCCGGCATATTATTCCACTGATTGGATAAATTATTTGCAGAGTTTCTGTTCTGATCTGGGGTTTCAGGTACCTGACTCTGAGCATTGCCTTCCCCAACAGCCTGAGAGTAGAGTAGCGAGTGTTGTTGCCACTGGCTGCTGAGGCTAGCCAAAGGGTCAGCTGCTGTGCCACTTGTAACTGGCCTTAGAGAGTTGTGTGTAAGCCTTGCATTCCGCTCCTGATGACTGTTTGTGTTAGCTAGCATGTGATTACCTTGCGCATTGGTGACTGTTTTGAACGAAGCATTTGCATTTTGATGCCATGATCACTCCAAATCTTTGAACAGCCCCCTCCACTGGAATAGCCCTATGCATAATCTTCCAAACAAACATACCAATCTTAGGGGCGAGAAACTTATTCCAGGTCCACTCTGCCCAGCTGCATCTAGGCTGCCTCCAACGAATCCCTTCCCAAGCTGACTTGAGGGAGAAATTTCCAGAAATAGTCAATTTCCAGCATAACCTATCTTCTCTGTTGGACAACGAAACTGCACTGTTTTTTATAGCCTGAATAACTTGAGTGGGCAGCGAATCTTCTAGTTCTTTTAGGTTCCAGCTGTCATTGGGATTGAAAAAATCTTGAACTGAGGCTTCCTGCAAGTGCAGAGGGATTGGCCGAATCGCAGCTCCTGCTATCATGCCTTCTCCCGACCAATTTTGGTTCCAAAAATTGATTCTCCCCTCCCCTACAAGGCACCTAGAGTGATGAATAGCAAACAACAACATTTTACTCATATCCTTCCAAAGCTTGGAACTTCCTGCACTAATACCACGATTCTTTTGAATAAACTTTTGGAGGTACTTGGCGGTGAAAAGCCCACAGGGGTTTACCTAGCAACAAATTCCAACCCATCTTTATATGGAATGCATTCATGACATCTTCCATTCTCCGAACACCCAAGCCTCCTTCCAATAAAGGCATGCAAATAGTCCCCCATTTAACCCAGTGCTTTCTGCTAGCACCATCAAAATTGCCCCAAAGAAAATTGGCAAAAGCCTTCTCCAATTGCTTGGATGCTTGGGAGGATGAAGTATGATTTAGCCATGTTCACTTTTTGACCCGATGTTTTCCCGTAATCGTCAATGAATTTGAGAAGGGCTTCGAACTGACGCCAGCCTGCCATTAAGGAACAAGATTATGTCGTCAGCAAAGAGGAGGTAGGTAATCAGCGGACATGGTGGGGGAAGATGGAACGGTTGGCACATTCCAGCTAAGAACAAACTTTTAATTCCCCTGCTTAATACTTCAGCTGCAATAATGAAGATTGCTAGCGATAATGGATCACCCTGCCTTAATCCTCTTGTCGATTGAAAAAAACCGAAAGTCCTTCCGTTGATGAGAATGGAGAACCAACATTCTTCCCAACATCGCGTAACTTGAAGAACCCATCTACAATCGAAGCCAAATCTGCTGAGTACCTGGCCTATGAAGCTCCATTCGAGCCTATGGTAAGCTTTTTCCATATCAAGCTTAATTATCGTGTTTCGCCCGTGGACCTTGCGGTCAATCTCATTAGCCATTTCAGTAGCTATCGATATATTTTCCGCTATTGACCTGTTGGAGATAAATGCACCTTGCTCTTCGGAAATTATGTGCAAAATGATTTTGGCGAGCCTCGTTGCTATTAGCTTGGAAAAGATCTTCATGATTCCGTTGCATAGGCTGTAGGCTGATTGGTCTGTAGCCTTCAGTGAAAGATGGATTATTCTTCTTTGGAATTAGGCATAGTAAGGTGCATTTAAAAGCTCTTGGGATCGGTCCTCCCGCCATGAAATCACATGCTGCTTCCAGGACATCTTTACCTATAACATCCCAACAGGAGGAGAAAAAAGCCCCCCAAAACCATCCGGCCCGGGGGCGCTATCGACCGGGATGGAGAAGGCTGCTTCCTGGACTTCCTGAAGCATAAGAGGCTTCATCAGCTCATCATTCATCTGGCTGGAGACCAGGTTGGGAATGCAGTTGAGGATTTCGTCGTTGATGCATCTGCTCTCTTAAGCAAATAGTTCCTTGTAGTGCCTTTCTGCTTCCTCAGCATTATCTCTGATCAAAACACGTGTCCAATTGTAATAACTAATAACAAAAGTATATATATATATATATATATATATATATATATATATATATATATATATATATATATATATATATAGTGTATTGTGGGTGTGGAAAACTAATTTTTATGGGCGTGAAAAAAGTATTTCCGCATACTAGTGGGTTCAACCTCCAGATATGCGGATTTCCCATCCTTCAGCCCAGTAGCCACAGAGTGCAGAAAAACCATGTCCATGTTCCAACATAATTTCCAGGTGTAGAGATATTATTTTTGCATTCCAATAATGTGATCATTCCACTTGGTGAACCTTCTTCTAGTCCCGTGCAATCTTAGCCTACTTTAAGCTTGGTCCAACAGACAACTTGTACTCCTGTCCTGGGTTTTTCAGCCTTCCCATCCTGATCGTCTGACAAAAAAATATGGGTTGTAGGTCAATCTTATCTGTTGGCTGCGCCAGTGTGCTGCTCTCTGATAAGAATGGCACAGCTCGTCTTTGATGGTCAGGATGACCCCATCACTAATTCACCACAAAATGAAGAGCCACCATGTTTTCAAAATGATTTTTCATCGAACTATTTTTCATATGGGATTTTGCAAAACACCCACTTGAAATCTTAGGTGTATCTGCAACCATGCACACAATCATAGTTTCATAAAAGAACCGTAGACATCTTTTAATTTCAGGAATAGTAAAAAATTGATGAAAATGCCCAAAATTAAATTAAACCGTTTATTTTCTACTGGTTTGAGTAATAGTTCCAATAACCAATAGCTCTTTATAGACTATGATCAATATTAAATAATATCTACGAAGACAATACTTGTTCTAACCGTATGCATGAACCTGAATCCAATTGGTACAACTAGAGGGACCCACTACAGATGGGGCATTGTCTCAAATCAGACAGATTCAACAATCTAGGCCTCTGATTAATGGATACTTCCCGTTGATTTTAGACCTGCAACTTTGATGAAGCACAACGGGCCCCACAAAAAAAGGAGCCACACCTGCCTATCGTGTGGACTCAACCCATAAGTACAAAAGAGAGAGGACGGAAACTCACCAAGGACCAATTGCCACAAAACCCCAATCTAAGACCCACCAGTTTTAGGAGGAAGGCTTCTTCCCAACCGCCCCCAACCCTGCATTGTCCGAGGCCACCAAATTAATGGAGTCTTGAACTTGAGCAACACCTGCAAACATTCAATGGCCCCTAAATGCAAATTGACCATTTCATTAAAGAACAAAGTGGCAGTATTAGTGGCATTATTAAAGAACAAAGTGACCATATTAGTTGTATCACTGGTCTTTTATATGGAATACAATGAAACATCTTGATGAAACAATCCACAATAACAAGCATAATCATTGTCATACTGTGTAGTACAACACATGCTGCAGAACATGAGTGCATCAACATGCAAACTCATCCCATTAATCACAGAAGTTCCGACCAAAGAGGCTGTTTGACACTCAATACCTAATGCGAGATACATGATGCTTAACCACTATCAAGACACTGTTGCTTGTGAATTTTGCTGGGGCTGGGACTAGAGGGTGTTACAGCCTGTATCTAGTATATTTGCATGGTGGGGGTCATGTGGGGAGTGCTTCAAATTAGAGATGGTTTATGTTTTGTGTCATGGTGGATTTGTATTTTTTTTTTTTTTTTTTGACATTGACTTGTGGCGTTATACAATAGGTGTGGCCCAGTTTTGTGGGGCCCACCTGAATGATTGTACATCCTTTTTTCTTTTCAACAAAGTTACTGGTGGCCTGCTCCCTCCTTTTCTCTGTTTTCCCTTCTAAGCAAGGTTTTTCTCCATGAGTTTTTTTTCTTTTTGAATGCATTTCAGAATGAACCAAAGGGGTGCAAGCCTGGCATCAGTGGAGGGCTAAGGTCCTGCTCCTTATGAAGGGAATTGTACAACAAAGCCTGGAAGAAAAATATATAAATAAAAAAAAAAAAATGAAGAACCTCAAAAATCATGCAAACCACAACTAACCCACCCTGGCCAATCTAAAATTAGAATCTCTATTCTATCAAAAGAATATTTTACTTTTGGATCTCTAGTAAAATACAAAGCATTCTTCCATATGCTTTTTAGTGAGTTTTGATACTTACAGGCAGTGTGCACTGTGGGAAAGGGCTGACTTGATCATGATGGGATTGTCAAATGAGTATTGCAGTCTACCCAGGGAAAGCATTTGGGCCGTCTCACATACCTCTAAAATCTGTTCATTGAATCCAAATGGCCTGATTTAGGTTTTAAGCCGTTCATTAGATGTCTACCGGCTGGCCATTTTTATCATAGGTTTTAGGTATCACACTTTGTTTACGGCATATCTGCACTTTGGTACCCTACTTGTGCGATTTAATTCAAGTAACATACGTGCCCATGTGCACAATTGACATGGGCATGTCTGTGGACAATCTTATCTGTAGGATTGTGAAGGTTCCCGCTGTAGATGAGGGATGGCCTACAAAATTTTCAAATTTGAAAGATCCCAACACTTCAACAGGATGGCATATGGTTAAGAGAACAAAATAAATAAATAAAATACAACAATGGTTCTCAATACTAGGAAAAGGGAGAGATTGAAGGGTTAGGCTTAACCTATCTTGGGGAAACTAATCAACATACTTTTGAGGCCTAATAGCCATCAGCAACGTGTACATTTGGCATCACAACCCTGTAATACCTATAATTATAAGTACAAGAGTAATGTTGTCTAGATAATTTTATGATCCTCCTTGGAGGATAGGTGTAGTGTCCGTTGGCCCATGATCCGGTGATCCACACTGATCTGATGGAGCACATGATGGATTGACCATTCCCCAGAGATCTCGTGGATCATAACATCGTATTCATCCAATCATAGGCCTTCTCATGTTGAATGTTTGACTGATACAATTTATATTTTTTCATTAAACTTGTGTGAGGCTGCCAATCCAAGGGTTAGGATTATCCCATTGATGATATTTTTTGGGGTATGGTACATCCATACTTGGGCCAATCAGGTGCCAGACTCGCCCTAACAAGTACAACCAATGTAACATTTTGTAGCTACTATTATCACAGTGGCAGTGATCACGCCTCTTTTAGAATCAACGGTGCTGAAGTAAATTATTTTGTGCCTTTCAGCATATCTATTGTAAAGTAAGCTAACCCTAGTTAAGCAGAGCAGGAGAGAATTAAGGAGCTTCCTTCAAATATATTCTTCTTAAGTGAGAAGCTTCTTTTGAATTGGTGTTGTTGAAATTCCAGTCTTCGTCTTTACATCCGTACAGGCCATTGCTACAAAAATATAAGGTAGCCGACACCATCTTATCTTCCATGCTTACAACTGATTTTTGTTTAGTTTGTCAATTTTCTTTTACAGTGTTGATGTAGTTGGTTCTGCTCCACAGGTTATCACCTTCATCCATTGCAAAATACAATGGCAGAAGTCTTGGTAATCTTGGGGCTCGTGGTTACACCAGTTACAGAAGCCGGAAAAGCTTTAGTGGCTACTATCAAGCGCCAGGCTAGTTATCTCCTTTGCTATAAAAGGAATGTTGATGATCTTAATAAAGAAGTCGAAAACTTGAGAAGGGCAAGAAATGATGTACAGGGAAGGGTGGATGCAGATAGGCGAAACGGGCAAGTGGTCACTGTGGTTGTTCAGCAATGGTTGAAAAACGTAGAAGATGTCAAAGAAGATGCAGAGAGATTGGATGGTCGAGTTAAAGAAAGCATCAGCTGTTTCAACTTGCGCTCGCGTTTCCGTTTGGGTAAAGAAGCAAAAAAGATGATGAATGATGTTAGTAAGCTCAAAACAGATGGAAATTTTAGGAATGTATCATACCCTCCTCCTCCTCCAACCATCGGACCATTCCTCGCTAGGGATTTAATGCCTCTTGAATCCAGGGAATTTGCTATGAAGCAGGTTATGGATGCGTTAAAGAAAGACAATGTCAACATGATCGGGGAATATGGAATGGGTGGTGTAGGGAAGACAACCTTGATAAAAGAAGTAGCCAAAACGGTGAAAAAAGAAAAACTCTTTGACAATGCTATCATGGTGATTCTAACCCAGAAACCTGACTCTAAAGGGATCCAAGGTGAGATTGCAAACAATTGGGACTGGAACTCAAGGCAGAGAGTCAAGTAGTAAGAGCAGGTAAGCTGTCTGAAAGATTGAAGCAGGAGTTGAAAAGCAAGAAGATCCTTTTAATCTTTGATAATATATGGGAAATTTTGGATCTAGACGATCTCGGAATCCCCGTGGAATGGAACCATAGTGGTTGATAGATTGTGTTTACTACACGAAGCATGGAAGTATGTGGTGCCATGAAGAGCCAAGCAAAGATCCTGGTTGATGTGTTGTCGAAAGAAGATGCATGGAATCTATTCAAAGAAAAAGTGGGTGATGTTGTCGACTCTCCTTCATTGCATGTTGTGGCAAGGGCTGTTGCTGAGGAATGTGGGGGCTTGCCTCTAGCGATTGTTACACTTGGAATGGCATTACAAGATAAGGACAAAACAGTGTGGGATCATGCACTGCTACAGTTACAAAGGTCTAATCTAAGTAACGTAAAGGGTATGGATGGCAAGGTGTTCTCTTCTGTGGAGATGAGTTACAATTACTTGAAAAGAAGGGAGGCCCAGTTATGCTTCTTGTATTGTTGTTTATTTTCAGAAGGTCGCTCAATTCTCAAGGAAGAGATGATGATATATGGGATGGGGGAGGGTCTGTTTAAAGGTGTTAATACATTGGAGGAAGCATCGGGTAGAGTTCATGTCTTGTTCGATGAACTTAAGGCTTCTTGCTTATTGCTAGAGGGAGATGTTGAAATGTCCGTAAAAATGCATGATGTCGTTCGGGATGTAGCCTTATCAATAGCATCAAGAGCTGAGAATGGGTTTCTAGTAAAAGCCAATGCAGGATTGAAAGAGTGGCCAGAGGTGGAAAACTTGAAAGAATGTAAGAGGATTTCATTTGCGGGCAATGAAATTCGCATGCTCCCTCCATCGGTAGAGTGCCCTCAACTCTTAACCTTGCTACTAAATGTGAATTATTCTTTGAAAGAAATTCCAACTAGTTTCTTCCAAGGAATGATTTCTCTTAAGGTTTTGGATCTATGTGACACCGGTATTTCATCACTACCATCATCACTGCAATGCCTGACAAACCTCCGAACGTTGTGGCTGGATAGATGGCCTCAGTTGAAAGATGTATCTTTGCTTGGCATGTTGAAGAATCTTGAAATACTTTCCCTGCAAGAGACCGGCATTTGTGAACTGATGGAACAAATGGTTAACTTAGCCAATATAAAGAGATTGGATCTGAGCAAAACCTATTCTCTTGAAAAAGTAGCACCAAATGTTATATCAAGGCTAACTCGTTTAGAGGAACTGTACATGGGGAATAGCTTTAACAAGTGGGGTTTTGAAGGAATTGGTGACGCAAGACAAGCTAGCTTAGCTGAGATGATATCTTTATCTCGGTTGACCATTTTATACATCCATATAAAAAATTTTGAATGCTCGTCTCAAGATGTCCCCGGTCCTTGGAAAAACCTGAAGAAATTTCGCGTATGCATCGGTGGAGATTACACAGAGAGTACTATAGAAAGGAGTATGAAAGTTGAAAATTTATCAAGTCCTGTTTCAAATTGGGTTAAGTTGTTGTTTGGAATAACTTATGAGCTAGAATTGGTGCAGTGCAAGGGTCTCAAGAATGTCACGGAATTAGGTAAAGTAGTTTTCAACAGCTTAGAATACCTCTATATTACAAAATGTGGTGAAATGGAACATGTCGTAAATGTGGGAGAAGAAGCTCAACAAAATGTATTTGAAAATTTGAAGGAGCTGCATCTTAATGGCTTAAAGAAGCTAAAAACAATCTTCCATGGGTCGTTTCCAGCACAATTCCTCATGAAACTGAGAGTCCTCAAGGTGTTACGCTGTGTTAAATTAATCAATATTGTTCCATCTGATCTACTGCGATTCTTGCACAATGTGGAGGAAGTAAAAGTGTGTCAGTGTGATGGATTGTTGGAAGTCTTTCACTGTGAGGGGACAACGGAAGAAGATGATATTCTTTCCAAATTAATGAAACTCAAGCTGAATCATCTACCAAAACTGTCTAGTATCTGGAAGGGAGCCATTCCACTGGGTAGCCTTCACAATCTAGTTGTGCTAGATGTGGAAAGGTGTCATAGTCTGAGATGCGTCTTCACACCCTCTCTGGCACAAAGGCTAAAGAAACTAAAGAAGCTTTACATTTATTATTGCAAGAAGATGGAGAAACTAGTGGTGGCAGAAGATGATGAGATTGACTACAATGAAGATGATGACAATGATGAGGATGACTACAATGACAGCAATGACAGCGATGATGATGGTGGTGGTGATGATTGTGACGACGACGACGACGACGACAATGATGAAAACAATAACAACAACAGCAAAAATGGAGGCAATGAGGAAGAGGTATAGTTTCTTAATTTAATGACTCCTTTATTTACATTTCTCAAAATTTTAAAAGAATTATTAAATGGTTTTTTTTACATGCACATACATACATAATGACCAGTAATGAAGGGCAAAAATGGAAAAGTTTCAAACAATTAGTTTTGGGAATTGTAAAAGCTTGGCCCTATTTGGTAGATACCTAAAAATGAGTTCATCTAATTTTTGTTGACATTAATTACATATTAGACAGTGATCTCTAATGCATACAAGGTTTTCTCAAATACATCTTAACATATTGCAATACGATACATCAGGACTTTAGCCTTTCAATCTATATTATCTTCCAATGATCCAAACCATTTATTTGACAAGTCTCACTTAGTAAGGTGGAAAGACAAATTAAAAGCTCTCAGTTGGATTATTTCAGCCCTTCGATAATTTGGCTCTTTTGTTTTAAATGAGAATTAACCCCATAACTTTGGTATAATCAATGGGTTGAAATGTTTGATATGAGAGTTTTTTTTATTTTCAGTATCTCCCATCCAAGAGGAGTTCTATGTACTAAACCATTTGTGGTTGAAAAAGGCTGGGATCAAATGGCTAGAATCCCAACACATCTTTTTCTAATATATCGGGATGTATTCGAGCAAACTTCTACACACACATGTAGATATGAATGTGTTTGCATGCATATATAAGGGAGAGCTCCAGTGGTACTAGAATGATGTGGGGCCCACAGAATGTGTTCACGAAATACAACGAATCCATCAAATGAGATACTCAGAAAACTTCTAGGACATAAAAGTTAGCCCACTCCAAAACTAAGGTGAGGCACGTAAAAGGGAATGAAATGGGAAGCAACAACCACTCTTGAATTTCAAGGGCCTCACTTGAGTCGAAAAACAACCTGAATTTTGGCCTCCCTTCATTTGGACTACATGAAGGATTTGAATGTCCTTGATTATATATACATAACACAGTAGGCCCATGATAATCAACAGTGAGCATTTTCTCTCAGGCCAGGGTCTTTTTGAGGTGACGCATCTTACGGACGAATTGGATTCCTTTAAACACAACAATGGGCCTCACATCTACCAAATACGACTGCAAGTGGTGGTATCGATACTCTGTGTACACAACCACATGCAGGGAAAGGTCTGATATAAAACGAGTTGTAAGTGCAAATAGTTGGGTGTGAGGCCCACCATATTTTATATATGCAATTCAACTAGTCTAACATGGTTGCTTCACCGCGGAAAGAGGGTGCCCCAAAATCATGCCAATCAAACCATCAAGCGAGGCACCACACAAATTTCAGGCTTTCTGGGTTGTGTTTTCGATCATTTTCTATCATCTTGCTCACGTGATGTTGGATCCACATGATCTTTGAGCCATCATATTTCATGACGTGGAGATCCTATTGGATGGATTGGATGACATACATACACCCTGATGAGCCATAGAAATTAGTTGCACCATACATACATAAATACATCATCTAAGTTTTATCCCAATTAATTGGGGTTGACCACATGAAACCTGTCCTGCAATTTCAATGTTTTCTAATGAATGATCATTACCTGGGTGCATAACTGCAGAAGAGCTCCCATGGCATACCTCCACATGAATTGTTCCCCAACCTACAACGGTTGTCTGTCAAATCCTGCAATTGCCTCAAGACTCTGTTCCCCTTGAGTTTAGCACGAGGGCTCCAGCAACTCAAACACCTCAACGTAGTCCGTTGCAGAGGAATGAGGACAATAATCGCAGTGAAGGAGGAAGAAGTGGTGGAGAAATGCCTGTTTAATGGGTTAAGGGAGCTGCAGTTGATACATTTACAGAAGCTGACGAGCTTCTACCAAGGCACGGGGCTTGTTGAGTTGCCTTGCTTAAGGGAGTTGATGGTGAGCAGATGTCCGAAATTGAAGCAGCTCCTAATGGAACCTCAAAGCTCGCCAAACCAAGAGGAAATCCAAACATGGCCGATGCAAAGGCAATCAATGCTGACTTTCCCCCCTCGCTTACTACCACATGGAATGTTCCACAACCTGCGAGAGTTGATTATCTCTGAATGTGGCAGCATCAGGACTCTCTTTTCCTTGAGCATTGCCCAAGCACTCCAACAGCTTGAAGAACTTCTCCTAGGAGATTGCCCGAGAATAAAAGTAATAATTTCAGTGCAAGAGGAACAAGTAGTAGACCAAGGCTTGTTTCCTCGGCTAAGGCGTCTGTCATTAATTAAGCTGGAGAGCCTGACGAGCTTCTGCGAAGTTGGGAGGCTACTTGACTGGCCTTCCTTGGAATCTTTATGGGTGTATGGATGTCCGAATCTGAAGAAGCTCTCAATGGGACCTGGAAGTGTGCCGCACCTAGAGAAAATGTATATGAGTACATTCGAAGATTTAGAGTGGGAAGACGAGAAACTCAAAGCACGCCTTCAAGCCCTTAAATCGATAAGAGAAGAGAGAGAACCCAAGTGACGATACAAAATGAGGATAACCAGAGGGAAGAAGAGAGACGGTATGTTTTTTTCTCTTTTTTATTTATTTCTTGCTGACATCCAAGCCATTTTAAACAATGAGCCCCACCATGAAAATAATGGGAGCGGATTAAGTGCAGCCCTGGCCTCACCCAACAGTGTGGCCCTGACTGTGTGGCCCACCTTGATATATATATATATATATATATATATATATATATATATATATATATATATATATATATATATATATATATTGTATATCTACGCCATCCATCCTTTTTTTTCCAGCTTATTTTAGGGCATGAGCCCAAAACTGAAGCAAATCCAAATCTAAGTTGGACCACACCATCGGAAACAGTGGTGATTGAACACCCACGACTAAAAACTTCCAAGGGCCCACCGTAATGCCCACCATAACGTTCAATGGTAGGCATTTCCTTCCCCACTTTTTCCTCTCATGTGGCCCACTTGAGTTTTGGATCCGCCTCATTTTTTTCCTCATCTCCTAAAATGAGCTAGCAAAACCCTGGCATACATCACGGCCGGCCCCACCTAGCTTCTGAGGGCAGGAACTTCATGCGACACCCCGTTGCAGGCAATCTGCGTCCAAAGATAATATGGGTAAAAAATCAGGCCGGTCCACTCATCAACTGGCCTACACCTTAGGCCCAAACTGACTGTTGATGGTCTGGCTCAACATACATGCGTGGCCCATCTCATGGGTGCACCATGCTGATTTTTTAGGCATCTGACCTTCATGACCACACCCAATTCTTAGATGCTTTCAATGTCCGACACGTCACAAGTTACGTGGGGTCATGGTCCAGTGATCTAAACCTTGGTCTATCGGGACCAAGCTTGGCAGGACCATATTCCGAGAGAATTTCGTTGATGGGAAAGCTTTCCAATCTTTTAACTCATGGCTGGCAAATGGATGGTTAACAGAAAAGCAATAGCAATTAACAATAGGCCAAAATTGATGTCTAGGTTCTTCCAACATACAGTAAATTTTGGAGCATGCTTGATCCGCAAAGGACCCAACATACCAATGTTTTGGATTATGGAACCATGTGCCCCACTTAATCAAACTAAAAACCTGAATATTCATGCCACAGGTGCAACTTGGGTGGGTTGAACCTGAACCCAACCCGACCTGAAGAGGACCCAACCTGCAATCCAACCCATCATGAATTCCAACCCAAAGTCTTACTACGCTCAAACCAACCCGACGTAAGCTGACCCAACCACACCCAAACCTGACCTAAATACATGTGATTATTACCAACCTAACCTAACCTAACTAAAAACCTGAATATCCATGCCACGGGTGCAACTCGGGCGGGTTGAAACTGAACCCAACCAACCTGAAGAGGACCCAACCTGCAACCTGACCCATCCCGAATTCCAACCCAAAGTCCTCTATACTCAAACCAACCTGACGTAAGCCGACCTGACCACACCCAACCTGACCTAAATACATGTGATTATTCCGAACCAAACCTAACCCAACCTGAATATGTTCAACCTGAGCCCAACGTAAATTCAAATCCAGTTGGCGATTTTAACCCAAACCTCACTCAAGGACCTTCACAACCTGACCCAACCGGAACCAAACTCAGGTTGGGTCAGTCCGTTTCAGATTCCTGACAATCTGTTTGCATCTTACAAATTGAGAGGTTAGAATTGTTCCATTTAGGAGAACTTTGCTGCGTGGTCCATCCAATAGACAAAAGTTCTTGAATCAGAACATACCCTTTGTATTGAATTTTATGAAAACTGCCCTAACTTGCAGTCCTTCCAACATGCTACTTGCTTAAGAAATTAATACCATGAAATTTATGGGCCCATCTTGAAGATTCCCTTTCTGAAAATCAGGATGATCTATTCATCATATTTACCACACGGTTGAAATCAATTGACAACTGAGAATCTGACTTAATATACAGGTCTCGCTAACCTTGCGGGAGGATTAGCCTGATTTTCAAGAAATGTGATCTCTGTGCTGAGGCTTACTGCTTTAATGGTGTGGATGTCCTAGACACGTTGTATGGCAGCACTGTTGTGGCATAGTTGCCTATAGGTGATCAGTTCTTTGATTTTATATCAGTGGTTTTCTATGCGTACATGCATGGACAAGGGAAGTATGGTCCACAGCATGTTATGGTAAACTTCAGCAATTGACTGTTCACCACTCAAACTTAAGAAAAGAACATTAACGTGCCATTCTTAGCTACCAAAGAACCAGGATTGACAAAAGCTAGCTTTGCTGTCTGTTGCATAGACGACCAAAAAATGGGTTCTTATTTGTTTTGCATTGAATGACCCTTCACCCGCTATTCGGGTTACATCCAAACAATCCCTTATGTCATCAGTGTTTCCATCAATATCACAAACAATTACACCTGATTTTCTGCAGTGCTCTCCTTTGGTTTCGTGGAGTCCTTCCACTGATACACTGCCTCTGCATTATTAGATAGGAGGCGTTGACCTGAGAATTACAGTTTATGAGCATGCATAGCCATCATGTATTTCAAGGTCCTCAATGGAAACCATCTACCGCACAATAACCTAAACATCACATGAAAGGAAAAATCCTCAGTCTGATGTGGGCATCAAATGGATGGAAAATATGGAGTAAATGGTCAGATTTCAACAAATAACCATCTGCAGTTGGAAGCTATGATTGTTGAATCAACCTGACTTTGTGGCAGTGGCCAGTCTATAGTGGGACTCACACTTTAGATTTCCGCACACAAATGCCTAGTGTATGGTGGATGCGTATTATGCTTATGCCTACTGGAGTAATTATGCTTTTCTTCTCAGATTGCTAATGCCCGGGATCCTGTACATGCACCTCATGGTTCATTGACCTAAGTTGTTGACCTCATGGGACCAACACAAAGGGGGATCCCCAGAAGTCTCCCATTTGGAGATCTCAACTCTTTGATTGGTAGCCTACAAATGGATTGGAGAGAAAATACAGAAATAATCCACGTTAAATGTGAAAGAGTTGAACAACTGAAGGGTAACAATTTTAGAGTTGGGAGATTTTCAGGGCATTCCACATCGATGTGTAGAATCTAGAGTGTGTGTATGTGTGCGCGCGCATGTGGGCAAATAAGATGTTGAGTACAAGGCCCAATAGTTCCTCATTGGATATCATCTTTTCCATTCAATGGAACTTTTGATATTCTACTTTCTTGTATTTCAATTGCATTTTTATTTAGTAGGGGTTTACAACTTCACATTTGCTTCTCCTCTTTGTAGCAAGGTATTCCGTAACAGTAACGATGTTAGTAACGGACACCACCGTTATCTTTACGATACAGGCTGGAACAGCTGTTATGGCCCCCGTAACGGCCATTACGGTCTCTCTTTTTTTTATTGAAAAAAGAACTCGAAAAACTTATATCGGCCCCGTAATGGACTGTTACAGCCTTTACAGGGGCTGTAACAGCCATTATGGGTCATTTTTCTGTAATGGCCATTACAACTCTGTAACGTATAACAGTTGCCACTATTACCTTTATGTTACGGCACACCATGCTTTGTAGAGAAATGTTCCAGTACTCTCAGAGCAGTTACAAGTTATAGTGCTCCTAGTAGCCCAAGTTCAGTTAGACAGTCCAATCAAACAATCTAAACTGTCAATTAAGTCCATAACATATTTCTCATACTACCATACAAAAAAATTGCACTTATCAAATGATCCAATCCATCCTTGATTTGGCCTTATTTTGTATAGCTACCCTTTTCACAAGCCATGGACGGGATGACTCTGATTGCCTAACAAAAGTAATCATAACCAATCCTTGAAGCTCTCTAAGAAGTTCGATGAAAAGGTTGATTGGACCTATTTTTTGTGTAAATGTTCTTGACCCTTCGTATTCAAGACCATCAATGGAATGGTTAATATTTGTCAAATTGGTGTGATGCTTTCATGGTTGCATATCAAATGTGGGTTGGACCTAATGAAAAGTCTAGATCAATGGATTGGAAGTCCAAGTGCCTCAATGCAACTAAATGAAACTAGGAATGTGTAACATATTATGCTCTGAGAGCACAGGAGCATTTCTCCTCCTCTTATGGTTACTTAGTGCAAGGTTGTAGCTTGTCTGATCATCTTTCCATTTCAGTTATCCAAATTGAAGCCATGGGAATACAGTAATTACTCGTCATTCTCTCTTCAAAATGTGAGGTAACATTTTGTGAAATGTCCCTCTTTACTGGTTGAAATTGAAGACTTTTGCATACAGAGTTCTTGTCTTCTTCTTTTTTTTTCTATGAGAAGATTTCACCATTAATGCTTGCCCCTGTCATTCTCTCCATCTCTCAATAGAAATTTTGGTCAATTCAGCATTAAAAACCTGACAATTTAATAGAGAATGGATGGTGTTCAAACTTAAAAACTTGTGAGTAGAAACTTGACAATCTATAGATTGAATTGGCAAAATGGAAAAAAAAAAAAAAAAAATGCTAACCTGAAGAGAAAAAGATGGAAACATCCTCCACTCTCTTCTCTTTAGTTATTTCATATGAATCCTCTGTTCTTTGTTTTCTTCTCATTCAAGTTTGCATGGGGTGGCCTTCCGGCACTGGACGATGTAAATCCTTTCCTGTAAGGCAGTATATTTTGGGTGAAAATAAGCAATTTCATACCACTAGCATGAATTCAATCTACAATTAAACTCGAGTGTTTAAGACTACAATGAGTTCTATACAGACTCATTTGGAGAATTCAAAGAGGCATACAGAGTTTCAACATAGTATAAAATATTCAAATCTACTGCATTACAGTCATACTAGTTAAACATTGCAAGATCGTTAATGCAAGGAATGAAAACAATCTACAATAACAAGATCAAATATATGCTAGTTATTCAAGACTTATTAACGGTTTTAATCCACCCATTATATACTACAAATTGGTCTGTAGATGGCAATCGAACAAGTCATCTGGTAACATCAGTTAGTGCTTGTCTTGATCTCTCTTTAGAAGGTGAGATAGCATACTTATGAAATTTATCTACTTAAGTGATCGAATTTGAAGATTTTTACATCCAAGTGTTTGTCTATTTTAGACTATTGAATTCACTACCAACGTTTTCCTCTTTCAATGTGTTTTTCTTTCAGTAGAGATTTTTGGTTGGGTATTGAATCATACAATTTCAAACAAAACAAGCTGCAGTTAGCCAATTCATGCATTCATATTTGAATCAGAAGGCTTTTCAGTATTTTTCTCTTTGGTGATTTCTTTCTATGAATCCTCTATTCTTTGTTCTATTCCCCTTTCTAGTTCATGTACTGTCACCTTGCAGTAATCACTATCATAAATCCTTCGTTGATCAAAGAATAAAAAAGAAAAAAAGAAAAAGAAAAAAAGATCATCACTTCATATTCTAGGAGGGACTTCTTTGTAACATAGCCCTTGCATACGGTCCTTGTTAGAAATGATTCAAATTCTGTTATTTGTCACAAGCATGGTAATGTTGTCTAAGTGATGAGGAACAAGAAACAAATGGAGTACCATTGCTTCTCAATATATGTAACTCGTTGTAAAATGTTGCTTGATTTAATCACTTTTGGTTCCTGTTGATTTTACTCCACGACACTTACAGTTGCTTTTCCTCTCTTCTGTGGAATGTAGGGTTGCAGAGAATTGGGTCATCTTCCTGCTTTTTGGCTTCTGTTTCGGTTATTGAATTTGAAGGTTTCAACAACTTATTTGGAGTTTTCGTCTTATTTATCTTTTGAGTTCATATGGTTGTGGTTTATGTTGTTTGATCAACTTCTACTGAATTACTTGCATTTTACATTACGGTATTTATTAAAAACTCAAATGATTATATTCAAGCCATTTGTTTCAAAGTATATTCCATCACATTCGAAGTGTATTTTAGAGTGTTCACTACAGCTCATTTTTCTAAATTGTCTGGAAACAAAGAATAAATATGCCATGGGCTCAATTTGTAAAAGGGTCACGTTTGATGAGAAGTGTTGCAGAAAAGTGCAATTAAAAGACTGTAGTACTTGGACATGTGCTTGCATCTGCATAGACTTAGCTTGGCCCAGAATAGTCCAACATATTGAACAATGGATGGCTGAATATTTGGATAGTGGGCCTGAATCTGCCCAACCCCAAATCATTAACTCATGGGATAGGCTAGTACTAAAGATTTTCACTTATGGCAAGACCTGGGCATGATTCAGCCAATAAGGCTTGGCCAAGTTGCAGCCATGGAATCATGATGTTGCAGTGGTGCAAGAATAATTCACTACGAAAACTGAATCGGGGACCAATGGAAGTGTCTAAACAGTCTGGTTACGTACGGTCGTTAGTGCTTACTGCTTACTCAAGAGCTGTTTGGACTCAAGGAAGGAACAAGTTTTCATTTTGGTAACTGAAAACCAAGTTTCCTCCCCTCATTTAACAGGAACACCTATTTTCCGTATCCAACCTATCAGAAACACCATTTCCTATCTCGCAGGGAAAATATGGTCTCCTCCATTCTCATCGCTTGTGCCACATGTGACGCCGTTTTATTTATTTATTTATTATAGAAAGGTGGGAGTACACCTGAATTTTATTGATAAAAACAAATTTTACATCAGCCAAGGAGCATAGTCCTTGCATTGCTCTAACTAAAAAGCCGGCGCCTCCGGCAAGAAAACAAGGAGACTCTCAAGACAATAGCATACACACATGGGATTAAACATCACTATCTGAACCATCCAGCTACAAGCCAAGATTCCAAGCAAAGAAAATAAACCTGTTGGACTGGACACACCCTGCAATATGTCCTGCACAGAGGCCTCGTAGACACCCAAAAAAGGGCCCTTCATCTGGATTACAGCTGCAACAGAAGCGCAGGGCCATGATCCTGATCATGATCTTCACACTATGAAACACCAAGGCAGACCCAAACAGCCACTACAAACATAGATCACCAACTGTTGGAATTCGAAGTCCCAAACAGCCACGAGTCTTCCTCCCACTTCCTCTCAATTACCTAAGTAATCTGACCACATCGCCAGCTAGAAAGCCCAGTTAGACCCGTTATCACCCACACCCACCTGCTGCTTCTACTGAGGATAGAGGACCGATGCTGCTGCTACTGCTGCTTCTAATGAATTGAATCATCTGATCCCAACAGCGCTGCTGCTGCAGGAGAGACTACCCACCAAGTGCAGGTAAAATGGGAGTAACAGCTGGAGCAACATTTAGGAGTGGTGCTGTTGGTAGAGTGAGAGCAGGACCATTGACAGTGGCACTGCCAAGTGATCCAGTTATACTCGTGATGCCGCTGCGATCCAATTTCTGTATGAGAATAGATCTAGAATGAGCATTCAAAGCCAACCCTCCACCATCGACGTCAACAAAATTACCAGCATTTGCCCCAACATCTCGCGTTCCAACTTAATCAGAAACAGCCGACACCTTTATTATCCTGCCAGCAATGTCGAGTTGCCCATTCAAACTTTGAGCAGCTCAAGCACCTTTGAGACGGGCAAACTGGACAAAACAAGAACCTTTGCACTACCCAGTCTCCGGATCAAGAGGCAATTGCACCAGCTCCACTGGACCAAATGGTTCAAACACCTACAAGCCATGTCTGATTCACAGCTGCTTAAACATGAAACATTCTGTTGTTCTTTCTGTTGCTGACTATGGACGCCTCTTCTGGAACCGGATCTGAAGCTGCTAAAGAGGAACATTTTGTTGTTTCTTTGCCTTGTCTTGTGCCCTACATGTGCCATTTTACCACATGTGCAGCCGTATATTGTCAAGTGACTCGCATGTGCCACATATGCCAATGTGTCAATGTTCATATATGCCATCATCCGGCTTCAAGTGCCCGGAACACATCCATGACAATTGATGGGACAAACATGATGAATGGTCTAGAAAAATGGTTCAACCCATTTCATACAAACATTATGGACCATCCATTTTCTAACAATTAATAGAATGGCTAGGATGGTCTGATCCAAGCAATTCTTGAGGAAGGCATGCAATAAAAAGTTCAGTCCACTTGATAGAAGTTCTAGATTGATAATTAAAGCCAATAAATATATATAAAACTCGCCATCCATTTTCTTAAAAATTGATTGCATGGTTAGGATGCCCAATCAAAGCGAGAAAAACATGAAATCTATTTGGTCACAAGGATGCACAGTCCAATGTGTTAATTACATCCATTTCCTACAATCAACATAGATATGGATTCAACTTGCGTCAGGCTCAACCCAAACCTAACTAGTTGGTTGGGTGGGTTGGATTGCATTTGGGTTGGGCTCTAGTAGAGGCTTCAGGCAACCTGACCAAACCTGATATCTTACATCTTTAAATCAGTCCCATATCTTCGATCACATCCCCTTCATATCTTCTATCACATCAGTCACACCTTCAATCATATCTTTAAATAGACCTCATATCTTCCAAAAATAGTAAATTGCAATCCTTGATTTAGGCTCTCGAATCTATAAATAAATAGTCCAAAAATCTTCCAAAAATAGTAAATTGCAATCCTTGATTTAGGCCGTGTGTGTGTGACTGTGTGTGTGATTGGCCATCCATTTTCTTAAAAACTGATTGGATGGTTAGGCTGCCCAATCAAAGAGAAAAAAAAAATAAAATCTATTTGGTCACGAGGATGCACAGTCCAATGTGTTAATTACATCCATTTTCCTACAATCAACATGGATAGCTCAACCCAACCCTAACTGGTCGGTTGGGCTGGGTTGGGTTGCATTGGGGTTGGGCTCTAGTTGAGGCTTCAGGCAACCTGACCCATCCTGATATATTACATCTCTAAATCAGTCACATATCTTCAATCACATTACTTTCATATTGTCTATCAACATCAATCACACCTTCAATCATATCTTTAAATCAACCTCATAACTTCCAAAAATAGTAAATTACAATCCTTGATTTAGGCTCTCAAATCTATAAACAAATAGCCCAAAAATAAGCACATATTGGTCTCTATGGTGGGCTATGGCCCCACGTCTTTCTAGGCCCTACAATGGCTTGATGGGCCCAAGTGGGCTAGGCCCTACAGTGAGCCTGGATGGGCCTATGTGAGTTGTGGGCCTGCATCACTGCTATGCTGGCTTCTTTCTTCCTTGAATTGAATCCCACACTCTTGCAAAGAGACAAAACCATAGCAGAAGCCTGGCATGGAGACTCCTTGGGTTGGCAGTGTATCACCATCCAGCATCTATACCCACAACAGCCAAAAACATGAAATAGTAGCAGCAGGAACAGGACTTAAATCTCCACCTATAGCAGCATAATCTCCATCCAGAGCAGCAGTGACATTCCAATGATGAGTTGATTAACATTCAGCAACCATAGCAGCAAATCCTTTATCTCCAACCATAGAAACAACAACATTTCATGTCAAGCTGTTTAAAATTTGGTCCCACAGCATAGGCATAAAGATCAACAATCAGTCCCACCAACCAGCAATCGGAATATAAAAAGGACAATGGCAGCAGCCATCAACCAACTCCCAGCAGGCAACATTCTGAAGCTCACAGGCTGCAGAGGGCAGCAGATCCGCTTGCTGGAACTGCAGCCAATTTCCGGCAAGCGTGGAGCTAAAGCAGAAGAGGAACGAAGAGAAGACCACCAACACTGCAGCAACATGGCAAATGGACATCCTGTGAAAGCTTTGTCTCCTCACGAACCTGATGCCGTGGACAATGCTGACCCAAATATCTGGCTGAATGCCCAGAGTCTGCAGAAGAAATGGCTAGAAGCCATGCTTGTCCTGGCCAGACAGAGCACTCTGCTGCTGCTGCTGCTAATATCTCCAGCGAGTAAACTAAACTCGAGGTAACACTTTCACAGGATGGGCCACAACCGCCACTCTTGCGCGACTCTATGGAAGGCAGCAGAAAACACAATGTTTGAACACTGATGACTACTACTGTATCACCACAGAGCATTCCAGAGTTTCAGAAAAAGAAGAACCATGATCAACCAAAACTGCTCTGCCACTGCTATTGGGATCGAAGCTGAACTGATGAAATAGATGAAGGTGCTGATACTGAGACTGAGCCCACCAAAGCTGGACTGCTGGACACTTGACAGACATCAAAAGCGGCTAGGCAACAACCTGCAAACACATGGCACTGCTACATCATGACCTGAGGAGTCTTCAAACCACCTGCATCGAGGGACTCTGAAACAGAAGCAAAGCACACCCCCGGCTACTAAATAGGCACTAGATCACCCACACAATAATTTCAAAGCATTCAGACCACAGCTCCCTTCCACATTAATTATTTTTACCATCTAACACCACACCAAAACAAGACCCAAAACCTGACAAAAACAACCACAATACCCGCATCCCCCTAGACAACAGTTGGAACCATAACCACATTACCAACCACCACCATACATCAAAACCGAGCCCAAGACAAACCCAGGCAGTGGAACCAAGACATCCAATACTCACACACACCCAAACATATGCACATACTCGTTCACATGCACACATACACTTACATTTAACTGAAGGGAACAGAGCCTAGACTTCTCAGGCCCAATTCCATTGTTGGATCATCTTTTTTTTTTCAACTCTTCACATGCGCGCTCACACACAATTCACACACTTCCATACACAAACACATTTATTTTTCCAAATCCTAGGCAGTGGCATAGGATTTGGAAGAACATAGCAAAAAACAGCAGAAGCCTGCACTAGAGGCAGCAACTAACAGCTTTAGACTGAGCTAAGGCAGCAGAAGGATGGAGACAAATTCAGACACACTAGCAGCATATTTCAAATCAGTTCCCAGCATCTATGACCGACAGCAAGTACACATAGCAGAGTATCCCAACAGAAGACAGGACTCCAAGAGCAGCCCAATGATAGTAATAATGGAGATCCCAGACGTACGGAAAGGGCAACCCTCTTCCAGCAGAGAAACAACCTCTCCTGACAGAGAAAGGATAACTGCCCACCTTTTTTGAACCATCACCTTCTTATAACATCCTTCCCAAAATACATCCCATTGGCATTATATATCAGACATGAAGATTGATCCAACTGTTTTTTAGGCAACTTTGAGCAACCGCATACTGCCTCCCTTTATACAAGCCCAAAGGACATGATTTCCCCCTCACGGTGCCTACTCCCACCTTATCGGTGACCTTGATGCGATGAATAAATCGCAAGGCCTGGGGCACTACTCCCCGTCCGAGCCAAACTATCCCCCACTGAGTTGCTTTCCCTAAAAACATGATCAACCTAGTAATTGATCAAGAGTAGTTCATTTCTAATATCTTCAAAAACATTCCATAATTTCCATGGAGTGTTACAGTTGTGGTCTTTTATACAATCCACCATGGTATCCCAAAACGGTTACGTATCGGCCGTATCGGCCGATACATAACGGAAACGGTCATGACTGTCACGGGTTACGGGGTCAAAACGGCCGAAACGGCCGTTACAGAAAAAACAGGCCGTAACGGCCCCGTATCGATCCGATACGGCCCCGTATCGGTCTGATAACAGTTTTTTTTCAAAAAATTAAAAAGGGCCGTATCGGCCGATACGGGGTCCGTAACGGCCGTTACAGGCCCGTATCGTAACGGTAACGGTGGTGGTCATTACGGCCACCGTTACCGTTATGGGACACCTTGCAATCCACCACCACCTTCGAATCTGATATTATGCATACTCGTTGAAAAACAATAGCCCTGCATTGCTTTAGACTATCCAATATCGTGCACGCCTCAGCAACTGTATTGGAGACTATACCATATGACTGGTGAAAGGCGAAAATGAGGTCTCCTTCATGGTCCCTACAAACTCCTCCACCTTGACCTGGCTTCCCCCTCAACAAGCCATCCACGTTTAATTTTACCCAACCTTCTCTCAGTTTTCTCCATCTAGCAATTTGGGTAGCCATCATAGACTCCTTCGAACTATGGATCCCCATGGCTCACCACCCTTCAAGGAAGAAGTGCTTCATGTTCTCTGGCATGCGAACTATTCCTTGTCCAGCGAATTACCTCCTCCGCGCTGCAAATTTGCATTCAAATTACCGACCATTCTTGTTTAACCAGAGTTCCCAAATGTTCAAGCATGGAACAATCCCTTTCAATCGATTAAAATGGGAGAGTCCATTGACTAAACTAAACCATTTAAGGAGGCTTTGACGAATAGATTGGCTGTTTGGAGCTTGGACGTTGAAAATCCTTCCGAAATGATCCCATACTACGGTTGCAAGGAAGGAATGAGAAGGAATTTGATGAGCTTACAGACTTAAAACAAGTGAATTTTGCTAAAACAAAAAGGAATGAGGAGAACTACCTCGAATGATAAAAGATCTAACTGAGCTCTAAAACAATGACGTTTATTTGCCATCCAAGCTGCTCATAAGATGACACAGACATGGATGAAGGGAAAACAGAAATATCATCTTGATCCAAAACTTCTGTGGCCCCAAATAACAATGATAAACAATGATAAAAGCTCCCACAATGACGTTCATTTGCCATCCAAGCTGCTCATAAGATGACACAGACATGGATGAAGAGAAAACAGAAATATCATCTTGATCCAAAACTTCTGTGGCCGCAAATAACTTTTTGACGGTAGATGTTCAATTCACACTGTTTCCTATGATGTGGTCCAGTTTAGTATTTTATATGCTTAATTTTTGGGCTCAAGCCCTAAAATTATCTGTTAAAATGGATGGACTGAGTGGATAAAATATATAAATCAAGGTGGGCCCCACAGAGTTTACTCGGTACGCAATCTGCTTCCATTGGAGAAGGCTACTTTCAGGGGAAAATGAAATCTTTCATTGGCATTTGAGACGATTGAGTTGTTGAGCAGATGGACTTGACATGTGCATTCTTTGGATGCGACCTCGAGGTGTGTGTTTTGGTTTCTTCTCTAAGGTTACTGTCAAACCATCTCATCTATATTGAGCTTCTTTGAAGACCTTTTGGAGGGAATACTCCAATAATTCGACAACTCGTTCTCGGGATGGTGTGGGGATTGAATTAATGGATTCGCCTCTATATGGATGCATGTTCGTATGCAATAATGGAGAGGCGTAATGCTCCATTCGCAAAAAGGAAGATGGAAGGTGTGAGTTTCTGGTCTCCAACTTTCGACCATTAATTTCCATGACCAGCTCTGAGAGTCAAATGTGAGATTCCAGTTGGGTGAACTGTGCAAGATAGGTGTTGAGAATGATGTCTTTGATGATTTAGGGTAGTTGAACCAACAGTTTGTAAATGATACGCAGGAAAGGGAAGAGTATATAAGGAGAGTAATGGTACCTGTCCAAGGCGTGCCCATGCAGATGACTGGTTTTTTTTTTCCTTTCATTCGATGTGAGGATGATGGGAGACGCCATGTCAATGTGAGTTTCGGGAGTGCGTGGAAACCTAGAAAATTGAGAAATTGATAGGAAGTGATGAAGAAGAGGAACAAGAGAAGGAAATTTGAGAAGTTGAATGATTTAAAAGGAGCTTGCAAAGCTGATGGATGAGAGAAATGCATAATTAAAGAAAAGGAAAAAAAGAGAGATGAAAGGAGATTGAGAATTACCTTTCCGGAAGATTGATTGTAGAAAGATGGTTGCTATTGAGTTTTGGGAAGCCAGATAAAGGGGAAGGGGGAATGCAATGGATTGTACAGAGGAGTGGAACGAGTATCAAACCGCTTCAGCAGGCGGTTTACAGAGGGGCGGACTCGGATTCGGTAGTGACGCACGCGGACTAGTGATCATCAAGTTGTGTGGACCCTCTACAATATATGTATATGTGTTGTATCCACACCATCCATCCATTTAGAGAGATCATTTTATGGCATGACGGGGCAGATCCAAAGCTCAAGTTGACCCCACCATAGAAAACAGTGCGGATTGAATGCCTGCCATTAAAAACTTCTTGTGCCACGGAAGTTTTAAGTCAAGCTGGTATTTGTGTTTTCCCTTAATCCATGTCTTTGTGAACTCATGAACATGTTGGATCTTAAACAAACATCATGGTGGGCCATTGGAAGGTTTGGTGTCGGTCTACACTGTGGTGGGTTCACTATGGATGGACGGTGCTTCTGCTTCTGTGGTAGAGACTGCCAAGGAGATGATTTTATTTGAATTGCAAACCTTTTTCTTTTTTTTTTGTACTTTCATTTTTTTTGGTTCAGTCATGCAACCCACCCACCCAATTAATCGTGCAGCACACCCACCCAGTCAGCCATGCAATGCATCCATTGGGGCTGTTAGCAGCGGGAATTTCATCCTGATAGATTTCAAAACCGCGACCTCTCGTTGAAACTCCGCAGAATCAACCAACGAAGCAAGGCCCGATGCCATTTGAATTGCAAACTTATGTTGCGGCTGTGTTTAGAAATGTTTCTTATCTTCTAAGACTATCCAAATGAAGGCTGACACAGGGCAAGTTGTGCACTCATGGCACTGACCGTGGAGTAACAACTGGAGTAACAAGAGAGCAAGACCATTGACAGCAACATTGGCAAGTGATCCAGTAACGCTGGTGGTGCTGCTACGATTAGTTTTGGCATGTGGCTAACATTGCAGGGTGTGTGGGTGGAACTCCACACGGGAATATATCAAGGGACTTTTAATAGTGTGTGCTAGTAGGGGAAAAAATAAATAAATAAAGCCAGGCCTCCACTATCAAACGTCATCAAAATCATCAGCATTTGCCCCAACATCTGGCATTCCGACTTGATCAAAAACAGCTGACACCTTTTATTATCCTTCCATCATCGTTTTTTTTTTCTTCTTTTTGTTAGTAGGTTAGTTCACACACCCCCATTGTTAGTACTTAGTACATGTTGAGAAGTCTTCAAACGATTCACGAATTGGGTGCTCCGACCAGCCAGCTGACCAGCCGAACGGCCTGACCCAGATGCAGTTGGAGAGCCCCCCCCCCCCCCCCCCCCCCCCGGACAGTTTTGTGCCCAGACCGGTCGGTCGACCGGTCGTCAATGGGCTCCGACTAGTCGGGTGACCGATCGGCTGTGAGGCAGAGTTGTGTAAACTCTCTGGACTGTTTCTGTGCAAGGCCGACCGGTCGGCTGTGCGCGCAGAGTCCTTGTGCAGTCCGCAGTACTGCATAAGGTGTTTCTATTTTCGGATTTCTTCCTATTTAAGGTATTGTAATCCGACTTAGAAATGAATCCTAAGGTGTCCAAGGTTTCCTATTCGTACTAGGAAGAGGGGAGAGAGTTGTGTGTGTGTGTGTGTGTGTGTGTGTGTGTGAGAGAGAGAGAGAGAGAGAGAGAGAGAGCTTGGGTTTTCTCTGTGTTTCCTTGCTTTGTGGGCTATCAATCTTTGTAATCTTCTGATATTCATAGTGGATCGTTTGTGCAATGGTTTTTTACCCATTTTTGGGTTTTTCCACGTAAAATTCGAAGTCTCTTGTGGTGTGCTTATATGTGATTGATTGCATCTTGTTACTCGTTTGATTTCGCATTGCTTCACGTGTTCGGCGTTCCGCTTCCGCTGCCGGCTTTTATCCTAACAAGTGATATCAGAGATAAAGTTGGGGTGGAGTAGATTCGAATCTGAGACGAGAAGATGGGATCTAGCGCAAGGTTCGATATAGAGAAGTTCTCCGGGAAAAATAACTTTGAGCTATGGAAGGTGAAGATTGAATCCTTCCTGGTTTAGCAAGGGCTTGATGGAGCTCTTAGAAAGCGACCCGAAGCTATGAAAGACGATGAGTGGACGAGACTCAACAAGAAGGCAAGAACCTCAATCCTGTTAAACCTTACGGATGATGTTCTCTATCATGTCATGAAGGAGAAGATTGCGGTTGAAACGATGGCGAAGCTAGAGAAGGTTTATGCCAAGAAATCTCTAGAGAATCGCATGTACGTGTTGATGTAGTTGTTCACCTTGAGGATGGCTGAGGGAACTGAGGTGGAGGACCACCTGAGCACGTTCAATAGGCTGGTTTGCAAGTTGGTAGAGATCGATGAACCGATGAAGGATGAGTACCAAGCATGCATCTTGTTGAACTCTCTTCCATATTTATATGAGTCGTTTAAGGACTCTGTGTGCGCAGGGAGGGAAACCATAAGCGTCGAGACCGTTATCTTATCCCTCCAGTCGAAAGCGATGAGAAAGAAAAGCGGTGACGTAGCTTCTCGTTATTCCTTAGAGGCACTGGCTATGGTAGGAAGAAGTTCTGAGCATGGAGGATATTCGAAATTGGGATCGAGGGCCAAGGACAAAGGTAAGTCTAAGGTGAAGTACTGGAATTGTGGCCAGGAGGGCCATATGAGAGGGGATTGTCAGAATCCCAGTGTTGGAACTAGAAAATGGATCACAATGACATTTTCTGAAATGTGGTGTTTTTGTTGCTCTGGGGTTCTGAATAATAGAAACATTTGTAGACAATCACAAGCATTCACAAAAGTACATAAGAGAGATATCGCAAGGTGAATTTTATTCCAGAGATCCTGAGATCTTGTACATTCCAGGCCGTGATCTGGCACTAGCCTTTAATTACATCGAATGGATCGATCACCCTTGATTAAAAGGCAAAAGTAAATGTATACGCCTCAGAGACAAATAAAATAAAGCAAATAAGGAAGCAAAAATATAAATCATACACGCCACAAATAACACAGAGATTTTTACGTGGAAACCCTTAAGGGAGAAAACCACGGCACAAAGCGACAAAACTCCACTATGAATAGCAATTATACATGGGGTGGAGTATTCAGGAAAAGGCCCAAATCGATGGGCAGAAGACTAAGTAATCAGGGACTATGGCCTTAAAGTTCATGGTCGTAGAGACCTGTATTTTGTGTGGTCGAAGAGACATGTGTTTGTATGGTCGTGGAGACCTGTATTTGTATAGTCGTGGAGACCTGTATTTGTTGTGTTTTGTTATGGACTGATCCATCTTTGTACGAGTCGGATGTCTATGTCCCATGTTTTGACCGGAGATCCGAGCTAAGACTGTCATGGCTTTTAACCGAGGGGTCCGACTCTGGGCCTACGCCCGTCATTTGTGACGGGTGACCGCGGGAAGACCGATCTGCAGTTGTATGTACCTGAGCAGCTCAACCAGCGGATGCCGTTTGGATGGGTAGGGCATCGACTGTTGTGTTGTGGCAGTTCATAGTAATTGTTTTGTAGAGAATTGAAACTCTTTGGCATGGTTTATCGTGATAACCATAGCCCTGCTTGCCTAGCTTTCTACCCAGATCGGGTCATATTTTTACAGTAGGTATAAATGGTTGACATATTTGCATAGTTCTAGATGCTAGCGGCTCCTTTCCGAGAAGTCACTTCGTTCATCGCGTCGAATCGGGTCAAACCTCAAAGATGCACAATTTTACTTATTTAGAGTTCCTATGACGTCCATTCGACCGTTCCATTGCGTTCGGAACGCTCGAAATACCCAAAATAAGCTCAAGCAAACCTTGAAAATACTTAAAATTGAGTTCGGTGCGCCTGCAAACATGTTCTGCAATTGGTTGATTTTTTAGGTGCGTGGGACTTAATAAACGGGTGCGTGGGCCTCCACGCACCTAAAAATTAAGTGCCGAATTTCTGATGAATTTAGGGGTGCGTGGGTCCATATTCAGGATGCCTGGGACCGAATTTGCAAATCTGATTTTTGATGAATTTAGGGACGCGTGGGACCCGAATTTATGGACACGTGGGCCATTTTTCGGGTGCGTGGGAGTCCGAAGCACTTGTTTGATTTATGTCGAATTAATAGACGCGTGGGCAATGATTTGGGTGCGTGGGACCATTTTCAGGATGCGTGGCCACACTTATGATCTTTTAGGATTCAGACCTGCGGTGGAATATCGGCGATCGAAAAGGGTATTCCGGCGACCGGGAAGGGTTTCTGGCAGTCGGAAAAATATTCCAGCGAGGGTTTCCTGCGGCGATTTCGGATTCCCAAATGGCGGCAGCTCTCTCTTTTTTCAGAACCGTTCCATTGCGTCGGTGGACGGGGTATTTATAGGCGAAGTCAGCCAATAGGAGACCGACACGTGCCACGCACCCCTAAAATGTCCTCCACGCACCTTAACATTGGCGTGCGGAGGTCCGACGCACCCAGAAATGATTTCTGAAAATATCTAATTTTTCGGGTGCTTGGGACTTATTTTACGGGTGCGTGGGACTCAACGCACCTAAAAATTGAGTCCCTGATTTTTAGTCGAATTTGTGGATGCGTGGGGCATTTTTCAGGTACATGGGACTCCAAAATGCCTCTAAATGGGAATCATGAAATGGGTCAAATTTCAGGATGCGTGGAGCCATTTTTTGGGTGCGTGGGGCACCAAAACACCTTTAAATGGGAATCCTGAAACCTGTTGAATTTAAGGGTGCGTGGGGCATTTTTCGGGTGCATGGGACGCCGAAATGCCTTTAATGAATTCCCGTTTTTTAGTCATTTTTCGGGCACGTGGGGTACCTGAATTTGTGGGTGCGTGGCACGTAAATGTGAACACCACCGATTGGGTTTTGAATTTTGGGGGGTTTGTGGGGCCCGTTTGATCGTGAAACCACATGCACTGCTCATCATAAATCACAAGGAAGTTACGGGTCCAATTCCGGACGGTTCTGATCACGGTGATCAGCGGGGCCCGCTGGAGATTTCAGTCAAAATTGGCTAAGGAAATTTTGTAAATCTCTGTTTTGTGTGCACCGAAAGGCTTTTTGCGTGATTTCTTTGGCTATTTTGCTTATTTTAAAAGTCCCTTCCTTTTGGGACCCCAACACCCAAGTTAAGGCAAGAGAAGTATGGAAATTCTTCTGGTGAGGGAGCTAATACCGTAATGGACGGTGGCGATTTTTTTGAAGTTTTAACTGTATCTGGCAATGGATCTCACGGTAGTGAATGGATCCTTGATTCAGGGGTTTCATGTCACGTTTGTCCTGACCGGAGTTCATTCACGACATAGAGGGAGTATGGTGAAGAATCAGTGTTTGTGGGCGATGGAATGGCTCATAAGGTTGTGGGTATTGGTATTGTGCGCATCAGGATGTTCGATGGGGTCGAACGAGTCTTGGAAGATGTGAAGCACGTCCCCAAGATGAAGATGAATGTGATTTCTCTTGGTGCACTCAAGGCGAAAAGGTGCGTGTTTATCGGTCGCGATCATTGTTGTGAAGTGATGAAAGGGGCACTCGTGTGTATGAAAGCACGGAGGTGTGGCCATCTTTACATGTTGATCGGGAGCACAATTCACAGTGGAGTTGCGGGAACGGCAACGAGATCCACGGTTGCTCGTATGTGGCAAGTGCCCAAGGGCCACATGAGAAGAGCGGAAAAGGGCGTGAATTTGCAATGATAGGGTCGATGGTGGCACGAGAAGCGGTGGAGCTATGATTGAAGATGAGATGACGTTGCAAAGATGTGTTGATTCGACGTTTGAAGCCTCGGTGGAGTTTGTTGGGGAGTCTTCAAACGATGCATGAATTGAGTGCTCCGACTGGCCGGCAGACCGGCCGGACGGCCTGACCCAAATGCAGTTAGAGAGCCCCCCCCCCCCCCCCCCCCATGAACAGTTTTGTGCCCAGACCGGTCGGCCAACCGGTCGTCAGTGGGCTCCCACTGGTTGGGCGACCGGTCGGCTGTGAGGCAGAGTCGTGTAAACTCTCTGGACTGTTTCTGTGCAAGGCCGACCTGTCGGCTATGCGTGCGGAGTCCTTGCACAGTCCGCAGTACTGCGCAAGGTGTTTCTATTTTCAGATTTCTTCCTATTTAAGGTGTTGTAATCCGACTTAGAGATGAATCCTAAGGTGTCCAAGGTTTCCTATTCGTACTAGGAAGAGGAGAGAGAGTTGTGAGAGAAAGAGAGAGAGCTTGGGTTTTCTCTGTGTTTCCTTGCTTTGTGGGCTGTCAATCTCTGTAATCTTCTGATATTCATAGTGGATCGTTTGTGCCGTGATTTTTTTAACCCGTTTTGGAGTTTTTCCACGTAAAATTTGGAGTCTCTTGTGGTGTGCTTGTGTGTAATTGATTGCATCTTGTTACTCGTTTGATTTCACATTGCTTCACGTATTCGGCGTTCTGCTTCCGCTGCCGGCTTTTATCCTAACAGTACACCACCCACCCATGTTAGTCACATCAACGTTGAGTTGCTCATTCAAACTTTGAGCAGCTCGAGCATCTAGGTGAACGCCCAATCTGATTCATAGACACTGCTGATGCTCTGGAGAAGGATGAGCCATTCGCCTTGTCTTGTGCCCTACATGTGCCATTGTACCTCATGTGCAACTGTCCGTTCTCAAGCGCCTCATTCATGCTACATGACATTGTGCCAATGTTCATATTTGCCATCATCCGGCTTCAAGTGCCTACCCATGCAACCGTTAATCTTCAAGCATCGCACGTGTGCCACATGTTTCAACATGCATCAAACAGCTTCATGTGCCACATGTACACATTCATATCCATTTCCTACCAATTGATAGAATGGTTAGGATGGTCTGATCAAAGAGATTCTTTAGGAGGGCATGCAATCAACGTCCTAGGTTGATAATTAAAGCCATTTTCCTATTAAAAAATGTTGGCCGTCCATTTTCATTGAAAATGATTGGATGGTCGATCAGGATGTCCAATGCAAGGAAAACATAAAATCTATTTGGGCGCGAGGATGCAAGTCCAATGTGTTATTTAGACCCATTGTCCCACAATCAACATGAACAGGGGTGCAACTTGGGTCAGGCTCAACCCGAACCTAACTGGTCGGTTGGGCTGGGTTGCATTGCAGCTGAATTGGGCTCAGGATGAGGCTTCAGGTAACCCGACCCAACCTGATATATTAAGATTTTTTTAACGGTATATATTTATCTATATAAGTATATTACATGTATCATTAAAAACGGAAATATCCAATGGTTTACTAAATGCCTGTTTGGTTGCAGAATCCAGATTCTAGATTGGAAACCCACATCTGCTGGATTGGTTGAAAACTATGCAACCCAAATTCTGTTTGATTGAAAACTGTGTAATCCAAGTATTGCTTGTGGCATGGCCCACTTGGGCTTCGGATCCCCCTGAGAACTTGACCCCTGGCCTATAGTAGTCCCGCAAGACAGATGGCCGGGTTGGATGGCAAATAACATTATAGTGGGCCCTATGAAATTTTTAATGGTGGACATTCAGTCAACACTATTTTCATGTGGTGTGGTCCACTTGAGATTTAGATCTGCCTTTTTTTTTTTTTTTTTTTTTTTTTTTTTTTTTTTTTTTTTTTTTTTGTCTAATGGCCTTAATTGAGCTTTCAAAGCAGATGGACCGCGTGGATATAAAACACATACATCAAGGGGTCAATATTGAATAGGCGTCAATATTGAATGGCGGTCACTTCCGCCTCTTTTCCCTTCGTAGAAACGTCCCCTACACCATTTCCACTAATCCCGATTCCAGCCAAGTTAAGTTTTTAGACGGAATCCTATTTAGCTGGAATTTTCTGCCAAACACATTAGTTAAAATTAAATTTTGCTGGAATCCAGATTTAAAACTGAAAACAGGTTTCCAGATGCCAACCAAATGGGCCCTAATTAGAGTTCAAGATCTTAGCCAAGATCGTTCGAACAATCTAATCTTAGGACTGTTGCTCAAGCATGATGAATCCCACAATTTGGTCAGTTCAGTGTGAGTTAAGCCTTGCCTCATGTATCATTACTAAGTGCAAGTACCCGGATTCAGTATGTGAGTTTGAGTTGGTGCTTTCCTTCAATCAAATGTCTAGGGTCTGTGTGTTGTCGCAACCACGACCAAAGCTGTCTGGTAGCTGCTAATGATGCTGAGGAATGGGCTGTTATTGTTCCTGCGGATAGATGGGGCAATGTCCTGCTTATCTCCTTAACTACTCTTATTGGTGCTGCGGTTACGAACTACTACTGCGGCTGAAATTCTTTTGTTGGATAGAGGACAGAACAAACCGTCTCAAAAGGAAACAAAGATGAGCCAGTATTTGCTGTCAGCCGGCAACTTCTCCTGCTATGAGACATCAAGAGTCCATCGAGAATCTCCTGAACTGTTATTTTTCCTCCTCTGAATTTCGGACATACCCTCCTCTCTCCACTAAACATGCTTCAAACAAATGATCTCAATGCCTGAATTTTCAATTGCTAGCATTCCCTCTCCTACCTCGGAAGACCATATCTATTTCTATACTCTGCACTTCCCCTACTCGAGCTTCCAATGGAGCCAGACTCCGCCATGGAATTTACTTTCCTGTATACAAGGCTAATCTTGTAGTTTGCCTTTAGCATTTTTATTTCTATTTCCCCCAACGAATGCCAGATTTTCCATGGGGATTGGGGGAAGGCCTAGTGAAGCATTCTGTCACACTATTGAATCTGATTCTATGAAGATATTTTGCAGCCCAACACTAGCACATTGCTTCATTCCGTCGAGCATTGCTCGAGTCTCCACCACTATATTCATTGTTCGCCTGTAATAGTGATAGAAAGTGATGATCAGACTGCCTAAGTGATCTTTGCACACGCCTCCCACTCCTTCTTCCCAAGGATTGCCCCTCGAGATCCATGTAAATTTAATTTCACCCAATCCCTCTTCCGGCCTTTTTCAACAAAAAATTTAGGCAATTCTCCTCCTTTACCGCACCCTTTGGACTCCCGCCCCCTTAAGCCCAACATCCTCCATAAAGGAGCTTTCTAAGTCCCCACCATTCTTCTGACCATTTCGTTAATCCTCAGGCTGTCACAATCTTGGGTTTGCATTGTGTCCCTCAAATTAGCTTGCATTCCTGTGAAGCCATAGTTCCCAAAGGATTATGCACAGAACCATCCCCTTAATCATCTTGTATCTAGAGATCACTACCCAAGGTTGGCCCATTGCTGAACTGAGGTAGGGAAAAGCGTGAAATAATATTAAGAAAGATCACCGTCTTCCTTAAGTGGTTAAGGCCTTGAATCCACATGGTAGTTTGTTGAATCAACGAGAAAAAAAGATATAAAACTCAAATATTTCTATCAAATAATATCTAATAATGTATGATTTCTTAATGACACCATTGATAAAGAAAAAATAAATCGTAATTCGTAATTACCAAAAATATCAAAAATCTAATTCTAATCGAAGTCCTAATTCAATTAGAATAGAATTTACCCGAAATATTAAGTTTCACAAAAATAAAAAAAAGTCCTAAATTAATCTTACCAAATGATTCCTGATACTATTACAATCAATTTTTAAAAAGATGAAAATCTAAAACTGTAAAAATAAGAAAATAAGATAAAAATTGAAATTACTAAAAATAGTAAATTTTCCTTATATTCCAATTTTTTAACTGGAAGCATGTGTTTTCTCGCGAATCAAATTCCCAAGGTTTGGAAGAACGAAGATTGTATGTAATTTGTGTGGAGCAAAATTTATTAACAAAACTAATCAGCTTCGATTACACCTAGCATGTTGGGGTGGTGGATGTAAAACTGTGCCCTAAAGCCTCAAAATATGTCCAAATTCTTTTTCAGGTCCTCCTAGATTGTAAAAAAATAATTAAAAAAAAAAAACCTTATACCACATCTAAACTAACTAGTATATAAAGAACTGATCAGGAAGTGGCAGAAGAGGAAGCCAAATTAATAGCATTGAAAGAAAAACACATTTAACTTGTCTTAAAATGTAGTTTGAAAGAGACTTCTACACATCAGTGATGTCCTCCAAGACAATATGATGTTGAAGCAGGATCGAGTACGAGTAAAAAAAGAAGAATAGTAAATAATCTAAATTTCTCACTCGTCTTAATGAATTTTATAAAGCGTTGGGTACTACATATAAAATATTCTTATAAAGAAAGTTTTAAAAATCTAGTTTAAACTATATAAAAGCACGAAGGAAAACTTTATTCACCTTCCGATTCAGAAGAAGTAAATCAATACGTATATGAAAAATTAGATAGTAGTTTAAATGGATCAGACGATGAAAGTGATGAATCCTATAGAGGATATTAAGTTGATGTTATGATTGTGAACACTGTAATTTAGTAATTGTAATATTTTCTGAAATTGCGTCGATAGTCTAACACAACACCCTACGCATATAAGTGGAAGCTTGCAAAGCTTGTAGAAGTATAACTAAGTCCTGGAGGAGGTGTGATTAGGACCGTTTAAAATCTTGTAAAACTGCTTACCTAATTAAACTAATTAGTGAATCCAATCACAAGGGTAGTATACGATAAGCAATAAAATAATATAGCCTAAGCATGCATAGAAAATCAAAGGATTCAACTAATCAAGAACCTAATCTACGCAACCCATGTAGACTATATGAGAATGGATCATATATATGAGCTCAAGTCTACACTACTTAGTGAAAGTACATCTTGTGTGTGAATGTGCTTATCTAGTGCCTAACATACATTCCTATAAAGCATTCATAATTAAGCAATTAAACATATAATGCTAAGATAACAATGTGCTCAAATACATCACAAACACAAGCATATATAGTGGTTCGACTATGGGTCTACTCCACTCTCGGTTCAAGTACTCATCCCTCGAGCACACCGACATTCACTAGAGAATTTAAATCAGGTTCCTCCCAACCCAGGTGTTTTAAATCAGTTCCACCCTACTGGGGAGTTTGACAAGGTTCCTCCTTGTTAGTACAGTTTTCTGTGGTATACTAATGTACCTTGTTTGTCAATCACTTAGGTCAGTGAGTCTAGTGTTGGTTTAGCTTAATAAAGAAGAAGATTGAAGACTCAAGAAGGACTAGCTGCATAAAGGATGAATAAACAGGTAAAAGAAATACCTTAGTGTGCCTTGCCTTGAACCTACTCAAAATCATAACCTCTTAGATGACTTGGACTAACTAGGTATACCCTTAGTCATCATATTTAATCTTAAAACTCCATGAAAAACATGATAAATTAGACTAATTAGAGAGGTGAAAGCTGTTATAATCAATTCAACTCAAACAACAGTTTTCAATTGATCTCCGATCAATCGGATAGGAGTTCTGATTGGACTCTGATTGATCAGACATAAGTCCTAATCGATTAGAATTTGTTCTAGCAAGTTTGAAACCCACTGGACAAATTTTCGATCAATCGGACATACTTCCAATCTATCGAAAGGGGTCAGTCTGAATAATCAGAATATCTTTCAGAGAGTTTGAAAAATCTCACTGGACATATTTTTTATCAATCGGACATGTCTCCGATCAATCGGACAAGTCTTCGATCAATCGGAGATAGCGAATCGACCCATTTTTACCATTGAAAGAAAAGCTATAAAAGGTGGGGGATTCATTTTTAGCTAAGTGAGGGAATTTTGAGGGGATAAAAGCCACCATTGTTGAAGATCATTAAGAGTTTTATTCCTAACCTAAACAAGTAATCTTCCTTGTGATTCATCACAAGTATGGAATATTCAAAGCTCAAGATAAAGATGCACTTATCCCTCTTTTGATCTCTAGAGATTTGATTAATCTTGATAGTCATATTCCTATACAATACTCTATGATGAGATCTTTGTAGGTGAGCAACTCTAGGCAACTCATTTACATTAGTTGTAGGGTTCTCAAACCTAACCTCCTATCACCTTGAATATATCAAATGCATCATTTGCAAGGTGATTGATCAAGTGTAGCTGAAGCTTTTGCGACACAGCGGCAACACGATCGGGGGAGCAAGGGAAGCTGATTGAAATACAGGAGAGCGGAGATCAAGCAACCCGAACCAGCGTTGAACAATGGGCTCATCCAACAAGTAAGGTTGTCTTTTTTAAGAGTTCATCAACTCAATTCCATGTGGGAGTTGAGTGTAGAGTTTGTTTGTCAAACTCAAACTACGGTTGTTTGCCGATTCTTGGCTTGTTTGTTGAGCCTAAAATTCTAAGGACGTTGGCCGTTCCTTGACGCGTTTATTGGCCTAAAGACTAGGGATTGTTTAGCGCTCCTTAGCTCGTTTGCCGAGCCTAAACGAAGTCTCCAAGGGAAAGCCTCCGTCACGGGAGTGAACGTGCGTAGTCCTTGTGTAGGAGACTGTGGACCCTCGCCGATTTTTCGCGCTCCCACACGACAACGTTCTCGCCCCTTCCCCTTTCGGGAAAAGAAGGAGAGGATGATGCGTGAGTGCGAAATCGCCGTTTGTGCCACTGGCTTGCCTCGTTCTCGAGGGCTTTGTTTGGTAGTCGTGTTAAGCTGGATGTGTTTAAATGAGTTTATATAAGACCAGAGTCGCCACTAGCCAATTACTTCGAATCTACAGTAGGCTAGACCCCGTAGAAACGTTAGAGAAGGGGATCCGAAGATTCCTTCCTCTAAAATGACTCCTTTTGATCTGCGGCCAGAGATTCAAGGTAAGGGATCACGGTTACAGGGTGGGAAGAGGTTAAGCACCTTACACACTGCCCGTACCGAAGTACGGTCTCTACTTCACAGAATCGATCGAATACTTGAAAGTCTAGTTTAATCCTCGTATATTCTCATGGATGACATGATGCATGAATGCGGGTCTGAACAGTAAGAGTTTCTGATGGGCAGGTTCCAACAACGGGCAAGCCCAGAGCGTACGCTCTAACTAACAGGTGCTTTTATGCGAGATGATGCATGCTGTGTGCTTGAATATTCAAAGTGCTTATAGTGATATGTACGTGAATGCAGGTCTGAACAGTAAGAGTTTCTGATGGGCAGGTTCCAACAACGGGCAAGCCCAGAGCATACGCTCGAACTGACAGGTGCTTAATTTAAGACATATGCGGTGTGCTTGAATAATCAAGGTGCTTGTAGTGAAGCAGGGGGGTTGGAAGAAAAGTAAATGTTGCACTTATGCTAGATGCGAATGAGATGATGCTGGAAAAGAGTAGCTGGATGGACGGAGGTGTCGCAAGGATTGGCTTTGAGTGGCTGGATCAAGACTTGGATGGCTTGGGAGGCTTGGACCAGTGGTCAGGCTGGGTTGGACCAGGGTTAGGCTCTCCTCACTCGGGCTCTCCTTGGTGGAAAAATGGACTAAAGGGGACTCGGATCGCACTCGGGCTGAATGGGCTTCGAATGGATATTGAAATGAGAAGGGGAGGGGGGTATTTATAGCAGCGGAGAGTGACACTTTCCGTACGGCCGCTCCTCGATTTCCAGCGATGTACGGTTACTTCCTCGGGGCTGCTGTTTGACTCGCTGGGTTGACTCAGTGAGTTGACTCAGCGGGGCGACTCGGTGATTTGACTCGACGGGTTGACTCGGTGTTTTGACTCGACGGGTTGACTCAGCGGGTTGACTCAGCGGGTTGACTCAGTGAGTTTGACTTTTTTGAGATTTTTTGACTGGCCTTTTTTCTGGTGGGTTTTTCAGGCTGATGTTTAAGACTGGGTTGACTGGGTTCAGGCTTGATCTGGGCTATGGAATGGGGCTTACAAGGGTGAGTTTGGCTGAGTTTGGACTTGGGATTTGGGGGTATGGTCCTCCATTCATCCAGCTATCTCTTCCAACAGTGTAGCCGAAGGTGGGGTGTCTACAAAGACCTTATGTAGGTTGTATAGGTTAGGAGGAAACTGTAAATTTCCTGGTTAGGTGGATCCGATTTAAAACACCTTGGTTGGGAGGAACCAGATTTAAACTCCTTGGTGAATACCGGTGTGCTCAATGGAGTTGAGCACTTGAACCAAGAGTGGAGTAGACCCAAAGTCGAACCAAGAGACATGTTTGTGTTTGTGATTGATTTGAGCACATTGTTATCTTAGTATTATATGTTTAATTGTTAATTACGAATGCTTGATAAGAATATATGCTAGGCACTAAATAGGCACATCCACACACAAGATGTACTTTCACTAGTTGTGTAGACTTGAGCTCATTGATCCATTCTCATAAGTCTACATAAGTTGCATAGATTAGGGGCTTGATTTGTTTAATCATTTGATTATCTATGCATGCCTAGACTAAGTTGCTTATTGCTTATAATATGATGGTCATGTGATTGGACCCACTTAGGCTTGGAAGTTGAAGTGTTTTTGCTTAGTTTAAATTGTTAAAACGGTTAAGTAGGCGAAAAAAAATTCAAAAGGTCCTAATCCATAGTTAAGGTGCCTAAAAGGTGCCCAAGGTGATAGAAGATGGTGTGAATTCTTTACAACTAGTAGGAGTTGGTTGCCTAGAAGAATTCCACCTAATAGGATCTTTAGAGAGATTTATACAAACGATCTACCCATAGTTAAGGTGCCTAAAACCTCTAAAGATCAAGAGAGAGTAAGTCCATCTTCACATGAGCTTTGAATGCTCCATCTTGTGATCAAACATAAGGAAGGTGGCTTTGAATGCTTAGGATTATAGTCTAATGGTATGGGCAATAATTGTGGCTTCTAATGCACTAAAATCTTTCTCCTTACCCTCAAAATTGAGCCCAACATTTATATAAGAAAATCTCTAATGACTATAAACGGCTGCCAACGGTTAGTACTTGACCAGTCGAGCAGGGGCACCGACCGGTCGATCATTGAGGTAAGACCTGTCGAATTAAGAGCCTGGAGCAAGTTTTATTGCTGTCCAGATTTTTCCCTCTGCGCCGATCGAGTGACCGGTCGGTTAAGCCAGACGACCGGTCGAATTAGCCTAAGGATCAACTTGATTATGAGTTTAGTCGTTGTCCCATTTTAGCCTCCTGCCGACAGGTCGGACGACCGTTCGGATAGACCTGACGACCAGTCAGACAACCGGTTGAATTACCCCAAGGGGACAAGCTGAGAAGTCATATTGTTGTTGTTCCATTTGAGGCCTCTGACGACCGGCCGACCAAGGCTCAAGACCAGTCTCAGTAGGCATGTTTACTGTTGTATTTAAGTTATGTTTTACAACAGTTCATGCAACCTCTTGGGCCATTCTTTGGGTGCTCTTTTGGAACACCTAAGGACAATATAAGATGAGTACTAAAAGTCTGCCTATTTGGGTCAGGGTCATCTAGAGGTTTGTGTTTTGATTTAGTTCAAGGTTCAAGGCTCACCAAGGCAACTCATTTACCTGTTTCTTCTTCCTTAATGTAGCAAGTTCGCTTGAGTCTTCAGTCTTCATCTTCTTTAATCTCAACTAACACTAAACTCATTGACCTACGTAATTGACAAATAAGGTGCACTAGTATGCCACAGAAAGTGCACTAACATTTTCAATTTTTTGCATTTGTATATCTTTGATTTGAATTCCACTGTAGAAAATTAGTAATTAGAATGGATTACTTGTGCATTTTTATATTCATTGTTCAACCTCAGTAGATTGAATTCGAATTCGAATTCGAATTTGCCACAACAAATCCATCTCGTATGCACAAACTCGAACTCGGCTCAAAGAAAAAAGAACTTGAATTCGGCTTAAAAAATCGAACTCGAACTTGATTTGAAACCAAATACTCGAACTCAAACTTAACTAGAACTCAGACTCGGCTCGAACTTACTCGATTTGTTGACCAAATTGAGTCGAGCAAGACATTTAGGCTCGAAGCCGAGCCAAGTTTAGTATCGAGCAGGGGTTGGTTGCTGGACGAGCTGAGCCGAGCAGGGCCAAGCTCGACTCGTGTGAGGGACTAGTGAGGAGTGTAGTTACTAGGATGCAACTGGCACTACAAGAAAATGATCTTTACCTAGGAAATTTTTATTGAGGAAGCGAATTTCCTGAGTAATAATATACTTTTCCAAGAGAAATTCGAATTTCTTGGGTAAATACTGCTTCACTGTTACCAAGGAAAATTTTCCTGGGTAAAAGTGACAAATACTGACGAAATTCAAATTTCGTAGGCAAAGAAGTTATTTAGTGGCTTAAAATATAAAAATAAAAAAAATTTTAGATTACTTTTACCGAGGAAAACCATTCCTGGCTAAAAGCCCACAATTACCCAAGAAATTAATATTTCGTTAGTAATTATCATTTTTACCAAAGAAAGTTTGCCTAGGTAAAGGGTTTACCAAGGTAGACAATTCCACAGTAAAATTGGACAATCATTAATGAAATACAATTTTCCTAGGTAATTGGGGGCTTTTACCGGGGAAATTTTTCTTTGATAAAAATTAAGAAATCCTATTTACTAACAAAGTCAATTTTGTGGGTAATAATATACTTTTCTCAACAGAATTCAAATTTCCTGGGTAAATATTGCTTTTCTTTTACCAAAACATTTTCCTTCGTAAAAGTAAAAGTAACAAATGCCAACAAAATTCAAATTTTGTGTGTAATGAGGGGGTTATGTCATGGCTAAAAATATAAATTTTTTATTACTCTTTTACATGGGAAACAATCTTGCTAAAAGCCACAATTACCTAGGTAATTAGTATTTTATTGGTAATTATCACTTATACCAAGGCAACTGTTGGACCTGGCCCGGAGTGAGACGGGATTGGATTGTGGACTGAGTCTAGTCAACTGTTGGACCTGGGCTTTTGTCTGCCTAAATGCATAAAGAGGCCTAGCCCAGTCTGATTAATGGCTCTGCATTTTCGTAATGGCTCTATGGAGGCCCAACCGTGGACAGCTGACTCTAGGAATTGAATCATTCAAGTCTGATCTGGTTGGATATCACGACTCATGAATCCACCCAAAGCCTTGGACAGCTTTTTGCAGGCCTTTCATCACGTGCTACATAATTCCAACTGGACAGATGTCAGAGACATACATAGGATCCAGACCACTCATCCGGCGTGTGCCAGACCATGTATGGCCCCACCTTAAAAACAGGGTGGTTGGATAGCCATGAGTGGTCAATTTGAGGAACGAAATAAGCCCATAAGCCCTGTTCTTCTTGACTGATCCTTAGGCCATGGCTATTCTATGGTTCGGCTGACAAATGGTGGTCTTGATCTTGTACACATCTGCCACATGTAACATAGTTCCTCAGCTTGTGAAAAAATCGCATGCCACAAGGTTCCGTTCCTTTTTCTTTCTTCGTGGGCCACTCCTATCTGACCATTCAACCAACGAAAATATGGGCCCCCCATGCGATATAACAAGGCAGAAAGAAGTCTCAAAGGCATATACTACTAAATGAGTCTGAGATTCCATTTTCCCTCTTTCGTTCTCCCTCTAAAAAAAAAACCCCCTCTTTCGCTCTCCCTCTCAAAAACCTTTCATTCTCTCTCATCTCTCACTCCAGATCTCTCCCTCTCCCTCACCCTCGCGGCCATCGCTCCAAATCTCTCTCTCTCTCTCTCTCTCTCTCTCTCTCTCTCTCTCTCTCTCGTCGTGACTCCGATTGTCGAGGAGCATTACCAGATCTCCCAAGGTATTTTTTTTCTCTTCCTCTTTTCTTTTTCTTTTTCTTTTATTTATTGTTTTCTGTGAAATCTTGTGGAAGATTAGGGTTTGAAATGGCATGTGATTTTCCCCACTGTGGATAGACAATGTTCTGAAGATTTTCCATTTTTGTTGATTCTATCCATCATATCTATGAATGTTGTTCGGATCATTGATGTGCTTCTTCCTAACCGTATTGGCCACTTATTGAAGGGTTGTAATTGTCCTTGTTTAGGAATTTTTCAATGGTCTTAGATCCCTGAAACATGAGCCCTAACAAACAACTAGAACATCGGGACTATTGATATTCTGAAGCTATTATATTATTTTCAAGCTGGGGTTATGAATGCAGCTACAAATTGAGGTATCTGCCTCATTATGAATACTAGAAAATGTCATTTTCTCTTGTTTAAACTGACTCTTCATGATTAAATACATGTGTACATCCAATTACAACTTTAATCATCACATTAACCAAGTAAATGGGACTATAGTCTGTCATTACAGGTATCTACATTAGTTGCTGCCTGTCAAGTGTTTGGCAAAATTCCTGAATCAATAACCATATTATTTTCTCAAAGATTCTGTATATTTTTTATTCAAAAAATGGGATTTTAAAGTCTCCCATTTTAATTGTGCATGGGCATTTTTGTCTGAAGTCAATGGATGGTGAGAGATTTGGCAATGCATCTTTTGAGTTCTCATGGGAACACAGAAGTCAGGCTCATTATAGACTACTCAACTAGTTTGCCAGAGTTGGAACTCTATTTAAAGTACCTGTAAAAAACTTAAATATTTAAAAGACTTGAACTGTGGATAGGGTGTTATCCTGTATACCTAAGGTCAATTCAAGTTTGATTGCCTCAAAAACCTTTTTTTATAAAACAAAGGTTGACCGACCAACTTGGGTTTGATGAAAAGATCAGTTCAATCAATCGTGTCTTGTCAAGTCATGACCGAGTCAGAATTATAAGTGATTCTTCTAATGACTCCACCCAAAACTCATCCCAAGTCGAGTTGGGTCAGACAAGTTTTGAGCTGAATTTTTCCAGTGATGTGGCTCAAAACCCATCAAGTCAAGTTAGACAAGTTTTTAGCCGAGGAGGTCATATCGGCCATTCTGTTTGGCAGAGGAGGTGTTGGTCATTGAATTTTCAAGTGTTGGGGGATTCTCCCTGTTTTGTTGGCTGTGAGGTTGACAATGTCACTAAAAATTTCCATTCATCAATGCCTCTAATTGCATTGTCCAAGAATTGATGGTCTGGAATCGTCCAGTCAGTGTGATTTTAGTTGGCGGGCCTTGAAATATGTGATGTACACAATGGACAGTCCAGAACAATCCATTAATATGTCCAAATTTGGATGCAACTAGGAGCAATATAACTTGTAGTGCTCTAAGAGCAGGGGATTTTTTCTTAGAACTAAAATATATTGAGGTTTTGATTTCATGGGCATCTTTTTTCTGGTAGTATTTGTTGCTTTTGGTGGTTCTGGATGTGATTTTTTTTTTTTCAGGTTGGAATTGAAAATGGGTATTCTTAAAATGTGGAGATTTAATTATATCCTAGTGCTAATTTTGGTTTCAGTTTTCACATTCTACTTTTTTCAAACGTACTAACCCAGTTTATTTCTAGTTTTTTGAGATTTACTGCAACTTACGAGCTACAACTTTGTTTAGGTGTGCATGCTGCAAAATCATATGTTTCATCATGTTTGCTGGATTTCAAAATCATGGGTGGGGACAAGTTGATCCAATTCACCAGTTGAGTTTGGATGCCGAACTAGAAATTTCTCTTAAGTTGATCAATCCTCATGATAAAATATTTGGAAGCCAGCTTAGACTAGATCCTCATACACTCAAATTGGTGGGAGTAGAGAAGTTGGAGGATCCATGCTCTTTTAGCATATGCGGGTCACAAGGAAACATGCAAGAGGTTTGAAATTGAATAGGCGATTGGACCTTTGAAATCGGTTAACCTGGACTTTCATGGTGAGTCATCTTTCTTAGGACAGCTAACTTCATTTTTTTCTGTTTACTTGGTATAATTGTTGTGTTTCTACTTGTGGCAGACTGACTTGTAATTTAATCCCTTTTATCTCCATTTCATGATTCCATTTATTTACAATGAAAAAAAGCCTGGAAACAACATTTGGTTTGGGACAAGTAGAAACACATTTGGTTTGGGACAAATGGTTGGCTAAACTTGTGAGCTTGTTCTTTGGTAGGAATTCTGATTTCTAATGATATAAGATGGGAAAAGTTAGCATGAAAGTGGCAGTCAATTGGAAGGATGACAGAGGATTATCTACCTTCTTTTTTGTTTTTTTTCTAAAAGCTTATCTATGGCTGGATTTAAGTTGGCTTGTTGTTGATTTGAAGTAAGCCCCATGATCAATCTGTTATTCTGATCAATCTCATGCAGCCATTAGACCCTTCAAGATGGTCGTAAACATTTTCTGTTGAGACCTCTGCGTCCCACGTCATCATCTGTTATTCTGATCAATCTCATGCGGCCATTCGACCCTTGAAGATGGCCATAAACATTTTCTGTTGAGACCTCTGCATCCCACGTCATCATCTGTTATTCTGATCAATCTCATGCAGCCATTAGACCCTTCAAGATGGCCATAAACATTTTCTGTTGAGACCTCAGCGTCCCACGTCATCATCTGTTATTCTGATCAATCTCATGCAGCCATTAGACCCTTCAAGATGGCCATAAACAGCTTTTGTTGAGACCTCTGCCAGGAATCTGAAATTCTCAGATCTAGTTGTCAAATGTCTTATCAAATTGACCAGGGTGAGTATCATATTCTGTGCCTGGGATCTTACAAAAGTATCATGATTTAGTTCATAATTTTTTCATACATCCAGAATGTTACCAGGTTCTCTAGAGTACAATATTTGATGTATCACCCTCTAGATTTTCATGTAACAGTCGGATCGATCGATGCACACACCACGCTTTACTTTTGGATGTTCTCTAGAGACCTGGTTACCGATATTTGTTAGTTCTTGTTTTAATAATTTTTATCAGTACTTCCACATTTATAATGTTTGAAATTGTGCTTCTCTCTGATAATCATGTAGGCCCGGCATGATATCACCTTTACGACAGATGATACTGAAGCTCCTCAGTCAGGTAATTGACTGGTGGTTGTTTCCTAGTAGGCCAAATCTCTTTCACATTCTTATGAAGTAAAATAAGATTGCATTTCTCCATGCCTACTATTATTTATTTTCCTTCAGTTTATTCATGGAAGTAAGGAATTGGGGCTTTCTTGGTATTACTGTCCATTCAAGAAGAACGCAAAACAAAAATCTCTAATACCTATAATTTGGTTAGTATCACGGGAAAAATTTTGTCGAAACTTGCGCTTGTGGCAATAGTCACTTTGCCTTTTCAATCTGTCTAATTGAATTGGGACATGGTTGCAGGTTGCTCCTGCTGAACTGGAGCAATTGCTTCAATCCCATCCAGAGATCGCTGATACTGCTGTGATTCCGTAAGAAGGTGAACTACTTGTCTTTGCTGTCACAGACAAAGTAAGGACTGAGTTTTGTATTATATAGATATATAACTGTTCGTCTATAACACGTGTGAAAGCTGAAAGTTGTTAGGTGGAGTACTATCGGACGGATTGTAACTCTATTAAACTCTGCGGGGCCATGTGATGATTGTGCATTATCCACGCCATCCATCCATTTTTCAAGCTCATTTTAGGGCATGATCCAAAATTAAAACATATCCAAAGGTCTAGTGAAACAATGGGATAATGATGTACATTGTCAAAACCTTGCTAGGGCCTACAGTGATTTTTATTTGTTATCCAACTTATTCATAAGGTGGCACTAACATGGATGAAAGGAAAACACATATCAGCTTAATCCACATAGATGAAAGGAAAAAACATACCAGCTTGAACGAAAACTTTTGTGGAGCCTAAGTAGTTTTCAATGGTGGGCATTCAAATCCCACTCTTTCATGTAGTGTGGTTCACTTGAGCTTTGGATATTGTTCAATTTTGAGCTCATGCCTTAAAATAGCTAAAAAAGGATGGATGGTGTGTATAAGACACATATATCACAGTAGGTTCCATGGAGTTTATTCACAGTAGGCTCCATAGAGTTTATTCAGCACATAAGCCATGTCCACTAGGTAGTTGGGTGGTGGTGGGATGTGATGTGATTTGAGTGGACCATGTGCTGCTGTCAAAGGTGGGTGTTGTGAGATGCAGTGTAGGTGATGTTGCTGAGTGGTTATTGACTGCGCACCGTTAAAAACTCTTTTGGGGCCATGAAAGTTTTGGATTAAGCTAATATTTGTATGTTCCCTTCATTAATGTCTGTGTGATCTTATGAACTTGGATGACAAATAAACATGACTATCGGCCCTAGCAATGTTTCAACAGTTCCCACTGTTTCCTGTGATCTTATGATCTGGCTCATTTCATTTTAGGAGGTGGGCCCAAATATGTTGTAGATCCAACACTTAATGGGCCACATGACTTATGATAGTGGTATTGAATGGCCACAATTGAACCGCACCATGATGTTTTTGATAATTCATCTTGTCCATCAGTTTTTCAATTGATTTTAATTGGTAGCCCAAAATATAATGGACCCAAAACTCAAGTAGACCAGGCAGCTTAAATCGGTGTTATTGAATTCCCACCGTAAGAACGGAGGAGCTTAAAAAATGGAGTTTCCCACCATGACCTCTTTTGAAAAATCCACCTTGTCCACTATTTTCAGGGCTGTCAATGGGCTGAGCCTGGGGTAGGTATCGGCCCAAATTTTGAAGGGTTTCGGGCCGGACTGTCAGGCTGGCCCTATTCAAAATTCTGAATTTTTAGGCTGGAGCCCAGCCTACTGAGTCAGAGTCAGCTCATTTTATGCTGTGGGCCCAAGTATGAGACAAATGGAATACTCAAGTGGGCCACACTACTTGAATCAGTGGTATTGAACCTGCACTGTTGAAATAATAATGAGGCCTACATTGATTTTTTTGATATATCCACCTGTCCACCGGTTTCTTTATATGATCGGTTTGGATGTCTATAATCAGTATAGTGGGCCCTAGGAAGATTTCAATGGTGGTCATTCAATCTCTATTAAGATCCCTCCTAATAAGTTGCAGACTTTTCCAATCTTCCCTTCTTTGTAGAGAGCATTTATTACTGTATTTGGCAACAGTTCTGGTCCACCATACCACCAGAAAGTCCAGTGGCATCAACTAGTGAAGAATAAGAGAATTTTGGGGCCTCTTCCATTCATCTATCTTTGCAAAGACTCCAGTGGCTGTGATATACAAATAAACAGGCCGGCTTTACCATTTCGGGGAAGAGTTCCATCTTCCATGGCCTCACTTCTAGTTCCATCTTTGCAAAGACCACTGATGATTACCCCAGATACTTCCATGCTAGAACTACACATTCTCCTTTCCATTTCCCATAGCAACTCAAAAATCGCACCCGTGTTTCCACTTCTGCGAAGCCCATCAATCCATCTTTGCAAAGTCTTTATCAATCACTGTTCTATACACCATAGCTCTGGGTTTACATCTTCAACTTTTCTTCTTCACCAAGCGTTAAACCCCATTTATGACAATATCGTATGTAACTACATGAGACAGGTAGCCCAACTCTACCATCTTCACGAAAATATCAATTGCATCCATGATTTATTCCACCATATCAATTGTTATTAGAAGTGTTTCCTGTGGTGTCCTTTTCTTTGTTTGTTTGTTAGCTAAGTTAGGTTAGTGGTGGCCATTTTCTGGACAGCGACCATGGATAAAATCCTCACTACTGATAATCTGAAGAAAAGGGACTTGGGCTCTCCCTGGTATTTGGAAAATGGTGAGTCAGTGGATCTTGTCTCTGCACTGTAGGCTTGTTTCAGAGAGTGGGCTAGTCTTTAGGTCTGTTTAGGCCAAGAGGGAAAATTCGAGAGTGGGCTACTTACATAAATAGTATACTTGTTTACATTTAGAAACAGATGCTTCCCCTCCCCTGCACCTGAATCTGTTGCTGCTTCCCTTCATGCTTCACACAAGTATATGATGTCAAAGATCACTTCGTCTCTGCTATCACAATCTCCATGTCCAATAGCTTTAGCCGATCCTTACATTGGGCTCCCTGTCTCGTTATCTTTGTGCAATGGATGCTGTTTGCAGCTGTGCATCTGTAATCACCAGAAAAATGAACACCTAACTGCATATTTTATTTATAAGTTATTAATTACTAATATTTTATTTTGTTTTATCTTGCAGATTGTTTGTTGGTGATAGCGGGGATGTTCTTGCTGATTGATTTTTTTTTGGTTGTATGTACTGGTGGGATTGACATTTCAGTTTTATTAAAACATTATTACGGTTGAATGGTCATTTTGATTGGTATACGATTGAATGTTCAATCAGGTGATTGGGATATCGAATATTGAATATTTTATCAGGTGATTGGGATATTGAATATTGAATGCTTTCGGGTGGTAGGGATATTGAATATTCCAAAGAAATATTGAATGTTGAATGGTAGGGATATTGGATGTTCCAAAGAAATATTTCGTTGGCAATGAAATGGTAATTCTAGCTTTTTTTCCAAGGAAATTTTTCCTCGGTAATAGTCGCATAATTACCATCAAATAAACCAACAAAAAATTTTCATCGGTAATTTTTTTTCCCCAATTACGGCGAACATTTTTTATGGTACCTAGGGCATTATGACATTTAGTCAGGAAAAATTTCCTTGGTAAAAGTCATATTTGTTGTAGTGTGAATAATGAAATGAGAAAGTGGTAGTAAGAGGTGGAGAGAGACGAGCTTGCATGGAAGTTAGAAGATTACACAGACTCACCATGATGTATATGTTTCATCCATGCCGTCCATCCATTTTTAAAGATCATTTTAGGGCTTGAACGAAAACAATGAGCCAGATCTAGGCTACAGGCGGACTACATCATGGGAAGACAGTAATGATTGAATGTCCACCGTTAAAAACCTTCTAGGCCCACTGTAATATTTACTCGACATCTAACCTGTTGACTAAGTCATACAAAACTGGATTTAGGGAAAAAATAAATATCAGATTGGTCCAAAGCTTTTGTGGCTCTTGAGAAGTTTTTATTCGTAGGCGTTCAATCAACACTATGTGGTTGACTTGAAATTTGGATCTGCCTAGCTATTTTTGGGCTCATACCATAAAATGATCTGAAAAAATATATGGATGGCATGGATGAAATACATACATCATGTTAGGGCCCACAGAGCACCGACCACTAGCTGGGTCACTCGCCAATCCGTTTTGTTAGAAGAGTGGCCTGCTTGGATGCGGATTAGGTGAGATCCCGGATCCACTGAGGTGGGTGGGACTCCTGATTGTGGCCCACTGTGATGTATTTGACTCCATCCGGGGTGTATTTAAGGGACATACATCACTGTGAGCCCCACAGTCAAGGGTCCCACCCACCTCCATGGATCCGGGGTCTCAGCTAATCCACGTCCAGGCCGGCCACTCTTCTAACGGAAATGGATTGGATGTGCTTGAGTTTTAGAATCCTGTCCTATTGTGATATTTGAAAACAGATGGACGGAGTGGACTTGGCACGGACATCGCTGTGGACCCCACAGCCCCGGCACAGAGAGATCTCTGTAACACCTTTGGTACAGGCAATCCCTTCCCACCCCAGGGACCCAAATCCTCTACAGCACCTTTGGTACAGGTCACCTAACAGCATGGCCCGCCTATGTGAGAACCTAGGTGTATGATTATGAATTAAAGAATTAGCCTCATAAACAACCTAGGTGGGCCATGCCTAAGGGGAAACTAGGAATGGTATTCAACCGTGGGTTTATGTAGGCCACGTGCATGACTAGGAAATCCCAACGAGCTTTCCCACAGGTGGAATAATCTAGCACTGTTTTTCCAGCGATTTTCCTTTACCATTGTCTCTCTCTATTGTGTATCCTCACTAGAAAATAGGGCTGGCTAAGGGCACTTCCTGAACGGAAGCGGATGGATTGCGTCCGACTAGAGCTCCTGTGGGGCCCAAAGTGATGCATCTGGTTATCCACGGCGTCCGTCCATTTTCTAATATCATTTATGATCCAAAAAATGAGGCAAATCCAAGCTCAGGTGGACCACACCAAATAGTAGCTCGGGTTGCATTAAATGCACAAAGCATTAAATTCAAGTTGCATTAAATGCAACAGTCATTTGGTGTGGTCCACATGAGTATTGGCTCTGCTCATTTTTGGATCATACCTCAAAATGATATAAAATTGATAGATGGCTTGGATAAACAGATGCATCACGGTGGGCCCTGAGTTGTAGCTATTTTTAGTAAAAGTCCAATTTCTCCCTGCAATTTTTAGTAAAAGTCCAATTTCTCATCTGGTTCAACCTTTTTGTAGGCCTGGCAACGGGTCATGTTGAACCGTATTTGTGTCGTGTCAAAAATTTGCTCAACCAAACCCAGCCCGTTAACTAACGGGTCGAAACCTAAAAATCCAAACCCATTCGTTAATTTAACGGGTTACTCGTAACTCAACCCATTTAACCGGTTAGGCTAGTTTACTCATCAGATGGCCACATTGTTGATGAGGACAACTGACAGTCTAACCCAAAATACAACAGTGGTCCACCTTGTGGGCCCATTCTGTCACCTGAAACACTAGGATTCACTCGTGGGATGATGAGGAATCACCCTGTACATTGCAATATTGCATATGATGGAGTGTCAGGCTCATAGGTGGGCCATGGTTTGGTGATCTAGACCATTATGTTAATGGGTTAAACGGGTTCGCGGGTGAAACACTGACCCGACCTGTTAATGGGTCTTAACGGGTTAACCCGTTAGTGACCCGACACGATAAGGCTCGACCTTGAACATTGGGTTTTCCGTGCAGGTTTCATACGGGTTAACAAGTCGTGTGGAATTTTGCCAGGCCTACCTTTTTGGCCTTTTAACGAGCATTTGAATATTTATGGTCGATAATGCTCCTCTATCCAATGGGAATCCACAATGCTCAAGGGGAATCCACAATGCCCATGGATTCCCCATGAGCAATCAGCAGCATTCTCGACTGTAAAATTTCAAATTCTCATCAAAAGGCCAAAAAAAATGAGCCGGACGAGAAATGGACTTTTAGTAAAATTAGCCAAATCTCATGGTAACTGCAGTAAAAATTCCTTAATAAGGAGACACAGACGAGGATTGCATCCGACCAGGTCAGACCTTTAAGCGTCCAACCAGATCTCTGTGCAGTCACACCGTGATGTGTCCATTTATTCAAGCCGTCCATCCTTTTTCTAAGAAAATCTCATGACATCGGCCCAAAATTGAGTCAGATCCAACGCTGCAGTGGACCACACCAAATAGTGAGCTTGGGTTGTATTCAATGCGCATTAAATGCCCAGAGCCTTAAATCCAGTTGCATTAAATGCAATAGTCATCTCTGGTGTGGTCCACTACAACGTTGGATATGCCTTATTTTTAGGTCCATGTCTTAACAAGATCTAATAAAATGGATGGACAGCTTGCATAAACGGATACATCATGGTGGGACCCCACAAAGATCTGGTCGGACACGGATTGCGTCATACGGATTGGGGTGGATTGGGTGGTGACATTCCGGGGTGAGTGGATTGTGTGTTACCTGGGTAATATTTTAGTGGGTGTTACCCTGACCTGATGGGGCCCACCTTGATGATTGTTGTATATCCACGCTGCACATCCATTTTAACATCTTGTTTCTAAAACTTAAGCATATCCAAATCTCAGTGGGTGACCATTAAAAACTTATTGTAGGCTGTAAAAGTACTGATCAATTTAATCTTTGTATTTTTCAGTCATCCAGGTCTGTTTGTTCTTATCAACAGGTTGGATGGCAAATAAACATTATGGTGAGCATTCAACTAGCACTGTTTCCTGTGGTGTGGTACACATGAGATTTGGATCTGCTTAAGTTTTGGGACTGCATCCTAAAATGATCTGGACAACATTGATATATATATATATAACGCATTCATCAAGGTGGGCCCCTCAGTAATGCAACACCCACTAACAGGAGTTTGTGGGTCCACCGTGATTTATGTTTTTTATCCACACCATCCGTCAGTTTTGCCGGCTCATTTTAGGACATGAACCAGCCAAATTGGTTTCTCATTCACCGTGAACTGGCATGGATTCACAGTGGTCCATTCAAAATTCAGGTCCATCTTGCACGGAGCATAAAACAAATTAAACGCAATCCGATTCAACAATGATAACAATTTGATTTGACCCATTCCAATTGGAGCGGTCAACTTGTATTTCTGACCATCCAGTCGTGAGTAATCAGTTAAATGGTTAGGATAATGCAACTTGTAAGTTCTCGACTTAAGAATTAGTTTCTTGGTTGAAACATATGAAGCGCAAATTGACCACAATCCTTGCAATTTCTTATTTTATAAAACAAATATAAAGTTATCTTTAATTTATGTTTTGGGTGGCATTATAAGAATGTTTAGTATCTCTCAAGCAAGAAAACTCGAGACTACCGCCATTAACAGATTGTCTCACAGGATCACTGATTCCAACTCATATAGTCCAGACGTCTCCTGAAACCTCTTCATTGAAATGGCTTGAAATTTGATCAAACCCCCTCATCCAGGTGGGGGAATAGAATGAATGAGCTGAATGTCTAAAACATGATATCATGGTGGGCACCACATCCACACCTCCGTTGGTCATCCAATCAACTGGTCCTTATTTTTATGGACCATCTTGGGATGTGGGGGCCTAAGGTGGGGTCAGATAAATGATGGATGGATGGGATGCCTAAACCACATCACTGTGGGGGCACAAGCATGAAAATGATCACACTACAAGAAAATAGGCCTTTCGCCACACTTTTTTAACCTCACTTCAAAAAACGAGGCTAAATGTGCTCTTTTGCCTCAGTTGGTAAGAAACCGATGCTAGAGTCCCTATTTTTGCCTCAGTTGGTAAAAAGCCGAGGCTAAAAGTCCGCTATTTCACCTCAATTGTTAAGAAATCGAAGCTAAAAGTCCTTATTTTTGCCTTGGTAAAAAACCGACGCTAAAAGTCTGTTGTTTCACCTTAATTGTTAGGAAACTGAGGCTAACAGTCTATAACTTTTTTTGCCTTGGTCACTAAGGAACTGAGGATGAAAGTCTACCATTTTGCCTCATTTGATGACATACCGTGGCTAAAAGTTTATCGTTTTGCCTTAGTTGTAAGAAATTGAGGCTAAAAGCCTACCATTTTGCCTCAGTTAGTGAGAAACTGAGGCTAAAAGTCTATCAATGTGCCTCAGTTGGTCAAATATTGAGGTTAAAAGTTTTCCATTTTTCCTCAATTGTAAGAAACTGAGGCTAAAAGTCCCCACCATTTTGCCTCAGTTGGTGAAAAACTGAGGTTAAAAGTCTACCATTTTGCCTTGGTCAGAAACTGAGGCTAAAAGTCTACCATTTTGCCTAAGTTGTGAGAAACAGAGGCTAAAAGTCCACTATTTTACCTTAGTTGGTGAGAAACTGAGGCTAAAAGTCTACAATTTTGCCTCAATTGGTCATAAACTGAGGCTAAAAGTCTGCCATTTTACCTCAGTTGGTGAGGAACCGAGACTAAAAGCCGACCATTTTACCTCAATTGTAAGAAATTGAGGCTAAAAGTCCACCATTTTGCCTCAGTTGGTCATAAATTGAAGCTAAAATCTTCCATTTTGTCTCAGTTATAAGAAACTGAGGCTAAAAGTCCTTCATTTTGCCTCAATTGGTGAGAAACTGAGGCTAAAAGACTTCCATTTTACCTCAGTTGTAAGAAACTAAGGCTAAAAGTCTGCCATTTTTCCTCAGTTGGTGAGGAACTAAGGCTAAAAGTTGACCATTTTACATCGATTGTAAGAAACTGAGGCTAAAAGTCCACTATTTTGCCTCAGTTGCTAAGAAACTGAGGCTGAAAGTCCACCATTTTACCTCAGTTGGTTAAAAATTGAGGTTAAAAGTCTTCTATTTTGCCTCAGTTAGTAAGAAACCAAGGTTAAAAGTTCACTATTTTGCCTTAGTATAAAATCGAAGTTAAAAGTTAACTTTTTAGCCTCAATTGTTAAGAAACCAATGCTAAAAGTCCACTTTTTCCCTCGCTTGCAAAAGAGCCGATGATAAAAGTCCTTTATTTCGCCTCCGTTGTTAAGAAACCGAGATTAAAAGTCTATATCATTTTGCCTCAGTTGGTAAGAAATTGAGGCTAAAAGTCCTCAATTTTTCCACATTTAGTAGGAATCGTAGTTATAAAGTCCATTTTCTACTACTATTTCACCTCAGTTGGTAAGAAACTTAAGCTAAATGTCCACCTTAGGAAATGAGGTGGCCACACGTCGACATTGAGCACCTTAGATCAACCGTCTGTCCAATTATTTTGATGATGTAGCCCACCTTACATGCCAACTATTTTGATGATGTAGCCCACCTAACATGCCAACTAGCCTAAGACTTGTACCATGCAATCTCTTCATGGTGGGGTCCACCATTTGCAAGGCCCAAATGTTCTACCCATCCAACGGTTTTGAAAAATGTAGAAAATGGGACCAAAAAAATGGAGACACCCTATTTTGGGTCTAGGGATTTTTCATGGTTGGACCCAACTGATGGATGGCTAGGATCTTGCACATGCGCACCACTTTTGTGTAGTGTCCATGTAGACGGCTAGGCATTTATACGTTATGGGTTTATCAAAGCCCATGCAGAGATCAATGTGTCCCACCTATGTGCAATCTTGACCAATCAGTACGTCTTTTGTGTAGTGTATATTAGGAACATCCATCAAGCCTGAATAATATCCTTCGTGGATCCAAGTTCATGTTTCAATGATCAATGAGATCCACAATTTTGAACGATTTAGATTTCCTCCAAATAATACACATCATGGTCGACCTTAGAAAGGTTTCAACGATCGTCATTGTTACCACCGTGTTGTGGTCTACTTCAGCCTTAGATCAGCCTCATTTTTGGGCTCATGCCTTAAAATGACCTATCAAAATAGATAGACAATATGGATAAAGCACGCATATTATACTGGGCCCCGCAAAGATCCTAACAAGACTGTCCGTCTCAAGCTAGGTCCCATTGGAGGTAGAAGCTAGGTCCCGCTAGAGGTAGGATTGGTTGACAGAAGGTTAAAGAAGGATTTAGTCTCTGTTAGCATATTCAATCGAGGTGAAAACTATATTTAGCCTCGTTTATTGAGAACCGATGTTAAAAATGAATTTAGCCTCAGTTGACACCAACGGAGGGTAAATCCATCTTTAGCCTCAGTTTTTCCTTATAAGTTATCCAAATTGAGGCTACAACTCTTGTGGCTAAAGGTTTTAGCCTCAGTTGTTGAGAACTCATGAAGCTAAAAATAGATTTAGCCTCAGTTGGAGGCAATCGAGGCTCAAATTTGGATTTAGACTCAGTTGGAAATAATGGAGGCTGAAAATTTGATTAGCCTCAGCTTTAGGCCATGAAAGCTAAAAAGTTTCTTTTAGCCTCGGTTCTTCAACCGAGGCTATAAAAGGTTTTTTAGCCTCAATTGCCAAAACTGAGGCTAAAACCTTTAACCATGGGTCTTTTAGCCTAGGTTCTACTAAGTGGGGTTAATTCAAGCAAAACTGAGGCTAATGGTTTTAGCGTCATTTTTTTCAACTTTTTAGCTACTGTTTTGAATGGAGGCTAAAAGCCATTTTTCTTGGTGTTAGTGCAATTGTTTGCACTATATGATAGTGTGAAGGAGAAGTGTGGGGGCTAGCTACAATATCAGCTCAAAACCCACTGAGAGGTAGCCATTTGTTTTTATCTTGTGGCCCGTTGGTGGCTAGTTTTGGTTAAAACTGGCTACCCCAAACTGGCCACCCATTGGATTACGGGATTTGTTGTGCTAGACCAATCACACCTTCACCACCCTTCAGTTTTGCTTTAGATTTTCCAAACCTCATTCTCTGCCTAGTCAGCAAATCTCAATTAGAGGCTCAACAAAACCAAACCTATTAAAACACCCCCTATGTATCCCTCTCCAAATGCCTATTTAAAGGGACTCTCCACAGAAAGAAAGTAGAGAGGAAAGACGGAAAAAAGAAAGAGTTCGAATCATAGAGAAATTAAAGATAGAATGAAAGAAAGAAAGGAAATGACAGAGACATCAGCCTTGACCTTCACTCCCCAAAAGCCAAGAAGCTTCGCCTTCCTTTTCCTTTCTTAATCTTGTAAATCATTGTTAGAGATCTCTTCTGTCTTGGATCCTTCTATCCGCTCTCTTCCATTTCAAAGTAAAGAGCTACATCTATCTGAAAATCTCTGAGTTAGAGTTGGATCTTGGGACGTCTGTCTATCTCTTTTTCAGTAAAAGAGTGTCTGATTTCCCTTGTTTTCTCCCACATCTTGAGTCTATCCTTATTTCTATTTTGCATATTCCCTTCCTAAGAACTTTTTTCTTTTTAATTTTTTTATTGTTTCTTTATTTTTACTTTACTTTATCATTGCACTTTTAAACGCTTCTACTTGCATACTCTACTCTAACTTCACGGGAAGATGCTTTACAGTTGCTTCTCCAGAGGATCTTCTATATCAGAAAACGTAATATGAAAGAGTAACCGAAAATTCAATGTTATTTCTTTCCATATTTTCACCAAAACTTTATTTTCTTTCATTTCATTTCGATTTCAGTTTAGTTAAAGTTTATAGAATTTTGTTACACATTTAAATCTTAGTATTTCACTCGAAGTTCTCTAATCCCATTTGAAAGCATACAAATTGGAAAAATAGAGACCATGTTCTACACAGGTGAAAAAGGATGCCTAACCCCTTCATTTTTTGTAACCAAGGCCCTTACCTAGAATCCATGGCGCAGATTAAATCATGAGTCACTCGAGTCGAAAATTCTTTGGTTTTCCCACTTGTCTTGAGATTTTATGGATTCTAGCCAATTGTGAATTCTGAGGCCTATTTTTGGCTAGTGGAAACTTCCAAAGTGCTTAGTCGAGCCACTCTATTAATCATGTGAAAGGTACTGTACAACCCAGAAAACGAAACTGGCTTTTGTAAATAAGCAACCCCTCCTCCCTGCGTCCAAGGATACGAGTGGGGTGCACGTGATTTCGAGCAGCATTCATGACATCATTTTTTCTTTCTCAACAATTCTCACGAGCCTTTTCATTGTGGCTTAGGCTCTGAGACTTGCCTAAATTTTGGATCCTGTCTTATCTGATGGTCTAGCTTAGTGATCATTTTTTTTTTTTTTGCATTCTAGATGTACAATGAAGGACACATGCTCAGTGACTTGTCGGATCCCCGGATCCTATCACATCAGAAATTCGACTGATTCTAGTTCTATACTTATTACTCTATCATATATCCATCATCCACACGTGTAACCACAACCGATCTTATAGGGAAGCCTAGTGGACAACCTCGAGGAAAATTTCCCTGAGTGTTCACAGATATGATTATTGTTTTTGTTTTGTTTATCTTTGAAAACTATACAAGACCATGATGACGAATGTATAAATCTTGGGGGAAGTTTTCACTCAGTTGCTACTCACCCTTTTTCTGTGTATTCGCGTATACATTAATAGACGATGGAGGACTAGTGAAGCACGACAGTTTTCCTAAGCATTTAAGCAAAGAGATTTTGGAGGAGGTGTCATATCAAAGTATTGTGGATCTCTTCAAGTTCAATCAATAGCTAATTACATTACTTTTAGTAGAAAAATTTCATGACCAATTTGTTTTGTAATAAGTCTCTAGTTAGGAGGACACTTTTGGATTATTGTGGTGATTCAAAGTAGATTCTCAAATTTCAGTCTATCTTACTTTTCTTTGATGCATATCATGTAAATGTGAATGTGAATGTGAATGATGTTGAATACACAAAATGTAACCACGTGTACTCTTTCTATGCTAACACTCAAAATTTCAGAACATGAGGATTAAAATACATAGTATAAAACCTAGGGCGTTACAGTTTGATGCAGGCTTAAACGTGGTGAGATCAATCACCATCTCTCTCATGGATAAATATTCTGAATCCACGAAGCCTCCGGGAATCTTCGACCGGATATCTTTGAATCCACGAAGAACAAGAAGAAAAAACTGAAGTTTTATTAAATAATGTAAGATGAAATATTAATAAACGAGTTTAAACAACTATAAATAGAGAAAACTAACCCTAGAATTCCATAATGGCGTAAAAGAAAAGAGTTCTAACCAAAATGGAAAGAAATATGCAAAAATTAGAAAATTTCCACGCAAATCTACAGAGAAAATCGGCTTGTCAACCCGACTCGTTGGCCGACCGAAGTTGGAAGTCGGCCGCTCGAACTTGGAGGTCGGCAGGCCGAAATAGGCTCAAACTATCCAGTGATATTTTGGCAAAATTCGGCCAGGTTGATAGTGGAATTCGGTCGTTCAGCGATTCGCAATGGCCCAAATCCATTGGGAATCCGTTGGAAATCCAACATTTGTTGAATTTTCTATCATTTTCCTTGGTCTTTTTTTCGGTCCATTTGTTTCAAGAATGTGCTCGACTTTCATCCTCGTCCTGGGGGTTCCTCTCCTACATCAGACTCCCCCACTTGAAAAAAAACTCATCCTAAAGTTTCGTTTCAGTCTAAGGTCATGAACAGCTTTCAACTTTGGAAGCCAACGTTTGCTAGCCTCATCCTAGCATGTTGTATCATGTTTTGCCGACTTCTTCCACCGCAACACTCGTGCATCCTGTATAGAGGATAAGCTGTTTGGACTTTTGGTGAGCACAAACGCCTTGAACTCTGACAACTCTGGTAGGAATGTGCATAGATTCATGCAACATTGGCTTCACGGCATCGGGAATATGTTCAGATTCTTCTTCCTTGTCTTCCACACTTGAAGTGTTGATCTCCTCCACCTCCTCAGGATGTTGAATAGCGTCTGAGACGATGCTGGGTTATACTTCGTCTTTCCCTTCGATAGCCTCAATGTTGGTCGATTCAGCAGATTCTTCAACTTGATCTTGGACAGCCATGGAAGAATGCTCCTCCACTTTAAAAGTTTTGGGTGGTCTTAATGTTTTGTTATGACCCCACCTCAATCACATCCTCATCGTCGTCTAGGAAACGAGCCAACATTTATCATTTCATCTGCTGTCATGAGCGAATTGGCGCATTTAAAGGTCGCGTACACTTGTGCTGAAAGTTGTGCCCACCAATCTGTGGTGTCACCCTTCAAGATAAAGGCCACAAATGGAACCTTCCTCTATCAGGAGTCTATAGTTGCTGAAGTAGCACTCAACTTCTACAAGCTAACCCTTGATGTGAATCTGGTCATTAAAGTTAGGGAGATCATCCATCCTCCTATAGGATCGATCTATTGAGTGCGATTCATCTGGGGCAGCCCTGCGATTCATCACCGAGAACGCCATACGAGCAACTTGTTTGCGCAGTTCAACCAACACGAAAGGTTGAGCATCATGAGTATGTGGCAGAATTAGCACGTCCGTAGTCCTGTTGAGGGTGTCCTATAGCCCTTGCATAGCCAGCCGACTCTCTCGGTGGAGAGCTTTCATTCTCTCCACAAGATAATTAATCCCTTGATCACTATTAGCATGAATTTCATCCATACCTTTATTAAAAGCCATCGTCCCGAGGTGATTCCTTGCTCTGATACCACTTGACCCAACCGTAGATGTGGTGAGATCGATCACCGTCTCTCTCACGGATAAATACTCTGAATCCATGAAGCCTCCAGGAATCCTCGACGAGATATCTTTCAATCCACAGAGAATAAGAAGAAAAAATTGAAGTTTTATTGAATAATGTAGAATGATTATTAATAAACGAGTTTAAACAACCATAAATAGAGAAAACTAACCCTTGAATCCCTAATGGCGTAAAAGAAAAGAGTTTTAATCAAAATGGAAAAAAATGCGCAAAAATTCATAAATTTCCACGCAAATCTGTCAAGTTGACCCGTTGGCCAGCCAAAGTTGGAAGTCAGCCGGCTAAAGTTGGGGGTCGGCTGGCCGAAATAGGCCCAAACTATTCAGTGACATTTCAACAAAATTTGGCTGATCGACGATTCACGATGGCCCAGATCCATCGGGAATCCGAAACCTGCTGAATTTTCTGTTATTTTTCTTGGTCTTTTGTGTGTGTGTGTGTGTGTGTGTGTGTGTGTGTCAATTTGATCTAAAAACATGCTTGATTCTCATCCTCAGCTTGGGGGTTTCCTCTACTACATCACAGTTGGTCTTGACTAATGCTCACCCGCCATTGTAAGGACTAATGCCTAGGCGAGGAATCACATGATGTTTGGCCAGTGAGTCCACAAGGGTTGCAAATTCTGGCAGTTGGGATTCATGCCTTGGTAAGCTGTCTCCAACTGCTTGTAGACCATGCCTCAAATTTCTCTTGGAACGGAAGATCTTAGCAACCTATCTTTGGACCATTTTCACTATGACATGGGCCGTTGAAGTGTTACTTTTCTTGAATGTCCATTTGTTGGTTGCAATTGAAACGCTAGAATAACTATGAAATACCTGTAGAGTGGCTTCATTTTGCGCATGGTCCATACACAATGAGATGCAATAAACCATTGAACAGGATTATCAAAGCCCACACCCTTCTTGTGTAAACAAAAGGGCGTATAGTATATATAATTCAAAGCATAATTCAAAGTATAATAAACAATCAAGTTTGCTATAATATATTTGGATGTATTGTAATAGAAGACATCCATTGCATCTGGGTCATACTCAGTAATCTAAACTGTTGATCTGAAAATTTTATAGTGATAAAAGTATTTCAATTGGTGAGTTTCATTTTTAGATGTCCTCCATGGACAGCAAGGCCCATCTTATATATGGCTTAGATCAACAAGCATGGCCCCAAATCTAAGCGGAGCTCTAGTCCTGATGCATCTGGTTGCAATACAAGGGGATGTATTCCATCACAGAACTAGTCAATCAGCAGTCAAGTTATTTTATAGTTCTCATCGCTGTCCCAAAAACCTAACTTTGAATTGTCTTGTCAAGTTGTGTTATTTTACTCCGCATACAGTACACAAGTTGTGTTTAATTTCTATTCTTTCTTGTCGTATATTCAGAGCCAAGCATCTGATCCGGAGTTATTATACAGTGCCTGGCCAAAATATTGCATTCACTCTGGCCTACTTTTCGATGATTTAAACCGTAGATGTTCTGATCCTCTGTTGTATGGGTACCATGGACAGAAACATGCAGCTACCGTAAGAGAATCCTAAACTTTAGAGTTTATGTCAAATAAAGAAATAATTAACAAAGGAAATACATCAACGGTTCCCATTCAACCAATTAAAACCCAAATATTACAAAGCTAGTATTTCCAAATCTGAAGGAATTTTTCATCCAAGCTGAGGCCCATCGTTCAAATGTTTGGGATGACTAATACATGTATACCACTTTTACAATGTGGCATGTGTGTGACCTGAGCTTTTATGTCAGCTGAGCTACACTGTCGACGCTATTGAGATCCATTTCACACCTCAGCTGGGTTGAAACGTATCTAGACAAATGAACGGCTAAAAAACACCCAATAATTTTCTTTATATAGACCACGTACCACTGAAGAGCAAAATTATCTAATGTTTTAGGCAGAAAATCTAAGCATTATTTCGGACATGATGGATAGCACAGATCCCACACACATGTTTCATGCACGTCGGTGTTGTGCGTGGATGTGTATGGCCCTACAAGAGCGTGGAATTAGCAAACCTCACCTATCTAAGGTCTTATACATGCATGTGATCGTATTCTTCCATTTAGATTTGGAAAGTCTCTTACATTGCCTTGCGCAGCCGCTTGTATCCATTTCCGTCTTGGCTTGTTTTCTATCGGTCCGGGCCATTTCTTGACCGTAAAGAAAAGGAGAGAGCATTTCCTTCAGGGAGAACAGAAAAAAAAGGTAGACAATACTTTCTTTCTTTCACTCACTATTAATTCTCGTTTCAGCTGTATATGTCATTCATTCATTTGATGTTACTTTAGTTATTCTTGTATTTCATCAGGGTTTCATATCTTACAACACGGAAAAACATAGATTCATGATTCTTTGAAAAAATAAAAGCTGATTTTTTTTTTTTTATCACCGCAATGGTTTGATGATTTTCCATCAACTACATGTCGTTCCCATCATGCAAAAATCTGCTCCAAGTGTTACGTAATTCAGAAGATGCACCCGCCTGTAATTCTGTGAAACAACTGTACATGACCATTAGGCATTAACATGTGGGCGAGAAAAATGTTAAAAATGCCCAAAAGAAATTTGCTCTGTTCATTAGTAATTTCGTAGAAAAAACGTTCTGATAGTGAATAACCCTATATAAACTCTTATCTCTAATATAAGATTATTATTAATACAAATATGATGTAGAGAGGGTTGCTGAAGAATACATGATGCATGATGCGGATGGATAGAAGCATGGCTGGAAAAAAGGAGTTGAAGTCCCAGCAAATTATCTCAGAAAAGGGCCCATTGACTGGCTGAATTTAGGCTGAAAGCAGCCTACAGCCGCTAGAACCCCATCGACCGGCCGACAAGGGGTCGTTGACCGGCAAAATTAGGCCAGCCATGGGGCCAACCCCTTGGACTGTTTTGGTCACCATCAACCTGTCGTCCCCCCATCATTGACTGGCCGACAGTCCTTGATATCGACCGGCCAACAATTGTGTAGAAACTCGCGAAAGCTTGCTATTTTGATTTTTTTGTTTCCATTTTTTATTAGGATGCTTGGTTTGTGCAAATTAAGGTTTCTATTACTTAACTCAGGATATAAATACTTGTTTTAATTCTTGCTTAGACATTATTGATTATCTTTATTCCAACAAGGCTTGCTTTATTCTCTTTTCTTCGTGGATTCGAAGTGCTGGTTGAGGATTCTCAGATTACTCTGTAGATTTTGAGTGTTTATCTCACGAGAGAGATGGTGCTCGATCTCGTTTCTCTGACGTCTACGCCAAGTTGGTATCAAAGCGATGAGCAACCTCAGGAGGATGCATTCTAGGGACGGAAGAGGAAACAATCCCACTAACGGTGATAAGGGGATTCATTATCTTTCAAAGAGGATGGATGCTCTCCAATTATCAGTTGAGATGTCTATGAAAGGATTGGAAGAGTCTCTTGATCAGATCGCGATGTCGTTGGCCTTGCGCCAAGCCCAAGGCGACGCACAACCACTGGTAGTCACTCTGTGAAACAATCTAGTGTTCTAACAATCACTTCCAGCGGTAGCTCGTAGGGTGAACCCATAAGATTCAGATGGTAACGCAGGAGAAGTTGAAGGTTTCCTTATTCAGTAACAAGCGTGTGGAAATGACCACAGTGATCGAGTGGAAAAGGACTACAGAGGTACTAAGGCTGAACTTCCATCCTTTAATGGATTGTTGCGCATTGAAGAATTTCTGGATTGGTTGGCAGAAGTTGAGAACTTCTTTGATTATATGGAAGTCTTAGATGAAAAATGTGAAACTTATAGCCTATCGGCTAAAATCGGGAGCCTTTGCATAGTGGGAACAATTACAAGCTTCTCGGACCTGGCAAAACAAGTTGCCTATCCGTTCATGGACGCGGATGAGATAACTTCTTCTGTCGCGATTTCTCCACTGAGATTACGAGCAAGTTCTGTTTAAGCAATATCAAATTTTTCGTCTACGAAGTCAGATTGTTGATGAGTATGCTGCTGAGTTCAACAAGTTGGCAATGTGTGATGACCTGTCGGAGACAGATACTTAGAAGGCCGCGAGATTTATTGGTAGCTTGAGAGCCAATATTGTGTACAAATGCTTCCAGTATGGACTGTGGAAGATGCTATACAGTACGCCAATCGTGCGGAGAATGCGCTAGCTCAAGTTCCTACGCATTCTTATCCATCACCCCACGTGCCTACACTTGTCCCAAAATGGATGCACCTCCATCAAAAGGCAAAGAGTCTATTGGTGGGCGTACCCAGCCCCCAATGACCACAAACTAGGATTCGGGGAGCGGTCCCTCCAGACCTCAACGCGCTACACCTACCATTGTTGGTCTGATTCGAGCACCCAATGCATATGCTCACCTCCGATCGAATAATAGTTGGCATTGTGGTAAGCCTGACCACTTATCCAATACATGCCCTTAATGCCTTACGACCAATTTGACTACCAATGAAGGAGGGGTGGAAGGAGAATTGGTGTAGGGAGAGCCCATTTAAGATGAGATTGAGTTGGTCGCCGAGGAGGACGGCGACAGAATGAAATGGCTAGATGAGGATCGTGGTGAGTTATAAGTTGTCAGATGCCTATATTACACTCCTTTGCAAGAGGTCCATCCACAACACCATAACATCTTCCGCATCCATTGCACCGTAAACAGAAAAGTGTGTGATATCATCATCGACACTAGGAGTAGTGAAAACATATTGTCCAAGGTAATGGTGGACAAGCTCCGATTGCCGACAACGAAACATCCAGCCCATACTTTATCGGTTGGATCAAGAAGGTCAACGACACCAAGGTGCTATTGGTAGGAGCTACAGAGATGAGATTTTGTGTGATGTAGTAGACATGGAGACATGTTACATGCTTCTCGGTCGATCGTGGCAGTTAGACCCAAATGCGACCCATCGAGGCCGAGACAATACATATGCCTTTGTCAAGGATGGGCGGAAGATAATTCTCATGCCGATGGCACCAGAGAGCCGTCCTGAAACTTTTAAAGGTGGAGGGACACACTCTCCTTGCCATATATGAATTTGTGGAAGAGTTTAGAGGGATTGGAAACATTTATGCTATGATTATAAAGTTGAGAATCTAGAGCCCTCGAATATCCCCCTGACTCTAAGACCATTGTTGAATGAATTTAAAAGTGTGGCCTGATGAACTACTAGACGGTTTGTGACCTATAAGGGATATCTAGCATTGTATCGACGTTATCCCAGGGTCTAGTTTGCCAAACCGTCCACAGTACCACTTTAGTCCGAAGGAGAGTGAGATCCTCCAAGGGCAGGTGGAAGAGTTGTTGAAGAAAGGACTTCTGAGAGAAAGTATGAGTCCTTATGTAGTTCGAGTGTTGTTGATGCTGAAGAAAGATAATAGTTGGTGTATGTACGTAGATAGATGAGTGATTAATAAAATCACCTTCAAGTACAAATTTCACATACCTCGCCTAGATGATATGTTGGACATGTTTGGAGGGGTCCCAAGTGTTGTTCAAACTTGATTTGAGTTGTAAGTACCATTAAATTCGTATTTGGCCCTGTGATCAATGGAAGACAACGTTTAAAACAGAGGGACTATATGAGTGGCTTGTTATGCCATTTGGATTGTCGAATGCTTCGAGTACCATTATGGGACTCATGAATCAAGCGTTATAACCATTTATGGGCAAATTCGTCGTACTTTACTTCGACGACATTTTGATTTACAGCCAAAATTTAGCAGAACATGAGGGGCATCTCACGCAGGTTCTCCAAGTGCTTAAGAAAAAAAAGTTATACCTGAATATGTAGAAGTGCTCCTTCATGACAAACCATTTTCTATTTTTGGGCTTTATCGTATTGTCTAGTGGCATTTGAGTAGATGAAGATAAGGTGAAAGCCATCTGTGAGTGGCCCACCCTGACTAACATCCATGAAGTGCTCAATTTTCATGGGTTAGCCACATTCTACCACCATTTTGTTAGAGATTTCAGCTCCATTGTTGCACTGATTACTGATTGCATGAAGAAGGTACTGTTCTAGTGGACCGAGGAAGCTGAGAGAAGCTTCGCTGAGATTATGCGACGATTGTCCTTCACTCTGTGTTTGGTCCTTCCAAAATTTGAGAAGGTTTTTGAAGTGGATTATGATGCCTCCTACGCGGGGATTGGAGCAGTTTTGTCACAAGAGGGCAGGCCTGTGGCCTTTTATAGCGAGAAACTAAGCCAATCAAGGAAGAAGTGGTCCACGTATGAAATTGAATTATATGCGGTGGTATAGGATTTACAACATTGGCGACACTACCTCATTTAGAGGGAATTTGTTTTATATACATATCATCAAGCCCTTAAATTCATTAATAACCAAACTAACATCATTCACGTGTATGCCAGGTGGATTTCATTTTTGTAGGAATTCACATTTATTTTGAAGCACAAGTCGGGCCAACAAAATGAATTTAGCCTCAGTTGATGCCAACAGAGGGTATATCCATCTTTAGCCTTAGTTTTTCCTTACCTAAATTGAGGCTACAACCTCTGTGGCTAAAGGCTTTAGCCTTAGTTGTTGAGAATCGAAGCTAAAAATAGATTTATCCTTAGTTGGAGGCAACCGAAGCTAAAATTTGGATTTAGACTCAGTTGGAAACAATGGAGGTTGGAAACTTAATTAGCTTAAGTTTGAGGTAATGAAAGCTAAAAAATTTCTTTTAGCCTTGGTTGAAGAACTGAGGCCATAAAAGTTTTTTCACCTTAGTTGCCAAAACTGAAGCTAAAACCTTTAACCTTGGGACTTGTAGCCCAGGTTATACTAATCGAGGTTAATTCAAGCAAAACTAAGGCTAAAGGTTTTAATCTCATTTTTTCAACTTTTTAGCCACTATTTTAAACTAAGGCTAAAAGCCTTTTTTCTTGTAGTGTCAGTGCAATTGTTTACACTATATGATAGTTTGAAGGAAATGTTTGGGGCTAGCTACAATAGCCAGCTTAAAACCAAATGAGAGGTAGTCATTTTTTATTATCTTGTGGCTGGCTTTGGTTAAAGCTGACCACCCTTTTGGACGATTTTGGTCAAAATCGACTACCCCAAACTGGCCACCCAGTGGGTTGCAAGTTTTGTCATATTGGATCAATCACAACTTCGCCACCCTTCGGTTATGCTTTGGTTTTTCCAAGCCTCATTCTCTGCCTAGTCAGCAAATCTCAATTGGAGGCTCGACAAAACGAAACCTATTAAAACGCCCCTACATATCCTTTTCCAAATGCCTATTTAAAGTGACTCTGCATATATAGAAAGAAAGCAGAGAGGAAAGATGGAAAAAATAAAGTGTTTGAGATAGAGAAATTAAAGACAGAAAGAAAGAAAAAAAGGAAAGGGCAGAGCCATCTTCTTTGACCCTTCACTCCCCAAAAGCGAAGAAGCTTTGCCTTCCTTTTCCTTTCTCAATCTTGCAAATCATTGTTAGAGATCTCTTCTATCTGTGATCCTTCTATTCGCTCCCTTCCATTTTAAAGTCAAGAGACAGATCTATTTGAAAATGTTTGAGTTAGAGTTGGATCTTGGGACGTCTGTCTATCTCTTTTTCAGTAAAAGAGTGTCCGATTTCCCTTGTTTGCTTTCATATCTTGGTTTTATCCTTATTTCTATTTCACATATTCCATTCCCAAAACCGTTTTTCTTTTTATTGTTTTTTCTTTATTTTTTTACTTTACTTGATCTTTTCTCTTTTAAATACTTCTACTCACAGAATCTTCTCTAACGTCATGGGAAGTATGCTCTACAATTGCCTCTCAAAAGGATCTTCTACATTAGAAAACACGATATGAAGGAGTAATAAAAAATTCAATATTATTTCTTTCCATATTTTCACCAAAACTTTATTTTCTTTCATTTCGTTTCGATTTAGTTTAGTTAAAGTTTGTAGACTTTTGTTACTCATTTAAATCGTAGTATTTCACTCGAAATTCTTTGAATCCCATTTGAAAGCATACAACTTGGAAAAGTAGAGACCATGTTCTACACGGGTGAAAAAGGATGCCTAACCCCTTCCCTTTTTGTAATCGAGGCCCTTACCAAAATCCATGGTGTAGATTAAATTAGGAGTCACTCGAGTTGGAAATTCTTCAGTTTTTCCGCTCTTTAAGTGATTTTATGGATTCTAAACAATCGTGGATTCTGAGGCCTTTTATTTGGCTAGTGAAAAATTCCATAGTGCTCAGTCGAGCCATTTTATTAATCATGTGAAAGGTAGTGTACAACCTAGGAAACTAGATTTCGAGCTCCCCACCCTCCTGCATCAAAGGATATGAGTGGGGTGCATGTGATTTTGAGCAGCATGACATCTTTTTTTCTTTCTTAACAATTCTCGTGAGCCTTTTCATTGAGGCTTAAGCTCTGAGACTTGCCGACATTTCGGATCCTGTCTTATCTGATGGTCTAGCTTAGCGCTCAGATATATATATATATATATATATATATATATATATATATATATATATATATATATATATATATATATATACAATGAAGGACATATGCTTTGTGGCTTGCCGAGTCCCCAGATCCTATCACATCAGAAATCCAAGTGATTCTAGTTCTATACTTATTACTCTATCATATATCCATCCTCCACACGTGTAACCACAACTGGTCCTATAGGGACACCTAGTGGACAGCCTAGGGAAAAATTTCATTGAGCATTCACAAATATGATTATTATTTTTGTTTTGTTTATCTTTGAAAACTATATTAGACAGAATGACGAATGTGTAAATCTTAGGGGAAGTTGTCACTCAGTTGCTACTCACCCTTTTTTGTGTATTCACATATACACAAACAGACGATGGAGGACTAGTGAAGCACGACAGTTTGCCTAAGCATTTAAGCAAAGAGCTTATGGAGGAGGTTCCATATCAGAGTATTGCAGAGCTCTTTGAGCTCAATCAGTACCTAATTACATTACTTTTTTAGTGGAAGAATTTCATGAACAATTTGTTTTGTAGTAAGTCTCTAGTTAGGAGGACACCTTTGATTATCATGGTGATTCAAAGTAGATTCTCAAATTTCAGCCTATCTTACTTTTCTTTTATGCATATCATGTAGATGTGAATGTGAACGATGTTAAATACACAAAATGTAACCACACGTACTTTTTCTAAGCTAACACTCAAACTTTCGGGCCATGAGTACTAAAATTTAGAGTATAAAACCTGGGGCTTTACAGTTTAACACAGGCATAAACGTGGTGAGATCGATCACCATCTCTTATGGATAAATACTCCAAATCCATGGAGCCTCAGGGAATCCTCAACCAGATATCTTCGAATCCACGAAGAAGAAGAAGAAAAAACTAAAGTTTTATTTAATAATGTAAGATGAATTATTAATAAACGAGTTTAAACAATTATAAATAGAGAAAACTAACCCTAGAATCCTTAATGGCATAAAAGAAAAGAGTTCTAATCAAAATGTAAAGAAATTTGGAAAAATTGGATAATTTCCACGTAAATTTACAGAAAAAATCGGCTTGTCAACCCAACCCGTTGGTCGGCCGAAGTTGGAAGTCGGCCGCCTGAAGTTGGAGGTCGGCCGCCTGAAATAGGCCTAAACTGTCCATTGATAATATTTTAGTAAAATTCGGCCGGTTGATATTAAATTCGGTCGGTCGACGATTCACAATGACCTAGATCTGTCGGGAATCCGTCGAGAATCTGACATTTGCTGAATTTTCTATCGTTTTCCTTGGTCTTTTTTTTTTTCGGTCCATTTATTTTAGGAACGTGCTCGATTCTTGTCCTCGACCTGAGAGTTCCTCTTCTACATCAACCTCCCCCACTTGAAAAAAACTCATCCTCGAGTTTTGCTTCGGTCTAGGGTCATGAAGCGCTTTCAACTTTGGAAGCCGACATTTGCTAGCCCCATCTTGGCATGCTATAGCAGGTTTCGCCAACTTCTTTCACTGCAACACCCATGCCTCCCGTATAGGGGATAAGTTGTCTGGACTTTTGGTGAGCACAAATGCCTTGAACTTTAAAAACTCTAGTTTGACAACCTCGGGAACGTGCACAGATTGCTGCAACATTGGCTTCACAATGTCGGGAATATGTTCAGATTCTTCTTCCTTGTCTTCCACACCTGAGGTGTTGATCTCCTCCACCTCGTCAAGATGTTGACTAATCTCTGAAACGATGTTGGGTTGTACTTCATCTTGCTCTCTTCCATAGCCTCAACGTCGGTCGACTCAGCAGATTCTTCAACTTGATATTGGATAGCAACAAAAGAATGCTCATTCACTTTAAAAGTTTCAGGTGGCCTTCATGTTTTTGCAAGGGCGACATACGTATTGATGATGGAGCTAGGGACTTGTTATGACCCCGCCTCAATCAGATCCTCATCGTCATCTAGGAAATGAGCCAACAATTATCATTTCATCCACTGCCACGAGAGAATTGGTGCCTTTAAATCTCGCGTACACTAGTACTGAAGTTGCGCCAATCAATCTGTAGTGTCTCGCTTCAAGATGAAGGCCATGAACGGAATCTTCCTCTATCCAGGAGTCTGCATGTGGCTGAAGTAACGCTCAACTTCAATGAGCCAACCCTTGATGTGAATCTGATCATTGAAGTTAGGGAGATCATCCATCCTCCTATAGGATCGATATGTTCAGCGCGATTCATCACCGAGAGTGCCCTACGAGCAACTTGTTTGTGCGCTTCAACCACCACAGAAGGCTAGACATCATGAGTATGTGGTGGAATTAGCGGGCCCATAGTCCAGTTGAGGTTGGCCTGTAGCCCTTGCATAGCCAGCTGACTCTCCTGGTGGAGAGCTTCCATTCTCTCTGTAAGATAATTAATCCCTTGATCACTGTCAGCGAGAATTTTGTCCATATCTTTGTTAGAAGCCATCGTCCCGAGGAGATTCCTTGCTCTAATACCACTTGACCCAGGCATAGACATGGTGAGATCGATCACCGTTTCTCTTAGGGATAAATACTCCGAATCCACGAAGCCTCCGAAAATCCTCAACGGGATATCTTTGAATGCACGAAGAAGAAGGATAAAAAATTGAAGTTTTATTGAATAATGTAGGATGATTATTAATAAATGAGATTAAATAGCTATAAATAGAGAAAACTAACCATAGAATCCCTAATGGCATAAAAGAAAAGAGTTTTAATCAAAATGGAAAGAAATCCGCAAAAATCTAGAAATTTCCGCACAAATCTGCAGAGAAAATCGGCTGTCGTTCTGATCGGCTGGCAGAAGTTGGAGGTCGGCTGGCTGAAATAGGCCCAAACTGTCCAATGACATTTCGATAAAATTTGATCGATCGATAGTGGAATTCGGTCGGTCAATGATTCGCAACGGCCTAGATCCATCGGGAATCCGAAGCCTGCTGAATTTTTAGTCATTTTCCTTGGTCTTTTTTTTTGGTCAATTTGCTCTAGAAATGTACTCGATTCTCCTCCTCGACTTGGGTTCTTCTCCTACATCACAATTGGTCTTGACTAATGCTCACCCGCCATTGTAAGGACTAATGCCTATGCGAGGAATCACAGGATATTTGGCCTTTGACAATCCACAAGGGTTGCAAATTCTGGCCGTTGGGATTCACGCCTCGATAATTCAGAGCATTGCATTGCTGTCTCCAACTGCGTGTAGACCATGCATGCCACAAATTTCTGTTGGATTGGAAGATCTTAGCAACCTATCTTTGCAGCATTTTCACTCGGACATGGGTCGTTGAAGTGTTACTTTTCTTGAATGTCCATTTCTTGGTTGCAATTGAAACGCTATAATAATTATGAAATAACCGTAGAGTGGCTATTTTGCGCATGGTCCATATATACACAATGAGATGCAACAAACCATTGAACACGATTATCAAAGCCCACGCCCTTCCTGTGTAAACTAAAGGGCGTATAGTATAATTCAAAGCATAATTCAAATATAATAAACAATCAAGTTTGCTATAATATATTTGGATGCATTGTAATAGAAGACATCCATTGCATCTGGGTCATACTCAGTGATCTAAACTGTTGATCTGAAGATTTTTTCAGTGCTGAAAGTATTCCAATTGGTGAGTTTCATTCTTAGGTGTCCTCCATCGACAGCGAGGCCGACCTTATAAATGGCTTAGATCAACAAGCATGACCCAAATCTATCCGGAGGTCTAGTCTTGATGCATCTGGTTGCAATACTAGGGGATGTATTCTATCACAGCACTAGTCAATCAGCAGTCAAGTTATTTTATAGTTCTCATAGCTGTCGCAAAAACCTTACTTTGAAATGGCTTGTCAAGTTGTGTTATTTTACTCCACATATAATACACAAGTTGTGTTATTTTACTCCACATATAATACACAAGTTGTGTTATTTTACTCCACATAATACACAAGTTGTGTTTAATTTCTATTCTTTCTTGTCGTATCTTCAGAGCCAAGCATCGGATCCTCTGTTGTATGGGTTCCATGTACAGAAACCAGCTCCTAAACTTTTGAGTTTATGTCATGTAAAGAAATAATTAACAGAGGAAATACATTAACGGTTCCCATTCAACCAGTTAAAACCCCACAGCCAGTATCTCCAAATCCGAAGGAATTTTTCATCCAAGGTGAGGCCCGTCGTTCAATGTTTGGGATGACTAATACATGTATACCACTTTTACAATGTGGCATGTGTGTGACCTGAACTTTTACGTCAGCTGAGCTACACTGTCGACGCTATTGAGATCCATTTCACACCTCAGCTGGGTTGAAACGAGAGTGGATTAGGTGAGACCCCGGCCTCACGCAAGACAGTGCGGCCCTTACCGTAAATTACTGCGGGGCCCACTTTGACGTATGTATCCTGTATCCAAACCGTCCATCCATTTTTACAGATCATTTTAGGGTAACATGACAAACATGAAGAAGATCTAATCATCCAGTGGACTATAACATAAGAAACAGTCGTTATAGACCATTTACAGATCACTTTGTTTTTTTTTTTTTTTTTTTTTTTCCCCCTTAATGAAGGCTTATGTGACCTTATCAACAAATTAGATGGTAACTAGAAACTACGGAAATATTAATGTGCTCCTAAGAGATTTTTAATGGTAGGATGGTCAACCACCACTGTTTCTTCTGGTATGGTCGACCTGATAATTGGATCTGATTCATTTTCGGGCTAATGCCTTATAATGATATGGAAAAATGGATGAACGGCATGGATACATAATACATACATCAAGGTGGGCTCCATTGTAACCCCACGGTAAGGGCCGCAGCCTCTTGCGTGAGGCCGGGTCTCACCTAATCCGCTGTCGTTTGAAACGTATCTAGACAAATCAACGGCTAAAAAACACCGGATAATTTTCTTTATAAAGACCACGTACCACTAAAGAGCAAAATTATCTAATGTTTTAGGCAGAAAATCTAAGCATTATTTCGGACATAATGGATAGCAAAGATCCCACACACATGTTTCATGCACGACGATGTTGTGCGTGGATGTGTATGGCCCTACAAGAGCGTGGAATTAGCAAACCTTACCTGTCTAAGGTCTTATACATGCATGTGATCGTATTCTTCCATTGAGATTTGGAAAGGCTCTTACTGTTGGGATTGTACGCCTCAAACCTCCAAGCATGAAGACCACCAACCGGCCGGCCGGCCGGCCGGTCGGTCACGTTGGAGATGAAGACAGCGGGATTCTGGAGCTGTTTTTGAGCCATCCGACCGGTCGGCCAATTTCCTTTTTGGACTTGGTTTCTTGCGCGGTTTTGCACAAGGAGTTTCTAATTCCTGTTTTCTCCTATTTAAGGAGATGTAATCCGAGAATAGGGTTGCCGCCAATGGGCCAAGGGATTGAGAGGGTTCTAGGGTGAGAGAAGGAGCTAGGAAAGAAGCTTGGAGTTCTCTGGGTTGAGGGAAAGGGATGGGTTTGTCCTCCTCATGTGAGAATTAGCTTCGGGTAACTTGGGATTTCTCTTGTGGGCTGTGATCCATGGTATTTCTTCTGTAATCTCTTGTAACTTCTTATTCATAGTGGATTGGTGTCGCTTTGTGCCGTGGTTTTTTACCCTTGAGGGGTTTTTCCACGTAAAAATCGGATTGCCTTCTTGTGTGTGATGATTTGCTTGTTGATTGCCATTGTGGTGTGTTCATTGCCTGCCTTGATTGCTTCCGCTGCGGGGCTCCTAACCCCAACAAGTGGTATCAGAGCTAAAAGTTGGGAAGGAGGCAGAGAAAATCTGAGGCGAGACATCAATGGCGTCTTCTAGCATGAGATTCGTTGTGGAGAAGGATTTCATGAAAGAAAAACATGGAAAGCGATCGGTATCTATGAAGGAAGTAGAGTTGAAGAAGGTGGATTGGTACGCCAATATCTCAATCAAGTTTGTCAACTACGATCGGGTTTGATCGGGAGCACTATTCATGGTGGAGCTGCGGGATTGGCAGCGGGATCCACGATTGCTTGTGTGTGGCATGCGCAAGGGCCACATGAGCAAGCGGGTGATGAAGATGCAAGGATGAAGTCGATGAGGCATGAGAAGTAGTGGAGCTATGATGACGACGAAGTAGAGATGAAGATGGTGCGTGGTAAGGTGTTGCATGAAGATTTGAGTCGTGGTGGAGTTTGTTGGGATTGGACGCCTCAAACCTTCAAGCATGAAGACCACCGACCGGCCGGCCGGCCGGTCGGTCACGTTGGAGATGAAGACAGCGGGATTCTGGAGCCGTTTTTGGGCCATCCGACCGGTCGGGCAGTTTCCTTTTTGGACTTGGTTTCTTGCGTGATTTTGCGCAAGGAGTTTCTAATTCCGATTTTCTCCTATTTAAGGAGATGTAATCCGAGATTAGGGTTGCCGCCAATGGGCCAAGGGATTGAGAGGGTTCTAGGGTGAGAGAAAGAGCTAGGGAAGAAGCTTGGAGTTTTCTGGGTTGGGGGAAAGTGATGGGTTTGTCCTCCTCATGTGAGAATTAGCTTCGGGTAACTTGGAATTTCTCTTGTGGGCTGTGATCCAGGGTATTTCTTCTATAATCTCTTGTAACTTCTTATTCATAGTGGATTGGTGTCGCTTTGTGCCGTGGTTTTTTACTCTTGAGGGGTTTTTCCACGTAAAATCGGATTGCCTTCTTGTGTGTGATGATTTGCATGTTGATTGCCATTGTGGTGTGTTCCTCGCCTGCCTTGATTGCTTCCGCTGCGGGGCTCCTATCCCCAACACTTACATCGCCTTGCACACGCTTGTATCCATTTCCGTCTTGACTTGTCTTCTATCGGTCTAGGCCATTTCTTGATCGTAAAGAAAAGTAGAGAGCATTTCCTTCAGGGAAAACAGAAAAAAAGTTAGACAATACTTTCTTTGTTCTTTCACTCACTATTAATTCTCGATTCAGCTATAATTGTTATTCATTCATTTGGTGTTATTTTAGTTCTTCTTGTATTTCATCATGGTTTCATACCTTACAACACGGAAAAACATAGATTCATGGTTCTTTAAAAAAATAAAAGCTGATTTTTTTTATTACCACAATGGTTTGATGATTTTCCATCAACTACCTACTTGTAGTTCCCATCTTGCAAAAACCTGCTCCAAGTGTTACCTAATTCAGAAGATGCACCCGCCTGTAATTATGTGAAACAACTGTACATGACCATTAGGCATTAACATGTAGGAGAGAAAAATGTTGAAAATGCCCAAAAGAAATTTTCTTTGTTCGTTAGTAATTTCGTAGAAAAAACGTTCTGATAGTGAATAACACTATATAAACTCTTCTCTAATATATGATTATTATTAATACAAATATGATGTAGAGAGGGTTGTTGAAGAATACATGATGCGGATGGATCGAAGCATGGCTGGAAAATAGGAGTTGAAGTCCCAGCAAATTATCTCAGGAAAGGGCCCGTCGATCGGCCAAATTTAGGCTGCAAGCAGCCTATTACTGCTAGAACCCCGTTGACAAGCCAACAAGGGGTCGTCGACCAGTCAAATTAGCTCAACCAAGGGGCCAACCCCTTGGACTGTTTTGGTCACCATCAACCTGTCGTCCCCCCATCATCGACCGGCCAACAGTCCTTGATATCTACCAGCAGACAGTTGCGTAGAAACTCACAAAAACTTGCTATTTTGATTTTTTTTTTGTTTCCATTTTTTATTAGGATGCTTGGTTTGTGCTAATTAGGGTTTCTATTACTTAACTTATGATATAAATACTTTTTTTTTAATTCTTGCTTAGACATTATTGATTATCTTTATGCCAACAAGGCTTGCTTTATTCTCTTTTCTTCGTGGATTCGAAGTGCCGATTGAGGATTCTCAGATTGCACTGTGGATTTAGAGTGTTTATCTCGTAAGAGAGACGGTGCTCAATGTCGTTTCTCTGACGTCCGCGCCAAGTTGGTATCAGAGCGAGGAACAACCTCGAGAGGATGGCTTCTAGGGATGGATGAGGAAACAATCCCACTGATGGTGATCAGGGGATTCAATATCTTGTAAAGAGGATGGATGCTCTCTAACAATCGATTGAGACGTCTATGAAAGGATTGCAAGAGTCTCTTGATCAGATCGCGGTGTCGTTGGCCTCGTGTCAAGCCCAAGGTGACATACAACCACTGGTAGTCATTATGTGAAACAATCCAATGTTCCAACAATCACTTCCAGCAGTAGCCCGCAGGGTGAACCCATAAGATTCAGATGGTAGCGCGAGAGAAGTTGAAGGTTTCCTTACTCTGTAACGAGCGTGTGGAAACGACCACGGTGATGGAGTGGAAAAGGACTACAGAGGTACTAAGGCTTAACTTCCATCCTTCAATGATTGTTGCGCATCAAAGAATTTCTAGATTGGTTTGTAGAAGTCGAAAACTTCTTTGATTACATGGGAGTCTCAGATGAAAAATGTGAAACTTATAGCCTATCGGCTGAAATCGGGAGCCTTCGCATGGTGGGAACAGTTGCAAGCTTCCCGGACCCGACAAAACAAGTTGCCTATCCGTTCATGGTCGCAGATGAGACAACTTCTTCTGTCGCGATTTCTCCACTGAGATTATGAGCAAGTTTTGTTTAAGCAATATCAAATTTGCCGTCTAAAAAGTTAGACCGTTGATGAGTATGCAGTTGAGTTCAACAGGTTGGCAACGCGTAATGACGTATCAGAGACGGATACTCAGAAGGCCGTAAGATTTATCCGTGGCTTGAGAGCCAACATCGTGTACAAATGCTTCCGGTATGGACTGTGGAGGATGCTATATAGTATGCCAATTGCGAGGAGAATGTGCTAGCTCGAGTTCCTACACATTCTTATCCATCACCCCGCGCGCCTACACTTGTCCCAAAATGGATGCACCTCCATCAAAGGGCAAAGAGCCTGTTGGTGGGCGTACCCAGCCCCCAATGACCGCAAACTAGGATTCGGGGAGCAGTCCCTCCAGACCTCAATGCGCTACACCTACCGTTGTTGGTCTGTTTCGTGCACCCAATGCATATGCTCACCTCCGACCAAATAATAGTTGGTATTGTGGTCAGCCTGACCACTTATCTAATACATGCCCTTAATGCCTTACGACCAATTTGACTACCAATGAAGGAGGGGTGGAAGGAGAATTGGTTGAGGGAGAGCCCGGTTAAGATGAGTTTGAGCTTGTCGCCGAGGAGGACGGCGACAGAATGAAATGGCTAGATGAGGACCGTGGTGAGTTATTAGTTGTCAGACGCCTATATTACACTCCTTTGTAGGAGGTCCATCCACAACACTATAACATCTTCCGCACCCACTGCACTGTAAACGAAAAAGTGTGTGATATCATCATCGGCACTAGGAGTAGTGAAAACATATTGTCCAAGGTAATGGCGGACAAGCTCCGATTGCCGACAACGAAACATCCAGCCCATACTCCATCGGTTTGATCAAGAAGGTCAACGACACCAAGGGGACGGAACAATGTTTGATTTCCTTTTCTATTGGTAGGAGCTATAGAGATGAGATTTTGTGTGATGTAGTAGACATGGAGACATGTCACATCCTTCTCGGTTGACCGTGGTAGTCAGACCCAGATGCGACCCATCGAGGCCGAGACAATACATATACCTTTGTCAAGGATGGGCGGAAGATAATTCTCATGCTGATGGCACCGGAGAGCTATCCCGATACTTTTAAAGTGGAGGGAAACACTCTCCTTGCCATATATGAATTTATGGAAGAGTTTAGAGGGATTGAAAAAATTTATGCTATGATTATAAAGTTGAGAATCTAAAGCCCTCAAATATCCCCCTGACTTTAAGACCATTGTTGAATGAATTTAAAAGTGTATGGCCTGATGAACTACCAGATGGTTTGCCACCAATGAGAGATATCTAGCATTGTATCGACATTTTCCCAGGGTCTAGTTTGCCAAACCGTCTAAACTACCGCTTTAGTCCGAAGGAGGGTGAGATCCTCCGAGGGCATGTGGAAGAGTTGTTGAAGAAAGGACTTCTGACGGAAAGTATGAGTCCTTATATAGTTCGAGTGTTGTTGATGCCAAAGAAAGATAATAGTTGGCGTACACGTAGATAGCAGAGTGATTAATAAAATCACCTTCAAGTACAGATTTCCCATACCTCTCTTGGATGATATGTTGGATATGTTTGGAGGGGTCCCAAGTGTTTTCGAAACTTGATTTGAGGCGTAGGTACCATTAAATTCGTATCTGGCCCTGTGATGAATGGAAGACAACGTTTAAAATAGAGGGACTATATGAGTGGTTGGTTATGCCATTTGGATTATCAAATGCTCCGAGTACCTTCAAGGGAGTCATGAATCAGGTGTTGAAACCATTTATCAGCAAGTTTGTCATAGTTTACTTCAACGACATTTTAATTTACAGCTAAAATGAAGCGGAAGATATGGGGCATCTTAGGCAGGTTCTCCAAGTGCTTTAAAAAAAAGAAAAGAAAAGTTATACCTGAATCTGTAGAAGCGCTTCTTCATGATGAACCATTTGCTATTTTTGAGCTTTATCGTATCGTCTAGTGGCATTCGAGTAGATGAGATAAGGTGAAAGCCATCCGTGAGTGACCCACCTTGACTAACATCCATGAAGTGCGCAATTTTCATGGGTTAGCCACATTCTACCACTATTTCATCCGAGATTTCAGCTCCATTGTTGCACTGATTACTGATTGCATGAAGAAGGGACTATTCTAGTGGACCGAGGAAGTTGAGAGAAGCTTCGCTGAGATTAAACGATGATTGTCCTTCACTCCATGTTTAGTCCTTCCGAATTTTGACAAGGTGTTTGAAGTGGACTACGATGCCTCTTACTTGGGGATTAGAGCAGCTTTGTCGTAGGAGGGCAAGCCTGTGGCCTTTTACAGCAAGAAACTAAGCTCATCAAGGAAGAAGTGGGCCACATATGAAATTGAATTATATGCGCTGGTATAGGCTTTACAACATTGGTGACACTACCTCATTTAGTGGGAATTTGTTTTGTATACGGATCATCAAGCCCTTAAATTCATTGATAGCCAAACTAACATCATTCGCATACATGCTAGGTGGATTTCGTTTCTATAGGAATTCACATTTATTTTGAAGCACAAGTTGGGCCAACAAAATAAAGTTTCTAATGCCTTAAGCCGTCGATCCGCCCTTCTTGTCACTTTGGCAAATGAGGTGATTGGGTTTGATTGCCTTAAGGAGATGTACGCTGATGATGAGGACTTCAAGGATGATTTGACACAGAGCACGGACAACCATCTCGGTGATTTCCACATTCAGACGGGTTTCTATTCTCTGGAAACTGATTATGCATCACACATTGCTCTCTACATGATAAGATCATACTTGAGCTCCATAGCGGTGGGCTTGGTGTTTGACAGCCCCAAGTGTAAGGCTTCGATGTGGTTATAATCGATCATTAGACTGGATCGTCCTTAAGGATTAGTAACTAAATTGACTCTAACTCTTCTAAGAACTTAGATTAAGAAGTTCAGAATTTCAAAGGTTTAGAACTAAGCATAAATAGTAAAGTAAAGATGGGAAATCTTAGGAAATCAAACAACTAGAGCGCTAAGGATCCACTTGTAGTAGATTCAATTCCAATCGATTCATTAAGCGCGCACACACAATTGGAATCAAAGTCCTGTCTCTATTGAATTAGAAGATATTGCATTCAACATATAACAATCCAAACTCAATCTAAAATCCAATTCTAGTTCTAATGAAGCATAGAGAAGATGAACTTGTAGCACTTCGAAGCATCAGTCATACCAAGAGATAATGGTTTGATTTAGGGTTACTACAATTCAAATCTCATAAAACTAATATGACCATTCTCATAAACTTATAGCAAACTTTTGTCCGAAGTACATAAACTCTTGAATCATTTAAAAATATCAAATTTTATTCAAACTAGAACTTGAAAATCCAAAAGCAAAGTTTAGAGTACTTTCATGAATGAATTAAACATTAAATCTAACTACAAGCTTCACCTTTTAGCCCTAGCTAAGAGGTCTACCCAACTATAGACGTGATTGAACTAGAAACAAATAATAATAACTAAGAAAAACATACAAAACTAAAAGCAAACTAGGTTAGAGGAGTTGTAGATGCTCCACTTCAATCCTCTCCACCTCTAGCAACTTTAAAACTCTTTTGTGATGGATTTGGAAGAAGTAGAGGTGTCCTTTTATAGTAAAAACTCGTCACCGCTTCAAAAACTTCTAGAATTACATAACTACTTACGTAGTTTGGGTGGTGGACGACCAGTCGTGGCCCCCTGGCTGACTGGTTGGTGTTCAAGAGCCAATTGACATAACTGATTTTTTAATCCAGGTTGCTTAGCCAACCGGTCATGGCTTCTGGCTGACCGGTCGTGGCTTCTGTCCGATCGGTCATGAACTGTCTGTTTCATTATAACAAGGTTAGTAGTGTTCTCACAAAAATAAACCCGTCCCAATAGTCGGCCGATCGATCGTGAGGATTGTCGATTTGAGATTTTTTCTTCCTTTCTTCTCTTTCCTTCTTGCTTTTTTCCTTCACCTCTTAACTCTTCTTCCACTGGTCTTCAATGTGTATAAAAGCAGTCCTTTTAACATCATATTCATGCTATCCCTCTCTCATTCCTACAAACACAAATACACTTATAAGATAGATCTTTTAACACTCAAAACTATGCATAATGTGTGATGAATTGGGGTTAAAATATGCACAATTCAAAGCAAAGCTTAACACACCCCCCAACCAGCATTTTGCTAGTCCCGAGCAAAACATGCGTGAAACAAATCCAATTCCCTAACTCAAACCTCTTCTAGAAACTATACTTCTATAGACTCTAAGATATGTGAATGTGAAATTCAGAAATAGGTAGTGATCAATTTCTCAACCTTAATCTTCCTAAAACATAGTGAGTGTTTCAAATAGTCCCTGCTGATTTATTTGACAAATAAAATAATCCGAACAAGTGTGGTCTAGTGTGCTCAGTGCATGCTCAACTCATTAATTTTTAGAATTATCCTTCTTTTCATGGATCGACTTGAATATAAATTCAAAAAGTGCACAAATCAACAACAGGTTTATGACAGGAATTTTTCTTACCGTTCTATTGACGACTTTTGCACTACTTCCCATTACCGGCTTGGGTGATAAGCCCTCCCTTGGTTGGTGATAGGTATCCCTTTTCAATATTCTTATTCTCAACAGATTTTCAACATAAGATTGAATTTTTACAAATCCATATTTTAAATTTCTTTTCTGATTTAATTCATGAACGTGATGGACAAAGTTCCTCGGCTTGGTTCCTCAACACCTTAGATCATAGTCTAACCAATTTAGATAAACTTTCTAATCCTTTCAACCATGAGAATCGTGTAATGTGAACTAGAATCCAAAAATGTAATCCAAAAATGTTCAAAGTTTCTATCAACCATATAAAAGAGGAAACTTATATAGGAAACTACTATATCAAAGAAATTTTAAGAGTTTCAAAATCAAATCACTTCACATCTCCTCCTCTCATATTCACATGTACTTAAGTTCATATAACTAAAACTTTCAAAAGACTTTTAAAATCAGAAAAATTGAAAATTTCTCGCACACAAATTGCTCGAAATGTCACAACACTAGTTAGATTCATCTAAGAATCTCACCCCTAACCAAAATCTTACATTGTCCTCATTGTAAAAACATATGCAATATGCAATGACATGAGAGCAATGACAAAAATAAAGGAGAGTGAGAATGAGAGTACCTGAGAGAGTAAAAAGTGGTAATCTACCTCCAACAACTAATCCTAATGAAATCAATAGAAAGAAAATAGAAAACAACCTAATCATAATATACTCTGTACCTCCGTCAAACTAGGAGATCAATCATCCTGATAGACATGATCATCTAGAGGGATGGACATGTCCTCTGAATTAAATTTCTTAACAAATGATTTTAATCGCTGTCCATTCACCTTAAAACAGTTACCATTCACTGAATTTTCTACCTCTATGGCCCCATGAGGAAATACTTCTTTGACAATGTATGGGCCGGTCCATCGAGGTCGTAATTTACTCGAAAAAGGGGTGTAGTCAAGAATTATACAAGAGTACTTTTTGGCCAGGATGAAAAGATTTTTTAAAAATATTTTTATCATGAAAGGCATTCATCCTACTCTTGTATATCCATGAACTCTGTTCGCTCGCCTCAAGTGCAAGGTTGCGATGTAGTAATAATTCTCGGTAAGATCGAGGTTGATCTTCAGGGAATTAGAAAACAAATTGTAAACTATTCCAACAACTTGGATTAAAACAATTTGGAGATTCAATTAAGAAATCTAACTCAAAACAGTAACTTAAGAAATTCAGTGATTTAAAGGAACTAAGGCTTTCAAGGATCCACTTGTAGCAATCCCATGTCAATCCAATCAATTCAAGCATAAAACACAACTAGATTGGAAGATAAAGCATTGAAACACATTCGATCCCACTTAAGTTGAACTTCCAAGTTCTAGTCCTATTCAATCACATAGCATTCAACATCATAACCTTCAGAGTAACAGCCATGCCTATGGACTATGGCATGCTCAAGGGTTACCATAATTCGAATCTAACCAAGAAAAACATGATAATCTCAGAGCATTACAAGAAATTCATGTTCGGAGCACATGAACTCTCATAAATCTTCTAAAAATATCAACTTTATATGAATTAGAACATTCAAAATTCTAAACTTAAAGTGAAAGTTACTTGAATCAAACTAAATTAAATATGAAATTGGCTACAAGCTTCACCTCTCAGCCCTAGCTGAGAGATTCTAGCCGAGCATTGTCATACTACAACTAGAACTCAATGAAAAAGACATAAAACTAAAAAAATGAAATCGACGGAGTTGTGGATGCTCCACGTTGCTCTCCTTCACTTTCCTACGACCTCAAATCTCTTCTAGGATGCCTTTAGATGAAGCCCTAGGTCCCCTTTTATAGAATAGTGCGGAAGATTCTAGATTGCGCAAGAAATCCCAGAACTGCGCAGAGAAAATCGGAGTTTGTAGGACAAGCTCTGTTACGTAGACGGACCGGTCTGAGCTCCTGGACGATCGGTCGTGAAATGGAAAAAACAGTCCAGTGACTTTTTAGACTTTTGACCCCTCTCTGTTGAGTTTACAATCGGTTTGACGACCGGTTTGAGTGCTAGTCGACCGGTCTGACTATCGGTCTAACTTGGTCCAGTGAGAAGTGCAGCAATGGGAGGGTCTTTGTTGAGTTGTAGACTGGTCGGACGACCGGTCTTCAGTGCTGTGTATTCTACACTTTTTCTTCATTCTTTCTCTTTCTCCCTTGCTTCTTTCTTTTATCTTTTCGCACTTGGTTCCCTAATCTTCAATGTACCTTCAGTGACCTTTTTAGCCTTGAATTGGTGAAATCTCCATCTCGCTCCTACAATCACAAATCACGCATTAGATGGGCTTTTTATGCATGCAAATCGTGCATATAATGTGATGTAATGAGTTAGATCATATATAAATTAGAGGCTCAACACACCCCCCAACCAGCTTTTTGATAGTCCCGAGTAAAACATGCGTGAAGCAAGATCAAATCTCCAAAAAAAACTCCCCTTCCGAAACTATTCTTCTATACATCCCAAGACACACAACTGTAAAATTCAGAAAAATTAGGTGATAGAAGTTGAAGCCTTAAATTCTCAAAACATAATAAGTGTTCATACAAAATTTTTGCTGATAGATTGATAAATAGAAGAACTTGAACAAATTCAACTTAATATGCATAGTGAATGTTCATCTCATGAGTTTTCAGGATTATCTTCTTCATAGATCAACTAAACTATGAATCTTAAGGTGTACAGATCAACAAGAAGCCAATGACAAGAATTTTCCTTACCGTCTTTCCGATGGCTTTCACACTACGTCCCATTTCCGGCTTTGGTTATGGGTAGACCATCCCCGATTGGTAATAGGTAGCCCTTTTTGGAATTTTTCACCATATTCTCCATTATTCCCATGTTTTCATCCTTCCTTTCCCTTTTTTGTTTTTACATATTAGATAGGATTTTTAGAAATCCATATCTTTTGTTATTTTCCCATGGACAAGGATGGACAAAATACCCCGGCTCGGTTCCTCAACACCTTAAATCAAAGTCTAGCTAATCCACAAATCATATAATCATTTCAAACCAAGAGAATCGTGTAATGTGAACTAGGTGTAAAACTGTTCAAATTTTCTATCAATCATATAAATAGGGAAATTCACATATAAAACCATTATATTAAAAGTAACTTAAGACTTGCAACATCACTCACTTCGTATCTCCTTTTCTTATACTCGTATCATCCCGAATGCATAAAAACAAGAATTTTCTAAAAGAGTTTTGAAATTTCAGAAAATCGAAAAATTTTCAATAAATAATGCTCGAAATGTTCACAAACTGCTAGATGAGGAATCACATCTCACCCCCCAACCAAATCTTGCATTGTCCTCAATTTAAAAAGATATGCAATGAGCATGAACATGAGAGCAATGGTAAAATAAAAGAGAGTGAGAATGATAGTACCTGAGAGAGTCAATCATGGAAGTGTACAACTCCGACAACTAAACTACTAATGAAATGAACCTAAATCAGAAAATCAAACAAAACAAAATCTACCTAGCTCGTCATTGTAAAAATAGAATCTCCATCAGACTAGGAGATTGATTATCATTAGAACATCTAAAAAGACAAAGTTGAGCAAGATCATCAAGTGGTGTAACAGATTTTTCAGTAGGATTATCCACCATCCTGCTTTGGAAAGTACATTGGTGACATTAATCATTCTAACCCATTGAAAATCCTGCTGAAAAGTTTCAGCAGGTTCCTCATTAAAATTGTCATATGTACTTGGAAAGGAGAATTGTCTTGGTTGGAAATTGTTGAAGATGGATCTCCTTTCCATCTTGTCTGAGAAAAAATTTGTTAAATATGGGTCATCCCAGAAGTTGTGTTCTTTGGTTTGAGCAACCCAAAGAGATGTGGAGACTTGTATTTCTTTTTCATAAGTTGATATGATCTCCACAAAATCAGATTTCACCGGTGCTTCCACAATTGATTTTTCAGTTTGGCATTCTATGGAAGGAAGCTTTTTAGGCATCGGAGGGGTCTCCTTAAGGCATGCACTATCCTTAAGGCATGTACTATGTCCTTAATCATGGGATCATCCCAATCTTCAAAATATGCCAAACACTCCTCTAGAGTGTAAGAGACCTCATCGGAGGAAGTCTTCAGATTTAGACCCTTTACGTCTTCCTCTTTCTCAGACTTTTGTGTAGGTTGGAGTGGGTCGACACCCGCTACACTTTCAAAAATTGGCCTCTCTGTAGGCAAGTTAAGCACCAATTCTTTCAATTCCTGCGTAACAAATTTGTGTAAATCAGAAATTAGTGACTTGTCAAGTAAATTTTTAGAAATTGACACTTCCAAGATCTCATTAATAATAGAATTGAATTCATCCTTTAAATGTGTCAAACATGTCCCCAAGCTTTCAGGTAGATTGGGTTGGAAATACTCCCCTTCCTCCTTAGATTCTATCATGTTTATCTCATGAGGACCATCATCATCATCGTCCCAATCGTCAAAGGGATCGAAGCTAACAACATCTAGAACATCTAGAGGATCAAAATTCTGATTTAAAGTGAACTCCTCTTCCACGATTGATTCAATTATATCAACCTCGTGGACATCATTATCATCCCTATGCCTTTTGCCCAAGTGGAACACATTCACCTCCAATGTCATGTTCCCAAAGGACATTTACGTCACCCAATTCCGGCAATTTATGATTGCGTTTGATGTAGCAAGGAACGGGCGGATCAAGAATCATCGGTATTTAAGTGCTAGTATCCATAACCGGTTGTGTGTCCAAGACGATGAAATCCACCAGATAGTAGAATTTGTCGACCTGGACCAATACATCCTCAACTATCCCTCTCAGTACACAGATGGATCTATCAGCGAGTTGCAACGTAGTTTTGGTGGGTTTTAATTCACCAAGGCCTAGTTGCTCATATACCGAGTATGGGATTAAATTTACGCTTGCCCCCAAGTCTAGCAATGCACATTCAATCCGGTAGTCACCAATGATGCATGAAATTGTGGGGCTACCGGGATCCTTGAATTTTGGGGGGGTCTTTTGAGTGAGAATGGTACTCACTTGCTCATTCAAAAAGGCCTTTTGCTGCACATTATATTTATGTTTGGTTGTGCATAGGTCCTTTAGAAACTTGGCATAAGAAGGGATTAATATGTTTAATGGCATCAAGTAATGGGATGTTTATCTTGACTTGTCTGAAAATCTCTAAGATATCATGAGAATTTGGGAGAGATTTTGGCAGCAACAAATCTTAAAGGGAATGGTGCTATGGGCTTATAAATGCGTTCCATTTCTTGTGGGGCTGAGTTAGATCCGTCCTCATCCTTAGAATTTATCGGATCATTAGGCTTGTCAGCTTTTACCGGAATAGATTTGTCAATTTGCTTACCACTTCTAAGAGTGGTGAAGGATTTGGCTTGCTCCACATGTTAGTTGGGGGGATTAGGGATGCTTACTTCATGCACTTGCTTTGGATTGGGCTGAGGCTAGGCCGGAAAGGTCCCTTGCCTAGCATTCAAGTGTCCCTTAATCTCACTAACCGAAACCTTAAGCTCTTGGAACATTTGCTGATTCATTTGATTTATTTGCGTTTGCCCTTGCATAAACGCCTTTAGAGTATCTTCCATTGAGAATTGAGGTGGGGCCATGTTTTACATGGGTGGCCCTCCTTGAGAATTGGTAGGATTTCCTGTGGGATTATTCTTCCAACTGAAATTTGGGTGATTCTTCCAAGTAGAGTTATACGTGTTACCCACCGGTCCATTAAAAGGACGTTGATAACCATATGTGGCATTTGCGTGTTCTTGTAACACCTCTTAAAACACAGAAATTGTAGGATAATCTTGCATAGCATATATATTAGTGGAACAAATTCCACACATGTTCTCAATAACTTCATTAGACTTTGAAACTCCACTCTTACTAAGTTCCATGGCCTCGATCTTCCTTGTGAGGCTGGCTATCTTTGCATTCACATCATCTTCTTCTTTAAGAATATAGATGCCTCATTTTTCCTTTTATTGATGAGGCTTGAGATTACTAGATTTGTTTGAGGTATCCCATGATTGGGCATTCTTGGCCAACATGTCTAAGTAACTCCATGCTTCATCTGGATTTTTGCTCATAAACTCGCCGTTGCACATCATCTGTATAAATTGGCGCATGTTGGAACTTAATCCATCGTTGAAGAAGTTTATGATTCGCCAACTTTCGTAGCCATGATGTGGGCAAGCAAGTAGGAGGTCCTTAAACCTTTCCCAACATTGGAAGAATGACTCATTCTCTTTAACCGAAAAGTTCATTATGGCTCTTCGAAGGGTGTTTATTTTATGAGCTGGGAAGAATTTTTTCAAGAATTCCCGGGTCATCTCGTTCCATGACCCTATTGAATGTGGTCAAAGAGAGTGAAGCCAAGTCTTGGCTCTTTCTTTCAATGAAAATGGAAAAAGTTTGAGTTTTATAGCATCTTCTGAAACATTAGTGTATTGCAAAGTAGCTACCACTTCTTCAAATTCCTTTAAGTGTAAATATGGGCTTTCAGAGTCTAGCCCATGGAACTTTGGTAAAAGTTGAATCACACCCGACTTTATATCAATATTTCCCCCGTTGGTGGTAAGACCACGCACGAAGGTGTAGTTGTACGGGCCGGTTGTAGGTAGTCCCGTAATGATCTCATTGGAGGAACGTTATGTACCTCATTCTCTCCTACTCCCTCTTCATTTACGTTTGTAGTTGGAGTAGGGGGGAGGATTCCTTAAAGGTGTTTGATCCATACTCCCCAAACCATCACAAAGCTCTCAGTATTTTCAGACTTGTCTATAGACTGATAATGGTCCAACTATACCACCTTTAGATTGGAGACAATTGGTGTGGTCACGTTCCCAACGGGACATAAACCACACAACTAAGAACTAAACTAATCCTAAAAACAGAAATTAACAAAAATCTAAAAATTGAAAAATCTGTAAAAAACACTAAGTTAGAAGGATATTACCCGATTCGCTTGAACTAGAGAAGAAGTCCTACAAAACAAAATAATTTGTTAGTCCTAGAAAATCAGAAAAACCTATCTACTTCTACTTCTACAGCCATTAAGGCAATCTAGAGCCGTATTTCTAAATTTCCCAGTAACGGCGCCAAAAAACTTATCCGCTCGCCTCAAGTGTAAGGCTGTGATGTAGTAATAATTCTTGGTAAGACTTAGGTCGATCAACAATGAATTAGAAAATAAATTCTAAACTATTCCATCAACTTGGATTAAAACAATTTGAAGATTCAATTAAGAAATCTAACTCAAAACAGTAACTTAAGAAATTCAGTGATTTAAAGAACTAAGGCTTTCAAGGATCCACTTGTAGCAATCCCATGTCAATCCAATCAATTCAAGCATAAAACACAACTAGATTCGAAGTTCTATCTCTCAGCTAGTTGGAAGATAAAGCATTGAAACACATTCAATCCCACTTAAGTTGAACTTCTAAGTTCTAGTCCTATTCAATCACATAGCATTCAAAATCATAGCCTTCAGAGTAACAGTCATGCCTATGGACTATGGCATGCTCAAGGGTTACCATAATTCGAATCTAACCAAGCAAAACATGATAATCTCAGAGAATTGCAAGGAATTCATGTCCGGAGCACATGAACTCTCATAAATCTTCTAAAAATATCAACTTTATATGAACAAGAACATTCAAAATTCCAAACTTAAAGTGAAAGTTACTTGAATCAAACTGAATTAAATATGAAATTGGCTACAAGCTTCACCTCTCAGCCCTAGCTGAGAGATTCTCGCCGAGCATTGTTATACTATAACTAGACTCAATGAAAAAGACATAAAAACTAGAAAAATCGGAATCGACGGAGTTGTAGATGCTCCACATTGCTCTTCTTCACTTCCCATGACCTCCAATCTCTTCTAGGATGCCTTTAGACGAAGCCCTAGGTCCCCTTTTATAGAATAATGCGAAAGATTCCAAATCACGCAAGAAATCCCCGAACTGCACAGAAAAATCGGAGCTTGTAGGACAAGCTCTGTAACGCATACGACTGGTCTGAGCTCCTGGACGACCGGTCGTGAAATGGAAAAAACAGTCCAGTGACTTTTTGGACTTTTGACCCCTCTCTGTTGAGTGTACGACCGGTCTGAGTGCTAGTCGACCGATCTGACGACCGGTTTAGCTTGGTCCAATGAGAAGTGCAGCAATAGGAAGGTCTCTGTTGAGTTGTAGACCGGTCGGACGACCGGTCTTGTGCCTTGGTAGACCGGTAGGATGACCGGTCTTCAATCCTGCATATTCTACACTTATTCTTCATTCTTTCTCTTTCTCCCTTGCTTCTTTCTTTCATCTTTTCGCACTTGGTTCCTTAATCTGCAGTGTACCTTCAGTGACCTTTTTAGCCTTGAATTGGTGAAATCTCCGTCCCGCTCCTACAATCACAAATCACGCATTAGATGGGCCTTTTAAGCATGCAAATCGTGCGTATAATGTGATGTAATGGGTTAGATCATGTATAAATTGGAGGTTGAACAAACTCTCCTATACATTGTTTCAGATTTGGTTAAGCTAATTCAATTGTAGTTTGCGAAGCGAGCTAGCTTTGTCAACATTAAAGTTTAATACCCGAATTGCCTAATAGGCTTTATGTTCAAGTTCCACGGGTAAGTGGCAAGCCTTCCCGTAAACAAGTCTATAAGGAGACATTCTGATCGGGTCCTATAAGCTGTATGATAAGTCCAAAGCACATCAACTAATCTCAGCGACTAATTTTTATGATCTGATTTTACCATCTTTTCAAGGATGTGTTTAATTTCCCGGTCGTAAATTTTGGCTTGCCCACTTGTCTATGGGTGGTACATGGTGCTCACTTTATGCGATATGCCATAGTTTCTCATTAAGCTCTCGAAGGGCCTATCACAAAAGTGAGAGCCACCATCACTTATGATGGCTCTTGAAATTTTAAATCTAGACAATATATTTTCTTTAAGGCACCGTAGAACCGTGCGATGATCATTAGCTCTACAAGGAATTGCCTCGACCCACTTGGACATATAGTTTACCGTTAGTAATATGTAGACATAACCAAAAGATGAGAGGAATGATCCCATGAAATCGATGCCCCAACAATCAAATACTTTCATGTGTTGGATCGGGTTAAGAGGCATCATATTACTACGGGATAATCCTCCTAACTTTTGACAACGCTCGCATGCTTTACAAAACTTTTGGGTGTCTCGAAGAATAGTGGGCCAATAAAAACCACACTACATAATTTTTACAGTGGTTTTCTTGGTGAAGAAATGACCACCACACGCTTGAGCATGAAAAAAGGAGATGACAAAATTTTGTTCATCATCAGGGACACATCTCCTAATTATTTAATCTGGTAATATTTAAACAATAAAGGTTCATACTAAAAAAATTGAGCACTTCCCTTAAGAATTTACGTTTGTCGTGCACAGTTTAATATAATGTTATCACACTTGTAGAAAGATAATTTGCTATATCAGCGTACCATGGTGGATGCGTAACAAGAAAGAGTTGCTCATTAGGCATAAGTCCTCTATGGGTGTTTCATCAATGGAATTAGGCAAAACTAGGTGGGATAGATGATTTACCACCACGTTCTCTATTCCCTTCTTATCTTTAATCTCTAAGTCAAACTCTTGAAGGAGTAGTATCCATCTAAGAAAGTGGGGCTTAACATCTTTCTTAGAAAGAGTGTACTTTAGTGGTGCATGATCCATATATATGGTGACCTTGGATCCTATCAAGTATGACCTGAATTTGTCCTAAGGAAAAAAATACGGCTAGGAGCTTTTCTCCGTAGTCGAATAATTGACATGGGTCAGATTCAGGGTTCTACTTGCATAGTAGGTGACGTGGGGCTTCTTGTCATTTCGTTGTTCTAGCACCGTCCCAATAACATAGTCACTTGCGTCGCACATTAACTCAAAAGGAAAAGATCAATTTGGTGGTTGCATGATAGGTGTGGTTGTCAACATGTCCTTAAACTTAAAAAAATGCTAATTGACATTCGACACTCCACTCAAATTGGTTGTCCTTTTGGAGGAGATTGCATAAGGGCTTGGAGATTTGACTGAAATCCCTTATGAATCTTCTATAAAATTTGGCTTGTCCTAAAAAGGACCTACACATCACGTATGCTCTTGGTTGGTGGCAGATTGACAATTATATAAATTTTGGCCCGGTCTACCTCAATTCCATTGGACTAGATGATATGTCTAAGGACTATTCCCTTTTGTACCATAAAATGACATCTCTCCCAGTTTAACACAAAATTTTTCTCCTTACATCGGGTCAAGACCTATTTCAAGTGGTTAAGACATTCATCAAATGTACAACAAAAAATTGAGAAGTCATCTATGAAAATCTCAAGAAACTGACCCACCATGTTAGAATATACTCAACATGTATCATTGGAATTTGGTGGGTGCGTTACATGGATAGAATGGTATCCTTCGGTAGGTGAAGGCACCAAACGGGCATGTAAATGTAGTCTTCTCTTGGTCTTCTGAGCAATCTCAATTTGGTTGTATCTAGAGTAGCCATCAGGGAAGTAATAGTAGGAATGGCCCTCTAATCTCTCTAAAATTTGGTTCATGAATGAGAGAGGGAAGTGGTCTTTCCTAGCGATCATGTTTAACTTCTTATAATCTATGCACATACGTCAACCGATGGTAACTCTAGTCGGTATAAGCTCATTGTTAGCATTTTCAATGATGGTGTACCAGATTTCTTGGGGACAACTTGGGTAGGACTCACCCATTGGGTATTCGAGATGGGGTAGATGATACCCACATCTAGCAGCTTGAGCACCTCAGCTTTGACAACCTCCATCATGTTGGGATTTAAACGTCTTTGAGGTTGTCTAGTGGTTTTGGCATTTTCCTTGAGGTGGATATGGTGAGTATAAATAGAATGGTCAATCCCTTTAAGGTCCGTTGTGGCCATCATATGGCTCCCCTACGTTCTTTGAGTAACTCAATTAACTTGAGCTCTTGGTCTTTTCCTAAGTGGGAGGCTATGACAACTGGTTATGTTTCATCTTGGCCTAAATAGATATATTTTAGCTCGGATGACAATGGTTTTAGGTCAAGCTTTGGTGGTTGGATATTAGACGATAAAGGCTTTGATGCAGTTGGTGGCAATTTCTTAAAATGAGGCCTCCACTGGCTAGTATCAACTACCGGCTTCTCACTACTCAATGCTTGCACAATCTCACATACAATGGGGTCATAAGAATCTTCGAAATATGCCAAGCATGACTTCAATGTTTCAAGAGGTTTAAATTGAAAGAGCCCCTCTTCTTCAAATGATTTAAGCATGTTTACCTCGAAGAGCTCATCATCTTCCTCTTTCCTTTGCCTCTTGCACATATGGAACGCATTCACCTTTAGTGTCATGTTCCCAAAAGATAATTACATTACCCCATTCCGACAATTTATGATTGTGTTTGATGTAGTCAAGAATGGGTGGCCTAATATCATAGGTATATGAGTGCTTGTATCCATAACTGGTTGTGTGTTCAGGATGATAAAGTCTACCTGGTAGCAAAATTTATCGACTTGGACTAGAACATTCTCAACCATCCCTCTTGGTACATGGATGGATCTATCAATGAGTTGCAATGTGGTTTTGGTGGGTTTTAATTCACCAAGACCCAATTGCTCGTATATCGAGTACGAGATCAAATTTACATTTGCCCACAAATCTAACAAGGCTCGCTCAATCTGATAGTCTCCAATGATGCATGAGATTGTCAAACTACCATGGTTTTTATATTTTAGGGGGCTCTTTTGGGTGATAATGACACTCACTTGCTCATTTAAGAAGGCCTTTTGTTACAAGTTGTATTTGCGTTTGGTTGTGCATAAGTCTTTTAGAAACTTGGCATAAGAGGGAATTTGTTTTATGACATTAAGTAGAGAAATGTTAATTTTGATTTGTTTGAAAACCTCTAGAATGTCGTGAGAGTTTGGAACAGATTTGGGAGCTACCAATCTCGAAGGGAATGGTGCAACGGGCTTGTACTCACATTCCTTAGCTTGTGGGGATGAGCTAGATCCATTCTCATTCTTAGAATTTACCGGATCATAAGGCTTATAAGCCTTCACCGGAATAGATTTCTCAATTTATTTACCATTTCTAAGAGTGATAATGGATTTAGCTTGCTCCACATTGTGATTGGAGAGATTAGGGGCACTTAGTTCATGATTTTGTTTTGGATTGGGCTGAGGTTGGCCTAGAAAGGTCCCTTCCCTAGCATTTAAGTGTCCTGAGTTCTTGGAACATTTGTTGGTTTGATTGCTTGATTTGTGTTTGCCCTTGCATAAACACTTTCAAGGTATCCTCCATAGTGATTTTAGGTGGGGCCATGTTTGGTACAACATTTTGTATTTGAGGCCCCTTTCGAGGGTTGATAGGATTGGTTGTAGGACCATTCCTCTAACTGAAATTTGGATGATTCATCCAATTTGAATTGTATGTGTTACTCATCGGTCCATTGAAAGGCCGTTGATAACCGTATGTAACATTTTCTTACTCATGTAACCTTCCTTGAATGCGGGTATTGTTGGATAATCTTGAGTCAAGTGTATATTAGAGGCACAAATACCACACACGTTCTCAACTGGACTCGCTAGATTTTGAATATTAACCTTTTTAAGTTTCATGGCCTTCAATCTTCCTTGTGAGGCTACTTATTTTTGCATTAACATCTTCTTCTTTAAGGATGTAAATTCCTCCCTTCTCTCTTTGTTGAGGAGGCCTGAGGTTACTAGATTTGTCCGAGGTATCCTAAGATTTGACATTCTTGGCCAACATATCCAAGTAATTAACTCCATTCATCCTCTAGGTCCTTGCCTCATGAACTCGTCATTATACATCATCTCTACAAATTAGTGCATATTCAAGTTCAATCCTTCATAAAGGAAGCTTATAATTTGCCAAATCTCGTAGCCATGATGTGGGCATGCGAGTAGGTGGTCCTTGTATCTCTCTCAACTTTGGAAGAAATTCTCACCCTCTTTAACTGAAAAATTCATTATTCCTTGTCGAATGGTGTTTGTTTTATGAGCCGGGAAGATCTTTTTCAAGAATTCTAAGGTCATCTCATTCCATGTCCTTATCAATCTTGGTCTTAGAGAGTGAAGCCATGTCTTGGCTCTTTCTTTCAAAGAGAAAGGGAAAAATTTCTATTTAATTACATCCTCTATCACATTGTTACTATTGCAAGGTAGTTACTACCTCATCAAATTCTTTAAGATGCAAGTATAAGCTCTCAGAATCTAGCCCATGAAACTTAGGTATAAGCTGAATCACCTCTATTTTAAAATCAATCGTTTCGGCATTATGGGAAAAAACCATGCATGAGGGCATAGTGGCCCTAGTCGGTTGTAAGTAATCACGTAAAGTTCTCATTTGAGGAGCATCATGCACCTCATTGTCTCCTACTTCTTCTCGGTTTGTATTTGTGGTTGGAGTAGGAGGGGGAGGATACCTCAAAGGTGTTTATTAATTATCCTCCATACCTCCTGAACTTTCACAGACTTCTAAGTATTTTCTTATATGTTTTTGAACCGAGAGACCTTTAACTAAACCTCCCTCGGTTTGGAGATGGTTTGTGTGCTCACGTTCCCAAGGGGACATAAACCACACAAATCACAACTAACTCTAAGACCTAAATCCTAAAAATAAAAATTTGGACAAACAAAAAATTTAAAAGCTGAACTAGAAGGAGTTATAAGTTAGAAGGATGTTAGCAAAGCGCTTGAACTAGATGAAATTCCTACAAAACAAAATAAAACAATGTTAGTTCTAGAAAAATTAGAAAACCCAATTTTAGAAAAGCTGGAAATCCTACGTAACTAAGAACTACTCTATAACTATTAGAACAATTAGAACTGTTTAGCTTACAAAATCCCCGACAATGGCGCTAAAAACTTGTTCGCCAGCCCCAAGTGTAAGGCTGCGATGTAGTAATAATTGATCATAAGACCAGATAGTCCTCATGAATTAGTAACTAAACCAACTCTAACTCTTCTAACAACTTGGATTAAGAAGTTCAGAATTTCAGAGTTTTGGAACTAAGCATAAACAATAAAGTAAAGATGGAAAATCTTAAGAAATCAAACAACTAAAGCATCAAGGATCCACTTGTAGTAGATCAGTGCTAATCCATTCATTAAGCATACACACACAATTGGAATAAAAGTCATGTCCCTATCCAATTGGAAGATATTGCATTCAACATATAACAATCCAAACTCAATTTAAAATCCAATTCTAGTTTTAATGAAGCATGGAAAAGATGAACTTGTAGCACTTCGAAGCATCAGCCATACTAAGAGATAATGGCTTGATTTAGGGTTACTACAATTCAAATCTCATAAAACCATGATCATTCTCATAAACTTATAAGTAACTTGTGTTCGGAGTACACAAACTCTCAAAATCATCTAAAAATATTAAATTTTATTCAAACTAGAACTTGAAAATCAAGTTTAGAGTACTTGCATAAATGAATTAAGCATTAAATCTAACTTACAAGCTTCACCTCTTAGCCCTAGCTAAGAGGTCTATCCAACCATAGATATGATTGAATTAGAAAAAAAAACTAAGAAAAACATAGAAACATAGTAAAATTTGATGGTTGATCGATGGTGGAAAATGCCTAGGTCTGATATTTCACCTTTAGTTGGTAGAAGAAGGTACTGACTTTAGGATTCGACGGTGTAGGATCATAGATCGGGGTCCAAATTTTGTAGAGTCTCGTAGTCATATAAAGTCAATATATGTTCTAAATTTGAGTTGCAATTGATGGTGGGTAGTTGGTTAATTGAAAGGTCCAGATTTGAAAGGAGTTGGTAGCTCGATTTTTTCCTAAAATGAGATAACTTCACGCTTAAGAAAGAGGCTTATCAAGGTGGGGCACTCAAATCACATTATTGGTCCATGATATGGATGATCTAAGTCACTCACATGAAGGGAAATATTCGACTACGACTAATCATCCACTTTCCTCACTCGATGGACATTAAAATTAATGATTAAGGGTTGATTTGCTAATTAGGTCATCTATACTATGATCTAAAGGCTGCAATTCGACGTGTGTAGTTCATTTATGATATATAGGCATATAATAAAATTTCACATCAATCAGATCATGGGAACCATATGAACTAGAAATCAAGGATCTAGGTTAAGGTGAGCCGTATACATTTTTGGGCACTCAAGATTTCATATTTATACGCATTTGATTATCACACAAATTCTAGAATAAGGGTTTACCACTAAGATAATCAATTCGGTATGGTTACTTTCCCAACTAGCTTCCTCGATCAACGACCATGACGCTCTTAAGTTAAGATCGATCTCTATAAACTAATGGTCATTTAGAAAATTTAACTTTATGGCATCAATACACACATAACACTACACCTATCTTCAAATCGATTAAAAAACTACCTACCTGATTGATCAGAAATTGCGAATATGGGGGTTCAAGGGCATTATCATAATTATTTTTAATCTGAGACTTTAAAAAATCTAATGACTTTATGAGGTTTTATACATGTTCCTAAGCATATCTTATAAAAGAACCTATATCGAATTCATTACGGATCATTAATTATTCACAAAATAAGTTAAAATTCTCGTTAATAAGGAATTTTACACATAACATGTAATACTATGCTTCAAAGCCACTTCAGAAAAATCTGGGGCATTACATTTATATGCGCTTTAATTTTGGGATAGTGAATAAAATGAGTTTGTAAATGGATCGATAACATAGATGAGTACATACATTAAGGTGGGCCCCACAAAGTTTACTCACCATGCTATTGTAGACACCCCACCTTCGGCTACATTGTTGGTAGAGGTAGCTGGATGAATGGAGGACCATACCCCCAAATCCCATATCCAAACTCAGCCAAACTCATCCTTGTAAGCCCCAATCCACAGCCCAACTCAAGCCTGAACCCAGTCAACTCGCCCCTAAACATCAGCCTGAAAAACCCCCCATAAGAAAAACCAGTCAAAAAAGTCCTAAAAAGTCAAACTCGGCGAGTCAACCCGTTGAGTCAAATCGCCGAGTCAACCCACTGAGTCAACCCATCGAGTCAACTCACCATGTCAACCCATCCCCCAAACCCAGTCAACTCATCGAGTTCCAAGCCGCAGCCTTGGAGCATGTCCGTACTACCCGCTAAATCTCGAGAACGGCCGTACGGGCGGCCCCCTGGGTGCCGCCCAAACTTATTTACGCAATCTGCCATTGCCCGCTGCTATAAATACCCCCTCTCCCCTTCACATTTGACATCTACTTCTCCTCTCTTCAGCCCGAGAGTTCTGAGTCCTGCCTCCATCCTTTTTCTTAGCCCATTTTTCCACCAAGGAGAGCCCGAGTGAGAAGAGTCTAGCCCTGGTCCAGCCCAAGCTAACCACTTGTCCAAGTCTCCCAAGCCATCCAAGTCTTGATCCAGCCACTCGAACCCGACCCTTGCGACACCTCCGTCCATTTAACTACTCTTTACCAGCATCATCTCATTCGCATCTAGCATAAGTGCAATATTTACTTTTCTTCCAACCCCCCTGCTTCACTACAAGCACTTTGATCATTCAAGCACACAACATGCATCTCGCATAAAGCACTTGTCAGTTCGAGCATATGCTCTGGGCTTGCCTGTTAATGGAAACCTGCCCATCAGAAACTCTTATTGTTTAGACCTGCATTCATGTACATGTCACTTCAAGCACTGTGATTATTCAAACACACAGCATGCATCCCGCATAAAGCACCTGTCAGTTCGAGCATATGCTCTGGGCTTGCTGTTAATGGAAACCTGCCCATCAGAAACTCTTACTATTCAGATCTGCATTCATGCATCATGTCATCTATGAGAATGTACGAGGATTAAATCAGACTTTCAAGTATTAGTTCGATTCTGTGAAGTAGAGACCGTACTTCAGTACGGGCAGTGTGTGGGGTGGTTAACCTCTTCCCACCCTGTAACTGTGATCCCTTACCTCGAATCTCTGGCCGCAGATAAAAAAAGAGTCATTTTAGAGGAAGGAATCTTCGGATCCCCTTCTCTAACATTTCTACGGGTCTAGTCGACTGTAGATTCGAAGGAACTGGCTAGTGGCGACTCTGATCTTATACAAACTCATTTAAACACATCCTAGCTTAACATGACAACCGAACTAAAGCCCTCGAGAACGAGGCAAGCCAGTGGCACAAACCGCGATTCGCGCGCACACACCCCTCTTCTTCTTTTTCCGAAAGGAAAGGGAAAACGTCGTGGGAGCGCTAACGGCGAGGGTCCACAGAATGGCTGACTCCACTGGGGATTAGCTAGTCTCACTAGTTGTGATCCGACTTGAAAAACAGAATCCCTTCCGATACTTGAAAGTCATACAATCTCATCTGCATAGCATTCTACCCAAAAAACAAAAATATAGAAAATCCCAAAGCCCAAAAAAAGTAAAGTATAGTCCTCACCATTGCGCCTCCTCGGGCTCAACGCATTCTGAAACAACTTCCCTTCCCAAGCATAATCCGCACTCAGGCTCAGCAAGCCATGTCCGACCACGAAGAGGAAACTCACCTCTTCCTTGCTCTTGAAATGACCGAAGCGCAACCTCCTAGTGCAACAGCCAATTAAGAATACGCCAATCATATAAGAATTGGCACAAGGAATGAGAGCAATGCAAGAAATGCTCTTGCAATTCATGTAAGCACAAGCTATCGCAGCAGCCAACAATCAGGTTGGCCCAGTTTAGCAATCTCAGTAGCCATGCCTGAGTCCCTCCGGCCTCCAGTTCATATCAAGCACAACCATCGGAGTCTGCCTAGGACTACCGACAACAGCCATCTCAACCCTTCGCTATGGGGCATCCTCCTCAGTACCTTCTCGCGACGACAAGGCCGCCTCAGAGCACTCCTGTCGCAGGAACTTCCAGTCAGCTTCTAGTCAATCTTACAAGCAACAATCTCAGTAGATCTCAGCATGTCCCCGTCGATGGGACTCCTTTCCTTTCTCAGCATGTCCCCGCCAATGGGACCCCTTTTCAATTTCAGCACATCCCCGCTGATGGGATTTCAATTCAATTTCCAGCAACAGGGATAGCACTGGCGAATGCCCATAATGGGGGTCAGTGTCAAGCCCACATCAATCAGCGGACAGTGGCTGAATACCCAACAAGGGGGTCACTTCCCAGCATCTCAGCCTCTTACAAACCGGAGCACTTTTCAATTCCAGCACATCCCTGCCGATGGGATTCCAGTTAATTTTCAGCAATCTTCAATTCAACAAACTCCAGTTAATTTCTAGCAAGTTCCAGTTCAACATTCAGTACAATCTCCAGTTCAGTTATAATCCTTTTAAGCACAAGTTCATCAGAATCTAGTTCAGTCATCAAATCAATTTCAGCAACCTACAGTTACTTTTCAGTAAGCCCATAGGGTCGAAGACATCGACCACTATGCCGAAGAAGAACGTGCCTTACTCCAAGAGGCACCAGTCGCTCGAACAAATAACTCAGGACTGGACGAGTTGCGGAGAGCATTCCAGATCTTACAAAATCAGCTTCAGCGACAGCAAGGAATCGATCTACCTTCGACCAAGTTCAGAGACTTGTGTCCCTTCCCAGATGCTCAAGTACGAGGTACCAAAATTCAAAAGAAACGATGGCAGCGGTTGTCCCACAGCACATCTTAAGGCCTTCTGTGGAGAGCTGAGTGCAATCTCAGGAAATGAAGGGGCCCTCATTCGTTTGTTCCAAAAATCTCTGAAGGGCGATGCCCTAGATTGGTACACCTCATTGGACTGCCACCGTATTAAGACTTGGGAACAACTTTCCAGGCTTTCGTTGATAGATTTACGTACAATCTCAACATGACACCTAGAAGGGCTGACCTTGCGGCTCTCAGGCAAAAGAGTGATGAAACACTATCAGATTATGTGGGACGTTGGCGAGCTATGGCAACCAGAATGCGGACACCTATCGACGACGAAGAACAAATCTCCATGATTGTTCATTCAACATATCCTGGCATATCTGGATATCTTATCTCGCCTCCATATGCAAATTTCTCACAGTTGATCCGTGCTAGAGAGCAAGTCGAAGCAGGAATCCGTGCCGGGACAATCTCCCCATGGCCTCATCAAGCCACTCCAGTTAAGAGGAACAGATTGGAGGGAAGACCCATCGGATATGGGAACGAAAACCGCAGCGGTCCTCCTCCCCGCCCGACAGAGGTAAACAACATCATCACCACTGCTCAGGGTAATTAATATGCTCCCCCATAGGGACGTCAACAGTATCAGCAGAATCAGGCTCAGCACCAACCTTAGCGGTATCAGCAGCAACCGAATCCTCAACCACAGCCACAACCACGTCAACAACAGCAGCAGTTCAGAGGGAACGGCCAATACTCATACCAGAATAGGCAGAATAACAGGGAACTTAGGAAATTCACTCCACTCACTCAACCACTTAGTCAAGTTATGGCTATGCTGGTATAGAAGCAGTTACTCACTCTGATGACACCCAGGCCTCCTCCAAATCCTCTACCTCCAACCTACCGAGAAAATGAGTATTGTGCCTACCATCAAGGACGTGGCCACACCACTTATCGATGCTTTACTTTGAAGAATGCCATACAAGATCTGATTGACGACCGTAAAATCGTCATCTCGGTCCTCAGAACTCCTCCAGCAGCTACTACCTATATCCTTCAGAATCCTCTGCCTCAACATCCGACTGGACCCCAGTTCATCTCGTGGCCCTGCCGTCAACAGCATAGAATGAGGAGAGCGTCTCGATCATTTCTTTTCCCCAATATAGTCCATTCATGCTTACACTTATGGGCCAGCAAATCCTCCTCCGAGCCTGCAAGGGGCAAGTTCCTTTCCTCCTTCAGTCTCCGAGCCAGTAGTACTCGAAGGAGCACTTTCATATGATGTACCAGTTGTTCAAGGGGTACCTTACAGCCATTCGTGTGGGGAGCCAGTCGTCCTGGAAGGAGTACAGTCATACATCGAGCTTACGTATAAACCTATCATCTTGCAAGGGGTAATTTCAGCACAGGAACAATACAATCCGCAATGGAGGGATCATACTCATCAGCAGCAAGAACCCATTGTCTTGGAAGGAGCTCCTCTAGTCGAGCCAGTCATATTGCAAGGGGCAAATCCTGGAGGCGTGTCAATCAAACTACGACGAACAGAGAAACCCCCTGCCATATCAAGAGGACCACTGTTCATTCCATGGGAGCCTCCTGCTCCAGGAACAGTTAAGCCACAACCGCGACCTTATGTGATCTATGAAGACAAGCCTCGATGTTTTCCCTTCAGCACAAGCAACAATGGAGTCCTCAAGGCAAAAGCTCCATACAAGGAAGATCTGGTACCCACACCAGCACCGTTGCAAGAATCGGTGGTCCTAGAAGGCAAAGGTGAGGAAAATTATAAAGAGGTCCCACAGCACTATCCAGAATGTGTGGAAGTAGGGAATATGAATCCCAATGGGCGTTGCATCCGAAGAGATAATCAGAATAGAGGAGATCCCAAAGGCGCTCTCTCAGGCCTCGGCAACAAAAATGAAGCCGCATACGATGTGGCGACTCAGCTCAAGTCAATCCCTGCTCAAATCTCGGTATGGGAGCTACTCTGCACATTGCGCATACATAGAGAAATGTTTGCTAAAACCCTGAGTGATGCTCACGTCTCCTCCGATACGGCACCTGAAATGATAGCGTTGATGATCGGGCAACTCCTGGCTCCACGCGCCATCACCTTCACTGATAATGAGTTGCCACCAAAAGGGCGTGATCATGGGCGATCCCTCAACATAGCTGTACGATATAAAGATCTGTGCATCCCGCTGGTCCTTATCGATAATGGCTCAAGCTTAAATGTTTGCCCACTCAAGACTGCGGAACGCTTGGGAATCAGTCCCTCTTCATTTCGACCGAGCACCATATGCATCAGAGCATTCGACAACACCCACCGATCAGTGGAAGGGTAGGTCTACATAGAGGTACAGATAGGTCTGAAAATCTCCACTATCACATTTCAAATCCTGGATATATCAGCCTCTTTCAACATGTTGCTCAGAGCTGTGCCATCAACCCTGCACCAATGGGTGAAGTACATCTGTGGAAATCAAGTGATCTCTATCCATGCAGAAAAGGAGCTCATCATTCCTTCTAATGCCTGCTGCCACTGAACCAGACATCCCTGTCATCGATATCCAACACTCTGAAGAAGACGTCCCGTTTCATAGTTTTGAATTCGAGACTGTGAATGCCATCGCCAATCCAGAACCGATAAGTGTGGATCGTGTCTTTTCACCAGCAGAACGTTTGAGCCTCAAGTACTGAATGAAGAATAATTTTAAGTCTAGAAAAATACCGCTGGTATATAATCAACGCAAATGAGGGCTCGGGTATAGGGCAATCTTCATGGACAAAGGAAAAAAGAAATTTCGTTGCTCCCCCGTTCCATTCATCAAGCCGGGAGAGCCTTGCAAAGATCCAAGAGGGAATCAACCAACTGCACCACACAAAGGCCTCCCGATGAGCCTAGTTTAGGCCATGTGGCCCCCCATTCGATGGGACTAGATTCTCGAACCATCCAAACCTCCGGAAGAAGAAGAAAAGGATGAAGATGAAGAAGAAAGTCAAATATAACAGTTTCAGGACCAGGATACTCTGATACCTGCTCCCAACCAGGGGCACAACTTGCCCATCTCAGCATCAATCAACAAGGGGCATGGCCCGCCCATCTTTGTAGAACCAACATCATCAATCATCAGCCAGGGGCAGAAGCAGCCCATCCATTGGACCAAGAAAGGGAAATGGCCAGCCCTGGATTGGTCCAATATCCAGATTCCAAACTTGTGTCTTGCTATGGAGCGGGACGAACTGCAATGTGAGGTAAGTGATTCGGGAGGGACTGAGTACGACTCAGATCTCGAACCCGACCAGCGAGAAATCATGGTCATTGGGCCAGCCTGTGATTCTTGTCTTAAATCATCAACCTCCGCCTCTTCAGGGGAGGGAGTGTGGGGTCCTGAATGGTCATCCATTCCCCTAACTTTTGAATCAGCCAGAGAGTCATCTGAGGGCTCTGGCTTCAAAAAAAAAAAAAAAAAAAAAACGCCGGTTTAAGCAGCAAGCGGAACTTTGGGACAAGCTGGGATCAATCATGGTCTGCAATGCCCGCTTGTTCAAGGTCCCGTGAATTTCAAAAATCCAAAAAAATTAAAAACTTTCAAAACCCAAAAACATCAAGCATTTCCATTTTAGAAAAATTTCAAAAACCAAAAAACATTTCTTTTCCTGCATTCAATAGTGTGCCAAGTTAATCTAAAGAGTCACATGAGTTTGAAGTCGAATCATATGACTTTGACATCGAATTAGACTTCGAGCTCATGGGTCTGGACGAAGCTCGGGATGAGGAAGATGATGATCTGGTTCCCGAACTAGAGGATCTCCTCAAAAAGTTTGAATCTAAAGCCAATGTCGTAGCTGATGATTTCGAGATAGTAAACTTGGGGACACCTGAGATCCCTAGGAAAGTACGCATTGAAAAATCGTTGCCACCTGAGATGAAGTAGAGAATGATAGAGTTCTTAGCTCCAAGATTGTCCAACTTCGCGTTCTCATATGAAGACATGCCGAGAATCGATGAAGAGCTCGTTGTTCACCATCTGCCAACCAAGCCAGATATGAAGCAGTGAAGCAGAAACTTCGAATAATGAAGCCAGAATGGGCTCTGAAAGTCCGAGATGAAGTCATCAAGCAGTACAATGTAGGATTTTTGGTAGTCTCGAACTACCCTGAATGGCTCGCCAACATCGTACCAGTACCAAAGAAGGATGGCAAGGTTCGAATGTGCATCGACTTTCGAGATCTCAACAAAGCCAGTCCTAAAGATGACTTCCCTTTGCCACATATCGACACTCTGGTCGACAACACTGCAGGGTACAAGGTCTTCTCATTCATGGACGGGTTCTCAGGTTACAATCAGATCAAGATGTCCGTCGAAGATCGAGAGAAGACATCATTTATCACTCCCTGGGGAACTTTCTGTTACAGGGTAATGCCGTTGGGTCTGAAGAACGCAGGAGCAATATATTAGTGAGCAATGACAGCATTATTCCACGACATGATGAACAAAGAGCTTGAAGTATATGTGGACGATATGATCGTCAAATCTCACACAATCGAAGGACACTTTGAAGATCTGAAGAAGTTATTCAACAGATTAGAAAAGTACAAGCTCCGCCTCAACCCTCAGAAATGTGTCTTCGGTGTAATGGGAGGTAAACTCCTTGGCTTTATGGTGAGTGAAGATGGCATCAGGGTCGACCAGACCAAAACCAGAGCAATCACGAGATGCTCCCTCCTAGAACAGAGAAAGAAATTCGTGGCTTCATCGGCAGAATTCAATATATCAGTCGCTTCATCTCACAGCTCACACCTATCTGTGAGCCCATATTCAAGCTCCTCTGGAAGAACGTTCCAACAGGATGGAATGATGATTGCCAAGTTGCCTTCGATCACATCAAGAAATATCTCATGAATCCTCCAGTGCTAGTGCCGCCCACTCCTGGACGACCACTATTGTTATACATCTCGGTAGCAGTAGAAGCCATTGGCTGTGTTCTTGGTCAGCACGACGAGACCAGGAAGAAGGAACAAGCAATATACTACTTGAGCCGAAAGTTCACCGACTACGAGACCAGGTATTCCCTGATCGAGAAGACTTGCCTCGCCCTAGTCTGGGCAACTCAGTGACTCCGTGAATACATGATTGCATTCCCTATTCTCCTACTCGCTCACATGGATCCGCTCAAATACCTGTTCGAGAAGCCAGCACTCACTGGAAAGATAGCTAAATGGCAGCTACTCTTGTCTGAATTCGACATCACCTATGTCACTTAGAAGGCAATCAAGGGACAGGCCCTCGCCGATCATCTTGCCGCCCACTCTCTCCTGGATTATCAACCACTTAAGACATTCTTCCCTGATGAAGATGTCTTGTTTATCGAAGGTGAAGAAAAGAAAAAAAAAGATGAGTGGACGTTATTCTTCGACAGGTAGAGCAAATGCTAAAGGTAATGGTATCGGAGCAATCATTTACTCTCCAGATGATGTCCCTATTCCTATCTCAAGGCGCATAGCATTTGAGTGCACCAACAACATGGCAAAGTATGAAGCATGCATCGCTGGTCTAAGGGAACCCATAATCTTGGGCGTCAAGAAGCTACGAGTATTTGGAGACTCATAGCTTATCATCAATCAGACCAATGGCGAATGGAAAACTAAGGACGAGAAGTTGATACCATATCATATGTATCTTGAAAATCTGATCAAAGAATTCAAAGAAATCACATTCTCATACATGCCTAGAGCCAAGAACTAGTTTGCGAATGCTCTCTCTACACTCGCATCCATGCTCAAGATCCCGAAAGGAGCTTTAGAATGGGAGCTCACAGTCGAAACTCAAGATGAACCTGCTTTCTGCCTGCAAATAGAAGAAGACTGAAGCTGTCCCTAACAAACCCTGGTATGTCGACATCAAGCAATATCTCGAAACCCAAGAATATCTGGAGTCAGCAACAGCAACAGATCGCCGAACCATCCAGCGTTTGGCTGGGCCAGTTCACCATTAGTGGCGAAGTTCTTTACAAGCGATCCTATAATCACATTCTCCTTCGATGGGTCGATGAAACAGAAGCTGTGAAGATCATGAAAGAAATACACGAAGGAATCTATGGCCCACACATGAACGGGCACATGATGGCAAAGAAGATTCTACGACTCGGCCATTATTAGCTCACCATGGAAACAGACTGTTGCCAGCACGTCAGAAAATGCTTCAAATGTCAGGAGCATGCGAACCAAATTCATGCCCCATCATCAGAATTATATAACCTGACAACTCCCTGGCCCTTCTCTATGTGGGGACTCGACACCATTGGGAGATTAGTCCCAAAGCATCAAACGGTCATGAGTACATACTTGTGGCAGTTGACTACTTCACCAAGTGGGTATAAGCAGCCTCCTACACCACAATTGCAGCATCCCAGGTAATCAAATTCATGAAGAACAACATCATATGCCGGTATGGAATCCCTAATGCTATCATCACAGATAATGGGACCCTGTTCGTCAACAAGAAGACGGATGACTTCCTCAGCAAATTCAAGATTCAACGTCATCGATCAAGCCCCTATCGTCCTCAGATGAATGGTGGGGTAGAAGCCGCAAACAAAACAATCGTCAGAATACTCGAGAAGATGGTCGTGACTTATCGAGATTGGTCAGACATGCTCCCATATGCACTTTGGGCCTATCGAACATCTGTACGGTCTGCTACAAGCGTTACTCCTTTTGAGCTTACTTATGGAATGGAAGCAGTTTTACCAGTCGAGGTGGAAATACCATCACTACGGGTGTTACTAGAAAGCGGAATGGAAGAAGGAGAATGACAACGGGCCAGATTCGATTAGTTGCAGCTAGCAGATGAGAAGCGCATGCGTGCGCTGAGTCATTCTCAGCGTTATCAGAAAAGGATCGCTCGGGCTTACAACAAGAGAGTCCCAAAAAAGAAGTTTCAAAGTGGGGGACATGGTCATGAAAAAAATCCTACCGTCGCACCTTCCCGATCCCAGAGGAAAGTTCAAACCCTCGTGGGACGGGCCACTGATCATTAGAGAAGTACTTCCCGGAGGCGCCCTCAGACTCACCAGCATGAGAGGGGTGGATCTTCCTGAGCCAATCAACGCCGACAAAGTGAAGATCATTCACGGGTAATGCACCTCATCGCGCTCAAGGGTACGGATCGTTGTCTCCTCATCAGACAACCTCTGATTGGCAACTAATCTCCTCGACATCATCTCACAATGATACCGAAGTGCGGAAATCTCAGACAACAAATGGCCATGAGTAGCCAAAAGGAAACCAGGATCGATGAATGGGCGCTCCTCAAATGGCTCATATGAACCAGATGAAGAGCCGGCATCTCTAAGGATATCCTGCTCATCCTCATCGGCAATCTGGTGCTAGCAAGGGATATGTCGACACAGAGACTGCTTAGCAACCCAATGCTGATACGGGGCGGTTGCCATCGAAAAAGTCTGCAGCTCAAAACCAAGTAAATTAGCAGTCAGGTAACTCGTCCAGGATCCATCAACCCGAGTCTTAAAGTTAGATGATCTAGATGGAAGTGCTCGACGCCCGATACCCGTGAAAGCAAAGAGAGGAACATCCTGCTCGGTACCCAAACTGCCGCAGGAACCGGATAGGGTGATAAGAAAAGTAAGATCGAAAGCCTACCAGCATCAGAGGAAGGCGGTGTGCATCATAGAGTACTGGGGGAAGCGAAAGCCAAGATGATTCCCAGCGGACATTCCAGTCATGAAGTTCAGCGAACATTCGGCGATATAAGGGCTCACTCATCCTAGCCATATGTGGAAGAAACTCCATGATGTGTCGCATAAGGTCTGGGCGTCGGGTGCCAGGAAATGGTACAGGAACAGTCAGTGAAAGACGCTCCCATAGCCAGACTTGATCACAAGAAAGAGAAGAAATTCAGCTAGAGCAGAGAAATTCCCAAAAAGACAAGAAAAGAAAGGCGTAGAAAAGATACCTGAAGAAATGCACAGCAGCCGCGAAGGACACGAGTGTGACCCAGGGCACAGTCAGTTAGCCCATTAAACAACTCTGCCAAGACGAGAGAAATGATCCCTTGACGTCGAATAACTCTGCTTATCACCTCGAAAATCAAAGGAATCTGAGACCTCCGCCATCCCGAGAATAGCACCTCAGCTATCAAGTAGAAGATCAGTGCATTCCGAGCAAGTAGAGACCCTGCCACACTCCGAGGACCCGAAAAAAGATCATACAACAAGTCCAAGGAGAACATCACAGCATCCTGGCCGGCAGCTGCAGGCTGAACAAGATAGGGGATCCCGAACCAGTTCTGCGGTGTGGCAATCTTCGGCAAAGTCTTCGGTGAAAAATACTGAGTATAATCCCAAGGAAGACCGGTCAAGCGCGCAAGCTCCTCCAAAGAGGGTCTCATCTCCATGTCATTAAACGCAAACAAGTTCAACGAGGGGACCCAGTCAATCAGTGCAGCCATGAGCATCCTCCAGTCAATGTCAACTCTAGCCATATGGATCAGACCGCCGAAGCCATATGACTCTAAATCTCGAATCTCATACGCTGACAAGCTGTCAAGCCAAGCAATCAGCCAGTGGCGAGCAAGAAGGACGAGGAAGCAGCTGACAAGTCCTCATAGGAATTCCCTCCAAAACAAAAGGCCCAGGAATCGATGTCAGCTCATCAAGGATCTGAAGATCAACGGGCGAAGGAGAAGGAAAAGCTGGAACCTCTACAGACTCAACAGCCCCTGACCTATCCCCAGTAGCGGCTATGTCTGATATAGTCGCATCACTGTCTGAAACTGTCATGACCTCAGCCGCATGAGAAGACTCTCTCACCTCGTGAACGGAGTGCGTAAAGGACCGACGATCAGGAGAAGGACGGTACTCTCCATCAAAAGGACTATCAGTAAAGATCACACCGCACATCATGGCATCCTGACCAATCTTATCGCTAAAAAATGCATCTGAACCATCAAGAAGGGTCCCGACAACCCCAATCGAAGAATCAACGGTCAGATCTGGACCTGCAGCCCTCTTCAACATAAAGTCATGAATCCAATCATCATCCTGTCCAATCAAAGGAATCATCGAGGCATCCACACCATCCATCATCAGGGGGACATCATCAATGATCACATCAAGTCCTACCCAAGCAAGTGTGCCGCACATCTCGGCCATCATCAAGAGCATCCAAACCGTTAAAGGTATCATCTGAACCATCCATACCATCCAAACATGAGATCAGCCCATCTATGTCCATCATAGCCCCATCACCCCCATCAATCACATCATCCATGTGGCCCACACTCAAGGGATGCATAGCCTCACCTATGTCCCATCTCATCATCCCATCCATACCATCCATTTCTCCCATAATCAATGGCCCATTCAAATATGAAATTCCAGCATGGCTGCCATTAATGGGGCTATTCAAAGCTCCACCAACAACCACCCCTAATCCATCATCAATGCCCCTATTCAATGCGCCATCTCTACCATCCATTAAAGAAATCTCTCCATCATTAAAGCCTTCATCAATTGCTGGAGTATGGGACCCACCAACCTCTCCCGCAATGGCCCCCAAATCACCATCAAAGGCTGCCCAAGAAAGGACAAAATAGGAAGAGGACAAGATGAAGAGAAAAGACAAAGAGAAAAGAGGATTCATGGCTGGAATCGAATTCTCCAGTACAAAGAAGGTGGGGACAAGAGCAGTGGACAGAAGGGAATGTCCGAGCACGAGCCAGCCCAGACCGCACAAGAGACGAGTCCTGGGCGGCCCGCTGTGGGCCGCCCGTACGGACGTGCTCCCTCTCTCTCCGCGAGATTGGCTCCACAGTTGCTGGTAGGTGAGGCTGACAGTCCACGTCAGCAGATGGCACCCTGAGGGCCGCCCAAAGCTCCAATCAACTCCAAATTTTGTTTATGGATGATCAAAATCATCTGGAAGGTACCCCACCTGTCCAATCACGAAGTATTACAGCCAACATGGGTCTGATCAAGTCAAAGAAAAGGAAAACTGATCAAGAGAGGACCACAAGCAATCTGAGCCATTCAAAGACTAGATCATCATGATCTAAACCATGAAAAAGCTTGCATGAGTCATCAAATAGCAACATCAAGGGTTTGATTGTAAAAAAAGAGGGCCAGAATCCAAGATCTGATCATCAAGTGGGACCCACACGGTCAAATCAAGTAATCTGAGCCGTTCAAGTTATCATCCACACCATGAGAAGCCTTCTTAGCCTCACAAAACATCAAGAAAAGGTGCTCCAAAGAAAAGCTGAGGTCTGGAAGGGGCCCACAGGGCCAAATCAAGCAATCTGAGCCGTTCAAGTCATCATCCATGCAGTTAAGAAGTCTCATCTTCCACAAATCATTCAGAACATATAGGCATCATCAAGTAATTTGAGACAAGTCAGAGGTTGTATATTCATTTAGAAGATTTTGATACAGAAGAGGATAAAAGCAAAAAGAAGAAGGCCATACAAAGCTAAGTACAGAAGCAGGCTACAGGTCACCAACATAGTCGTCGTCATCCTTCCTCTCATCCCGCTCCCGATGATGAAGGTCCATCAGAGGAGCTGTGACCGATCTGCCAGCATATCTGCGACGACCCCCTGGAACATAGAGCAGAGGAAGCAGAGGCCCTTGTCCGTACAGCAAATACCACTCGTCATACTCGTGATCCGGGATTGTGAAACGAAACCCGGGCTGGCCCACAAGAGCATCAGCTATCTCATTAGCTGGGATCTGAGCAGCCGGAGGAGGTGCGGAACAAGGGACTCGAGCCACCCCAGTAATCTGTTGAAGCAGCCTCTCACTCAAATACCACTAAAATGATTCAGCGTCCGAAAGCATGATCTGGAGGCATGAAGAATCATATGCCTCCACACACTGAGGGGTGTAGTAGAGAGGAAAGTTGGCGTATGGGATCCGAGCAAACTACAGCAAATGAGGTCATCACAATCAGTCACAATGCAGCACGAGGGATAAGGAAAGCAAGATACTTACATCCTCAACGGTCAATCCATCTATGTCAGCATGCCAGTTGTCCCTAGAGACTCGAGAGTTCCGCTGACGATTTTGCTAATGCCAGTGCATGTGGCGATACAAAGACGGCTCAATGTCATGTCGTATCCTCGACCTGAGATGGGCAAAATAGGTCATAAAAGCAAGTCCAGGCAAGGGCACACATAACGGTCAGAGAAAGAAAGAAGGCAAGTGTCTCCAAGGAAGGTTAAAAAGAGTACCTCTACGACATGCCAGAAACCTGTGAAGGACCGGCTATTCCGAGAGGTCTTATCCAAACCCAAGAAGATATGAGTCAAGATAGCCCCGTTCCAATTGTAGGGATGGTAAAGATCCTCAACCAAATGAAGAAATTTAGGATCAATCCTCTCGTTCGCATGACAGAAAATTAGGAAGGACCCGAAGGCATAAGCAATCATAGCCCGTGCTTTGTGGAGGGCCTCTAGCTTGGTAGTAGGGGTGACGGTAGCGAAGGTGTTGTAGAACCATCGCAATTTTACTTAATGGCCCTGGAATTCATCCTCAGGGGGGATATCACCCACTAGCCAAAGCCAGTTAGTAGAAGTGATGGGGGCAAGAGAGCTGACGTGGGGAACAACTGCCCCATGAAATGGAAAACTGATTTGCATATATATATATATATATATATATATATATATATATATATATATATATATATATATATATATCCAGGGGAGTTATTCCCCACTCGCCACAAGGGAGTTGAAAGGTGTGGGTCTCATCCCGCCACCTCTCACAAAGAGCCACAAGCAGCATGTGGTTGGCATTGTTGTTATGGAAGCATAAGGTAAGGAGGCCAACAAAAAGAGTGTCAGCTAAAACTTGTTCAAGCAAAGGCTGTGGGTGTTTCACCCAGTCATCCCAATGATCTCTGGTACCTCGACCCTTGATGGAGGGAAGATGATGGTGCTCCTTAGCCAAGGAACACATATGGGCCCCTTGGCGGATAATGAAGGCTGGATCATCCTCATCGATCACCCGTCGTCCTCTTGTACCATCCGCCATTGAATCCTACAAGCTTGGCATGGTAAGTCCCTATTCTTTACCCATTAAGATCTAAATCATTGTCCAGGAAACCCATGGGTTTGGACCCACATTCAAATGCAAAGATCCAAAGTCCAACTCCATGTGTTACCTAGGATATGTGTTGGGCCCATTGAAGAAAGCAAGGCCCACCTCAAAGAGGGTTGCATGCCGTGTCTCGGAAAGGAATCATCCAAGGACACATTTTGGACAACAAATGCACTTAAGTGCCATAAGATCAACAAGGGATAAAGATCTAACTTCACATGAGAAGTCCCTCTTCAAAGTCCATATGTGGCCAAGGATTGGTTCACTTTTTATACCAAGGCCATAGTTCTCATTTAAGATGTTCCCATCTTTTTACACATGTACATGGACAAGTGGGGAATAGGAAGGAAATGGGCCCCCAAGAGCAACCCAAATGCCCCACCTCAATGGATTAAAGGGAGCAGGTAGCCCATTTGAAGAACATGAGGACCCATTCATGGGTTAACCATGGGCAACCCTATGTGTATCATCTTGATAAAAGTTTTGACTATGAGAGTACAACATGGTGGTCTACCCACAAACACATGAGTCAAAAAGCCAATGGTAAAAAATCGATTCGCATAGCGCATATGAAGAATCAAAGTCAGAAATGTCCATGCAAGGACAAGTCTGGGCAACTTATGTGCACCAATTTCTTCACCAAAAAAGGGAGACCATTTGAGCACAAGAGGGCATGGCTTGATGAGTCACCCAAGCATCATGAAAATGGCTAAGAATGATAGCCCACTTGAAGATCAAAATCCAAAATGCCCTAAAGCATGGGACGAAATTGGGCAACTCATGAGTATCATTCTTTCCCACAAATTGAAAGAAGAAAAAATCACTCATCTTTGAGAATGATGGTGAATGACCCACCAAATACCCCCAAGAGAAGTTTAAGGAGCTATGGTTGTGTGGATAGTCTGCTTGATGAGAATCATCCATTTGAGATTGATAACACTAAAGGAAGCTCTTGAGATCCACTTTCCCACAACATGAGAAAACTATTTGAACTTAGTGAGATTGTTGAAACAACTCACTCATGGGACTTGTAGATGATCAAGTAACTCAAGTCCTCCATCCATCCAAAGAAAAGGCATGAAAGGAAAAAATCCTACATGCACAAAGTGTAGTGGTGCACACATGACTCAAAGAAATCCAAGTTTTAATGAGGGCCTAGAAACTCATCCATATGAAAAAATTCCAAGGAGCCCACCACGCTTTGTACATAAGGATGTACATCATAATCAAGAAATGATGGAAGATTTGGGCCACTTGACCATAAGGGCCCAACTAAGAAATCTAGCCCACTTGAGATCCAAGTAAAGAATGGGCTAATCACCTTTGTCCATACACATGTGAAGAAAGATGGGGCCTACTCAAAGGGAGCCCTATGAGCCTAAAACTTGAGGTGGGCCCTACCATTCCCATGGGCCCAAACCTTGAAAAGAAGATGTAAAAGAAAAGGAAGCTCCAAAGGAAATGACAAGAAAGAGAAAGCAAGAGGGAGCCCAAAATGAAGCATTGGGCCCATCAAATACACCAAGGGCCATGACTTCACTTTGAGCACATTTAATACACATGAAAAATGGCCCAACTCCCATGAAGAAAGATAGGATATCTTGCCATGAACACTTGATAGACATGGCAAAATTACCCTTTACATACACATGAAGGGAGTGTGAAAGAAGAAAAGAAAAGAATGAAATGGAAGCTTGCAATGTCCTTCTCCATGCACCACCTTTAGAAGAGATTGGAGATCTAGAAAAAGGCTAAAAAGACTTGGGCCCACCTTAGCTCCCTTGGTATATCTACATGGAGAAAAGAAAGGAAACATGAGAAGAGACAATGAAGAAGGAAAAGGACAAGAGAGAAAAGGGAGTGGTCCATACCTTTACCACTCACCAAAGGGGGACCACCTTGCTGTCCCAAAGCTTCACTAAGGCCCACCACTTGAAAAGAGCAAGGAACCACCAAAAGAAAGAGAAAAACTTGAAGAAAGAGAGAGTATGAGAGAGAGAAGAGAGAGATTGCACGTTGGAGGGGCCAAGGGTGCCCCATGTTATATAGAAAAGGGGAGGCACCCCTTTACCCGACCCACTGGAAAGACCAGTGGGCAGAGATGGTTTGGGCGGCACCCAGGGGGTCGTCTTTCCTCCCACCTAGTTGAAACGACCCCTCACCCTCTCTCCATGGGAAGAACTCCTTCTTGGGAAGGGTGGTTGCAAGTGAATCTTGTACCTCCATGTAAGAATGAAGTGATGGAAGAGAAGGGTAAGAAAAAGTAAGAAATCTCACCAAAATCTCATCTTGTGAGAAATTGGCTTGATGATGTGGAAAAGTTCCATGAAATTTTCAAGAAAAAGAAAAAGAATTGACTTGATCAAATAGTGATCTCAACCGTCCAAAGTCATGGCCTAATGATCTGAACCATTCTAAGAAGAATCCCCGGAATCTCCAACCTTGATTACTGCTTACTGTACATAGTTTCGAGTCCGAAGACCTTAAGCTACGTTGGGATCGACATCCCGAGAGATTTTCAATAAAAACCGGTAGCGGTCTTGATCGTCCGAATCAAGATCCGACGACACCGGACATTTTTCAAAAATCACAAAAAAATGTATTACTAGTCTCGCTCCTAAATTCTGGGTCTGAAGACCTTAAACTACATCGGGATCAACATCCCAAGAGATTTTTAATAAAAATCGGCATCGATCCCAGCCGTTCGAGGCAGGATCTGATGACCTGGATCATTTAAAAAAAATCAAAAAATATGTTGCCCTATTCTATAGAAAGTTTTGGTCCGAAGACCTTAAACTACGTCGGGATCGACATCCCGAGAGATTTTCAATAAAAACTGGCATCGGTCTTGATCATTTGAATCAAGATCCGATGACTCCGGACATTTTTCTAAAAATAAAAAAATATATATATGCATTTCCAGCCCTCGCTTGTATAGTTTTGGGTCCGAAGACCTTAAACTACGTCGGGACCAACATCCCGAGGGATTTTTAATTAAAACCGGCATCGACCTCGACCGCTCAGATCAAGGTTCGATAACTTAGATCATTTTCAAAATATCAAAAAGATTTTGAGCTTTCCATAAAGACCAGTATCAATCTCAATCACTTGAGTTGAATTCTGGAACCTTTAAAAAAAATACAAAAAAAAAAAAATTCACCATCAATTTCAACTGCACAAATTTATCTCCAGCGGTCCGAAGACCTAAAACTACACTGGGATTAACTTCTCGGGGGCTTTCTTTCCCGACCTGTCCCAGACATGGCTGACACTTGATTGTACGGGTGTCTGGAAGCTTCTAAACAGGTGAGGCTGAGGCGGGCAGAACCCCGCGATCCTGTTCGTGTTGAACGCACCGTGATAGACAACCTTGATTTGGAAGTCGCTGTTGAATCTGACGGATGTTCCCTGTTCCTAAAACTCATGAAGGGGATTAAGGAAGTTGGGAGGTGAAGTGCACCCTCACGGAATTGTGAGCAACGCAAGGCCCCAAACTGGATTGACAAAGGGAAATGTGAGGATGTGGCTCATTTTGTGGCCGAAGGAGTCTATCGGATGACACGTGGTCTATGTGCATTGCACATGAGGAATAGACAACTTTGTGGGTGTGTTGACTGGAAACCCTCAAAATCCCCTCATCCGAAAATGAAAAACTACGTCACTTAACTGTGTGAGACTCGTCTTGCTCGTTGACGTAAAATGGATCGGGTGCCTTACCAGCAGTAGAAGCTGGAAATGGATGAAAATTCCATAGCTTTTCCCTGCATTTCAGAAAAATCCAACAAAATACCAAAACATTGCAAAATCACCTTTCAAAAATCACAAAAAAATATTTCCCTTGCTTTCAAACCAAATATTTTCAAAATCACAAAAAATATTTCCTTTGTTTTCAATAACCGATCTCTATCCTGACCACTTAGGTAAAGATTCGGACCAAATATTTGTAAAAATCACAAAAAATGTCACTATCCCCAGCACTGCATTTCAGGAGTATCGAATTCCGCTCACTCATTTCGCAGTTTGGGATGACGGATCCGATCGCTTGCAAATTGGAATCTTGACCAAAACTAGCGACGAAGCACTGTTTAAATCACATTCATTCACAGAAGAACATCTTGAAGTCTGGTAACATCCATCATCCATTCCTATTAGCAAAGAAACAGTATCTTAGGACGATGGACCTGATCGACCACGGGTCGAGATCTTGACCAACCCACTGACCAAACATCCGCATTGAAAAGAAATCCCCAGGCGAGCACAACCCTGCAAGCAATAAGCTCAAAGCTCTCTGCATCCCCAGCAAAAGCAAAATCATCAAATGAAAAGAGAATGAGCCAAACCATGCATTCATCATACATCTCCATGCATCAACATCCATCGCATCAATCATCATGTTTACCTGCTTTCAAAATAAAAGTCGGTTAGCCAAAGACCCCACAGGCATCCCTAGTGGAGGCACGTGCAGACCAGATTTTCATTTCAAAAGATGAAAAAAAATATTCCTATTTGCAAATAAAAACCCCATGGAGTATCACTCCCCAGAGTGGGTATCTTTTCAAAAATCCAAAAACATTTTCCCAGTAGAGCATTCTGCCTCCAAAACACCAGGAGATCTTCCATATCTTTGGGTAGGAGCCGACGCAAAAATCAAATAAGATCCGATGCCTCGCGGTTTCCCCGAAGACCATCGAATCCAATGCACTCAAAGTACGGTCGAACTGAACTCAAGTGTCAGTGCGGTCATACCACATGCCAAGATACAAAAAGATGAAAGCCAAAAGGCTCGGTCAAAGAAACCATTTGAACAGGTGGAAACAATGAATTGTAACCCAAGTATCAAAATCAGCAGATCGGGTGGAAAGAGAGTTCACCTGCACATACTTAGGCGTGGATGCCTGAAGTACCTTGACTAATTCCAAGTCGGCGTAGTGGACTCCCGTAAGACTACATGACGCAGGGCAGCTAACCACTTTGACAGTGAAGCGAAACAAGTACTCCTGGAGTGATCTGGGAAAACATCAAATAGTCAATCACAAGGTCAGTATCCTCGTAAGATTATGACGCAGAGGCTCTGCTGTACCTTTCTGATGTTAGTACCGATCGGGAATGGAAGGGTTGCGATTGGGTACCCAGGTTGCAACACACTGCAGGGACAATCGCAACGTTTTCTCCAAACTCTCGCGGTATGTGCGAGTTATCAATCTCCAAGCAATCAACTGACTCAGATACAAAGGAAAACGAGGATTCCAGACCACAATCTAGGAAAGAATGAATTTTATCTTAAGCATCAAAACCAGCAGATCGGGTGGAAGAAGCCTACCTGCACATACCTAGGCGTGGATGCCTGAAGTACCTTGACTGATTCCAAGTTGGCATAGTGGACTCTCGTAAGACTACATGACGTAGGGCAACTAACCACTTTGACAGTCAAGCAAAACAAGTACTCCTGGAGTGATCTGGGAAAACATCAAACAATCAATCTTAGGGTCAGTAACCTCGTAAGACTATGACGTAGAGGCTCTGCTGTACCGTTCCGATGTTACTACCGATTGGGAATGGAAGGGTTGCGATTGGGTACCCAGGTTGCAGCACACTGCAGGGACAATCATAATGTTTTCTCCAAACTCCTGCAGTATGTGCGAGTGATCAATTTTCAGACGATCAACTGGCACAGATGCAAAGGCAAGTAAAGATTTAAGACTATGATCTATGAATGACCAGGTCAGAAGTGGGGTGTCCACTCGCTTTGGCATTCGGTTGCACGCAACCTCTGCCAAAGAGGGGCATCTGTAGACACCCCACCTTCGGTTACATTGTTGGTAGAGGTAGCTGGATGAATGGAGGACCATACCCCCAAATCCCATGTCCAAACTCAGCCAAACTCACCCTTGTAAACCCCAATCCATAGCCCAACTCAAGCCTGAACCCAGTCAACTTGCCCCTAAATATCAGCCTGAAAAACCCCCATAAGAAAAACCAGTAAAAAAAGTCCTAAAAAGTCAAACTCGGCGAGTCAACCCGCTGAGTCAAATCTCCAAGTCAACCCGCTGAGTCAACCCATCGAGTCAACTCACCATGTCAACCCATTCCCCAAACCCAGTCAACTCACCGAGTTCTAAGCCGCAACCTCGGAGCATGTCCGTACTGCCCGCTGAATCCCGAGAACGACCATACAGGCGGCCCCCTGGGTGCTGCCCAAACTTATTTACACAATCTGCCACTGCTCGCTGCTATAAATACCCCCTCTCCCCTTCACATTCGACATCCACTTCTCCTCTCTTCAGCCCGAGAGTTCTGAGTCCGCCTCCATCCTTTTTTTAGCCCATTTTTCCACCAAGGAGAGCCCGAGTGAGAAGAGCCTAGCCCTGGTCCAGCCCAGGCTGACCACTGGTCCAAGTCTCTCAAGCCATCTAAGTCTTGATTCAGCCACTCGAAGCCGACCCTTGCGACACCTCCGTCCATTTAGCTACTCTTTACCAGCATCATGTCATTCGCATCTAGCATAAGTGCAACATTTACTTTTCTTCCAACCCCCCTGCTTCACTACAAGCACTTTGATCATTCAAGCACACAACATGCATCTCGCATAAAGCACCTATCAGTTCGAGCGTATGCTCTAGGCTTGCCTGTTAATGGAAACCTGCTCATCAGAAACTCTTACTATTCAGACCTGCATTCATGTACATGTCACTTCAAGCACTGTGATTATTCAAACACACATCATGCATCCCGCATAAAGCACCTGTCAGTTCGAGCATATGCTCTGGGCTTGCCTGTTAATAGAAACCTGCCCATCAGAAACTCTTACTGTTCAGACCTGCATTCATGCATCATGTCATCTATGAGAATGTACGAGGATTAAATCAGACTTTCAAGTATTAGTTCAATTCTGTGAAGTAGAGACCGTACTTCGGTACGGGCAGTGTGTGGGGTGCTTAACCTCTTCCCACCCTATAACCGTGATCCCTTACCTCGAATCTCTAGCCGCAGATAAAAAAGGAGTCATTTTAGAGGAAGGAATCTTCAGATCTCCTTCTCTAACGTTTCTACGGGGTCTAGTCGACTGTAGATTTGAAGTAACTGGCTAGTGGCGACTCTGGTCTTATACAAACTCATTTAAATACATCCAGCTTAACACGACAACTGAACAAAGCCCTCGAGAACGAGGCAAGCCAGTGGCACAAACGGCGATTCGCGCGCACACACCCCTCTTCTTCTTTTTCCGAAAGGAAAGGGAGAACGTCGTGGGAGCGCGGAACGGTGAGGGTCCACAGCTATGCTGTGAAGAGTTACTCATTCTGAGGTCCTTACATTGATGGGAGGCATTTAAGGCAAGAGAGGGTCATGTTGGGTGGGGCGAATATGAGGATTTTCATTAATATACTTTGACCATCAGGAGCACGACACGATATTAGGTGTAGGGCTCACAAACCAACCAAATTGTAATTCAGGTGGGCCACATGATTGAAAATGGTGTACATGGTGAAGCCTACCCTCCAAACTGATTCCACTCATTTGTCCTACTTGAATCGCAGGTGGACCTAACTTTTGAGGTCTAGGCCGAACTTTTTGCATGGTAATTTCATATAATCATCATGGTTAGCCCTGTAAAAAATTAATGGTTCACATCTTTTTCCCTGTTATTTCTTATCGTGTGGCCTAGGTGAGCTCTATATCTCTAACATGATGATGTAAGGAGTGGATCCCATGATCAAGGGCGAGGATTGAATGCGTTCGTTTGGGAGATGAAACGTGAAAAGATCAGCAAGAGCACCAAGAAGACAGTCCTTGTCGACCAGTCTCACCCCCTGGTTGACCGCTCAAATTTTGGTGGAAACCAGCCCAACTCGGTGGACCGTTGCCGATACCGAGCGATTGCTAATGGCCAACGAATGATCGCCGATCATCAGCGACCCGTTGACGGCCCCCTGGTGACCGGTTAACTGTATTACGCAATCTTGCACGAACTTCTTGATTTGTTCTCGATTTTGCGAGATTCTTTCCTAGTTTGATTCAAACTCTTCTCTATTATGTTTATAAGGTTTTTAGGGTTAGTTTTATCTATAAATACTTGTTTAATTTGTGATTAAGGACGGCTACCTTTGATTAATACAAAATTATTTAGTTTATACTCTGTTTGCTCGAGGATTCGAATTGTTTCTTCGTGGATTCAAAGAAGTCTAATCGAGGATTTCTAAAAGCTCTATGGATTCAGAGTATTTATCCTTGTGAGAGAGACGGTGATCGATCTCACCCCATCTACGCAGCGCAAAGTTCGTATTAAAGCGACGAAGAACCCCGGGAAATGACTTCTAGCGACGGCTGAGACAATAATCCCACTGACGGTGATTGGGGAATTCAATATCTCACAAAGAAGATTGATGCTCTCCAATGATCAAATGAGTTTTCTATTCAAGGATTGAAAGTGACTCTCGATTGGATTGCCGCAATGTTGGCCTCGCCCTAAGCCCAATGTGATGCTACACCACTGGTTTTTACTGTACGGAACAAGGCAACATTCCATCCTATGCTTCCAGCGGCAAATTACAGGGCTATATCAGACAGTTCATGTAACACCCCGAATTTTCCTGAAGTGGCTTTGAAAGCATCGTATAACATATTATATGTAAAATCCCTTATTAACAAGTATTTTAACTTGTTTAGTGAATAACTAATGATCCGTGAAGAATTCGATATAGATTCTTTTGTAACATATGCTTAGGACCATGCATAGAATCTTATAAAACCATTAGATTTTTTAAAAGTCTCAGATTAAAAATAATTACAATAATGCCCTTAGACCCCTATATTTGCGATCTCTCATCACTCGAGTAAGTAATTTTTAAATCTGTCCAAATGGTAGGCATAGTTTTAGGTGTGTATCGATGCTATAAAGTTAGATTTTGCAAGTGGCCAAGAGATCATGAAGATCTTAATCTAGGAGCATCCGTGGCCATTAATCGAGGAAGCTAGTCAGGATAGTAATTGTACCAAACTGATCATCTTACTGGAAAACTCTTATCTTAGAGTTTTTTTTAGTTATTTAAGGTGTGTAAATATGAAATCTTAAGTATCCAAGAATGTAAATGGCTCACCTTAACCTAAACCCTTGATTTTTTGTTCACATGGTTTCCATGATCTAATTGATGTAAAATTTTATACCATGTTTATCTATCATAAATGAACCATATACATCCAATTTTAGCCTTTAGATCATAATATAAATAGCCTAATTAGCAAATCATCCCCTTAACTCTTGATTTTAATGTCCATCGAGTGAGGTAAGTGGATGGTTAGTCATAGTCAAATATTTTTCCTTTAAGTGTGAGTGACTTAGATTGTTCATATCATGGACCAATAGTGTGATTTGAGTACCCCATCTTAATAAGCCAATTTCTTAAGCACGAAGTTATCTTATTTTCAAAGATAACCGAGTTACAAACTCCTTTTAAATCTAGACCTTTCAATTAACCCACTTTTCACCGTCAATCGCCACTCAAATTTGAAATATATGTTGGCCTCATATGACTACGGGACTGTACAAAATGTGAACCCTAATCTATGATCCTACTACCGTCGAACCTTAAGGCTAGTACTTGCTTATTCCAACTAAAGGTGAGATTTCATACCTAGGCATTTTCCACCATCGATGAACTACCAAATTTTACCTAATCGTTTGCCTATCATGACTACGCATTCCTCTCAAATTTGGGCCTTGATCATCAAGCGTAGACCGTTAATTGAGATGAAGTCCGTTTTAGCACCCGCTAGACCATTTTTCAAGATCCGCCAATCCAGATTTTAGATCACCAAGAAAAGTATGTATTGTCTTTATTCAATGACCCCGACACTATGAACGAGTTAGATTTAAAGGAGGAACGCTAAAAATAGAAGTTTTCGAGGAAACCCAATTGAAGAGGGAAAAAGCATCTCATGCCCACTCCTTATAACAAGGGGCGTGCGCCCCTTCTCTAATCAAATACCCTCACGTCCACTCCCTTCTCCAATGCTCCACATGTCTGAGAGAGAGAGAGAGAGAGAGAGAGAGAGAGAGAGAGAGAGAGAGATTCCTAAGCTTCTACTTCTCCCTTCTTCATCAACACATGTAGCAGTCTCTAACCCTTCATTATGTCGTCGTGGTTTGTGTAGAGATCTTCTCCATCAATTCTACAGTAAGGTTTCATCTAAGTCTAAGATAAGGATTTCCTTTAAGCCTAGTTACAATAATATTGTCGGTTCCATGCTTAAAACTTAGGGATTTATTGTATGATTGCTTGAAACACATGTTTGTTGTATTCTTCTCCATGAAAATATAAATTGTGTAGGAAATCTCTTAAGGGTTTACGCTGAATTTTTATGAATGTGAACATGATTTATGATTAAGTGTTTGGAAAAGAAATCATGATTGTATGTATGCTTATGTGAGGACCATGTGAAGTCTATGCTTAGTTTTATGACTCTTGTATGATCATGATGAATAATGTATTATATGATTTGGGATTATGTATGTGGATGTTACGTTAGTGGAAGCACTTTGCCCCATGAATGATGTAAATGTATGATTGGAAAGGATTGACCCATAAGTGGGTCGTATTTTATGTTTTGGCAAGACCATGTATGTCATGTTTGTGAATTACCAAGGATCCAAGTTTGGTTGTGTACCAGTGAGGGATCCATGAGAAGTTAAGATTATTTATGTGCCATGTGGCATGACTTGGATGTGTACCACTCTTCATAGTTAGCCTTGTTGAAGGAAAACCGCTATTCTACATCATGGTAGACCATGAGATGGGGTGAAGAGTGACCATTGATTGTGGATATCATTAAATTGGTTGGATTCTAAATTTATTTAATAAAATGTGAAACTAATCATTCATTCATTTACCTCTTGGGCTAGAGAAAGTGTGCATAAGGCCCGTTTCTCTTGCTATTTAGTGAAACTATGCAAACATCCCGTTTTACTAGTTGGGTTTTGTTATATGGGAAGGGTGGAGTAATTCTTGTCCTAACTAGAACCTCTGATGACTAGTGGCTAGTGAGAAGAGTGGAGTAATTCCCATCTCATTTAGTTAGGGTACCTTAGTCTGAGCATGCATATTATACATCACATTAAATAAGATTTTCTCATGTGTGTTTTGATTGGGTATGATCATTGTGCTTGTATATTATTGTGTTAATTTTAGGGAGTAACTCTCACTGAGTTGATCACGACCAACTCTCTCCCTCTTGGGACGATGTTTTAAAACACCAACCTAGATGTTACATGTGACGATCCATTAGACAAGCCTGACTTACCGAGTGAAGAGTAGAAGGTTAGTGACAGCAAATGGCGGATGATGAAGCCGAAATGACGTAAAGAAGATTTATGTTTATTTGTTTTGTTCTATAGGATAGATTTGTATCCCTATAAACTTGTAATAAGTCTTCCTTAGGAAGACAAAGAGTGAAACATTATATTTGGTACAGTTTTAAGACATTGTTTGAAAACATATATAGAGTATAAAATATGGATTTAGAATTTTAATTTTCGTTATTATGCTCTGAATGCTATGAATATATGAAAGATAGGTAAACGTGTGGAAATATGTACCTAACATATTCAAGTTAACGCTCAGAACTCGACCCATCGTTTTGTCCACAAGAGTCAAAATTTCAAGGCATTACAATTCGAGCTCCAGTGACGAGGAAGGAAGCGACACCAATGTCCAACATCCCGTTTATGGAGGTGAACATTTAGGTTGTGCTGAAAGGGAGTATCGAGGTGAGGCCGAACTCCCCAACTTTAATGGCCTATTATGTATTGAAGAGTTCCTCGATTGGTTAGCCGAGGTAAAATGATATTTTAAATACATGGATGTGCGAGAAGTAAAATGATTGAAACTGGTCACTTATAATTTGAAATCCGGTGCGTCGGCATGGTGGGAACAACTTCTTATTTCCCTCTCTCGACAGAATAAGACATCCATCCGATCGTGGCCTCGGATGAAACATCTTCTATGGGATCAATTTCTCCCTAGCAACTTCAAACAAATTTTATTCCAGCAATACCAAAATTGCTGACAAGGAAACTGATCCATAACCGAGTATTTGGAGGAGTTCTAACGTTTGTGAACGCGGAACAACCTAGCAGGAACTGAATCACAACAAGTGGCGCAGTTTGTCGGGGGATTACGACTTGCAATTCAGGATCGAGTTTAGATAATATTGATCTGGACCATGGGGTTAGCTGTTCAATTGGCCTAATAGGGCAAAAACACAACTTATAAGGGATCCCGCATGTTCTTACTCTACAACTCCAACCCCCATGATGGACCCTTCATAGGGTTCCTCTTAGGCCATTGGGAAAACACTCGTTGAGTCCCATCCTCCACCCTGCTATTCCTGCAGGCCGAGGTTTAGGAAGCGATCAATCATAGCCCCAACATACCAGCAACGAATGCTCTAGCCCTAAGCCGAATCCCAAATCCATATGCGGGGCTAAGACCAAGCAATTGTTTTCATTGTGGCCAATCAGGGCGATTTATCAAACACTTGTCGGCAACGGCCTATGGTTAACGTAACCATTGCCACTGTGGATGCTCAAGATAACCCAGAAATTAATGAAGCTAAGCATGCTGTGTACGAGGAAGAACAGATTGAATGGATTTCTGTAGACCAGGGATTGTCCCTAGTTATGCAAAGGCAGATGTATGCACCAAAAGTGGGAGCCGATTCACAACTCCACAATATTTTTCGTACCAGATGCATCAGTCAGTGGGAAGGTATGCAACATTATCATTGATGGCAGAAGTTGTGAGAATTAATGTCGTGTCACAGACGATGGTAGAAAAGCTACGGTTGAAGACAATGTCGCACCCATCCCTGTACATGATTGGGTGGATCCAGAAAGAGAGTGTGACAGCACTAAATGAGCAATGCCTCGTATCCTTCTCTATTGAAAAATCTTATAGGGATCAAATATTATGTGACGTCATAGACATGAATGCTTGTCACATGATACTTAGGAGGCCGTGTGGCAGTTTGATCAAGACGTTGTACATCGAGGTTGGGACAACATCATCATGTTTGAAAAAGACGAGAAGAAGATTGTTCTCGCCCCCATGGTTCCGAAGAAAGTCCCCGCAACGTCCAAAGTAGATAGGCAATCTCTCCTTGCCATGCACAACCTCCTTGCCATGCGCAACATGGAAAGGAAGTCCCGGTGGAAGCAAGACAAGTCTTAGCCCTATGCATCAGCGAGAGAAAGTCGCCACCACACCCCCGTTAATGAAGTCGAAGATGGTTTGTGATTTGATGTCAAAGCAAAAATCAAGGACGAGTTTTCTTCAAGTAGTGGGGATTGATGTAGAGAATGGACCCCATGATCGAGGGCGATGATCGAGCATGTTTGTGAGGGAGATGGAACACTGAAAAGATGAGTAAGACCACCGGTCACACTCGTTGGTCGATCGGTCGAATTTTGATTGGAAACCAGCCCAACTCGCTGGACAATTGTTGGTACCGACCGATTGATCGCCAATGGCTGGCTATTGGTCGCTGCTTATCAACTACCTGGTCGACGTCCCCCTGGCGACTGGTCGACTGCGTTCCTCAGTCTTACAGTGAACTTCCTAATTTATTTTTTATTTTACGTGATTCTTTCCTAGTTTGATTCAAACTCTTCTCTATTATGTTTCTAAGGTTTTTAGGGTTAGTTTTATCTACAAATAGTTGTTTAATTAGTGATTAAGGATGGCTATCTTTGATTAATACAAAATTATTTGACTTTCTACTTTGTTTGATTGTGGATTTGAGTTGTTCCTTCATGGATTCGAAGAAGTCCAGTTGAAGATTCCTGGAAGCCTCGTGGATTCAGAGTATTTATCTTTGTGAGAGAGACTGTGATCAATCTCACATCATCTACACTGGGCCACATGAGTCCTCAAAACCGTTAGTGGGTGGATTTCTTTTGACATTCATGATAGGCCCAATAGATTTATAGGTGAATTCTTTGTATTTTGCTATGTTTAGGGAGCTCCTGTTTAGACATGATCGGAAAAACATGAAAAGATGCATGCGCACGTAGCTCCCCTATACTACAGTTCATAGGGGACTCACTACACACAGGTGCAGGCACACACGTATGTACGTATGTATATTTGTATATATATTCCATCGCCATTTTATTTGTTTCATAGTCTCCAAAATTCTGTATCCTGTGTCCAAATCTTCCGATGAATGTTGGCTTAGGTGATGCTGGATGAACTGAAAAAATAAGCTTTGGAGATTAAACTAGGGCTTAACAGAGAGATTTACTCTTTTAACATCTGCCTATCTACTAAAATTATCAAAATAAGTAAAAGAAAAGAAAAAAGAAAAAAAAGAAGGAGAAGTTCCATTTTCGGATGTACGCTGACTCACGGATGGTTGAAGATTGTGGTACACTCACTTCCTTGTGCGCCTGGAAAATGCAAAATTAAACTTATTTACATGAGCTCAAAAACTCGCATCAACCATTACTTGAAAACATTTTACATCGATTTATAGATGTGGAAGACCGGTGTGTATTTTGCATCCTAAAAAATAAGGTGCAAAAATTAAATACGATAAGGCAATTGATTAGGCTTTTGGGAATGGTCCGTCTAAAGTAGGGCCAATCAGATAGAAGGCCTGAGGATCAATCCACCTTATTGTTAGAGAGTGTTTCATTGCAAATAACATCTGTGGTCCGCCACGTCTTCTTATATTTATTTTGCTAATAGCTCCTTTTTTTATTTTTTTTTATATCTATTGGTGTTGATGTGATTATTACCACTTCGCAGGTTATCAATTTCATCCATCCAGAGAAGAAGACAATGGGAGAAGTATTGGCAATCTTGGGGCTTGTTGTTCCAACGGTTACATCTGCCGGACAAGCTATAGTGAATACTCTGAAGCGTCAAGCTGGTTATCTCCTTCATTGCAGAAGGAATGTCGACAATTTTAATGCTCAGGTCGAAGAGTTGAAGAGGAGAAAAAATGACGTCCAAGAAATGGTGAATGCTGATCATAGAAAGATGCGAGGAATCTTTGAAGCTGTTACTGTGTGGTTAGGAAAGGTGGAACCGGAAGTAATAGAAGCCTTTGAAGCAGATATGAAGAGATTGGATGGACTTCAAGAGACAATCAGATGTTTCGATTTGCGCTTACGTTACCATCTTGGTAAAGAAGCAGAAAAGAAGAAGGCTGATGTCGAATTGCTGAATAATGAAGGGAAAGAATTAAAAACGGTGTCATACACTCCGCTTCCTCCGAGCATGGAATCCTCACCTGGAAGAGATTTCACAGCTTTCAACGCTACCGAATCTACTATGAACGAAGTCATAGACGCATTAAAGGAGGACAGCATCAACCTTATTGGGGTATATGGCATGGGAGGAGCAGGAAAGACGACATTAATAGAAGAAGTAGCCAGAAAAGTCAAAAGAGATGGGCTCTTTCATAAGGTTGCGTCATGGTAAGCTTGCCACAGAAGCCAGACTTGAAAACGATTCAAGGTCACATCGCAGAAGAATTTGGCTTTCCACTAACTGAACATGGTGAATCCATTAGAGCAAGAAAGTTACGGGAAAGAATTGAGCAAGAGGAAGGGCAAGAAGATACTCATAGTCCTTGATAATCTCTGGGAGACTTTAAAGCTAGAAAAAGATGTAGGAATACCCATTCAACACAAACACCAGATATGCAAAATCGTATATACAACACGAAGCTTGGAGATATGCAGTGGTATGAAGAGCCAAGTAAACATCCCAGTCAATTTGCTATCAGATGCAGAAGCATGGAATCTTTTCAAAGAGAATGCAGGCCATGTCGTTGAGACTCCTGCATTCCATGCTGTGGCAAGGGCGGTTGCTGAAGAATGCGGGGGCTTACCTCTCGCAATTGTAACAATTGCAAGTTCCTTAAAAGATAAGGATCCAGATATTTGGTGGGATGCACTGGTAAAGCTGCAAAGGTCGAATATCAACAATCTGGATGAAAAAGTCTCCTCTCGCATAGAGCTGAGTTACAATTACCTAAAGAACGAGGAAGCCAAGTCATGCTTCTTGCTTTGTTGTCTGTTTCCAGATGGTTATTCAATTGGCGAAGAAGAGATGATAAGTTATGGGATGGGAGCTGGTTTGTTTAATGGCATCTATACATTAGAGGAAGCGAGGCGTAGAGTCCATACCTTGTTTGACGAGCTTAAGTCTTGTTGTCTGTTGTTAGAGGGATATAACGATTATGTAAAAATGCATGATATTGTTCGTGACGTGGCTGTATTAATCTCATCAAGAGATGGGTCTCTCGTACAAGCTGGTACAAGACTGCAAGCGTGGGAAGAAATGGGAAGCCGGAAGGAATATAAGAGGATTTCATTAGCTGAGAATCAAATTAATAGTCTTCCAGATCAAATTGACTGTCCACGACCCTTAAACATGTTGCTGCTTCAGGGCAATCCTTTAAATGAAATTCCATTCAATTTCTTTAAAAGGATGACCGAGCTTACAGTTTTGGATCTAAGCCACACCGCCATCTCGTTTCTGCCACCATCCTTGTTGGGCCTCACAAACCTTCGAACATTGTTGCTAGATGGTTGTCATAACTTGAAGGACGTAACTGGCCTTGGAAGATTGAAGAAGCTCCAAATACTGCGCTTACAGAGGAGTGGAATTTGTGTACTGGCAGAACAAATCGGTGAGTTAGCGAATCTGAAGCTCTTGGATTTGAGTGGTACAGAGTACCTCAAAATAGTAGAACCGAATGCTATATCAAGATTGACCCGGTTAGAAGAATTGTACATGGGGAATAGTTTTAGCAGCTGGCAGGTTAATACAAGTCGAGGCGCGAGGCAAGCACACTTTTCTGAGATCTCATCCTTACGTCGGTTGACAATCCTAGACATCCATGTAAAAAATATCAAGTGTTTGCAGTCAAGATATCGATGTTCCTCTACGAAACCTGAAAAAGTTCCGCATATGTATCGGTGGAAAGTACACTCATAATAATTCAGAAAGGAGTTTGAAATTTGAGAATCTATCAAGCCCCATTCCAAACTGGGCTAATTTGTTGCTTGAAAGAGTCTACGAGCTAGATCTAGTGCAGTGTAATGGTCTCAAGAATGTAAGGAAATCACATGGACCGGGTTTCAACGGCTTAGAGGTCCTGTACATAAAAAAATGTGATGAAATGCGACACATCGCAAGAGTGGAAGAAGAAGAAGGTCCAAATATGCTAGAAGAACCTTCTGTACTTGGTGGATTAAAAGTGCTGCAACTGGTAAGTCTACCACAGATCACATGTATCTGGAAAGGGCCCATACCAATCGGTAGTCTCGGCAATCTAAAACAAATTACTGTGACTGATTGCGAGAGCCTGATATATCTCTTCACACCTTATCTGGCAGAAAGACTTCATCAGCTGGAGGAGTTGATTCTTCATAATTGTGAGAAGATGGAGAATTTGATGGGGCCTGAAGAAGACACCAACAGCGCATCATCTTCCAGATCAAGGCATTGTCACTTGCCTCAACATGGAATGTTTCAGAACCTCCAAACTTTGAGTATCTACAAGTGTCCTGGTTTGAAGAATCTCTTCTCGTTGAGCGTCGCTCTAGGGCTCCAACAACTTCGAATTCTCGAAATATTGAACTGCACGAGAATGGAGGCAATAATTGCAAAGGAAGAGGAAGACGTGGTGGACAAGGGCATTTTTCCTCGGCTCGAGACTCTACTATTGGAGAACCTACCACAACTAACAAGCTTCTACCAAGGAGACGGGGTATTTGTTGATTGGCCTTTCTTAAATACTTTGGAATTGGAAGAAGACAGCCTCAAAGCTCGCGTTCAACAACTTATCCCCGCATCTCATCAGTAAAGTGACCCGTGCCTCTTTCCTAGTTTATTTCTACTGCAATCTTGTTTGTTATTTTCCTCTGTTATTCCCCAAGTGGTGTTGGTTTATTTACGTACTTATCTAGGGTGTGTTGGGTTGCATTAAATTTCATGGTTACTGAGTCTAATTTGGTGCAAAATCTTGTGAAGCTTTACCAAATTTAGTGCAACCAAACGGACCTTGGATGAAATGCACCAAATAATTGCGTTTTCAGTTTTTAAAAGTACTAATTTTCTGTTTTCTTTCTTTCTTTCTTTCCTTTTTTTTTTTTTTGTCTTAAAAATAATAAAAATATAGTGAAATGTTAAAAAAATGTTAATTTTACTACTACCTAATTAATATAGAATTCACAGTCCTGGTACGTTTTTCCAAAAGGGTTTCAAACAGCTACCTCATTAATCGACCCACTACCTATCGGTTGGTTGGGCAACCGAGAAAATCAGTTGACTGCTTGGGTGAGCCCTACCATAATGTTTATGTAAAATCCATCCTAACCATTAGGTGCATCACCTCAGATTAGGCCAATGGCCTAAAAAGCTCCCTAATTTGTGATTAAGGTGGACCATGTAAGTGGCAATAGTGTACAGGGCTATGATCACCCTCCAAACTGTTGCCCTTGGTATGTCCCAATTGAATCATAGATGGATGTGACTTTTAGGCCCCATGCCTAAATATTTGTGTACCATTTAATAGTTGAAGTGGATTTCATATCATCATCGCAGGTGGGACCCGTAAAAATCAAGGGTGAACGTCTTTGTCCCAACCATTTTCTTTGGTGTGGCCACCTAAATTACAAGTCATCCTAATAGTTTGGATATGGACCTTAACTACGATTACACATCTAATGGTTGGAGAAGATTTTAAACACAATGATGAGCTGCACCGCCAAAAATCAAAGTCTGGTGCGTCTGTGACTGTACATAGACTATTGAGAGAGAGAGAGAGAGAGAGAGAGAGAGAGAGAGAGAGAGAAAAGACTTCAATGGAAATCAGCTCGCCGTATGTGATGTTAGTGTAAGATCTACTTTGGCCATAGATATTTAGTACCATATGAGGCCCAGAGGTAAAAACTCAAACTGATCTATGACTCTGGTGGGACATGCTAATGGAAACAGTTAGGAGATGGATGCCCACCCTTAATTTTTACAGGAGCCACTTTGATAATTATATGAAATCCAATTCAACAATTAGATTCCACGCAAATATTTAGGCACATGTCTGAAAACTCATACCCAATTGTGATTCATACCGAGCAAAGTAATGGAAATAGTTAGGAGGGTGATTATTACTTGTATGCTATTTCCAATCATGTAGTCCACCTGGAAAAAAAATGGAGCTGATTTTTGGGATCTTGTCCTAAGATAGAGTGACATGTCTAGTGGTGGGGAGATTTTACATGAACATCACTATGGGCCCACCTCAGCCACCCATCCATTTGCTCTCATAGTCACTTTTGCATAAGCCAGTGAAACAATAGCTATAATGGTTAATGAGATAGCTTTAAAGACCTTTTTTGAAAAAGTACCAAAATGTTAATTCCATATAAATTAGGTAAATTTTGAAAATTTCCCAAAAAGAACTGGCTCTTCAAACTTGCTACAATTCATACTTGAACAAACCAAGTGTCCTTTACAAAAAAGTGGAAGCACATCATCTATAACTTTGTTAAAATGACACAAAGTTGTACACTTATTTAGAAGCCTCGGCCTCACATATCATATGGTAACACTATACAATTTTTAAAACACAGGAAAACTGAAATGAAAACAGATCCTCAACCTCACCTATAATATGGCAACACTACACATGTTTTAAAACACAGAAAAACTAAAATGAAAACAGAGCCTCGACAGATACAAAAGCAGATGAAAGGCTAGTGTGGTGTTTGTCTGTTGCATTAATTGTAATTTTACCGATTGAGATATGCAACAAGCGTCATCAACATGTTGTCCGCATGCTTGCTTAAAAAAATAACAAAAAAGTAAGAATAAAATTACTACTCTCAACTAGTTAAGCACAAGTGTTAAATTGTCTCGGTAACTATTGTCGGTAAAACTCCGTTTGAGCACAGAAAATTTCTTTGAAATCATTTGCAAGTAAAAGATAGTTACGTGGTACAAATATCTCGTTCTTAAAGTTTAAGAACACCCTAAGCACCACACCACATTCACCTCTTACATTTGGATACCCACGGAAATGTTCTTTTTTCTTCTGAAAAATGTGGAATCGCTTGAAATGACAAGGTTGGATGTTTGGACAGATCGGATTCGCGCTATCATCAGTACAGGGCCGAAGAGGCTCTTCCCCGGTATGACATAAGGTGAGCTTTTGTTCAATGAATCTCAGATTTCTACATGCTATTCCAAAGGACCATTGAAAACGAAATCACTTTTTTAACCGTGTTGTTGAAAATTATCATTAGATAAACATTTTTTTTTCAAGTACACTCCGTGAATTCCTCATATCCAAACATCCGATGAAAATTTAGTGAGGAATTTTAAGGACTTGTTGCACCGAAACATGAATACTATCATTATGCATCCATTTTGTAATACTGGCGCCTACATTTTGGTGATATAGTCCATTTGCTATAATGAGTGCTGATGTGGATGGCGTGTGATGGAAATATTTCCACACGAAATGATTCTGCATCACCATTGTGTTCCGAACCCTTTGTTTGTGACCGAATATACCCTGGAGATATGTTCGGGAACCCTCCATCTGCTATGGCTTCCTTCCTATATTAATGGTCCATATCCCTGAATGGTCAGTCCATGTACAAATCAAAGCACTGAAAACAAGGTTCACGTTCTTTTGAATCAGGACCTTACAACCGTCATCGTATATTTTCTTTTCTCATTATCATGCTTTTCCATCTAACTACTGTCATTTGATTTTAGAGACGGAGATCCTAATTTATGTGTCATTATGTAGTCTCATCAGGCGGCAAAACATACAATGTATGCTGCTCTCTCCCTCTCTCTCTCTCTCTCTCTCTCTCATCCTTTCTATTAGTGATGCCATTTTCTCATTACCATCTAACTACTGTCATTCGATTTTAAAAACAGGGGCAAATGTCGTTAGCTCATCGGGCGGCAGACCAAACAGCCTATTTCGCTCTCTTATAATCTCCTCTCTCCCTCTCTCTCTCTCTCTCTCTCTCTCTTATCCTCTTCATTAACGATGCCTGTTTTATCTTGCCGTCTGTTGGCGAGGATGCCTATGGAGCTATTTCGGATTGGAAATGCAGTCATTAGTCTAATAAAGTGAAAATAAACCAATTGTAATTTCCTTAATTCCTTCCTATTATTCATATTGACATGTAGCTATTAGTCTAATCAAGTGGGAATGAACCAATTTACAATTATATTACTTTCAGATTGGACTTGAAAGAAAATTAATTAATTTCAACAATTTGATGGCCCACTCATTGTTGTCACTGAGAAACAACAGTAGTTGTTGTAATTTTTTTTTTTTTTTTTTTTTTTTAAGTTCATAGTTTCCGCTTGATTAAAGTCAATGTTTGAATATTAATACCCTGGTGCAACAAGAAATAGCAGAAGTTCCATTTTCAACAAAAGAATTCCATGGTAAAATAAATCAATTCTGCAATGATTAGAATTTCCATTTCAACTATACGGGAAATGTCTTGGATTGCCTTTTCCTAGAATGCAACGTATTGGAAGGAAATTGTAATTATATTACTTGTGAATTATGATTTCATTGACCAGATAAATCTTTTATCCAAACTGGTTACCCATTTGGATAAGAGAATATCATTGTAAAAGAAATAAATTCTATACAAGCAATTTTGTTTTCCACTGCCTTTGAAATGCTGTAAATTTCCTTTTCTTGGACCCCAATGCATTTATTGCAATCGAAGCGAAGGAGAACTGTAATCATATCACTCCTGATTTGATTTATCACGGGTATCCCTAATTCAAACTGGCCCTCAATTGGATAAAAATTAGGTGTGGTTCTTTCATCACTGCCATATTGGGATGTAGCTTCCAACGAGCAAGATGTTTCTCAGACCCCACACCTTTAGGATCAGATGGTCACTTTTATCTTTAAAAAAAAAAAAAAAAAACCTAACGCCTTCTTAAGGGGAGAGAGAAAGCAATAGAAGAGAAAGAGGGAGTGGTGCGTGCAACTTTCGGTTTGGGTCAACCTGAACACGGTTGACCCAACCCGAGTTCGGTTGTTAAGGTCCTTGGGTGGGGTAATGGTTCAGCTTGAGCAAATTTACGTCAGCCTAGGAATAATCATGCATTTGGGTCGGGTTGGGCTGAGTCTTGTCCGGTTGATTAAAATATAGTGGAATTAGATTGGCTTCAAGTTGCGGACTACGGATTGTAATGCAGGTTGAGTTAGCTTGCGGTTGGGTCCTCTTGAGATCTAGTCAGACTCAGATTGACCCTGAACTCAACCTAAACCACTCGACTTGAAACCTTAGAGCATTGTTCAAAGTATCCTTGATATCAGTGAAATATCATAGATGTTATCTGTATCTCCAGTTCAACAATACCGACAATATTGTAGCAATACCAATAATATTGGTAATCTCATAAATTTCAATTATTAGGCATGCATCGCCAATGTATTGTCAATATTTCAACATTCTTTACTATGTAAATTCCAAGTGTCTCTTGTATCACCAATGTATTGACAATATGTCGATAATATCACTAATGTATTAATATCGTAAAAAAGTAATATTATTTATTAAAAAAAATTCATTTCAATTTTTTTTTTTTTTTTTAATGAGCACATGGTTGTATGTAGTGTCCAAATTATCGACAATAATATTGATCACATCGCAATATTATCATTATTGCAACATGGGCAATATCAAGACAACAATCCTTCATTTCATTTCTAGTTGAAGATGATTTCTAAACGAAATATCATGTTGTCGAAATTTTGAATATTGATGAACGTTTAGATGGTTGGATGGATGGATGGGATGGATGTGATGATTGGACTGATTTCTTATGACGGGACATGCTTTTAGGCCCCTATTAAATGAAAGCTCATAATATTTGCATTCCTTTTACAATTTTTTTAGTTCCTAAATATGGAAATATGTGTATTTTATCATCTCCTGAAGTTTTATTAAAAAATTCCAACATTTTCCCCTATGTTTTCTCGCAATTTTTTTTTATTATCGATAATATCGATATTATTTTCATGTCACTGGCCAACAAAACTTACAGCGATACTAATAATCCGAGCACTTCCGTGGAGTGCAATCATCAGGGTCCCACATACATAGAGCTCCACATGAGTTTCGGCACATGGGCCTTCTCTCTTAGTGCACATGGCCTATCACCAATTAAGTGCACACGAGAATGTCCTCAAGCACATGAACTTCAACCCTCAGCATATACATCATACTACATCCTTTGACGTTATTATTTCCTTCCATTACATGGGAATAAACACCAAACACATGGATCCACTCCATGTATTCAAGGTGCACTATTGGAATTTTTACAATTGACTACCAAAACAAAACTCATGAACTATAAAATAAATGTCGATGACTTCGACTCCAACCATCCTACAGGCCCTTCGCCATGAGCATCTGTTGGGGTCCCCAAAGTAAGGGTCTTCGAAACAATGATTGCGAGTGTCCAAATCATCACTTGATTGGACTTAGGGCCAGTGCATCGAAGACCGCGTCAAAGATCGCAACACATCGGACTTAACCAAAGGGCGGGAAATTGAGCCAGTGGTGGACCCCACCGGTCATCATGACCAGAACTCTCCAAATTTGGGAGAATTATCTCAATTATGGAGAAATAGGAGCAGTGCATTGACATTCATCGCAAGGCGGACCCCACAAGCCCTCCGTTTTGCAAAACCGAATTTTGTGAAGCACGAGTACGTCGGCGCATCGAGAAAATCCACGGCCAGCGCATCATGAAATTCAATCATTTTCAGAAAGTCCTCCAGCGCATCAAGAAATTCAGACGGCTTTCATGAAGTGAATTTCAGGACGCACTGCCTCCAGCGCGTCCAGAAATTCACCTAGCGCGTCCAAAAAATTCGTCCAGCGCATCAAAAAATTCAGCCAATTTCAAGACGCACTGACAGCTAGCGCGTCCTAAAAATCAGCTTCCAAACTCAACCATTTTGAGACGCGCCGAGTGACTTTATCGACGCGCAGACCCATTTTCTCGACGCGCTACACGTGTCGACCTCCTATTGGACGACTTTACCTATAAATACCCCTCCCACCACCTCATTTGCAAGATTCAGAGAGAGAGAGAGCCGCACCTCTTCGCCGGAAAACCTTTTTTCGATCACTGGAACTCTTTTCCGACCGCCGGAACCCCCGCCGAAAATCGCATCTCCGACCATAACAGGTCCGGAGATGAAATAACTTCGAATTGCACAAGTGTAACATCGCATCATGAAAATTAGTCATCTAAAAATAAGTCATCTTTTTTTATGCGCTGGCCCCAGCGCATCACAGAAATGCTCCAGCGCATCAGGGAAAACCCTCGGCAGATCAAATAATTCAACAGCTTAACTCATTTTTGGACGCACTGGCCCCAGCGCATCACAAAATCCCCCAGCACATCAGTAAAATCAGTCGTCTACAAAACAAAGTTATTTTCGGACGCGCTGGTGCTACAATCCGAAGATTGCACACCCAAGTGCAGGTAGCGAAGTAGTAAAATACTCGGTAAGACCGAGGTCGATCCACAGGGATTGGGGTTAAGAACACTTAAAGGAATTAGTTTAGGTGAGTGAGATGAAATCTAGTTTATCCACGAGAGTGGAGCAAGTTGTGTGTGGTGAAAGACTAAAATAGAAAAGGGGCTAAGGCATCAGGGATCCACCTTTGATTCATTCACAAGATTCGATTCGTTGGTCCAACTATAACTCAACTGGAATTGAATAAAGATTCATTCCAACCGGAAGATAAAACAATTAAACCATTTGCATATTTCATAAAAGATGGTGATCTGAACCGATTGATTTGACCATGAAGCACTCGTTAGTTGATTGCAGGGAATTCCAAGCATCCACTGTGCCCGGAGTCGACAATGGATCAAGGAATTGTACAGATCAACAACTTTGCCAACAAGTCAACCGATAAGATCACAATTCATACGATCAAATGCATACTTACAAGATAGGAGGCTTTGATTGACCGATCCAACCAGTTAAGATCTTGTCTATCGATCGCAGGGAATCCAAAGCATCTAATGTGCCCGGAGTCTACAATGGATCAAGGGATTTTATAGATCGATGACTTTACCTGCACTAGCTCGATGACCGTAGGGAATCCAAAGCATCCAACGTGCCCGGAGTCGACGATGGATCAAGGGACTTTATCGATCATGAACTAGCTAATTGGTGTGCAAGGGATCCCAAGCATCCAACGTGCCCGGAGTCGACGATGGATCAAGGGGCTTGCACAACAATAGCGTCCGCCGAGGTGGATAACCAAACCAATCAACTAAGGAGAACTCCAACAATTACACCACACAATGTTGAACCAAAAGAATCAAGGCTTGCAAATTTCTTTAAAGGCTTCACCCCTAGCCTTAGCTAGAGGTTTAGCCAACCATGCTACAATGGAAGACTAAATTCTCTACAAAGGAGAAAACTATTCTACACTACAAAAGAAAGAAAGAAAACTAAAGAAGAGAAGGGAGGAGTTGTAGAGAATGGGATGAGATGGGATTTTGAGGGATGATTCAAATGAGGAGGAGAGGCCTCCTTTTATAGGCTTTTGAGAGGCTTCCAAGCCTCCTCCCAAGCCTAGGTGGCACCCAAGCTTAGGTGGCACCCAAGCCTAGGTGGCACTTCATGTGTTGGGATGAGAGCAAGAGAGAGAGAGAAGGACATGTGTTGGGATGAGAGAAGGAGAGAGAGAGAGGGACATGTGTTGGGATGAGAGCAAGAGAGAGAGAGAACTAGAGAGAGAGAAAGAGAGAGAGAAGGAGAGAGAGAGAGAGAGCTTCTCTCTTGTAGCCATGGAGGAGATGATGAGAAGGATCAAGGGGTCCACTGGATGGTGGAGAGCTGGCCGCTGGTGTGGTCCACCTTGGATTGAAGGACACATCCAGAAGATGGATGGTTGGGATGTAGAACTTCTGCTGCACATGTGGAGGTGGGAACGACCTCCCTTGTTGCTGCTTGAATGGATGTGCAGACGTCTTTCTTCTACTGAAACGTTGATTGGAGAGGACTCGTCCTTTGCTACTGGATGGCTAAAATCTCTCATGTAGCACGACTTGGAGATGGCCAGTTGCTGATGGGTGGTTGATGTAGAGTAATTGTTGGTTGTTCAAAGATGAATGGACGGTGATGGAGGTTCAGCTGCACGTGCAAGGTGGGGCCTGCTGATCTTGATGACGTCCACCAGCCGGATGGATGGCTGGAGTCCAACTGGCATGTGTGAAGCAAGGTGATGATGCTGAAAGTGGAGGGAGTGGACGATGGATTTGGGACGTCCAGATCTGGACGGTGCTGCTGGTACGTGCTACTGAAGGTGGTCCACCTGATGGACGGCTGCTGTTTGAAACAGCATGATGTTGGAGATGGGATTGATGATGGTGGTGGTTGGTCCTGATGAAGCAGCTACAGACGGTGTTGGCCTTGATGATGGACGGCTGCTGATGGATGCTGCACGTGTGGGATTCTCCAGCTGTTGCCTTAGAGAGTGAACGGCCTACTTGATGATGGTGAGGATGAAGTGGATGGTGGAGATCGGTCATTCATCTACTGGAGATTTAACTCTCCTCCATTGGCACGTGTGGAGAGTGGGCTGCTGTTGGACGGTGGAGATGAAGTTGCTGTAGATGGTGAACTGGACGTGCTGGGATTTGAACTCTGGACGTCAACTGAAGATAGAAGCAGTTGTTGCTGCTTGTGGTGCAGAAGATGGACAGTCCAGATGTTGTGGACGTCTGATCTGTTGGCTTGATATGATGGTGGTCTGGACGGCTGATGTTGTTGGCCGTTTGATAATGGACGGCTGTAGTTTCAGCTACTGCAGGAGATAGCTGCTGGACGATCAGCCCTTCATCATCTACAGGTCCAAGTGTTGGATGGTGATGAAGATCAGCCGTCCATTGCTGATGATGAATGGATGGTGATTGGTAGCAGCTGATGCTTGGCTGAATGGAGGGACGGCTGATGGCTGCTGCTGATGATGGCCGTGTCCAGCAGGTGGATGATCAGCAACAGGACGGTGGAGATGTTGGCTGTTGGATGCTGTTGAGATTTGCTGGAGTGGTTTGCTGGACGGACGTCCTGGAGATGGACTGGACGTGAGGTGACCATTGATCCCACCATCTGGACGGTTGAGATGATCCACATGCTGACCTTGATTGGACGGTGCATGATGCTTGCACTGTGCGACAGGCTGCTGATTGTTGGTGGAGCTTGTGGGACGTCCACTGGATGGACGAATATCCCCCATTGCTTGATTGGAGATGGCCCATGATCATCTTGGAGATGACCATGGATCTGGCGGATGTGATGAAGTCTTCTTCCATGTTGCTTCTTGATGCTTGGATAGCGAGGATTGGATGACCAGATGGTCCCCCTTCCTTGGCTGATTGCAAGAGTGGTGTGGACGGTCCACATGATCCAGCTGAACACACATGAGAGGGTGAAGCTGACTCGAGTTGTAGTTCTTTGGATAGTGGAGATGATCTCCACTTGGCGTTTGATGCAGGCTTGCCCCTCATGTGGACATCCAATCTTCACAGTCCAAACCTTTACGGTCTGGTTTCCTTCAGGGCTGCCCCGATGGTTGATCTTGCTCTGTTCTGGGCCTTTAAACGCCCTGATTGGCTCAGATCCTGTCCATCCTCTCTTGAACACCTGAAGATAGAAAATTCACTTAATGAGGGATAATTAACCAGAAAAATAATGATAATGCCCTTAACAACCAGGGTTAATTATACAATATTAGGTACTCATCACACCCCCCAACCAGCATTTTGCTAGTCTCGAGCAAAACATGCGAAAATCATCTAAGGATTTTTCAAAATACTGCACTCAATCTTATCCTTGACAGTTTTCATCCATCGAAATCATCTCAAGACTTCTCTTATTTCCTAATGAAACAAAGATAGAGAGAAGAAAAGGTTCAATGTATTTATGTGATCCTTCAAGTTATCTAAACAGTAGAGTTTCCAAGGCATACAGTTTTGAGAATATAGATTCTAGTCACTTAGTAAACAACTTAATTGAGTTCAAAGCATTAGTCATTCAATAGAAGCATTCTAAACATTGAGTTCCATGGTGCACTGTGAAGTCTAGCCTTGACACAACTAGGGGTTCAGTCTTCTACTTTCATGTTAACACTGATGATTGAAGAGAATGGTCAGATCAACCAAGTCACTGATTCCGAACCTTGCTACTATTTTTTTTTTCAACATTTTCCAGCTTTTGATTTTTTTTTTTTCAATCAATAACCGATAGCCGAAGACTCCAAAAGGCTCACTTCGTACTACGGTAATGTTTTGTAATGGTAACGACAATGGATGAAAATCCTTGCCCCAAATTACTGTGAATATTCCTTTTTTTCACTCTTTTTCTTTTTCTTTTTCTTTTTTTTTATGTGAACCAAGTAAACAAGGATCTCCAGGCTAGGTGTCTATCACTCTCAACAATCATCAAGTCAACATTATAGTATCAAACTCAAATCCTGGCAATGCAAGTTAGATGTGAACTTGTGAAAATTCATGACTCAATCAATGTTTATCATTTTCTAATAGAAAATTAATGGAAAGAACTCAATTTTAAAATTTACTGAAGCGACTAAACTCTAAGCTTTAACATTGTCATCACTAAATGCCTTTTCATTCTACTATTCAAATTATTTCGAAATCACATAAATCACATAAATCCCTAGATTTTTTTTTTAAGGTTAAAGAAATAATAATTTACAGACAATACAACCACAAAATTTCTTGTTCCTTTTGTGCAATGCACATAGACCACGTATCATCCGACAGACTCCTTCGGCCACAAGATGAGCCACATCCTCACATTTCCCATGATCAATTCAGTTTGGGGTCTTACGCTGCTCATAATACCATGAGAGTGTGCTTCACCTCCTAGCTACCTTAATCCCCTTCATGATTTCTGGGAACAGGGAATATCTGTCGGTTTCAACAGCGATTTCCAACTAAGATCCTCTATCACGGTGCGTTCAACACGAACAGGATGTTTCCAATAAAACCATTTTTTTTGTTTGACCTAAAATAGCAAAGAGATAGACAATTGGAAAGATTTTTCACAGAAATTCCACACCCCCCAACCTAAATGTAACATTGTCCTCAATGTTGAAAAATGAATGCATAGACAATTGCAACATGAGAGCAAAATGGTAAAGAATAGAGGGTAAAGAGTACCTGAGAGGATGAATACTTGTAAGCGCTGGAATTTTCCGAGTTGCCAAAACAAAATACAAGAAACAAACTAACCTACTAGTATACAAAAGGGGATCTCCATCAGACTAGGAGATTAATCCTGATAAACAGGATCTTCCAGAGGGGTGGATTCCTCCTCTGGGGCAAATTCCTCAAGAAAGGGCTTCAAACGCTGCCCGTTCACTTTAAATACATTTCCATTTTTGGGGTTCTCAATCTCGATAGCCCCATGAGGGTAAACAGTTTTGACTACAAAAGGGCCGGTCCATCGAGATTTCAGCTTTCCTGGAAACAGATGTAGCCTAGAATTGTACAAGAGAACTTTCTGAGATGGTTCGAAAGATCTTCGAAGGATATTCCTGTCATGGAATACCTTGTTCGTTCCTTGTATATTCTGGCATTATCATAAGCCTCATTCTGGATTTCCTCCAACTCGTTCAGCTGGGGTTTGCGAAGCGAGCTGGCCTTGTCAAGATTGAAATTGAATTTCTTTATAGCCCAATAGGCTTTATGCTCCAACTCCACAGGCAGATGGCAAGCTTTCCCATAGACAAGTCTATAGGGAGACATTCCAATCGGGGTTTTGTATACTGTACGGTAAGCCCACAACGCATCGGTTAGTCTTAGAGACCAATCCTTGCGGTCTGGATTCACAGTTTTTTCCAAGATGTGTTTGATTTCCCTGTTGGAAACTTCTGCTTGACCACTTGTTTGTGGGTGATAGGGCGTACTCACCTTGTGTGTGATACCATATCTCTTCATCAAAGCCTCGAAAGGTCTGTTACAGAAGTGTGTACCCCCATCACTGATAATGGCTCGAGGTGTCTCAAATCTTGATAGAATATTCTCTTTTAGAAATCGTAGGACCGTTTTGTGATCATTGGTTCTACACGGGATTGCCTCAACCCATTTGGAGACATAATCGATAGCCAATAGGATATATAGATATCCAAATGAGGAAGGGAATGGTCCCATGAAATCGATGCCCCAACAGTCGAAAACTTCGATGATCAATATCGGATTTAAAGGCATCATATTTCTACAGGGAGATTCCTCCCAACTTCTGACAACGGTCACATGCTTTGCAAAAAACATGGGTGTCCTTGAATATTGAAGGCCAGTAGAAACCGCACTGGAGAATCTTGGCAGCGGTTTTCTTAGAAGAGAAATGACCACCACATGCATAAGAATGGCAAAAGGAGATGACACTAGTTTGTTCATTATCTGGAACACACCTCCTTATGATTTGATCTGGGCAGTATTTGAACAAATACGGATCATCCCAGAAAAAGTTGCGTACCTCTGTGAAAAATTTCCTTTTATCTTGTGGGGTCCAATGACTCAGAATTCTTCCTGCAGCAAGATAGTTAACAATGTCAGCAAACCAAGGTTGGCAAGAGACTTCAAACAACTGTTCATCAGGGAAAGTGTCCTTTATCGGTGTTGTCTCTACGGAATCAGAGAGTACTAGGCGAGACAAGTGATCAGCTACTACGTTTTCTACTCCCTTTTTGTCTCGGATCTCAAGGTCGAATTCTTGGAGCAAAAGGATCCACCTGAGCAAGCGAGGCTTAGCATCTTTCTTAGAAAGAAGATACTTGAGAGCCGCATGATCAGTAAAAATCACAATTTTGGACCCAATCAAGTAAGATCTGAACTTGTTAAGTGCAAAGACTACGGCAAGGAGTTCCTTTTCCGTAGTAGAGTAGTTTACTTGCGCACTGTTCAAGGTTCTACTCGCGTAGTATATAACATAGGGCTTCTTGTCTTTTCTTTGCCCCAAAACTGCCCCAACAGCGTAGTCACTTGCGTCACACATGATTTCAAAAGGTATAGTCCAATCGGGTGGTTGCATTATCGGTGCGCTCACTACAAGAAATTCCATTTTTACCGACGAATGATTTCGTCGGTAATCAGTAAAATTTCTTCGGGAAATCTTTTTCCCGACGAAATAATTCGCGGCTAACATCGTCGCAGAAAAGCCGTCGGTAAAGGTTTTTACCGACGAAATAATTTTTCGTAGGTAATAATTACACAATTACCGACGAAAATATTCGTCGGGCAAACATATGAATTTTTGTCGGGAATGAAAATGATATGTCGGTGAAAAATCTTTTACCGACGAAATAATTCGTAGGTAAAAACATGTTAAAACGTTTACCGACGGAATAATTCGTTGGTAAAAGTCTGTAAAAAGTTTTTACCGACGAAATATTTCGTCGATAAAAGTTTCCAGTATATTATCACCGACGAAATATTTCAGTCGGTAAAAAGTTTTTACAGACTTTTACCGACGAATGATTTCGTCGGTAAAAGTTTTTCCTATCTCGGTTTCATTTGTTTTCAAAATTCAGAAAAATTCCTGATATACACCTGTAAAAAAACCTATACATTTTCTCCTATTCACATCCACAAACATACAAATAAACAAATCTACATCATCCATACACAAATAATCCATTCCACATCCACAAACAAACAATATTCATCCACATACAAATACATACAATTTAAAAGTCGTATATTAAAAAAAATAATCAGGAAGATGAAGGCGGAGGTGGTGGGGCATCGGCGCCAAGGCGTGCAGCGAGAGCCTGAAACATCTCCTGCATCCGTCGCTCATGCTCCTGCCGCAACTCGTCGATCCTCCTCTCCTGCTCCTCCCGTCGCCTCTCCTCCTCCTCCCGTCGCCTCTGCTCCTCCTCCCTCTGCCTCTCTAGCTGCTCTCGAATCCCATCGACGACGACCCGTAGCTGCCTGAACCTCTCTCTCTGCGATGTCAGCTCGGCGTTTCTCACCAGCTACGGATCGGCTGGAGCCAGCTCTAGTTTGTGCCATGAGCTTAGCACCATGGCCAAGCCCATGCACATATCCAGAACGGGTGCCAAGCACCTCGCTCAGGATTTCTGGCTCACTCCGCTGACTACCATCGGGAGTGGGCTGACTGCGTATGGTGTCCATCGCCGCCTGTAATGAAAAGATATGAAATTTCATAAAAAATGACATGAATGACATTATTATTAATCAATGCGCAATTAAATTTTACAAAGTAAAGATTTTTACCCAATGCTCACTGGCTCTAGGATGAACCCAAGATCCCGTTGCCTACCGACAGTGAGTCCCTCTGTAGAGGTCTACTGGTCCAGGCTCCTAGCCAGTGACGGAATCCCGCTGCGCAATCGAAAGGAAAAAAGACTTATAATAAATGCCAATCAAAATAATATATTAACTTAATAATCATCAATAATTTCTTACCATGTCGTAACAATGTCATACAAATGACTTTGAACCAGCTACGTGGTTCACTTGTAACTTTTCCCTGTTCGCAGAATTTATTCTACTCCTCTTCTGAACACATTATACAAAATACATTTCTATTAATTACGAATTTAATTGTTACCGTAAGATATCGTACATGTAAATATTACCTGAAAAGCCTCCGACGAAAATCTCTCGCAGAGTATCCGCCAGTCGTCTGTAGTAACGTGTGGCGGTGCGGACAGTACGACCTCATCGTGTGTCCTGCACCGCTTGTACCGCTGGTGCAACTCTCTGCGGTACTCCTTGAACCGCTCTCTAATCATGTCGTCGACGGCATGAGAAATGTAGGGAACATTCAAATCGAATTCAAATTTATCCTGCAGTTTCGTAAATAATAAATTAAGGCAATAAACTTATTAACAATAGGACTTAACTGTAAATGAACTTTCACAAAAGAAAATTTCAATTTACTAAACTTTACCTGAAGGTGCTGACGGATGAGCTGTCGCACATCATCTGTCACGTCAGTCCAATGGGGGGTGGTGGCGAGGATCAGAGATTGGCATGGAACACCGACCTCAGACGTAAACAATCTGGCACTGTCCCCAACAGGTCTAAGGCAGTCCTGTGGGAACTCTACCGCCACCCTACCCTCACGCGTAAGTCGCTCTAAAACTAACCCACGCGTGGGTCCACGTCCTCGTCGGCTGGTAGAAGATGCTGTTGCGAAAAGATATATGTAAGTAATAATATAAACAGAAATCACTAAATAAATGTCTAGACTTACATGTAGTGCCCGGTGTATGCTGAACCGAAGGATCAGATGACTGTGATGCACCGTTCGACGTCGATGCTGTCTGCGTCGCATCACGAGTGGAAGGGGTAGATCCAGTGCGCGAACGACCTGATCTCCCACCTGGTGCCATGACTGAATATATCTGAAATACAAACTTATAAATTTAAACAATGTCAATGCAAGTTTATGAACATAATTGTAGAGTGAATTTGTGCTTATGCTTAAAGAAATGATAAAAATATGATTAGACCATTACACTATAATGCAAGCAGAATATAATAAAACCGTAAACAGAATATAATAAAACCGTAAACAGAATATAAAAGTTGAAAAATCCATTACACATTGTCATTCTATATTAAATACATATATCTCATTGTAATACAAATCAACTTCGGATCAACTATCCGAAATACTCTCTGCGTAAGTTATCGTACGCTGCAGATGTATATGTCAAGCTGTATGAAGCACTCGACATTGTTATAGCCAACATGCCAGTCATAATAGGAGAAATCTGATCTCTCGGGACTCCATTCAGATGTGCAAGTGATAATGTCGCATCTTCCATACGAAGTTTTCCGCGGTTATATTCCTCAATCAGGTCCGGAATTTCTTTGAGATTGTATAATCTTTCATCTGAGTCATCGTCTTCCTCCCTACATTTCTCGACCAGACCGGGTATCTCTCTGGCCCTACCAGAAGAATATAAGGCTGGAAATTCTATCCGCAACAGCTGATGAAGTATGCTGCGTGCTTCCGCTACGCTCCAGTTTGTGGAGGACATGATCAGAAGGTGACTTAACTGTAAATGTAGATTATAAACAAGTCAATTCAGGAAAAAAATCATGACTTGTAAAACATATATACATGTAATAATCAAATTAATCGAATTAAAAATTACATGTAAATCTTGTATACATTTAATAATCGTCGTCTGAATCATTATCGCTTAGGACTCTTTCTTCTTCACCATCACTATCACTGATCAGAATTTCCTCTTCATCGTCTGCAACGTTGTCATCGATGAAAGCGCTATCATCTCTAACAATGTCATTTATGATTGAGGCATCAACATGATCAAGTGACACATCATCTCTATTCAATTGCACCATATCAATATCAACATTTGGATTATTCCCTCTATCCCAAGATGGCATGTCTTCTTGGTATGCTTGTTCAACTGACGACGTTCTATTACTCCCTTCATCGTTATCTTCAACGTCTACTTCGGGAACGTCAAATATGTTCCTGGGCTTTATTTTCTGCACCACGTGCCAAGAGCCGCCTAACTTGGTGTCAGCGAGATAAAATACTTGTTCGGCTTGGCCGGCTATGATAAATGGGTCATCTTTAAACCACTTTCGAGATAAATTTACGCTCGTGAAGTAATTATCAGTCTGTATTCCCAACTTTTTATTTCCAATGTCCCACCAATCGCATTTAAATAAGTACACCCGCTTTCTCATACAATAACTCAGCTCAATAATATCCGTCAAAATGCCATAAAAATCAATTTCGACCTCCTCATGTGTTCCCTTCACAACCACACCACTATTTTGTGTGGTCCTATATTTCTCACGCTCCTCAGTGTGGAACCGAATCCCGTTTACAATACAACCTGTATATCTAGATACACGTCTATCAGGGCCACACGCCAGTGAGTAGAGCGCATCAGACGCATCCGCAGAGTTGCTAGCGCGCAACATCTTCATCTATCATCACGTACAGAATATAAATGTACGTTTAGGCGTTTAAAATTACGTGTAAATATTGTGCAATACAACAATATTGTAAGTGTGGTGAGATAGAAGGTAAATTAATTTTACACGTTTTGCAAACCATTCTGGAAACAAATCCTGATGCATTCGATCATAATTTGTAGGGTATTAGGACTTCATCTCCTCGATGTGTTCGCTATACACAATTGGTATGTTGTAAGCAAGAAATTTTGAGATTAAAACTGTCTGTAGATATACAATAATTATGTGCGAAGACTTACTCCAAGTACGACTCTATTTCTTCACAGTTATGCAACGCATACCACCGCGCCTTCGCTTGATCCCGAGGGTCCATATCCTGAAACGTTGGCGATCCTAAAGGACGGACGTTATGTGCGAATACAGATATGAGTCCTTGTTCATGCTCCTGCCCTGCATCGGCATTACGATCTTCTCAGTTGAATCTAGTCTCTATGCCACGAAGATACATGGAGCAAAATGTCAGGCACTCATTATCAATGTACGCCTCAGCAATGGATCCCTCTGGACGTGCCTTATTCCTCACATATTGTTTTAATGTACGCCTCAAAAATTTATGATCATTGTTCTATTACCTTTCGATCGGATACATCCAACGATATTGTACTGGGCCTGCAAGCTTCGCTTCGTGCGGTAAGTGAATCGCTAGGTGTACCATGACATCGAAAAACGCAGGTGGAAATATTCTTTCAAGTTTGCAAAGGATTACGACAATATCCTTCTCCAGTCGTTTAATAACCTCTACATTCAAAGATTTCGAACACAAATCCTTAAAGAATATCCCCAACTCAATCAGCGTAGCACTGACATCCTTGTTAAGGAATCCACGAATTGCAATCGGTAGTAGGCGTTGCAGAAGGACGTGACAGTCATGACTTTTCATTCCTATTACCTTACAGTCCGTAATGTTTACGCGCCGAGAGATATTCGATGCATACCCGTCGAAAAATTTCACCTTGTTCAACCATTCACATACACATTTTTTCTATAGTTTTGTCAATGTGTAGCAGGCTGCTGGTATAGTATATGAATTTCCATGTGGTTGCAAGTGCAACTCTTTCCTTAAACCCATTGCTTGTAGATCCAATCGAGCCTTAAAACTGTCTTTTGTTTTCTTCTCTATGTTCATCAATGTTCCAAAGACATTGTCACATATATTCTTCTCAATATGCATGACATCCAAGTTGTGTCGTAATTTTAGATGACTCCAATAAGGCAACTAAAAAAAAATGCTCTTCTTCCTCCAGTTGTACTCCAATACTGTACGTTTTCTCTTCTTCAAGTTCGGTGCCTTACCAAATCTAACTTCTTCAATGTTACTCAGCTGTTGTAACACATCTTCTGCAGATAGTTCTTTCGGTGGTGGCCTATGATCTTGTTTGCCATCAAAGATTACCGTCTTCCTACGCCAACTATGATCCCTCGGAAGGAAGCGACGATGGCCCATATAACACATTTTCTTACCATGCTTCAATGACAATGAACAAGTCTCAGTACTACATGTAGGACAAGTCAACTTTCCCTTCATGCTCCACCCAGACAAATTTCCATATGCAGGGAAGTCATTTATTGTCCACAAGACCGCTGCGTGCAATCGAAATGGATTAAAACCATCACTTGCAAGACCTAGCCGAACATTGCGAGAATCCTCTGCAAACCAGTCATATTGCTTATCAAAATGTTGCCAGGCTTCAGAGTCAGCGGCATGCCTCAATGTATTATCATCATGAAGGCGTTTCTCCTTATGCCACCTCATATCTTCAACCGTCTTGCTCGACGTAAACAATCTTTGTAATCTGGGTTTCAATGGAAAGTACCTTAACACCTTTTGTGGAATTTTCTTACGCTTACCTTCGTCATATTTCCACCTAGACTCTCCACATTGTGGACACTCCTCAACATTTTCATGTTCTTTCCAATACAATACACAATCATTTATACATGCATGTATGAGGATGTAACCAAGGCCCAAGTCTCGCATTAACGATTTTGCCTCGTAATGAGACTTAAGCAATGTCTCACCTTCAAGTAATACTTCTTTCAACAAGCCAAGTAACATGTCGAACGATTTGTTACTCCAACGATTTATTGTCTTTAAATGAAGTAACCTTGTAAGGAAATTCAACTTGGAGAAGTTCCGACACCCCGGATAGAGTGGACGTTGCGCATCCCTCAACAACCTACTAAACTTTTCTGATTCGGCATCACCCATAGGAGGAATATCCTGGCTAGTACTTGTCGCTGCAAAATCTGTATCCGCAATTGTTCCCCTTAACACATCCCCAATGATATCTTGCATATCGTCAACATCTTCATCCTCGTCATTACGCACAATTGGGTCAGCAAGGACTTCAGTGGCCTCAACTCTTTGGTGGAAGTCTTCACCATGATGAATCCACCAAGTGTAACCCTGGTCAATCCCAACTATGAACAAATCATCTTCCACTTTGTCCAATGTCTTGTGAATCATGTTCTTGCATTTTCGGCCAGGACACCTAATTCTATTACCTGAATCTGCCCGATCTCTCACAAATTCCATGAACTCCTTAACACCTTCTTTATACTCTGGGCCAAACCGATTCTTAGCTTGCATCCAACTCTTATCCATATCTACAATGCAAAGATTAGAGTCGGGTTTAGTTTAGGTGACATGAGTTTAGGATTAGGTTTAGTCATAGGTTGAGATTTTCGAGTTTGAGATCGGGTTTAGGGTTAGGTTGCTGAGTTTGGGTCTAAGTTTAGGCTAGGTGAATGGATTTAGGAATAGGTGTAGGTTTAGTTTAGGTGACATGAGCTTATGATTAGGTTTAGGGCATAGGTTTGGATTTGCGGGTTCGGGATCGAGTTTCGGGTTTGGTTCTCGTGTTTGGGTCTAGGTTTAGGTTAGGTGAATGGATTTAGGAATAGGTGTAGGTTTAGGTTAGATGGAATGAGTTTAGGATTAGGTTTAGGGCATAGGTTTGGATTTGCGGGTTCGGGATCGGGTTTTAGGTTTGGTTCTCGTATTTGGGTCTAGGTTTAGGTTAGGTGAATGGATTTAGGAATAGGTGTAGGTTTAGGTTAGATGACATGAGTTTAGGATTAGGTTTAGGGCATAGGTTTGGATTTGCGGGTTCGGGATCGAGTTTCGGGTTTGGTTCTCGTGTTTGGGTCTAGGTTTAGGTTAGGTGAATGGATTTAGGAATAGGTGTAGGTTTAGGTTAGATGACGTGAGTTTAGGATTAGGTTTAGGGCATAGGTTTGGATTTGCGGGTTCGGGATCGAGTTTCGGGTTTGGTTCTCGTGTTTGGGTCTAGGTTTAGGTTAGGTGAATGGATTTAGGAATAGGTGTAGGTTTAGGTTAGATGACATGAGTTTAGGATTAGGTTTAGGGCATAGGTTTGGATTTGCGGGTTCGGGATCGGGTTTCGGGTTTGGTTCTCGTGTTTGGGTCTAGGTTTAGGTTAGGTGAATGGATTTAGGAATAGGTGTAGGTTTAGGTTAGATGACATGAGTTTAGGATTAGGTTTAGGGCATAGGTTTGGATTTGCGGGTTCGGGATCGAGTTTCGAGTTTGGTTCTCGTGTTTGGGTCTAGGTTTAGGTTAGGTGAATGGATTTAGGAATAGGTGTAGGTTTAGGTTAGATGACGTGAGTTTAGGATTAGGTTTAGGGCATAGGTTTGGATTTGCGGGTTCGGGATCGAGTTTCGGGTTTGGTTCTCGTGTTTGGGTCTAGGTTTAGGTTAGGTGAATGGATTTAGGAATAGGTGTAGGTTTAGGTTAGATGACATGAGTTTAGGATTAGGTTTAGGGCATAGGTTTGGATTTGCGGGTTCGGGATCGGGTTTCGGGTTTGGTTCTCGTGTTTGGGTCTAGGTTTAGGTTAGGTGAATGGATTTAGGAATAGGTGTAGGTTTAGGTTAGATCACATGAGTTTAGGATTAGATTTAGGGCATAGGTTTGGATTTGCGGGTTCGGGATCGAGTTTCGAGTTTGGTTCTCGTGTTTGGGTCTAGGTTTAGGTTAGGTGAATGGATTTAGGAATAGGTGTAGGTTTAGGTTAGATGACATGAGTTTAGGATTAGGTTTAGGGCATAGGTTTGGATTTGCGGGTTCGGGATCGAGTTTCGGCTTTGGTTCTCGTGTTTGGGTCTAGGTTTAGGTTAGGTGAATGGATTTAGGAATAGGTGTAGGTTTAGGTTAGATGACATGAGTTTAGGATTAGGTTTAGGGCATAGGTTTGGATTTGCGGGTTCGGGATCGGGTTTCGGGTTTGGTTCTCGTGTTTGGGTCTAGGTTAAGGTTAGGTGAATGGATTTAGGAATAGGTGTAGGTTTAGGTTAGGTACCATGAGTTTAGGATTAGGTTTAGGGCATAGGTTTGGATTTGCGGGTTCGGGATCGAGTTTCGGGTTTGGTTCTCATGTTTGGGTCTAGGTTTAGGTTAGGTGAATGGATTTAGGAATCGGTGTAGGTTTAGGTTAGATGACATGAGTTTAGGATTAGGTTTAGGGCATTGGTTTGGATTTGCGGGTTCGGGATCGGGTTTCGGGTTTGGTTCTCGTGTTTGGGTCTAGGTTTAAGTTAGGTGAATGGATTTAGGAATAGGTATAGGTTTAGGTTAGATGACATGAGTTTAGGATTAGGTTTAGGGCATAGGTTTGGATTTTTGGGTACGGGATCGGGTTTAGGGTCGCATTTTCGTGTTTGGGTCAAGGTTTAGGTTAGGTGAATGGATTTAGGAATAGGTGTAGGTTTAGGTTAGATGACATGAGTTTAGGATTAGGTTTAGGGCATAGGTTTGGATTTGCGGGTTCGGGATCGGGTTTCAGGTTTGGTTCTCGTGTTTGGGTCTAGGTTTAGGTTAGGTGAATGGATTTAGGAATAGGTGTAGGTTTAGGTTAGATGACATGAGTTTAGGATTAGGTTTAGGGCATAGGTTTGGATTTGCGGGTTCGGGATCGGGTTTCGGGTTTGGTTCTCGTGTTTGGGTCTAGGTTTAGGTTAGGTGAATGGATTTAGGAATAGGTGTAGGTTTAGGTTAGGTGACATGAGATTAGGTTTAGGGCATAGGTTTGGATTTGCGGGTTCGGGATCGGGTTTAGGGTCGCATTTTCGTAGCTTATAGGGTCTAGGTTTAGAGTTAGATGAATTGAGTTTAGGTTTCGGTTTAGCCATAGCTTATAGGTTTTAGTTTTAGGTTTATGGTTTCGGGTTTAGGGTGTAGGTCTTGGAGACTCAAGCAACTTAAGGATAGCTCCGACGCACATCCGGGTCTGCTCTACACAAAGCGGGCCTGTCCAAATTGCCAGGCCACCCATATTGCTGTCCATAGGAAATGGACAGCTTCATCATCATGGTCATAACAGCGGTTCCCACCTTCCAGGGACCCCCGCTCAACACCCGGATATCTCCGACGCACATCCGGGTCTGCTCCATTAATTTCGAGCTAATACATAAACACGGGCATGTCCAAATGGCCAGGCCACCCATATTGCTGTCCATAGGAAATGGACAGCTTCATCATCATGGTCATAACAGCAGGTTCCCACCTTCCAGGGACCCCCGCTCAACACCCGGATAGCTTCGACGCACATCCGGGTCTGCTCCATTAATTTCGAGCTAATACATAAACACGGGCCTGTCCAAATGGCCAGGCCACCCATATTGCTGTCCATAGGAAATGGACAGCTTCATCATCATGGTCATAACAGTGGTTCCCACCTTCCAGGGACCCCCGCTCAATACCCGGATAGCTCTGACGCACATCCGGGTCTGCTCCATTAATTTCGAGCTAATACATAAATACGGGCCTGTCCAAATGGCCAGGCCACCCATATTGCTGTCCATAGGAAATGGACAGCTTCATCATGGTCATAACAGCGGTTCCCACCTTCCAGGGACCGCCGCTCAACAACCGGATAGCTCCGACGCACATCCGAGTCTGCTCCATTAATTTCGAGCTAATACATAAACACGGGCCTGTCCAAATGGCCAGGCCACCCATATTACTATCCGTAGGAACAGGACAACTTCATCATCATGGTCTAAACCGCGGTTCCCACCTTCCAGGGACCCCCGCTCAACATCAACATCAATCAACTACTCTTAATCACAAGTATCATGTTCGTCATCTAATTTGCCACTAAATGATAATATAATAAAATCAGTCGCCCATCCAAGGATGGATAGATTGAAATGCTATCATTATTTCCATTTAAATGCCCAAGCCTAAATTTCGACAGCATCTCCCCCTATCTCTCCAGATATATTTATCTTACATTTAATTTCCACGTCAACTATCCACACTTTGTGTGGATTAAATTGACAATGGAATTAAACATAAGAAACATATCCAGAGAGAATAGGAGAGTTACCGCACGAAACTAATGACAGAGCATGTAAATGACAAACAACGATAACATTCCAATCTATCCAACCTTGGACTGTCCAACAGGACAATTTGGCAGATTTCTATACCTCCAAAACACACTTTATCTATGCTCGGCAATATAGAAATCTCCAAATGGGCTAACTGATTCTATTATACTACCATTTGTGGACAAAAAATAACTATTAATAATAAGCCAAATACATCCACAACATACATCCACATAAATCAACCACGGGTAGCTCCGACGCACATCCCGGGTTTGCTCCATCAATTCCAGATACACAAGCACATGAAAATGACAGAATCATCAACACCATGAATCAAGTCTAATCAAATACCTAATGACTGCTACTTTCTCAACAAATAAGTATGTATGGGGCCCACCATGGGAATCGGATTGCGTGCGGAGTAACTCTGCACGCTCTTATCATGTAGAGTAAATTCAGTTGGGCCCACCTAGAATGTATGTGATTTATCTATTCCGTCCTTATGTTTTTTCAGCTCATTTTAGTGGTTGAGCCCAAAATTTAAGCATATCCAAATCTCAAGTGGACCATGCCATGGGAAACCATGGGAATAATGATTTCCACCATTCCCAGGACTTACAGTGATCATTATTTGTCATCCAACCTATTCATAAGATCACATGGATATGGATGAAGGGAAAACACAAATATCAGCTTGATCCAAAACTTCTGTGTCCTCTAAGAATTTTTCAATGATAGACATTCAGTTCACACTTGTGCTGTGGTCCACTTTAGATTTTGATATGCTTCATTTTTGGGCACCAGCTGTTCCCATCTTCGGGGGCCCCACAGCCAGTGGACAGCGACGGTGGGCCCCACAGGCAGTGGACAGCGACGTGGGCCCCACAGGCAGTGGACAGCGACCGTGGGCCCCACAACCAGTGGACAACGACATGGGCCCCACAGCCAGTGGACAGCAACAGTGGGCCCTACAATTACGTATTTCATTTTTTTTTTAATTTGTAAAACAAAATTTTGGATTTTAAATTTTTAAATCCCTAATTAGGGATTTTAATATTGAAATCCCTAATTAGGAGATTTTAATTTCGAAATCCCTAATTAGGGATTTAATAAATCAGTGGGCCCCACCAAATTGTAGACAGCTAAGGTGGACCCCACATGCAATGGACGATGGAAAGCGACGGTGGGACCCACATGCAATGGACGATAGAAAGCGACGGTGGGACCCACCAACATGCATTGGACAGCGATGGTGGGACCCACATGCATTGGATTTTGGGAGTGGGCCCCACAATCAACAACGAGGAGAGAGGGAGAGAGGGGAAATGGAGCAAGAAGGAAGGGGGAGAGGGTTACTGGAGGAGGCGGCGGCGTACGGAGGTCGGTGGAGGCGAGTGGCGACCGGCGACACTGGTCGGCTGGGGGGGGTGGTCGGCTGAGGCGGTGGGCCGCCGGTGACGTTGACGGTCGGCGGTCGGAGATGAGGGAGAGCCGAGATGGGTGGGCCGGCAGCGCGCGCGCGAGAGAGAGAGAGGAGAGAGAACAGAGCGAGAGTGAGAGAGATGGAGAGAAATGAGGGAGGCCCGATCGGGTAAGTGAAATAAAAGACTTTACAGACAAAAATTTTTGTCGGTAAAAGCACATTTTTCGTCGGTAAAAGTCCTCTTTTTCACTTGGGCGGGAATCAAATATTATTACCGACAGGCAATAATCGTCGGGGAAAGTGACTTTTGCCGATGAAAACTTTCGTCGGTAAAAGTCCTCTTCCTTAACTTACGCAGATACTACACATTATTACCGACAGACAATAATCGTCGCCAAAAAAAGACTTTTACCGACGAAAATATTCGTCGGTAAAAGCCAAATTTCTTACTTTATTTTTTAGCGACGGGTAGTTTCGTCGGTAATAAACTTTTTACCGACGAAATCATGATTTCGTCGGTAAAAGTGTGTACTGGAATGTATTTTACCGACGATTACTTTATTTCGTCGGGGAAATGGCTTTTTACCAACGAAAATAATTTCGTCGGTAATACTTTCGTCGGTAAAACACCGTTTTCTTGTAGTGACTGGTCAACATGCCTTTAAGCTTGGTGAAAGCTTCTTGGCAGTCATTGGTCCACTCGAATGGAGCATCCTTTTGCAGGAGATTGCATAATAGACGAGAGATATGACTAAAGTCCTTTATAAATCTCCTATAGAATCCTGCATGACCCAAGAAAGAACGAATGTTTCGTACACTTATGGGGGCTGGTAGGTTGGCAATTAAGTCGATCTTTGCCTTGTTTACTTCTATTCCGTTGGACGAAATATTATAGTCCAAGAACAATTCCCTTTTGAACCATAAAATGACACTTTTCCCTAATTCAAAACAAGATTCTTTTCTTCACACCTTGTCAAGACCAATTGCAAATGATTCAAACATTCATCAAAGGAACAACCAAATACAGAGAAGTCGTCCATGAAGACTTCCAAGAAATGTCCAACCATGTCAGAGAAAATGCTGAGCATGCATCTCTGAAAAGTGGCAGGAGCATTACACAGTCCGAAAGGCATCCTCTTGTACGAAAGGTGCCAAATGGACAAGTGAATGTGGTTTTCTCTTGATCTTCTAGGGCAATCTCTATTTAGTTGTATCCAGAGTACCCATCTAGGAAATAGTAATAGGAGTGACCAGCTAACCTTTCTAACATTTGATTAATGAATGGTAAAGGAAAGTGGTCCTTCCTTAATAACAGTATTCAGTTTCCTATAGTCGATACACATTCTCCAACCCGTAGTGACTCTAGTTGGTACCAACTCATTGTCTGCATTCGCAACTATGGTAACTCTAGATTTTTTTGGTACCACTTGGGTTGGACTTACCCATTGGCTATCTGAAATAGGGTAGATGATACCCACATCCAATAGCTTGAGGACCTCGGCTTTAACCACTTCAGTCATGTTTGGATTCAATCTCCTTTGTGGTTGTCTAGAGGGTTTAGCATTCTCCTCGAGGTGTATCCAATGGGTACAAATCAGGGGATCAATTCCCTTGATGTCAGCAATTGTCCAACCTATGGCATCCTTGTGTTCCTTAAGAACATTGATCAATTTGTCCTCTTGGTCTTTATCAAGGTGAGATGAAATAACCACAGGAAAAGTATTGCCTTGACCCAAGTATGTATATTTCAGTTCCAAAGGTAATGGCTTCAGGTCAATCTTTGGTGCTTCAATTCTCGATGGTAGAGGTTGTGAATCATTTAGAGAGAGTTTTTCAAAATGGGGCCTCCACTGGTTTGTATCATGCACAAGGGTGGATTCTAACAATCCATTCACCACTTCCACAATTGTCTCATCATCAGAATCGGCAAAGTGGGCTAGACATGCTTCTAAGGGTTCGGACAGAGAGGTTAGAAGGAATTCTTCTTCCATGAGGGTATCGATCAGGTTGGCCTCATGGATCTCATCATCATTCCCTTGTTGTTTACACATGTTGAAAACATTTAGCTCTAACTTCATATTGCCAAATGAAAACTTCACGACCCCATTCCTGCAGTTGATCACAGCATTGGAAGTTGCCAGGAATGGTCGGCCAAGAATAACAGGTATTTGGGTGCTAACATTTGCTACAGGTTGGGTATCCAAGACGATGAAGTCTACTGAGAAGTAGAATTTGTCGACTTGTACCAACACATCTTCCACTGATCCTCTCGGTATCCGTACAGATTGATCGGCAAGTTGCAAGGTGGTCCTGGTAGGTTTCAATTCACCAAGTCCCAGCTGTTCGTAAACCGAGAAAGCTATAAGATTGACACTTGCCCCTAAGTCAAGAAGTGCTTGTTCGACCCGGAAGTTCCCTATTATGCAAGTAATAGTAGGACTTCCTGGATCTTTGTATTTTGGGGGAGAGTTTTGGTTAATGATAACACTAACCTGTTCAGTCAAAAAGGCTTTCTTTTGTACATTGAGCTTGCGCTTAATAGTACAAAGATCTTTCAGAAACTTGGCATATGAAGGTATCTGCTTGATTGCATCCAACAAGGGTATGTTGATTTTCACTTGTTTAAAAACTTCCAAGACATCTTGAGCTTTAACCATTGCTTTGGATGAGAGTAGGCGTTGGGGAAACGGGACCACTGGCTCGAAAACATGTTCTGTCTCCTTCTCAGGTTGATCATCACTAGATTTGTCATCACTCTTCGATTTAGATGATTCCTTAGGTTTATCAACTGTCCTAGGAATATCTTTTTCAATCACCTTACCACTTCTTAGGGTGGTGACAGATTTAGCGTGCTCAACATGAGGGTTGGAAGAACCTGAATCATTCACCTCATATTGTCCCTTCGGGTTAGGTTGAGGTTGGGCCGGAAAGGTCCCTTTCTCCTTAACATTCTGTCATGATTCGATTCTTTCAACGGAAGTTTTGAGCTCTTGGAGGGTTTGCATGATGTGCGTGATGTTCTGATCTTGTCTCTGATTGATTTGAGCTTGTCCCTCCATGAATGTATGCAAAGTATCCTCTAGGGTCTTCCTTGGTGGGGGCACATACGGTGTGCCAGTGGAAGACACTTGAGGATTATTGCCTACATTGGCAGTTTGTCCGTTTCTCCAACTGAAGTTGGGATGGTTCCGCCAATTAGGATTATACGTGTTTGACATTGGGGCATTGAAAGGCCTTTGATAAGTATTCACGACATTGGCTTGATCGTGCAATAATTCTTGAAAAGATGTGATTGTAGGACAACCCTTGGTAAAGTGTGCATCGCTCTTACAAATGTCACAAACACCTTCAGTTTCCCTGGTTTTAATAGCGTTGACCTTCCTTAATTCCATGGCTTCTATTTTACGTGTGAGCCCTGCTATCTTTGCATTGACATCGTCATCCTCGGTTAAAAGATAAACATCTCTTTTTTCATTGGGCCCAGACTTGGTCTTAGCGGGTTTGTCAGATGTGTCCCAAGATTGGGAATTTTCTGCTAAGAAGTCAAAGTATTCCATAGGGCCTCATCAGAACCTTTGCTCATAAACTCCCCATTACACATCATTTCTACGAATTGGCGCATGACTGGGCTCAATCCATTATAGAAGAAGCTAATCAAGCGCTATGTTTCGTAGCCATGATGTGGGCAGGCAAGTAAGAGTTCCTTGAAACGTTCCGAACACTGAAAAAAAGTTTCATTCTCCTTTTGGGAGAAATTCATTATATCTCGTTTCAGGGTGTTGGTCTTATGAATAGGGAAAAACTTTTTAAGAAATTCCTTAGTCATCTCTTGCCATGTCCCTATGGTTCTGGGCCTTAAAGAGTGCAACCAAGACTTGGCCTTCTCCTTCAAGGAAAAAGGAAATAGTTTTAACCTAACCACGTCATCAGAAACGTTGTCGTAATGCAAAGTAGCGATTACTTCATCGAATTCCCTCAAATGTAAATAGGGACTTTCAGTGTCGAGTCCATGAAATTTAGGAAGTAACTGTATCACTCCAGGTTTAAAATCAATGTTGCCCGCATTCACCGGAAAAACCATACAAGAAGGAGTACTCGTTCTTGCAGGTTGCAAGTAATCACGTAAACTCCTAAATGGTGGCTCATTGTGTACTTCATTCTCATCTTGATCATATTCATTTTCATTCTCGGCCATGTTTATGGTTAATTCACAAGTATCAGGAAGTTTTCTAACACAGTGATTGTATAGACCTTCAACCAAAATTCCGTTGCTTAGAAGACGTCTTGTGTGATCACGAGTCCACTTACGCATAAACACTAAATAGGGAGATAAGGAAAGAGGTTACCCGGAAAGAAGAACACTTGGCTATGAGTGATTCCTGAGAGAAACAAAATAAAAGAAGTTAGTATACTATTGACAATATATATACAAAAACCTATTCCAAAAATATTCTTAAACTGATGCCAAATCCCCGGCAACGGCGCCAAAAACTTGCTACAATCCGAAGATTGCACACCCAAGTGCAGGTAGCGAAGTAGTAAAATACTCGGTAAGACCGAGGTCGATCCACAGGGATTGGGGTTAAGAACACTTAAAGAGGAATTAGTTTAGGTGAGTGAGATGAAATCTGGTTTATCCACAAGAGTGGAGCAAGTTGTGTGTGGTGAAAGACTAAAATAGAAAATGGGCTAAGGCATCAGGGATCCACCTTTGATTCATTCACAAGATTCGATTCGTTGGTCCAACTATAACTCAACTGGAATTGAATAAAGATTCATTCCAACCGGAAGATAAAATAATTAAACCATTTGCATATTTCATAAAAGATGGTGATCTGAACCGATTGATTTGACCATGAAGCACTCGTTAGTTGATCGCAGGGAATTCCAAGCATCCACTGTGCCCGGAGTCGACAATGGATCAAGAAATTGTACAGATCAACAACTTTGCCAACAAGTTAACCGATAAGATCACAATTCATACGATTAAATGCATACTTACAAGATAGGAGGCTTTGATTGACCGATCCAACCAGTTAAGATCTTGTCTATCGATCGCAGGGAATCCAAAGCATCCAATGTGCCCGGAGTCTACAATGGATCAAGGGATTTTACAGATCGATGACTTTACCTGCACTAGCTCGATGACCGTAGGGAATCCAAAGCATCCAACTTGCCCGGAGTCGACGATGGATCAATGGACTTTATCGATCATGAACTAGCTAATTGGTGTGCAAGGGATCCCAAGCATCCAACGTGTCCGGAGTCGACGATGGATCAAGGGGCTTGCACAACAATAGCGTCCGCCGAGGTAGGATAACCAAACCAATCAACCAAAGAGAACTCCAACAATTACACCACACAATGTTGAACCAAAAGAACCAAGGCTTACAAATTTCTTCAAAGGCTTCACCCCTAGCCTTAGCTAGAGGTTTAGCCAACCATGCTACAATGGAAGACTAAATTCTCTACAAAGGAGAAAACTATTCTACACTACAAAAGAAAGAAAGAAAACTAAAGAAGAGAAGGGAGGAGTTGTAGAGAATGGGATGAGATGGGATTTTGAGGGACGATTCAAATGAGGAGGAGAGGCCTCCTTTTATAGGCTTTTGAGAGGCTTCCAAGCCTCCACCCTAAGCCTAGGTGGCACCCAAGCCTAGGTGGCACTTCATGTGTTGGGATGAGAGCAAGAGAGAGAGAGAAGGACATGTGTTGGGATGAGAGAAGGAGAGAGAGAGAGGGACATGTGTTGGGATGAGAGCAAGAGAGAGAGAGAACTAGAGAGAGAGAGAGAGAAAAAGAGAGAGAGAAGGAGAGAGAGAGAGCTTCTCTCTTACAGCCATGGAGGAGATGATGAGAAGGATCAAGGGGTCCACTGGATGGTGGAGAGCTGGCCGCTGGTGTGGTCCACCTTGGATTGAAGGACACATCCAGAAGATGGATGGTTGGGATGTAGAACTTCTGCTGCACATGTGGAGGTGGGAACGACCTCCCTTGTTGCTGCTTGAATGGATGTGCAGACGTCTTTCTTCTACTGAAACGCTGATCGGAGAGGACTCGTCCTTTGCTACTGGATGGCTGAAATCTCTCATGTAGCACGACTTGGAGATGGCCAGTTGCTGATGGGTGGTTGATGTAGAGCAATTGTTGGTTGTTCAAAGATGAATGGACGGTGATGGAGGTTCAGCTGCACGTGCAAGGTGGGGCCTGCTGATCTTGATGACGTCCACCAGCCGAATGGATGGCTAGAGTCCGACTGGCATGTGTGAAGCAAGGTGATGATGCTGAAAGTGGAGGGAGTGGACGGTGGATTTGGGACGTCCAGATCTGGACGGTGCTGCTGGTACGTGCTACTAAAGGTGGTCCACCTGATGGACGGCTGCTGTTTAAAACAGCATGATGTTGGAGATGGGATTGATGATGGTGGTTGGTCCTGATGAAGCAGCTGCAGACGGTGTTGGCCTTGATGATGGACGGCTGCTGATGGATGCTGCACGTGTGGGATTCTCCAGCTGCTGCCTTAGAGAGTGAATGGCCTACTTGATGATGGTGAGGATGAAGTGGATGGTGGAGATCGGTCATTCATCTGCTGGAGATTTAACTCTCCTCCATTGGCACGTGTGGAGAGTGGGCTGCTGTTGGACGGTGGAGATGAAGTTGCTGTAGATGGTGGTCTAGGACGGCTGATGTTGTTGGCCGTTTGATAATGGACGGCTGTAGTTTCAGCTACTGCAGGAGATAGCTGCTGGATAATCAGCCGTTCATCATCTACAGGTCCAAGTGTTGGACGGTGATGAAGATCAGCCGTCCATTGCTGATGATGAATGGATGGTGATTGGTAGCAGCTGATGCTTGGCTGAATGGAGGGACGGCTGATGGCTGCTGTTGATGATGGTCGTGTCCAGCAGGTGGATGATCAGCAACAGGATGGTGGAGATGTTGGCTGTTGGATGCTGTTGAGATCTGCTGGAGTGGTTTGCTGGACGGACGTCCTAGAGATGGACTGGACGTGAGATGACCATTGATCCCACCATCTGGACGGTTGAGATGATCCACATGCTGACCTTGATTGGACGGTGCATGATGCTTGCACGTGCGACAGGCTGCTGATTGTTGGTGGAGCTTGTGGGACGTCCACTGGATGGACGAATATCCCCCATTGCTTGATTGGAGATGGCCCATGATCATCTTGGAGATGACCATGGATCTAGCGGATGTGATGGAGTCTTCTTCCATGTTACTTCTTGATGCTTGGATAGCGAGTATTGGATGACCAGATGGTCCCCCTTCCTTGGCTGATTGCAAGAGTGGTGTGGACGGTCCACATGATCCAGCTGAACACACATGAGAGGGTGAAGCTGACTCGAGTTGTAGTTCTTTGGATAGTGGAGATGATCTCCACTTGGCGTTTGATGCAGGCTTGCCCCTCATTTGGACATCCAATCTTCACAGTCCAAACCTTTACGGTCTGGTTTCCTTCAGGGCTGCCCAATGGTTGATCTTGCTCTGTTCTGGGCCTTTAAACGCCCTGATTGGCTCAGATCCTGTCCATCCTCTCTTGAACACCTGAAGATAGAAAATTCACCTAATGAGGGATAATTAACCAGAAAAATAATGATAATGCCCTTAACAACCAGGGTTAATTATACAATATTAGGTACTCATCAGCTGGCCCTAGCGCATCGCAAAATAGGCCAGCGGATCAGAATAATGAACATTCCTAAACGAAGTTATTTTCGGACGCACTAGCCCCGGTGCGTCAGAAAAATAGCCTAGTGCATCATGAAAATAGATAATTTTTAATAGTCATTTTTGGACGGGCTGGCCCCGGCGCGTCAGTAAAATCAGGCCAGTGGATCGCAAAAATCAGCACTTTGAGCGTTCATTCCAGCACCTTTAAATCCTCATTTTATGACGTTTTTGAGCCCCGTTTGGGCCTATTTTGGGTATTTCGAGCAGTCCGGATGTAATGGAGCAGTCAAATGACCCATCTGAGCCACCTAGTGAGCAGAATACAAGCCTTCAGAGTCCGATCCGTTCCAACGGGCTGAATGGAGTAATCCTCCCAAAAAGAGGCCGCCAGCGCCCAGAACCATACCGATGTATCATCGTTACATGTACTATCATAATATGACCCGGATTCAGGTCCGGACTAAGCAAAGGGGACTATGGTTAACACGATAAACCATACCAGGAGAGTTCTAAACTATCACACACAATTTGTTAAAGACTGACACTTCAAGAACGGTCAATGCCCTACCCATTCAAACGGCATCCGCTGGTTGAGCTGCCCAGGTACACACAACTGTGGAATGGACTTCCCGAGGTCACCTGTCCATACATTGGCAAGCGCGGGCCCAGAGTCGTCCTTCTCGGCCATAAACCCTGACAGTCTCAGCCCGGATCTCCGGTCAAAACATGGGACATAGACATTTGACTTGTACAAAGATGGATCAGTCCATAACAAAACACACAAATACAGGTCTCCGTGACCATACAAATACAGGTCTCCGCGACCATACAAATACAGGTCTCCGCGACCATACAAATACAGGTCTCTACGACCACACAAACACAGGTCTCTACGACCATGAACTCTGAGACCATAGTCCCCGCTGACTAGTCTTTTGCCTTTTGATCAAGGGTCATCGATCATTCGATGTAATTAAGAGCTCGTGCCAGATCACGGCCTGGAATGTACAAGATCTCAGAATCTCTGGAATAAAATTCGCCTCGCGATATCTTTTCTCTTGTGTACTTTTGTGAATGCCTGTAATTGTCTACGAATGCTTCTATTATTCAGAACCCCAGAGCAACAAAAACACCACATCTTAGAAGATGTTCCCCGCGGTTCATTTTCTAATTCCAACAGCATCAACTTGTGCAAAAATAAAAATTAGTTTGATCAATCATATCAAGTTGGCCTTGCCAACATTTTTAATTATATAGTGGATACCCAGTTGTTTTCTATCTCATGGCTTATCTAACGAGTGAATCGGTTGAAGTTTTGCAATAAAAATCCTCATGGTAGGTCAAGCTACTAGATAGGGTGGTTTAGATGATTGGCAGTGGGCCCCTCTAGCTCTCTCCCTCCCTCTCTCTCTCTCTCTCTCTGCTTTCATTTAAAGCTAATATTTTCAAGTGTTAAAAGTTCTAGTGCAATTGTGAATCTTGGGAAATTTAAGAAGATTATGTGAACTATTATGTGGATGGCCTGCTGAATTGTTTTCATCATGCTGTCAGCTCTCATGTTGATGGCATGTCCTTCGAGTATATTTTTAGTAGTTATTATGATTTAGGGTGAAGAATTTATGAGAGGGGAAGTATGTTGGAAGCATTGCATAAAACTTCAAATCTCGCACTCCAATTATGTGAATTATGTGATATGAGAATGTAATATACATAATCAAATCATCAACCACGCGAATACAAGAGATTTTTACGTAGAAAACCCTCAATCAAGGTAAAAACTATGGGACCTCGACCAAATCAATAATCCACTATGTAAAGGAACGTTTACACAACGATCACAAGCACAACTTGCTTGGATCCAATCAATATTCACCTCTAAGGTGGATAACAATGAAAAGGAACAAGAAAAATTGAGAGATCTCACCCGATTTGAGGACATGGAAGAACATGAGATGTCGTCTGCGCGTGGATCAACCTTCACAAGAAGAAATCTCTTCTCTATAAGCTTCATCTCTCTCTCTCTCTCTCTCTCTCTCTCTCTCTCTCCCTTGGACGTGCAAACTGTTGAGATCTGAATTGTACATATTCAAACCTCAATTCATCACACATTATGTATGATTATTATGTTTAAAGACTTATTTAATGCATGCTTTTGTGATTGTAGGAATGAGAGAGAGACCTTGTGAATTCGATCCTAAAAGACCATTTTAGAGTGCTTAGAAGATCAAGTAAATCATGCTAAGAATGAAGGAAAGAATCCATGGAAGATGGAATTAAAGAGAAAAAAAAACCTTGAAGAAATCATGTTAAAAGACATCGAAAGCCATAAAAACCAAAGTGTAGAGCTGCAGGGCTAGAAAAGTAATGTGCAGAAAGTTGTAGTTTTGGAGATTGATCCAGTGATTGATCTCCTAGCTTGAGCATTTGATCACCCAGCCTGAACGGTTGACGTACAACCCTGAGCAATTGATCGCCCACAACAGAATTGGGCTGATTTGTTGCTGAAACTTGCTGGACTAAAAATTGCACTTGCGATTGATCTCCTAGAGCAGTTGCGATTGATTGCTAGTCACTTGTGATTGATCGCCCAGGCTCCCAGATATCCAGATTCAATTTTTACAGTTGGCCCGAAAAATTGATTGATCACCCAGATTAACTGATTGATCGACCACCGACCTGACTGCGTACGTTTTGCGCAAATTCCAGAAGATTCCAAGTGGGTGGTGCAATTTATCTATAAAAGGGAACCTTTACTCTCTTCTAGAGGCATCTAGCAATGTGAGGAGCAAAGGGATTAAGACCTAGGAGGCTTCCTAGCCTCCTAGAATGAGTTTTCTTCTTCTTCTAGTTCTAGTTCTAGTTTTAATATGCTTTTTCTTAGTTAACCTCTTAGCGAGAGCTAGATGTGAAGTTTGTAGTTAGTTTCAATGCTTTAATTCGTTTCTCCAAGTACCCTTTTCTTAAACTTTGGATTTTGAAGTTCTAGTTTGAATAAAGCTTGACATTTTTAGATGAATTATGAGAGTTTGTGTACTCTGGACATGAGTTCCTTGCAATTCTTTGGGATTGCCATGATGGGTTTGTTTGGATTCGAATTGTAGTAACCCTGGAGCATGCCATAATCTCTTGGCATTGCTGTTACTTCGAAGGATACAAGTTCAAGTTCTATGTGCTTCATTTGAACTAAAAATCTGATTTCCATATTAAAGTGGGATTGTTTGTGCTTGAATGTTATAGCTTCCAATTAGATCAGAGATATGACTTTGATTCTAATTGTGTGTGTGCTTGGATGAATGGATTTGCATTGGACTACTATAAGTGGATCCTTGATGCTCCAGTTCTTCTTATTTTCATATTTTTCTATTTTATGTTCTTAAAAAACTGTTTTTCCTAAACTTCTTAGATTCAAGTTATTAGAGTAGTTGAAATTGTTTTCTTCTTTCCCTGAGGATAGACATCAGTCTTAATGAGAAGTATTAGTACATCGTAGCCTTGCACTTAAGGCGAGCGAACACAAACCTCTTATTAGGATGCCCTACTCTCGAATTGGAAGAACTTATATAGCCCCATGGAAGAGTTATAGCCAAAATAGGAAACTGTAGAATTGCAGTCCACGCACCATCGGGTGCCTGACTAGATACTATCGAGCGCCCGATAATGGACAAAATTGTCTAGAGAGTTTTGAGAAAAAAACACCTAAATTTATGTTGCCTGACCCAGCATGGTCGGGCGCCTGATAACCTCCCATCGGTTGCCCGATAATCTTCGAATATGTCCAGAGACCAACTTCTCCTTCCTGGTGAATTTCGGTCACCCGATCCTGACTGGTCGGGTACCCAACAACTCCCAAGCTACACTCTCTCCTCTCCTCATGAGCAGCAACACCCCATCAAATGTCCCCTTCTGACTTGGGAGGGCTTCACCATCTTCAAGCCAGTCATGTCTGACCCATTATCGTTAGTATACATGGACTGTCTCAAGCTGTAACACCTTTTGTTCTAGTGTATCCATGATCCAAGTAATATAAAACCTCTATGTGCTTCCACTTGGAATGCTGACTTGGATTCTTACTTAAGTGTATCGCACACTGACTATCACAATAGACTACGTACTTCTCCTGCTTCAGGTTAAGTTCATGTAGGAAAGTCTTTATCCAAAGCATCTCCTTGCATGCTTCTGTGACTGTGATGTATTCAGCCTCTGTCAGAGACAATGTTACACACTTTTGTAACTTGCTCTGCCACGAGACCGCTCCCCCTACAAACGTGAACATAAACCCCAATATAAACTTTCTGAAGTCTATGTCACCTGTTATATCTGCATCTGTGTAGCCTTCTAACACAGGTTTACCGTCACCATAGCATAGGCTCAACCTGAATGAGCCTCTCAGATACCGTATTATCCACTTCATTGCTTCCTAGTATTCTTTACCAGAATTGATAAGATATCAACTAACGACACCAATCGCATATGTTATGTTCGGGTGCGTACACACCATAACATATATTAAATTTCCTATAACCAAAGCGTAGGGTATCTTCTGTATCTCTTTCATTTCTTCCTTGGTCTCGGGACACTACTTGTCGCTCAATTTGAAGTCACCATCGAGTGAAAAATCGACCGGCTCCGCTATGTTCATATTGAACCTCTCTAGGACTTTTTCAACATACCGCTCCTATGACAGTCATAGCTTCTTGCTGCTTCTATCATAGGTGATCTCAATTCCTAAGATTTGTCTGGCTGGGCCCAAGTCCTTCATCGCAAAGGACTTTCCCAACTCCTATTATGGCCTGTCAATCTTCTTGATGTCTTTACCTATAATGAGCATGTCATCAACATACAATAGCAGAAATATGAAATCAACATCCGAGAACTTGCGCGTGAACACACAGTGGTTCGATTCCATTCTATCATACCCATGCTTTAACAGGAATGAGTCGAACTTCTTGTACCATTTCCTAGAAGCTCTTCCTAAGCCTACACACTATGTGCTCCTTGCCCTTAACATTGAACCCCTCTGGTTAGTGCATAAATATATCTTCTTTATGGTCACTATGGAGAAAGGCAGTTTTAACATCTAATTGCTCTATCTCCAGATCCATGCTTGTAGCTAACCCAAGCAACATCCGAATGGACGTCATATTCACCACTTGTGAGAATATCTCATCGAAGTCGATTCCTTTCTTTTGACCAAACCCTTTCACAATAAGTTTGGCCTTGAACCTCATCTGTGAATTCTTCTACTCCACTTTTTTTTCTTAACACACACTTGTTGCTCAGAGCTTTCTTGCCCTCAGGGAATTTCACCAAATCATAGGTGTGATTCTTATGCAAGGATTTCATCTCCTCTTGCATAACTTTCAACCACTCCTTATTATGCACGTCGATTTGTGTTGAGCTCTTAATTTATACATATTCCAACCCCATTTCATCACATTTTATGCATGATTCCTATGATTAAAAGACTAATCTATTATATGTTTATGATTATAGGAATGAGAAGAAGACTTCACCAATTTGATGGTTAAAAGAATACTTTTAAACCCACTTTGAAGATCAAGCAGAAGAAGAGTCAAGGAAATGAAGAAAGAGAAGAAGAAATCAAGTGAAGAAAGTCTGAATCGAAACCAAGGAAAAGTGCAGAAATAGGCAATTCCGATTGATCCTCGATAGGTTTCCGATAAATCGGAATACATGTTCCGATAGGTCTCCGATCAATCAGCCATCCATCGGACAAACTTAAAAATTAAATTGAATTTTTTAATAAATCTCTGAACACTTTTTCGATCCATCAGGAGGATGTCCGATCAATTGATCAGGGGTGTTCCGATCAATTGGAGTCAGGTCCGATCAATCGAAAATAATGATCAAAATAGAAAATCTTTGGACACTTTTTCGATCCATTGTCCATCGTCCAATCAATCAAAGACGACATTTCGATCAATCGGAGAGAAGCTCCGATTGATCGAACCTATCTGCGTAGTTGTGCAAGTTATTATGCAAATCTGGAACATTCTAAGGCGGTAAAGCTTTGTTGTTATAAAAGGACACCTAGGGTTCGTTCCTTAGGCATCCTAGAAGATATTGAAAGTCGTGGGAAGTGAAGAAGAGTATCGTGGAGCGTCCAAAACTCTGTCGATTTCGAATTTTTCTAGTTTTTTATGTTTTCTAGTTGTTTTTCATTGCTTTTAGTTGTAGCATGATGATGCTCGGCTAGAACCTCTTAGCTAAGGTTAAGAGGTGAAGCTTGTAACTAATTATCATGTAGAATTTATTTAATTCAAGTATCTTTACTTAAAGTTGTATTTTTAAGTTCTAGATTGAATAAAGTTGGTATTTTTGGATATTTTATGAGAGTTCATGTGCTTTAAACATGGGTTTCTTGCAATTATCTAAGATTATCATGTTTCGATTGATTATATTTGAATTGTAATAACCATAAAGCATGTCATAATCTCTTAGCATGGTTGTTACTTCGAAGTCTATATGTTTGTATTCTATGTGCTTTATTATAATTAGAATCTTATTTTCTGACTTAAGAGGGATTGTTTGTGTTTGAATGCTTAATCTTCCAACTAGATGAAAGATAGAAATTCGAATCTAGTTGTGTTTATGCTTGGATGAATAAATTCACATGGAACTACTACAAGTCAATCCTTGAGGCCTTAGTTCCATAAATTATCAGATTTTTACAAAAGTTACTATTTTTACTTAGTTTTTAAAATCAAATCCTAAAATTCCTGAATTCGAAGTTGCTATAATGGTTTGAATTGGTTTACCCTAATTCCCTGTGGATCGACCTTAGTCTAACTGAGAATTATTACTACATCGCAGCCTTGCACTTGAGGCGAGCGAATAGATAGGGCTTCAGAATAATTCTCTAGCTCTCCCCCATCGATAAGCATAATATACTCATGCAGCGAGTAACTCTTGGATGGATGTTTCTTCCTATATGACCACCTCACCTGCGTCTCAATAGGTGGATCATGTGGGCCGGGGCTGCTCCCTTGGTTCATTTGATGTAAGAACATGCACCCTCATCTCCTGCAACTTATTGCACTCCCCCATCATTAGGCACCATGGGAGGAGTGATAGAATAGATGTCTTCTAGCTCACCAGAATTGGGATGGGTCTTCTTAGGCTTTCTAATATCTTTTATATACTGATCTTCAAAGAACATTACTTCGTTGCTCCTGACAAGCTTCTTTTCGGTCGGATTCCACAATCGATAATCAAATTTCTCATCACCATACCCTAGAAACACTCACTTCTTGATCCTCGTATCGAGCTTTGACCTTTAGTCCATGGGTACATGAATGGATGCTCGTCATCCAACTACCTTGAGATGATTATACAACACATCGTGTCTAGTCCACACCTTCTTAGGAATTTCTCCATTAAACGGGGTTAATGGATACCTATTTATCAAATACACTGCAGTGTGCATTGCTTCTCCCCAAAACGTCTTGGGTAACTTTGCATGGGATAACATGCATCTAATTCTCTCAACAATGGTGCGATTCATTCACTTTACTACACCATTGTGCTGGGGGGTCTTAGGCACCGTCTGCTCATGTTGTATACCCAAGGTCTTATAATATTCATGAAATGCCCCAATGTATTCACCTTCATTGTCAGTGCGGATGCATTTCAATGGTATATTTGTCTCTTGCTCGACTATAACATGAAATACTTTAAACATACTAAAGATCCCATCCTTGGATTTCAATGCGTAAACCCAAACTCTCCTAAATGTATCATCTATAAATGTAACAAAGTACAAACCCTCACCCCAAGGATTTTGTCCTCATCGGACAACATATATCAGAATAAACCAAATCTAATGCATGAACTTTCTTAACATGAGAAACAGTTTTAACAAATGAAATTCTATGTTGTTTCTAAGATAAAGAATCAATATGGGTTTTGATAGGTATACCTATCATGTTTGGAAGGAGACGCTTCTTCACCAGTAGTTGAAGCCCTTTCTTGCTCATATGGCCAAGTTGCTTGTGCCACATTCTATCACTGAATCTTCATTGCGTTCAATGCACCCTTGCATATGATGACAATTGTCTTGTACAAGGTGTAACACTTCAGTGCCCACCAACAAATCGACTCTTATAGCCATCATCATCCAACCTTCTCGTTGACATCAAGCTAAGGTGAAGGTCGAAAATATACCTCACGTCTTTCAGTACTACTGTATAGCCGTAACGACCTGAAAAAATTTAATTACCTAAACTTGATTTGTAAAAAAAAGGGTTAAAAGAATTAATTAATAGTTATTAAATAAAACAATGCATTGGGCTAGTTGGTTAAGGTTCTCTTGCTTGAGAGGGCACACCAGGACTAAAGTCTTGTCTCTAGTAGAAATGAAATTTTTACTTTTAGCTATAATTTTAAATTCAAATCCAGATAAAGACAAAGCTTATCTTATCATATCAAGAGGTTTTCTCCTCTATAAATAGAGATGGGGAGAAGGCATTCTTAGGAACTAAAAAAAAGAATGAGAGGAAAGAGAGGGGGAGGAGGGATTACTTATTGTGGGACTTAGGTCTGATAAGCCCATACCCTTATTTTCTTTTGCTTTAGATTAATTTTCCCCGATCTAACCAATGAACGGACCCGATCGGGCATCTGTTCATTGTATAGATATGCGGGCCAATCACAGATCTAGATCATCATCATGAATGGAAGTGATTTATGTGGGCCATTTGGGTGGGTCAAATTTGATCTGAATCAATCTTATGAATTATAAGGCCGAACTATGCTTAGGCTAAAAATCTCAGATCGATTTGATTAATAAATGGGCCACAACAATCAGATTTGATTCTAGCATTTTAATTGTATATGTGATTCCATGATGGACCATCGAATCCTTCAAATCCTATCTAGACCATTCATATGAATTTTGGGATAAATTTAAATCAACAACTAAAATCCTAAATGGATCTAATCATCTAATGGGCACAGAACGATCATATGATAGACGGGTGTTAGAAACATAATTTAAAAATAAATTCAAAGATTGAATAATTAATATTTAACAATTTATCGGTCATTCCCTAATTTGATCATATGGGAGCCAATGAATGGTTCATATCTGACCAATTAAAGCAACAACACCCTTGAAATTAAGTAGGCATGGATATATTCACATTAATTTGAAAATTTGCACTAAAATAGAAATTCTAGCTAAGTCAGGGGTTTCGGCATAAATTTTAGAATGTTATAGAGTTCTACTCGGATCTTCAGAAAAAACCATATTTATAGACCATTACTAAAAACATCCTGAATCTGCAAAAATTTCAGGGGCTAAATTTTAACAACACCTTAATTTCTGTAATAAAATTATTTAAATGAGATATTTTATCTTAAAATTATACAATTATATAATTATGATGCAATAAACAAGCTTAGAAATTGATTGAGCTGTTATAACTAGACATAAATATGATGGGGTTATGTCGTGTATTTAGGTGCTTGTCAATTGATTGAATTAGGGGTAACATCTCGGAATCCACTTCACCAAGAAATAAATGACTAATCCCACCATCATTCCTATATGTATTTAAATTAAGAAGTGGACCACACCACTAGAAACAGTGTCCATTGGTTGTGGGGCCCACCGTCGATGTCCACTGTTTTGTGGGGCCCACTTTTTTAGTAAATCCCTCATTAGGAATTTCTTAATTTAAATCCTTACTTTAGAATTTTCAATTAAAAAAACAAAAATTATGGATATCCAAATCTCAAGTGGACCACACCACTGGAAACAGTGTGATTGAGTGTCCCCACCATTAAAATTTCCAAAGGGCCCATCATAAGGTTTTGGTAGTGTTTATTTGAAATCCAAGCTCTTTATAATGTCAATAAGGTCTTGATGAAGGTAAAATATAAATATCCATTTGATCCAAATATATTGTGGCTCACATAATGAATAATCCACATCAAATAAGGTCACTCTCCTTTATGTGTGGATGTATGTGGCTTGATATTAATAGTTATTTTGTCCACGAATGTTAGTATAATACAATTAGTTAGTCCATTTGGAAATTTCTATATTGCCGAGCATAGATATAGTGTGTTTTGGAGATATAGAAATCTGCCAAATTATCCTGTTGGACAGTCCAAGGTTGGATAGATTGGAATGTTTTCGTTATTTTTTATTTACATGCTCTGCCATTACTTTCGTGCGCTATCTCCCTTATTCTCTTTAGATATGTTTCTTATGTTTATTTCCATTGTCAATAATCCACACAGTGCGTGGATACTTGAAGTGGAAATTAAATGTAAGATAAATATATCTAGAGAGATAGGGGGAGATGCTGCCGAAATTTAGGCTTGGTCATTTAAATAGAAATAATTAAAGCATTTAAATCTATCCATCCTTGCATGGGAGACTGATTATATTATATTATCATTTAGTGGCAAATTAGATGATGAACATGATACTTGTGATTGAGAGTGATTGATCCAAATGGATGTTAAGTGGGGGTCCCTGGAAGGTGGGAACCACTGTTATGACCATGATGAAGCTGTCCATTTCCTATGGACAACAATATCAGTGGCCTGGCCATTTGGACAAGCCCGTATTTATGTATTAGCTCGGAGTTGATGGAGTAGACTCGGATCTGCGTCGGAGCTATCCGGATGTTGAGCCGGGGTCCCTGGAAGGTGGGAACCACTGTTATGACCATGATGAAGCTATCCATTTACTATGGATAGTAATATGGGTTGCTTGGCCATTTGGACAAGCCCATGTTCGTGTGGAGCAAATCCGGATGTGCGTCGGAGCTATCCGTGAGTTGGTTGAGTCTCTAAGACCTAAACCTTAAACCCTAAACCTTAATGCTAAACCATAAACCCTAAACCCTAATCCTAAACATATAAGCGTAACCTAAACCTAAACTCGAAAACCCAAACCTGATCCCAAACCCAAACCCGATATCCTAAACCTAAACCTAAACCTATACTCAATTCACTTAACCTAAACCTACACCTAATCTTAAACCTATAACCCTAACCTAAACCTAAACTTAAACTCAAAAACATAAACCTAAACCCAATCCCGAACTCGAACCAGAACTCGATTTCCTAAACCTAAACCTAAACCTAAACCTATACTCAATTCACTTAACCTAAACCTACACCTAATCCTAAACCTATAACACTAACCTAAACCTAAACCTAAACTCAAAAACCTAAACCTAAACCAAAACCCGATCTCGAACCTGAACCCGATTTAGTAAACCTAAACCTTAACTCAATTTACCTAACCTATAACCCTAACCTAAACCTAAACTCAATTCACTTAACCAAAACCTATAACCCAAACCTAAACTTGAAATCCTCGACTTAAACCTGATTCCGAACCCGAACCCGATTACTTAAACCTAAACCTATAATCTAAACTTAAACTCAATTCACCTAACCTAAACCTACACCTAATCCTAAGCTAACAACCCTAACCTAAACCTAAACATAAACTTAAAATCTTTAACCTAAACCCGATCCCGAACCCGAACCTAAACTTAAACCTAAACTCAATTACCTAACCTAAACCTACACCTAATCCTAAACCTACAGCCCTAACCTAAACCTAAACCAAAACTCGAAATCCTAAACCTAAATCTGATCCCGAAGCCAAATCTGAACCCAATTTTCTAAACCTAAATCTAAACTCAATTCACCTAATCTAAACATACACCTAATCCTAAACCTATAACCCTAACTTGAACCTAAACCTAAACTTGAAATCTTAAACTTAAACCCGATCCCGAACCCAAGTCTCAAACCTAAACCTACAACCTAAACTTACAGTCAATTCACCTAACTTAAACCGACAACTAATCCTAAACCTACAACCCTAACCTAAACCTAAACCTAAACTTGAAATTCTAAACCTAAACCCGATTTCGAACGCAAACCCGAACTCGATTTCCTAAACCTAAACCTAAACTCAATTCACCTAATCTAAACCTACACCTAATCCTAAATCTACAGCTTTAACCTAAACCTAAACCAAAACTTGAAATCCTAAACCTATACTCAATCCCGAACCCAAATCCCTAACCTAAACTTAAAATCAGTTCACCTAACATAAACCTAAACCTAACCCTAAACCTACAACCCCAACCTAAACCTAAACTTAAACTCGAAAACCTAAACCTAAACCCAATCCCGAACCCAATTTCCTAAACCTAAACTTAAACTCGAAAACCTAAACCTAAACCCAATCCCGAACCCAAACCCGAACCCGATTTCCTAAACCTAAACCAACACCTAATCTTAAATCTACAACTCTAACCTAAACCTAAACCTAAACTTGAAATACAAAACCTAAACCCAATCCCGAACCCGAACCCGATTTCGTAAACCTAAACCTAAACTCAATTCACCTAACCTAAACCTACACCTAATCTTAAAATTACAACCCTAACCTAAACCTAAACCTAAACCTGATCCCGAACACTGAATACTCAACATAAACCTATAGCCTAAATTTAAACTTAATTCACCTAACCTAAACCTACACTTAATCCTAAATCTATAACCCTAACATAAACCAAAACCTAAACCTAAACTCAAAATCCTAAACCAAAACCCGATCCCAACCTAAACCCAAACCCGATTTCCTAAACCTACACCTAAACTCAATTCACCGAACCTAAACCTACACCTACACCTAATCCTAAACCTACAACCCTAACCTAAACCTTAACCTAAACTCGAAATCCTAAACCTAAACCCAATCCCAAACCTAAACACGAACCCGATTTCCTAAACCTAAACTTAAACTCAATTCACCTAATCTAAACCTACACCCAATCTTAAGCCTACAACCCTAACCTAAACCTAAACCTAAACTCGAAGTCCTAAACCTAAACCTGATTCCGATCCCGAATACTAGACATTAACCTATAACCTAAACTTAAACTCAATTCACCTAACCTAAACCTACACCTAATCCTAAACCTATAACCCTAACCTAAACCGAATCCTAAACTCGAAATCCTAAACCTAAACCTGATCATGAACCTAAATACGAACCCAATTTTCTAAACATAAACCTAAACTCAATTCACCTTATCTACACCTACACCTAGTCCTAAAGCTACAACCCTAACATAAACCTAAATCTAAACTCAAAATCTTAAACCTAAACTCGATCCCGAACCTAAACCTGAACCCGATTTCCTAAACCTAAACCTAAACTCAATTCACCTAACCAATACTTACACCTAATCCTAAACCAACAACCCTAACCTAAACCTAAACCTAAACTCCAAATCCTAAACCTCAACCCGATCCCAAACCCGAATCCTAGACTTAAACCTATATCCTAAACTTAAACTCAATTTGCCTACCTAAACCTACACCTAATCCTAAACCTACGACCCCAACCTAAACCAAAACCAAAACTCGAAATCCTAAACATAAACCCGATCCCTAACCCAAACCCCGAACTCGATTACCTAAACCTAAACCTAAACTCAATTCACCATACCTAAACCTATACGTAATCCTAAACCTACAACTCTAACCAAAACCAAAACCTAAACTCGAAATCCTAAACCTAAACAAGATCCCAAACCCGAACCCGATTTCGTAAACCTAAATCTAAACTCAATTCACTTAACCTAAACCTACACCTAATACTAAACCTACAACTCTAACCTAAACCTAAACCAAAACTCGAAATCCTAAACCTAAACCCGAACCCGATTTTGTAAACCTAAACCTAAACTCATTTCACCGAACCTAAACCTACACCTAATCCTAAAACTACAACTCTAACCTAAGCCTAAACCTAAACTCAATTCACCTAACCTAAACCTACACCTAATCCTAAACCTACAACCCTAACCTAAACCTAAACCTAAACTCGAAATCCTAAACCTAAACCCGATCCCGAATACTAGACATTAACCTATAACCTAAACATAAACTCAATTCACCTAACCTAAACCTACACCTAATCCTAAACCTATAACCCTAACCTAAACATTAACCTAAACTCGAAATACTAAACCTAAACTTGATTCCGAACCTAAACCCAAACCCGATTTCCTGAACCTACACCGAAACTCAATTCACCTAACCTAAACCTACACCTATTACTAAACCTACAACCCTAACCTAAACTCAAAATCCTAAACATAAACCCGATTCCGAACCCAAACTCGAACCCAATTTCCTAAACCTAAACCGAAATTCAATTCACATAACCTAAACCTACACTTAATCCTAAACCTACAACTCCAACTTAAACCTAAACCTAAACTTGAAATCCTAAACCTAAACTAGATCCCGAACTCGAACCCGATTTCGTAAACCTAAACCTAAACTCAATTCACCTAACCTAAAGTTACACCTAATCCTAAACCTACAACCCTAACCTAGACCTAAACCTAAACTCAAAATCCTAAACCTAAACCCGATCCTGAACCAGAATCTTAGACCTAAACGTATAACCTAAACTTAAATTCAATTCACCTAACCTCAACCTACACCTAATCCTATACCTACGACCTTAACCTAAACCTCAACCTAAACTCGAAATCCTAATCCTAAACCTGATCCCGAACCCAAACCCGAACCCGATTTCCTAAACCTAAACCTAAACTCAATTCACCAAACCTAAACCTACACCTAATCCTAAACCTACAACTCTAACCTAAACCTAAACCTAATTTCGAAAACCAAAACTCGAAATCTTAAACCTACACACGATCCCGAACCTGGACCCAATTTCGTAAACCTAAACCTAAACTCAATTCACTTAACCTAAACCTACACCTAATCCTAAACCCGCAACTCTAACCTAAACCTAAACCTAAACTCGAAATCTTAAACCTAAACCCGATCCTGAACCCGAAATCCTAAACCTAAACCTATAACCAGAAGCTAAACCCGATCCTCAACCCAAACCCAATTTCGCAAACCTAAACCTAAACTCAATTCACCTAACCTAAATCTACACCTAATCCTAAACCTACAACCTTAACCTAAACCTAAACCTAAACTCAATTCACCTAACCAAAACCTACAACTAATCCTAAAACTACAACCCTATCCTAAACTTAAACCTAAACTCAAAATCGTAAACTTAAACCCAATCCCGAACCCGAATCCTAGACCTAAACCAATAACCTAAATTTAAACTCAATTCACCAAACCTAAACCTACACCTAATCCTAAACCTATAACCCTAACCTAAACCTAAACCTAAACTCAAAATCCTAAACCTAACCCTGATCCTGAACCTAAACCAGAACACGATTTTCTAAACCTAAACCTAAACTTAATTCACCTAGCCTAAACCTACACCTAATCTTAAACCTTCAACCCTAACCTAAACCTAAACCTAAACTCGAAATCCTAAACCTAAACCCGATCCCGAACCCAAACCTGAACTCGATTTCCTAAACCTAAACCTAAACTCAATTCACCTAACCTAAACCTACACATAATCCTTAAACCTAAACTCGAAATCCTAAACCAAAACCTGATCGCGAACCCAAACCCGAACCAGATTTCCTAAACCTAAACCTAAACTCAATTCACCTAACCTAAACCTACACCTAATCCTAAACCTAGAACTCTAACCTAAACCTAAACCTAAACTCAAAATCCTAAGCCTAAACACGATCCGAACCCGAACCCGATTTCGTAAACCAAAACCTAAATTCAATTCACCTAACCTAAACCTACACCTAATCCTAAACCTACAACCCTAACCTAAATCTAAACCTAAACTCGAAATCCTAAACCTAAACCCGATCCCGTACCCGAATCCTTGACCTAAACTTTGTTAGTGCACTTTTCTGTGGCATATTAGTGCACCTTGTTTGTCAATTACTTAGGTCAGTGAGTCTAGTGTCGGTTGAGCTTAATGAAGATGAAGACCGAAGACTCAAGATGGAATGGCTGCATCAAGAGAGAAGAAATAGGTAAAAGTGATGCCTTGGTGTGCCTTGCCTTGACCAAAACCTAACCCATAACCTCTCAGATGACTTGGACCAGCTAGGTATACCCTTAGTCATCATCATTAGTCTTAGAACTCCATGAAAAACATGATAAGTTAGACTAATTTAAGAGGTGGAAGCTGCTGTAAACAAAACAGCTCAAAACAGCAGTTTCCAATTGATCTCCGATCAATCGGACGTTGGCTCCGATAGGACTCCGATCAATCGGACAGAAGCTCCGATCAATCGGACAGAAGCTCCGATCAATCGAAAATTTTTCCAACAACCTTCAAAATCCACTAGACATATTTTCGATCAATCGGACAGTCTTCCGATCCATCGGAAGGGGTCCGTCCGATCAATCGGACAGTGTTCCGATCAATCAGAATATCTTTCAGAGACTTCACAGGATAGATTTCTAATCAATCGGACTTGTCTCCGATCAATCGGACAGGTCTCCGATCAATCGGACCTTCTTCCGATCAATCGGAGATGCACCAATCTGCCATTTTTTTACTATTGGAAGAAAATCTATTTAAGATAGGGGATTTTGAGGAGATAGGAGCTACCATTGTTGAAGATCATTAAGAGCCCTATTCCTAACCCAAACAAGTGATCTTTCTTGTGATTTATCACAAGTATGGAGCATTCAAAGCTCAAGAAGAAGATGCACTTGTCCCTCTTTTGATCTCTAGAGATTGGATTGATCTTGATAGTCATATTCCTATCCAATACTCTATGATGAGATCATTATAGGTGAGACTCTCTAGGTAACCCATTCCTATAAGTTGTAGAGATCTCAAACCTATCTTCCCTAGCACCTTGGGCATCTCCAGTGGAGCATCACATGCAAGGTAGCTGATCTTGGAGCTGAAGCCTTGGCAAAGCAACGACGTCAAAGATCGGGGGAGCACAAGGGGAGCTGATTCAAGCACGGGAGAGTGATAAGAAGCAACCCAAAGCGGCGCTACAAAGGGGCTCAATCCGACAAGTAAGGTTGTCTTGTTAGGAGTCCATCCACTTAATTCCCAGTGGGAGTTGAGTGTAGAGTTTGTTTGACAAACTCGACCTAGGGTCGTTAGCCGATCCTTGGCCTATTAGTTGGGCCTAAAATCTAGGGACGTCAGCCGTTCCTTGGCACGTTAGTCGGGCCTAAACAAAGTCTCCAAGGGGGAGCCACCAACACGGATGCAAACGTGTAGGTTGGGAGGAACCTGTAAACTCCCCGGTTCGGTGGATCCTAATTAAAACACCTTGGTTGGGAGGAACCAGATTTAAACTCCCCAGTGAATGCCGGCGTGCTCAAAGGGATTGAGTACTTGAACCGGGAGTGGAGTAGACAAGTAGTCGAACCACTACACATCCTTGTGTTTGTGATTGATCTTGAGCACATTTCTCTTTATGCATTGTGTTTAATTGTTAATTATGTATGCTTATTTAGGAATGTATGCTTGGCACTTGATAAACACATCCACACTCATAAGATGTACTTTCACTACCTCAAGTAGACTTGAACTTATTGATCCATCCTCATTCAAGTCTAATTGAGTTGCATAGATTAGGGTCTTCATTAGCTTAATCATTTATTAATCTATGCTTGTTTAGACTAGGTTGCTGATTGCTCTTATCATTTGCTAGTCTTTTGATTGGACCCACTTAGGCTTGGAAGCCGAAGTGTTAATCGCTTACGTAGTTTAATTTGTTGAATTGTTTAAGTAGGTGAAAAGAGTTTGAAAAGGTCCTAATCACCCCCTCCTATAGGTTTAGCCATAATTCTAGTTGCTCTTTAAGCTTCCGCACGTGTATGCATAGGGTGTCATGTTAGACTACCCGACGCAATTTCAATTGGTATCAGAGAGGGTTGCTCTTCAAGGACGTAACCGTCTAGAGTAAGATCCGATACCGGAGCACTAGCATCATGTCTAACTGAGATGGGAAGTACCACCAACCGTCCACCTTTCTTTGACGGGTCCAACTATGCTTATTGGAAGGCTAGAATGAGAATTTTTCTCCAATCCATGGTCCGTCCGGTGTGGCTTAGCACACAAACTGGATATACCTTGCCCACCAAACAAGTGGAGGTTGATGGGAAAGTCATTGTCATTCCCAAAGATGATTCCAAATAGGATGACATAGAGAGAGCTCAATACATGGCAAATGCCAAAGCTCTCAATGCGATTTGTTGTGCGGTTTCCCCGGATGAATTTCAGCGCATTCTCACATGCGCAACTGCAAAAGAAGCGTGGGATATACTTGAGGTTACCCACGAGGGAACTAGCACAGTAAGACGCTCGAAGCTTCAGCTCTTAACCACCAAATTTGAAAACATTAGGATGGAAGAGACTGAAACTTTCATGGAGTTTTATACTAAATTGTCAGATATTTGCAACTCTATGTTTGTCTTGGGTGATCGGGTTCCGGAGGGTAGGATTTGTAGAAAAATACTTAGGTCCCTTCCGAATAGATTTGACTCCAAGATAGTTGCCTTAGAGGAGTGTAGAGACATAGATAACATGAAAGTAGAAGAACTCATAGGTTCCCTACAAACTTATGAGCTACACTTTAAGGCCCCCTCTAGGAAGAAAAACATCGCTCTAAAATCCTCTCACAAATATAAGAAAATTAAGAGTGAGTCCGAGGAAGATAGCAATGATGAGGATGATGAGAAAGAAAAATTAAATAAAAAATTCAAGAGATTCCTCAAGTTTGATAGAGGGAATAGCCGTGACAAGAAGGACAAGAAGGGTGATAAACATAAAGGAAAATCATTCAAACCTTCATCCGTCCGTTGTTACGGTTGCGGTCAACGTGACCATATTGTCCCGGAATGTCCGGAAGGGCCTAAACCGAAAGGTAAAAAGGCAATGGCTGCCACTTGGGATGGTACGGAGGAGTTCGAATCTAGTGACTCCACTAGTGATGAGAGCCAACATAAAGATCTAGCTCTCACAGCCTCCACCACAACCCCTCTTCCGGCTTATCTAAGAGGGGATCCCAACCGCTATCCCTTCTAGGAGAAGGAGTTCCCAACCCCTCACCTCATGCTACATTTTATGAGGGTGTTGAGGAAATTAGTTACCCTTAGGCTAATCAAACTAAACATCGTTAGTGAGGGTAGCTAGAAATGCTTTTATAGGAAAATCTGAGGATTTCAGCCTCATTTCTGTGTGTATGGGCAAATCAAAGGATTCAAGCCTCATTAGCCCAAATTTTGATGATTTAGCTTTGCTTTTATTTGATACATTTTCTTGCTAGATTGTCATCTTGCTTAGATTAGCTAATCATCTTGAGTATTATGCCTCATTGTATACTAATCTTTGCTTAGTATTGGTCTTGATATACCAATAGGGGAGGTTGGTTGATTGGGCTATAAGCCCTTGAGCTTTAATGCTTAATGTATATCATAGATGACCAATTATGCATGATTAACTATGCTTAGATAGTTACATCTTCTTATTAATCATGTTCCTTAGCATGCTCCATGTTTTTATGATTCATGCACCCTATACTCTCTCTAGTTAGCATGTGCTTATATTATAACTGCGACATACTATCTTCTCTTACCTTAACCTTAATTGATATATCATTAAGGGGGAGAGAATAGTTTGTCAATTGCTAACAAAAAGGGGGAGAAAGATCAAGTCCCACCAAAACTAGTTTGTTATGTCTTGTGATGCAGGGATTGACAGGTTATGGAGGAGCAATCTGAAGAGGAGCAGCTTAGTTTAGGCATATCAAGAGTCTTGTATTTAATTTCATATCAATGTAATCTCTTGTACATGTATTTTGTTTTGGTAGGTTAGGTTTTTGTAAGTAATTGACAAAGGGGGAGATTGTTAGTGCACTTTTCTGTGGCATATTAGTGCACCTTGTTTTTCAATTACTTAGGTCAGTGAGTCTAGTGTCGGTTGAGCTTAATGAAGATGAAGACCGAAGACTCAAGATGGAACGGCTGCATCAAGAAAGAAGAAACAGGTAAAAGTGATGCCTTGGTGTGCCTTGCCTTGACCAAAACCTAACCCATAACCTCTCAGATGACTTGGACCAGCTAGGTATACCCTTAGTCATCATCATTAGTCTTAGAACTCCATGAAAAACATGATAAGTTAGACTAATTTAAGAGGTGGAAGCTGCTGTAAACAAAACAGCTCAAAACAAGCAGTTTTCGATTGATCTCCGATCAATCGGACGTTGGCTCCGATAGAACTCCGATCAATCGGACAGAAGCTCCGATCAATCAGAAATTTTTCCAGCAACCTTGAAAATTCACTGGACATATTTTCGATCAATCTGACAGTCTTCCGATCCATCGGAATGGGTCCGTCCGATCAATCGGACAGTGTTCCGATCAATCGAAATATCTTTCAGAGACTTCACTGGATAGATTTCCGATCAATCGGACTTGTCTCCGATCAATCGGACCTTCTTCCGATCAATCGGAGATGCGCGAATCTGCCCGTTTTTTGACCGTTGGAAGAAAATCTATTTAAGATAGGGGATTTTGAGGAGATAGGAGCTACCATTGTTGAAGATCATTAAGAGCCCTATTCCTAACCCAAACAAGTGATCTTCCTTGTGATTTATCACAAGTATGGAGCATTCAAAGCTCAAGAAGAAGATGCACTTGTCCCTCTTTTGATCTCTAGAGATTGGATTGATCTTGATAGTCATATTCCTATCCAATACTCTATGATGAGATCGTTATAGGTGAGACTCTCTAGGTAACCCATTCCTATAAGTTGTAGAGATCTCAAACCTACCTTCCTTAGCACCTTGGGCATCTCCAATGGAGCATCACATGCAAGGTAGCTGATCTTGGAGCTGAAGCCTTGGCAAAGCAGCGGCGTCAAAGATCGGGGGAGCACAAGGGGAGCTGATTCAAGCACGGGAGAGCGAGAAGAAGCAACCCAAAGCGGCGCTACAAAGGGGCTCAATCCGACAAGTAAGGTTGTCTTGTTAGGAGTCCATCCACTCAATTTCCTGTGGGAGTTGAGTGTAGAGTTTGTTTGACAAACTCGACCTAGGGTCGTTAGCCTATCCTTGGCCTATTAGTTGGGCCTAAAATCTAGGGACGTCAGCCGTTCCTTGGCACGTTAGTCGGGCCTAAACAAAGTCTCCAAGGGGGAGCCACCAACACGGGTGCAAACGTGTAGGTTGGGAGGAACCTATAAACTCCCCGGTTGGGTGGATCCGAATTAAAACACCTTGGTTGGGAGGAACCAGATTTAAACTCCCCAGTGAATGCCGGTGTGCTCAAAGGGGTTGAGTACTTGAACCGGGAGTGGAGTGGACAAGTAGTCGAACCACTATACATCCTTGTGTTTGTGATTGATCTTGAGCACATTTCTCTTTATGCATTGTGTTTAATTGTTAATTATGTATGCTTATTTAGGAATGTATGCTTGGCACTTGATAGACACATCCACACTCATAAGATGTACTTTCACTACCTCAAGTAGACTTGAACTTATTGATCCATCCTCATTCAAGTCTAATTGAGTTGCATAGATTAGGGTCTTCATTAGCTTAATCATTTATTAATCTATGCTTGTTTAGACTAGGTTGTTGATTGCTCTTATCATTTGCTAGTCTTTTGATTGGACCCACTTAGGCTTGGAAGCCGAAGTGTTAATCGCTTACGTAGTTTAATTTGTTGAATTGTTTAAGTAGGCGAAAAGAGTTTGAAAAGGTCCTAATCACCCCCTCCTATAGGTTTAGCCATAATTCTAGTTGCTCTTTAAGCTTCCGCACGTGTATGCATAGGGTGTCGTGTTAGACTACCCGACGCAATTTCAAACTTAAACTCAATTCACCTAACCTAAACCTACACCTAATCCTAAACCTATGACCCTAACCTAAACCTAAACCTAAACTTGAAATCCTAAACCTAAACCCGATCCCGAACCCAAACCCAAACCCAAACCCGATTTCTTAAACCTAAACCTAAACTCAATTCACCTAACCTAAATCTACACCTAATCCTAAACCTATGACTCTAACCTAAACCTAAACCTAAACTCGAAATCCTAAACCCAAACCCGAACCCGATTTCATAAACCTAAACCGAAACTCAATTCTCCTAACCTAAACCTACACCTAATCCTAAACCAACAACTCTTACTTAAACCTAAACGTAAACTCGAAATCCTAAACCTAAACCCGATCTCGAACCCGAACCCAATTTCGTAAACCTAAACCTAAACTCAATTCACCTAACCTAAATCTACACCTAATCCTAAACCTACAACCCTAACCTAAACCTAAACCTAAACCTAAGCTCAAAATCCTAAACCTAAACCTGATCCCGAACCCCAATCCTTGACCTAAACCTATACCCTAAACTTAAACTCAATTCTCCTAACCTAAAACTATACCTAATCCTAAACCTATTACCCTTACTTAAACCTAATCCTAAACTCAAAATCTTAAACCTAAACTCGATCCTGAACCTAAACCCGAACTCGATTTCCTAAACATAAACCTAAACTCAAGTCACTTAACCTAAACCTACACCTAATCCTAAACCTATAACCCTAACCTAAACCTTCTAAACTCGAAATCCTAAACCTAAACCCAATCCCGAACCCAAACCCGAACCCGATTTCCTAAACCTAAACCTAAACTCAATTCACCTAACCTAAACCTATACCTAATCCTAAACTTACAACCCTAACCTAAGCCTAAACCTAAACTTCAAAACCTAAATCTAAACCCAATGCCAAATCTGAACCCAAATTCCGAAACCTAAACCTAAATCTAAACCGAAACTCAAATCCCTAAACCTAAACCTACACCTAAGCTTAAACCCATAACCCTAACCTAGTCCTAAACCTAAAGCCGAATTCCTAGACCTAGGCCTAAACCTAAACCTAAACTCAATTCACTTAACTTAAACCTACACCTATTCCTAACTCAGTTCACCTAACCTAAACATAAACCCAAACTTGAAAACCTAAACCTAAACCCGATCCTGAACCCGAATTCCTAAACCTAAACCTAAACTCAATTCACTTAACCTAAACGTAAACTGACTCTAATCTTTGCATTATAGATATACATAAGAATTAGATGCGAGCTAAGAATAGGTTTGGCCCAGAGTATAAACAGGGCGTTAAAGTGTTCATGGAATTTGTACGATATCAGGCAGATTCAGGTAATAAGATTAGGTGTCCATGCTGAAAATGCAAGAACATGGTTCACAAGACTTTAGACAAAGTAGAAAATGATTTGTTCATAGTTGGGATTGACCAGGGTTACACTTGGTGGATCCATCATGGTGAAGACTTCCACCAAAGAGTTGAGGCCATTGAAGTCCTTACTGACCCAATTGTGCCGGATGACGAAGATGAAGACATTGACGAAATGCAAGATATTATAAGGGATGTGTTAAGGGGAACAATTACGGATACTGATTTTGCAGTGACAAGTAGTAGCCAGGATATTCCTCCTGTGGGTGATTTCGAATAAAAAAAAGTTTAGTAGGTTGTTGAGGGATGCGCAACGTCCACTCTATCCGGGGTGTGGGAACTTCTCTAAGTTGAATTTCCTTACAAGGTTACTTCATTTGAAGATAATAAATCATTACAGTAACAAATCGTTCGACATGTTACTTAGCTTGTTGAAAGAAGTATTACCGAATGGTGAGACATTGCCTAAGTCTCATTACGAGGAAAAATCCTTAATGCGAGACTTGGGCCTTGGTTACATCCTCATACATGCATGTATAAATGATTGTGTATTGTATTGGAAAGAACATGAAAATGTTGAAGAGTGTGCAGAATGTGGAGAGTCTAGGTGGAAGTATGACTAAGCCAAGCGTAAGAAAATTCCCCAAAAGGTGTTAAGGTACTTTCCATTGAAACCCAAATTGCAAAGATTGTTTACGTCGAGCAAGGCGACTGAAGATATGAGGTGGCATAAGGAGAAACGCGTTCATGATGATAATACATTAAGGCACCCTGTTGACTCTGAAGCCTGACAAAATTTTGACAAGCAATATGACTGATTTACTGAGAATTCTCGTAATGTTCGACTAGGTCTTGCAAGTAATGGTTTTAATCCATTTGGTAATATAAATAACTCATACAGTATGTGGCCAGTGGTACTTATGCCCTATAATTTACCTCCTTAGTTGTGTATGAAGGAGTCATTTTTCATTATGTCATTACTTATTCCTAGACCTAGGTCACCGGGGAATGACATTGATGTGTATTTGCGACCGTTAGTAGATGAGTTAAATGAGTTGTGGAGTCAAGGTGTCCAGACGTATGACACATTTGCAGGACAGACATTTCAATTGCATGCAGTGGTCTTGTGGACAATAAATGACTTCCCTGCGTATGAAAATTTGTCTGGGTGGAGCATGAAGGGAAAATTGGCTTGTCCTACATGTAGTATTGAGACTTGTTCATTGTTATTAAAGCATGGTAAAAAAACGTGTTATATGGGCCATCGTCACTTCCTTCCGAGCGATCATAGTTGGCGCAGGAAGACGGTGATCTTTGATGACAAACAAAATCATAGGCCACCACCGAAAGAACTATCTAGAGAAGATGTGATACAACAACTGAGTAACATTGGAGAAGTTATATTTGGTAAGGCACTGCACTTAAAGAAGAGGAAACGTACAGTATTGGAGTATAATTGGAGGAAGAAGAGCATTTTTTTAGTTGCCCTATTGGAGTGATCTAAAATTGCGACACAACTTGGATGTCATGCATATTGAGAAGAATATATGTGACAATGTTTTCGAAACATTGACGAACATAGAGAAGAAAATAAAAGACCGTTTTAAAGGCTCGATTGGATTTACAAACAATGGGTTTAAGGAAAGAGTTGCACTTACAACCACATGAAAATTCATATACTATACCAGCAGCCTGTTACACATTGAAAAAACTAAAAAAAAAAAAGCATTTATGTGAATGGTTGAGATCGGTGAAGTTTTTCGAGGAGTATGCGTCGAATATCTCTCGGCGCGTAAACATTACGGACTATAAGGTAACAGGAATGAAAAGTCATGACTGTCACGTCCTTCTACAACGTCTACTACTAGTTGTGATTCGTGGATTCCTGTGCAAGGATATCAGTGCAGCGCTGATTGAGTTGGGGATATTCTTTAAGGATCTATGTTCAAAATCGTTGAATGTAGGGTTATTAAACGACTGGAGATGGACATTGTCATATGAAAGTGTGTCGGGTAGTCTAACATGACACCCTATGCATATGCGGAAGCGTAAAGAGCAACTAGAATTATGGCTAAACCTATAGGAGGGGGTGATTAGGACCTTTTTTTTAATTCTTTTCGCCTACTTATATAATTCAACAAATCAAACTAAGTAAGCAAGAACACCTCGGCTTCCAAGCCTAAGTGGGTCCAATCACAAGACTAGCATATGATTAAGCAATAAACAACCTAGTCTAAAGCATGCATAGGTAATCAAAAGATTTAACTAATCAAGCTCCTAACCTATGCAGCCTATGTAGACTTTTGAGAATGGATCAATGAGCTCAAGTCTACAACACTAGTGAAAGTACATCTTGTGTGTGGATGAGCCTAATTGGTGCCTAGCATACATTCCTATCAAGCATTCATAATTAGACAATTAAACTAACAATGCTAAGATATTAATGTGCTCAATTCAATCACAAACACAAGCATGTATAGTGGTTCGACTACTTGTCTACTCCACTCCCGGTTCAAGTACTCAACACCTTTGAGCACACCGGCATTCACTATCGGAGGTTTTAAATGAGGTTCACCTCTTAACCTTTACACGGAGGTTTTACCGGTTCACCTCTCAACCATGACCGGAGTTTTGGACAAAAGGCTAACTCTCAACCCAAACGGAGTTTTTGACATAGGCTAACTCTCAACCCGTCTCACGTTCACTCCCGTGATGGAGGCTCCCCCTTAGAGACTTAGTTTAGGCCAGGCAAACGGGCCAAGGAACGGCTAACGTCCCTAGATCGAGTTTGGGTTGCTTGATCTCCGCTCTCCCGTGCTTCAATCAGCTTCCCTTGCTCCCACGATCGTGTTGCCATTGCGTTGCCAATGCCTCAGCCACACTTGATCAAACACTTTGCATGTGATGCCTTTAAGATGCCCAAGGTGTTAGGAGGGTAGGTTTGAGAACTCTACAACTAATGGGAATGGGTTGCCTAGAGGTTCTCTCCTACAACGATCTCATCATAGAGTTTTGGACAAGGATTTGCCAATCAAGAATGTTCCAAACTCTAGAGATCAAGAGGGGATGAAGGTCATCTTCTTCATGAGCTTGGAATGCTCTAATCTTGTGTTAAAGCACAAGGAAGATGCCTTGCACAGGTTGGGAATGAGCCTCAAATGTTCTCCAACAATGGTGGCTTTACTCCTCTCGAAATCCCTCTCCTTGCCCCTCAAAACAAGCCAAGCCCCTTTATAAAAGAATGCACAACGGATTAAAAACAGGCAAATAACGGCTAGTGCCGACCGGTCGCACGACTGGTCGGCCAGGGGCCATGACCGGTCGTCCATGGTCCACGACTGGTCGGCCATAGGCCAGAGCAAAGACAGAGCTCGCTGTCTAAAGGATGGTGCTCTGCACGACCGGTCTTGACTGGTCGGCCAGGGGTCCACGACCGGTCGTCCAGGGTCCACGACCGGTCGGCCCTATGGCCTGCCACACCTGATGCTGCTGTCTACTCTGGACTGTCTATCCGACCGGTCGGCCAGGGGTCCACGACCGGTCGTGACCGGTCGGACAGGCCTGGGTTCAGTCCACTGTTTTGCTGACCCATTCATATTTCAACCCCTCACTTAAGCCAAGTTTTAGGTGATGTTTTGGGACACTTAGGGCCAATCTATGATGACTAAAGGTTCCCTAATATGGTCAAGGTCATCAAAGAGGTTAAGGGGTTGGGTTTTGGTCAAGGTTAAGGCATCAAGGCACCACTTTTACTTCATTCTTCTTCCTTGATGCAGCGGGGCCATCTGAGTCTTCGGTCTTCGTCTTCATTGGGCTCAACCGACACTAGACTCACTGACGTAAGTGATTGACAAACAAGATGCACTAGTTTGCCACAGAAAAGTGCACTAACATCATAATCCTTTGTAAACTTGAAAGAATATTTCCACCTGCGTTTTTCGATGTCAATGTACACCAAGCGATTCACTTACCGCATGAAATGAAGCTTGCAAGCCCAGTACAATATCGTTGGATGTATCCGATCAAAAGGTGATAGAACCTCTTAAAATTTTATTCATTTCATAAACTACATATATCCATATTTTAATATGTATAACGTAGTGGTTTTGTGTACAGATACCTTCACACACTAAAACGATATGTGAGGAATAAGGCATGTCCAGAGGGATCCACTGCTGAGGCGTACATTGATAATGAGTGCCTAACATTTTGCTCCATGTATCTTCGTGTCATAGAGACTAGATTCAACCGAGAAGATCGGAATGCCATTGAAGGGCAGGAGCATGAGCAAGGACTCATATCTGTATTTGTACATAACGTCCGTCCTTTATGATCACCGACGTTTCAGGATATGGACCTTGGGGATCAAGCAAAGGAGCAGTGGTACATGTTGCATAATTTTGAAGAAATAGAGTCGTACTTCGAGTAAGTCTTCACTCGATAATCGTATATCTACATACGATAATTTTAATATTTCTTGCTGATGACGTGCCAATTATGTGTAGCAAACACATCGAGGAGATGAAGTCCAAATTACCTACAAATTATGATCAAATACATTAGGATTAGTTTCTAGAATGATTCGCAAAACATGTAAGATTAATTCACCTTATATCTCACCATACTTACAATTTTGTTGTATTGCACAATATTTAAACCTAATCTCAAATCCATAAACAATTATATTCTGTATATGATAATGGATGAAGACGTTGTGCGCTAGTAACTCTGGGGATGCGTCTGACGCACTTTATTCACTCGGCGTGTGGCCCTTATAGAAATGTATCTAGATATACAGGTTGTATTGTAAACGAGATTCGGTTCCACACTGAAGAGCGTGAGAAGTATAGGACCACACAAAATAGTAGGGTGGTTGTGAAGGAAATGCATGAGGAGATAGAAATTGACTTTTATGGCATTTTAACGGATATTATTGAGCTGAGTTATTGTATGAGAAAGCGGGTGTACTTATTTAAATGCGATTGGTAGGACATTGGAAATAAGAAGTTGGGAATACAAACTAACGACTACTTTACGAGCGTAAATTTATCTCAGAAGTGGTTTAAGGATGACCAATTTGTCATAGTTAGCCAATCCGAACAAGTATTCTACCTCGCTGACACCAAGTTAGGCGGCTCTTGGCACTTGGTGCAGAAAATAAAGCCTAGGAACATATTTGACGTTCCCGAACTAGACATTGAAAATAGTGAGGATGGGAGAAATGGAACGTCCAGGGTTGAACAAGCATATCAAGAAAACATGCCATCTTAGGATAGAGGGAATGATCCAAATGTTGATATTGACGTGGTGCAATTGAATAGAGATGATGTGCCACTTGATCATGTTGATGCCTCAATCATACATGATAGCGCTTTCATTGATGACGACGTTGCAGACGATGAAGAGGAAATATTAATCAGCGATAGTAATGGTGAAGAAGAAAGAGTCCCAAGCGATAATGATACAGACGACGATTATTAAATGTACACAAGATTTACTTGTCATTTTTCAATTCGAATAATTTGATTATTACATGTACATGTTTTACAAGTCATAATTTATTCCTTGAATTAACTTGTTTATAATTTACATTTACAGTTGAGTCACTTTCTGATCATGTCCTCCTCAAACCGGAGCGTAGCGGAAGCATGCAGCATACTTCATCAGCTGTTGCGGATGGACTTTTCGGCCTTATTTTCTTCTGGTAGGGCAAAAAAGATACCCGGTTTGGTCGATGAGTGTAGGGAGGAATATATCGACGATGACTCAGATGAAAAATTATACAATCTCAAAGAAATTTCGGACCTGATGGAGGAATATAACCGCGGAAAACTTCGTATGGAAGATGCGACATTGTCACTTGCACATGAGTCTCAAGAGATCAAATTTCTCCTATTGTGACTGACATGTTGGCTGTAACAATGTCGAGTGATTCATGCATCTTGACATATACTTCTACAGCGTATAATAACTTACGTAGGGAGTACTTCGGATAGTTGATCCGAAGTTGTTTTGTATAACAATGAAATACATGTATTTAATATAGAATGACAATGTGTAATGGAATTTTTAACTTTTACTAGAATATTTACAGTTTTATTATATGCTGCTTGCATTATAGTGTAATGGTCTAATCATATTTTAATCATCTCTCTAAGCATAAGCACAAATTCATTCTACCATGAACACTACTTGTATAATGTTTTAGTATATTCCACTTGGATTGTAAAGTTTAATTGTGTTTATTATATTGATGTTCATAAACTTGTATTGACATTGTTTAAATTTATAAGTTTATATTTTAGACATATTCAATCATAGCACCAGGTGGGAGATCAAGTCGTTCACGCAATGGATCTACCCTTTCTACCCGTGATGCGACGCAGATAGCATCGACGTCGCATGGTGCATCACAGGCGTCTGATCCTTCGGTTGAGCATACACTAGGCATTGCATGTAGGTCTAGATATATATTTATTTAGTGACTTATGTTTATGTTGTTACTTACATATTTCTTTTGCGACAGCATCTTCGACCAGCCGACAAGGACGTGGACCCACGCGTGGGTTAGTTTTAGAGTGACTTACGCGTGAGGGTAGGGTGATGGTAGAGTTCCCATAGGACTGCCTTAGACCTTTTGGAGACAATGCCGGGTTGTTTACATCTGAGGTCGGTGTCATATGCCGATCTCTGATCCCCGCCACCACCCCCGTTGGACAGATGTGACAGATGATGTGCGGCAGCTCATCCGTCAGCGCCTTCATGTAAATTTTAGTAATTAAAATTTTCTTTTATGAAAGTTCAATTATAATTAAGTGATTTTCTTAATAAGTTTATTGCCTTAATCTATTATTTACGAAAATGCAGGATAAATTTGTCTTAGATTTGAGTGTTCCTTACATTTCTCACGCCGTCGACGACATGGTCAGGAAGTGGTTCAAGGAGTACCGCAAAGAGTTACACCAGCGGTACTCTTGGTGCAGGACGCATAATGAGGCTGTACTGTCTGCACCGCCGCACGTGACTATAGACGACTGTCATATACTCTGCGAAAGATTTTCGTCCGAGGCTTTTCAGGTAATATTTACATATTTATGATATCTTAAGGTAACAATTAAATTCGTAATTAATAACAATGTATTATGAATAATGTGTTCAGAAGAGGAGCAGAATAAATTCTGCAAACAGGGAAAAGTTACAAGTGAACTACGTAGCTGGTTTAAAGTCATTTATAGGACATCGTTACAACATGGTAAGAAATTACTGATGATTATTAAGTTGATAGATTATTTTCATGCATTTTTAATAAGTCTACTTTCCTTTCGATTGCGTAGTGAAATTCCATCATCGGCCAGGAGCCTGGACCAGTAAACCTCTACAGAGGGACTCACAGTCGGCAAGTGATGGGATCTTGGGTTCATCCTAGAGCCAGCGAGCATTGGGTAAAAATCATTATCTTGTAAAATTTAATTGCATTGATTTATAATAATGTTATTCATATCATTCGTTATGAAAATTTAAATGTTTTCATTACATGTGGTGATGGACACCATACGCAGTCAACCCACTCTCGATGGTAATCAGCGAAGTGAGCTAGAAATCCTAAGCGAGGTGCTTGGCACTCGTTCTGGATATGTGCGTGGGCTTGGCCATGGTGTCAAGCTCATGGCATCGGCTAGAACTGGCTCCAGCCGATCCGTTACTGGTGAGAGCACCCTACGTCGAGCTGATATCGCAGAGAGAGAGAGAGAGGTTCAGTAGTCACGGGTCGTCGTCGATGAGATCAACGAGCAGCTGCAGAGGAAGAGGGAGGAGGAGGAGTAGAGGTGAAGAAAGGAGAAGGAGAGGCGACTGGAGGAGGAGGAGAGGCGACAGGAGGAGCAGGAGAGGAGGATCGAGGAGTTGCGGGTGGAACATGAGCGAAGGATGCAGGAAATATTTTAGGCTCTAACTACACCCTTTGGCACCGATGCCCTACCACCTCCGCCTTCATCTTCGTGATTTATTTTTTTTACTTCATATTGATAGTTACATGTTTGTACTATTTATTTCATTTTGTGTTTATGGATGTGGAGGATGTGCGTTTGTGCGTTGGATGGATGTGGGTTTGTGTTTGGATGGATGTGGATGTGAATAAGATGAAAATGTATTATAACAGGTGTATTTTGTTCGCTCGCTGCGCCTCAAGTGTAAGGCTGCGATGTAGTAATAAATCTCGGTAAGACCGAGGTCGATCCACAGGGAAAGAGGTAAACAATTCCAAGTACTCTAATAACTAGAATATAAGAAGTTTAAGGAAGTAGTTTTTCACATGAAATAGGAAAATCTGAAAATAAGAAGAACTAGAGCATCAAGGATCCACTTGTAGTAGTCCAATGCCAATCCTATTCATCCAAGTACAACACAATTAGAATCAAAGTCCTATCTCTCATCTAATTGGAAGATATAACATTCAAGCACAAACAGTCCCACTTAAATCAGAAAATCAGATTTCTAGTTCTAATGAAGCACATAGAACTTGAACTTGTAGCCTTCGGAGTAACAGCCATGCCTATGGACTATAGCATGCTCAAGGGTTACTACAATTCGAATTCAAACAACCCAATCATGGTAATCTTAGAGAATTGCAAGGAACTCATGTCCGGAGCACACAAACTCTCACAAAACTTCTAAAAAACTAAACTTTATTCAAACTAGAACTTCAAAATCCAAAATTAAGAGAAGGGTACTTGAAATAAAAGAATTAAAGCATTGGAACCAACTACAAATTTCACCTCTACCTCTAGCTAAGAGGTTAGCTAAGGAAAAGCATATTAAAACTAGAACTAAGAAAAGGAAGAAAAACTAGCTGCAGGAGGCTAGGTAGCCTCCTAGGACTTGAACTCCTTGCTTCCCACGTCCTTGACTGATTTGGAATAGAAGAGAGCACCTCCTTTTATAGTGCAGCAATAGTACAGCAACATAGCAGAATTTGTTTCGCTTGGTACGGCTTAACCAATGGTCGGATTGCCTTCAAATTTGATTTGTTGCTTCCTTGTAATGTGATCTTCCTCATAGATGATTTAGATTTCAAGATTATCCTCTGAATGGGCCCACTAATCATATCACCGACCGCCTCTCAAAATAGCGCACTTTGGGTACCTTCATAACCAGTCATCTTGCTTTCAACGCTCCGGAGTGTACAGATGTCAGATTGATCCCAAATTTTGAACATTGATAGAAAACTTCCTCCTCTACATGATAGATGGATTAGATTGTCCAAAATAATCCCAGAATGTGGTCCGAAAATTAGAACACTTAGGGCTTTTATAAACTCTGCGCAGTTGGATCTTTCTGGATGGTCCATCTTTCTTCAACCGGTACGATCAAACCACACATCCTTTTGATCTGAAACTTATGTGGTTATTCATATATAGATGTGGTCTAAAATATGGTCAAAGTAGATTCTTCATATCATCAATGATGGGTCACCTGGACCGGCCCAGAGTGGAACAGCGAAATCTGGAACTTTCTGGACAGTTCGTATTGTTTTGGCCACCACAGGTCAATCCATAGCTCCGATCGACACGAAACCACTTGGGTTATTTCGGCGTCGAGCTCCTCTTCGACATGAATGTGTTGGATTTTCAAATATCATCAAGATGGATTCAGAAAACTGTTCTGAAAATCTAAAAACGGGAATAGCTTGCTGCCTGAAATCTGGAAGTGTAAAATTGCATGGCCGACCGGTCTTGACCGGTCTAGACCTGTCTGGCAGGTGTCCAGGGAGTGTAGCCGACCGGTCTTGACCGGTCGGACCCAGTTTCTGCATTGTTTCTTCTTTCTTTTCTTCTCTCCGTCCTCTTTCTTTGCTTTCTTCTTTCTTTGGCCCACCTTGGGTCTTCATCCAAGGCTCCTAAATGTCTCTTCTTGATCTTCAATTAGATGAAGTCTGCTCTCATTCCTACAATCACAAAACCTGCATTAGATGGGTCTTTTAAACATGCAAACCATGCATATAATGTGATGTAATGGGCCATATCATGTATAAATTGGAGGTTCAACATATTTACAGGTATATGTTAAGAACTTTTTTCTGAATTTTGAAAACAAATGGAACCAGGAAAAAAAAGACTATTACCGACGAAATATTTCATTGGTAATAGTAGGATTAAATCTTATACCGACTGAAATGTTTAGTAGGTAATAGAAGAGCTAAATGTTTTACTGACAAAATATTTCATAGGTAATATGTTTTAGCGACGAAATATTTCGTTGGTAAAACTTATTACCGACGAAATATTTCGTTAGTAAAACTTATACCGACAAAAGAGTTCGTTGGTAAATCTATTCTTACCGACGAAACACATGTTTTTTCCTACCAAAACTAAAATTTTTGGCCGATGATTTTAATTGTCCGTATTTGTTTTATCATTGTCAACGAAGTGAACTTTAGTCGGGAAAAGCCTTTACCCAGGTTGTTTTTGCGACGATCTTAGCGGCGGCATATGTCTTCTGTAATAAGAATTACCGACAAAATATGATCAAATGCCTACGAATTATGTCATCGATAAAAGATCAATTTCTTGCAATGCAATGAAGTTTAAGATAAGATCTTGATATAATTAGACATGATGAACGGTTCGGATCACATTAATGATGATGTACGATTTGCACAACAAAACATCTAGAGCAAGGATCTAAGTATTAGAGGTCAGTTGTGCAGATCAACTATTAGATTGTTGATTATTACTTTAGATTGTTGATTATTACTGTTTTCTACATTAACTAGATCCTTTAATTATAGTCATGTCTCGGAAGAAAAAATTGTCAAAAGATCGAAAATTGAAATCTAGCTGATAGATTATTAAGGAGGTGATCAAGAAGCCCAAATGGGTTAAAGGAGAATGGACACGTTGGGTAAGTAGTCATTTACATGGATGAATTTTCCCATATACATCTCATGACATACCATGTACATGGATTGCTTACCATTAATTCCTATTGATATTTGTTAAAGTATGCAATTACCTTATATGATGTGTCAAGTCTTTAGAACACCAGACAACTCGGGGAATAAGTGCCCCTTAAATTCTTGGGCAAGCATCCCAACTTGGAACCTAAGTTGGTACTAATAGGGCCTCCTTCTACTGATGTCAAGGCTAGGGAAGAAGTTTAGCCAGCTTTAAAGTAGGTTACTCATTGCCAGATTATACGGTCACACATCGTATGTAAGAAACCATGGGCAAGTCCTATGTGAGTACGCTACTACATGTACTAGAATCGTGCACATCTTGGTTGAATGAGTGTTGGCGGGCCAGATGTTGTGCACAACCATGGCCCTGGTGGTTTAACTTATAATTGTATGCTGGGTAGTTTGCATACTGATTTCTTATGAACTTGCTTTTGTATCTTGATCTTGTTATGAATCTTGCGTATTACTACTTGCTGGACTTTTAACTCATGTTGTTGAATGGAAAACCATCCAGGTTTTGGAAAAGATGTGAAGACGTTGAGAGCAGATTGATGCATTAGAGAAGCATGCTTCTGATGATAGGATGATTGAATAAATGATTGTTATTTCTGTTCTTGACATGTAATAATGATATATTATGTTATGTTATGTTTTAGCCGAGTGTGGCTTGTGGATAAATGTACCAGATATTTTGTTACTTTTGGGTTTGGATGACGATGAATAATTATTATCCTTGATTTTTTAGTAGATGGTTTTGATTACCTAGTTTGCTATTGTATTTTTCTTATTTACTATCCACACCTAAGTCACACCTCCAACTCGATGACTGAGTCGAGCGAACTCGAGTTTTCAGAGGCGGGGTGTGACACATTGTACATGAACACATCTGATAGACATTGACGGATGATGCTTATGACCTTCTTGCACTAAGTTTGCACTAGCCATCTTCTGTTATCTTCTTTAGTTTTGCCTCCAACAATGCCTTGCTCAACCCTTGTGATATTAGAATATCCTTTATTCTCCGCTACCACAAATTGAAATTATTCTTCCCATCAATTTTTTGTATATCGAACGTCAAATCGGACATCTTCACTGAGTTCTTGTAACGTCTTAAACCTGACACTCTGATACCACTTTATTGTGAGTAAAACCTGGTCTAACCTTCATCCAACAACAAACTCAGATCAACAATAGGTGTTAGAATTCATATCTAACAGCAACCGCCAATCCGTGCACTTTGCGGAAGCATTCAACGTAGATGGAAAAATATCATAAAGAAGAATAACCAAACAATAGTAAAGCAATCACATACACACAAGATATTTAGATCAAACAGATCTCTCCTTGCAATGCGCAACCCTTGAGAAATCATCCCTAAGCCCTTATAAGTAATGGAAACCCTCTCACACCTCACGAAAACCCTCGCCCTTTGTGAGAAAACTAATAAGATTTGTATTAAGAAGCCCTAATCCTAAATTGGACTTAAATACCCACGCTTATGAAAAACTGCGTAAGGCATTCAGCTGGACCTTCAGTTGAACCAAAACTAGCCAACTAGTATGTCTGGTCATACCGAAAACCTTCAAATCTTCGCAGCGTGTAGACTACAAAGTTCACTATAATTTGGTCGCACTAAACCCTTTTTGATCATACCCAAAATCCCACAATGAGTAATATGTGATTTCACCGTAAATTTGATCGCCTCCTCCACCCATTATTGACATAATCCAAGGCATCTTGCACAACAGTAACCATCAATACACGACATCCAATATGCCAAAGCCGACTGGTTAGGCTGACCTGATCGGTGTCATTTTTAGGCCATGGTCGATAATCTGACTCAATCAAAGGGCTCTAATCATCTGATGCTAACCATCAGTGCACGAGGTCCAATCGACCAAGACCGAATGGTTAGGATGAACTGATCAGTGTCATTTTCAGGCCATGTACCATCGAGAAAGAGGCCCACCATTTGGTCGGTCTAGACCACTGAAAAACGATGCCAAAACACACACACACACACACAAAGAAAGAGAGAGAGAGAGGGAGAGAGAGAGAGAGGGAACCATTATTATTATTAAAAACTGCACCCTCCGTTTATTAAACACTCACTAAGTTTAACGCTTCAAAGCTACAGACAAACACACACAAGATCATGTGCCTGCTACCAGGGCCCCTAACTAAAGGGAGCAGAAGGGTGCATTTTACTACCATGCGCAGCTAGAGCTACGCCCTCTAGTTGCGTCCACGGATCTGGCAGCTCTGCGGCCTCATGTTACACTCGTTCGGGATGTTCTCAGCCCTTCGTTGCATCTCCTCTTGCTGTTGTCCTTGGGATCCACCCTGCCCTTGCTGTTGTTGTTCTCTAACCATACGCCTCAGAGCCTCGCATCTACACTCCTCTCTCACATTCCTCAGCTGCTGGCAGCACTCCTGCGGTACGCCGCCTTGGTTTCCGGCAGCGCCGACCATGAGCAGCCTACCCCCCTGCCCGTACTGCAAGTACATGCGGCATGAGTCCAGTGGCTGGCTTTGGACCTCTTGTTGGCAGCGCTGCCGCTGCGATTGGCTGTCGTTGCCATCGGTTACGGTCTCGGTGGTGGTGGTGATGGTCCTGTAGATGGAGGCGTGAGCCACGGACACCAGCACTAAGAGGAGGGTGGCCAGGGCGATGAACTTGGAGATGGGTGATGCCATGGTCTTGGGTTGTCTTTTGATTGTAGGAGGACTGTGTGTGGAAGGGATGGCTTGATGGTGGGGTGGGGTGGGGTATTTATAGGAGATTTCGATGGTTGCATGGAGAGAGTGGGCCACGTTGATGGGTGGATTCGGTTAGGTGGGGTTTGCAGAAAATGCATGGCATACAAGAGGAAGCTTTTGTTTCTTTGTAGAGGTGTTTTTGTCCCTCTGCGGAGTTGGTTTTGCTTCTGTCGCGACTTAAGTTACAGACTGTGCGTTGCCAGCCATTGGGGCCCACATGCATGCTCAGGTATTCCGATGATTTGAACCGTCCATATTATCATTACAATCATATTTAGGCCGTATAATCACGGTCCATTCATTATCCTAACCTTTGATTTTTAGAGTTGGATATGAACCGTTCAAAAAATTGTTTTTGATTGTTCTAATTCATCCAGAGATAGTAGTGGTCTAAACTCATCCGTTCTACTTAAATTTCATAAGGTGGCCCGTTGAGCATGGATACAGTAACATTTACGGTTCTGATCATTGATGCTCTCGGCATGCCCGCCCCAGTGGACGGCGATGCTGGATCTGAGGGTACGGAGGCAAAGTGAACTTCTTACAGGTGGATTTGTTGCTTTCTGTAGGTAAAACAATCGCTTTAAACTGGAAGCGGATTGCGTGGTGGTACCCAATACCACCGATATCCCTAATGACGAGACTATTTGGGGCCCACCGTGATGTATTTGTTTCATCCATCCGGTCCATTCGTTTTCCCATATCATTTTAGGGCATGGGCCAAAAATTGAAGCATATCGAACGCTCAAGGGGACCATAACAGAAGAAACTGTAAGGATAATGACGTCCACCGTTGAAACTTTCCTAGGGCCCACCGTGATATTTATTTGCATCCAACCTGGACGAAAGGGAAAACACAAATAATAGCTTCATCCAAAACTTCGGTGGCTCCCCAGAAGTTTTCAACGGTAGGTTTTAAAATCCCCCCCCCCCCCCCCCCTTTCCTGTGGTGTGGTCCGCTTGGGCTTTGGATATGCTTAAGTTTGCGCTCATGCCCTAAAATGAGACGGCAAAACAGATGGATGAGATGGCAAAACAGATGGATGGTGCGGATAAAACACATACATTAGAGTGGGCCCCACACAGTCCGGTCATCAGGGATACCGTTGGTGTTGGGGTCAGCAAGCAATCCGCTTTGGGTCCCACCGGGTCCTTTCCCAGTCTGGCCTGCTTCAGCTGGGATTCGAGCCTAGAGGCCCACGATCTTGACCTGGACATGGTCTGACATTTAATGGCCCAGGTCTGTGCGTGTATCTCACCCTCACTTGTGTAACACTAATGTAATTGTTAGATATGGGCCTCAGGGCCCACCCCCAGCGAACCAGGACGCGGGTTGTTTTGACCATTATTCCTAGCTAAACCTCCAATAGTTTTGTTTCCCAAAGTAAACTTCACTTGTAGGGATGGGACATTTTCGGAACGAAATACCCCAGTTGTTAGGATTTATTCCTACCTCTCAAAAAATCTAATTTCTCTTCTTTTTTTTCTCTTTTATATCCAAAACTCATTTTTTTTTTTCTTTTCATCTGTAGCAAAAAAAGCATCATCTCTTTAGTTTTGAGATTGATTTTCACTCCAGAGCATTAAGGAGTTATTTCTTCAACTCGTGTTTCATTGAAAACGAGGCTGTGGTGTGGACCAGGTAAGAACGAAGAATGTGAATTTTTTTTCTCAACGAATGCGTTTTTTTTTTTTAATAATCAAATAGGATCTTTGTTTTATCGCAATGTGTTTTTGCAATAATCGATCTCGTTGAATTTCAACGAGCATATTGATATTTTAAAGAGCACAGTGTAAATGTTAGGACATTCAAAGATTCGTGATAGCTGTGCTCTTTGAATTTTACATTGTGCTCTTTGAATTTTACAGTGGGATCTTTGAATCTTACACTGTGTTATTTAAATTGATGTGCTCTTCGAATTTTACAGTGTGCTCTTCGAATTTTACACTGTGCTATTTGAATTGATGTGTTTTTTGAATTTTACATTGTGCTCTTTGAATTATACACTTTACATTTTGAATTTTACACTTTGCACTTTGAATTGTTGTACTCTTTGAATTTTACACTATGCACTTTGAATTGGTGTGCTCTTTGAATTTTACACAAGACACTTTGAATTGCTGTGCTCTTGCTCTTTGAATTTTACACTGTGCATTTGAATTGCTGTGCTCTTTGAATTTTACACTCTTTAAATTTTATTTTAAGGGTGTGCTCTTTAAATTTTACAACGTGCTCTTTGAGTTTTGAAAGATGAATGAGTAATCTTTGAAACTGTAATAAAATTATTGTACTCTTTGAATTTTAAAAGAGTACTGTTTAAAATTTGAAAGAGAACTAATTTCATTGTGTTTCTTTGCAGATAATGGCTGCTAGAATCGTATGCTCTTATGGTGGGGACTTAATATGTGAAAACAATTCATACACGTGTAAGGGTGGAAAATCGAAAAGTTTTGCTTTGAGTGTCAACACTATATATGATGATCTTCTATCTAAAATCTACAAGATCATTAAGACTACACCGAATGATCATGATATTAATATGAAAGTAATATACCCATGCTCAAACCAATCAATCCCTCCATCTGAAATTGAAGACAATGAAGATGTGCGAATGTTCATGGCAGCACAATCGGAGCATCCGAATATATACATGCCTTTAATAATAGAGACAATGTGGCGCATTAATGAGACCATTCACGATGACCCTATTGGGTGCAGTGGCGTTGAACATAATGTCGACATTCAACATGATGCCCCTGCGATGACAAATCTGTGTGAAGAACATGGCGTTAATTGGGCAGCTGACCTTAGCCTGAAAAGTGAATATATGGTATTACCTTCGCCTACAAAAGTACATGTGACATCATCGTCATCTTTGCCTACAAGTGGAAATGTGCCTTCATCATCACCTTCGCTTACAAAAGCATATGTGGAGTTATCATCACCTTCTCATACAAGAGTACATGTGACTTCGTCTATACCATTACTTAAAAGAGTACATGTGTCTACATCCTCATCTTCACCTACAAGAGGACATGTGTAATCATCATCACCGTTACGTACAATAGGACATTTGTCTTCATCACCCGAGCCGCTTCAAATATCAAATTTCATGGATGTTGAATTTAATGTACCTTTCGAAGATGAAGCATTCGTCAATGCGGATCTGTCAAAATATAATGGATCGCTGAATGAGTCGAATGAGATAGCTGTTGGTCAAACGTTTAAGGACAAAGTTCACTATAATTGGGTCTCACTGAACCCCTTTTCGGTTAGACGAAACTCGCCAAAATCCCACAATGAGTAATATGTGATTTCGGCCATAAATTTGATCGCCTCCACCTAATACTGACATAATCCAGGGCATCTTGCACAACAGTAACCATCAATACACGACATCCAACAGGCCAAAGCTGACTGGTTATGCTGACTTGATCGGTGTCATTTTTAGGCCATGGTTGATAATCTGACTCAATCAAAGGGTTCTAATCATCTGATGCTAACCATCAGTGCACGAGGTCTAATCGACCAAGACCGAATGGTTAGGATGAATTGATCAATGTCATTTTCAGGCCATGTACCATCGAGAAAAAGGCCCACCAATTGGTCAGTCTAGACCACTGAAAGACGATGCTAAAACACACACACACACAAAGAGAGAGAGAGAGAGAGAGAGAGAGAGAGAGAGAGAGAGAGAGAACCATTATTATTATTAAAAGCTACACCCTTCGTTTATTAAACACTCACTAAGTTTAACGCTTCAAAGCTACAGATGTACACACAGAGAAATAGTCCATGGACATATCATCTCGTCCAATGGAATAGAGGTAGACCGGACCAAAATCAACATTATTGCTAACTTACCACCACCCAAAAGCATACGCGATGTGCGGTCCTTGGACACGCCGGATTCTATCGAAGGTTTATAAAGGATTTCAATCATATCTCTAGGTCTTTATTTAACCTTCTCCAAAAAGGACACCAATTTGAGTGGAGTGCCGAATGTCAATTAGCTTTTTCAAAGTTAAAGGACGTGTTGACAACCGCTCCTATCATGCAACCACCGGATTGGTTCGTTCCTTATGAATTGATGTACGATGCGAGCGATTATGCTATTGTGACGGTGCTAGGCCAAAAGAGGGATAAGAAGCCCCATGTTATCTGCTATGCGAGTAGGACCTTGAATCCCACCCAAGTTAATTACTCGACTACGGAGAAGGAGCTCCTAGCCATCATTTTTGCCTTGGACAAATTCAGGCCTTACTTGATAGGATCCAAGGTCATTATTTTCACGGACCATGCGGCGCTGAAACATCTTCTTTCTAAGAAGGATGCTAAGCCCCATTTGTTAAGATGGATCTTACTCCTTCAAGAATTTGACTTAGAGATTAAAGATAAAAAGGGAGTAGAGAACGTGGTGGCGGACCTGTTTTACCTGATTCCATTGACGAGTCACCTATTGAGGACTCATTCTCTTATTAGCAACTCTTTGTTGCTATGCATCCTCCATGGTACGCTGATATTGCAAATTATCTTTCCACAGGTGCGATGCTAACTCATTGCACTACGTAGGATAAACGAAAATTTCTAAGGAAAGTGCGCAGGTTTTTTTGGGATAAACCATTACTTTTCAAATATTGCCCAGATCAAATAATTATAAGATGTGTCCCTGATGATGAACAAAATTTTATCATCTCCTTTTGTCATAGTCAAACATGTGGGGGTCATTTTTCCGTCAAGAAAACTACTGCAAAAATTCTGCAGTGTAGTTTTTATTGGCCTACGTTGTTTAGAGACACCTATGAGTTTTGCAAAGCATGCGAGCACTGTCAAAAGCTAGGAGGATTGTCCCGTAGGAATTTGATGCCTCTCAACCTAATTCAACATCTCGAAGTCTTCGATTATTGGGGCATCAATTTCATGGGACCATTCCCCTCATCTTTTGGACATGTCTATATATTGCTCGCTGTAAACTATGTGTCCAAGTCGATAGAGGCCATTCCATGTAGAACTAACGATCACCATACGGTTCTAAAGTTTCTTAAAGAAAATATAGTTTCCAGATTTGGAACGCCTCGAGCCATCATAAGTGATGGTGATTCTCACTTTTGCAATAAGCCTTTTGAAGCCTTAATGAAGAAATATGACATTAGGCATAAAGTGAGTACCCCATACCACCCACATATAAGTGGGCAAGCTAAAATTTTCAATTGGAAAATCAAACAGATTTTGGAGAAGACAGTGAAGCCGAATCGCAAATATTGGTCACTGCGATTAGTCGATGCTCTTTGGGCTCACCATACCGCTTTTAAGACCCCTATTGGAATGTCTCCCTATCTACTTGTCTATGGGAAAGCTTGTCACTTGCCCATGAAACTTGAACACAAAGCTTATTGGGCGATTCGGGCACTGAACTTCGACATTGACAACGCTAGCTCACTTCGCAAACTCCAATTGAATGAGCTTAATGAGATCCGGAACGATGCTTACGAGAACTCGAGGATTTATAAGAGTAGGATGAAAGACTTTCATGACAAACACAACTTCAGGAAATCTTTCCATGAAGGCCAGAAAGTACTCTTGTACAATTCCTGACTTCATCTTTTTCGAAAAAATTGAGATCTCGATGGACCGTCCCATACATTGTTAAAGAAGTTTTTCCTCATGGGTTGTAACGCCCCAGATTTTTAGAATTTATTTAAAAAATTTTGAAAATTTATTTTTATTTATTTTAATTAATTATCGTACATTAACTTTAATTTGCGAATAGCGGACCATTCGAAGGAGATCCGATAGGGTACCATTTATTAAAGTTTCTTAGAATAATCTCATTAACAACGTAAAAGGGTTAGATTCCGCTAAACTCGAAGATTTACGATAATTACGAAAATGCCATTAGTTAAACTTAAGTCAAGGTGTCATTTTTAAGTATTTTACTTTATAGAAATTATTAAGATGTAAAACCCTGAATTTTAGCATTTGGACACATTTTAACCGTACACGTTGAATTTCAGCCCTCCAATCATCCTACAAATATCCTAATCAGAAAATGGATCATAAGCGGGCCACTCGATCTCGGATTTGTCCCAATTTTTGTGTCAATGCCTAAAATCACGAGGCTCACCTGCTGATTGGAGTGGATTTAATATATACATCATAGTGGGGCCCACATGCGTCGCATGCACGTTTAGTGCACGGTCAAACCACACCACACGACCCAAACAGAAACTTCTGCTTTTTTTTCTTCACCCGCTGCCACCGCTGCCCTCCTTACTGTCCACTATGTGGACACCTTCCCCCCCCCCCCCCCCCCCCCCCCCCCCCCCCCCCCCCCCCCCCCGAGGAATTTCCTTCGCATGAGGAGTTAGGAATCCATCTATAGGATCCAAAGAATCCCTCTTAGCTAACCAACATCCCAAATCACGTTGAGAATGGAAATTTCCATCATCTTGAAGAATTATCATCTAAATCTTTCACATGCGTAAGAGACCTATCAAACGGCTATGGAGCTTAGATTTGTGGACCCTACCTACCTAAATGGACTAATCTAAACCCATCATAGGTGTTAGATTGACAGATAAATCTTCCGTTTGCAAATTTCTATTTTCATCCCCTCTTTCCTTAAAACTTCACGCCGACCGTTCGATCGCTTGTGGACCCCATTTTAAAATCTACCACATCCATTTTATGTCCCATACCCATCATAGCTCATATCCAAAACTTCATTTTCATTCGTTGTGTATACGTTTTCCAAATCCGGCCTGAAATCTCACTTTAAACCACTTTCTATCGCAACCGCGCACATATAGCCATGCATACCCTCTTCTAACCTTAGAATCAACCGCGCACATATAGCCATGCATACCCTCTTCTAACCTTAGAATCCGACCCTCCTAACTTAATTAAAGCCTTCTCTTAGCAAGGGAGCCCTAATGCACGAATTTAGAGAGAGAGAAGAAAGAGAGAGGGAGAGAGAGAGAGAGAGAGAGAGAGAGAGAGAGAGAGAGAGTTTCTCGGTTGAGTGTTTCTGTTTTTTCAACGACGTTCTTAGTATCTATGACTTCCAAATCAATCAATCTTTAAGGTGAAAATTTTTCTTCAAGCCTTTTATTAATAATGATACAATTATCCTAAGTTCCTTTTGTGACATATGACGTTATTTTGTTTTGAATTGTTGATCCATGTAACATGAAGATTAACGTAGGATTTACAATGATTATCATTACGTAATTATGCGATTCCATGTTTGGATTTTTGATTAAAAAGAGTTTGTATTTTTGTCATTTATTTTTTTGAAAGCTATGCATTAATTCTCTTGATTTATGTTCTACAAGTGATATTGGCTTTCATGTTGTTATATGCAATATGTGTGTAAGATCATTATGTGAATATTTCATTAATGTACACCATTGCTCCTAAGTTGGTAAAATCACTTGATGTAGAGAGCGAAATTACGCCTTTTGTGAATACAAGGCGTATGCGTGCGTGCGGAAGTTTATGAGAGCAACTAGTATTATGGCTAGCTAAGACCTGAAGGGGGGGGGACCTTTTGAAATTCTTTTCGCCTACTTAACAGTTTTAACAAATTAAACTAATTGAGCAAGAACACTTCGGCTTCCAAGCCTTAGTGGGTCTAATCACATGACTAGCATATTGTAAGCAATAAGCAATCTAGTCTAAGTATGCATAGATACTCAAATGATTAAACAAATCAAGCTCCTAATTTATGCAACCTAAGTAGACTATAGAGGATGGATCAATTAAGCTCAAGTCTACACAACTAACTGAAAGTACATCTTGTGTGTGGATGTGCCTATTTAATGCCTAGCATACATTCTAATTAAGCATTCATAATTAAGCAGTTAAACACAATGCATAATAAGAAATGTGCTCAAATACAATCACAAACACAAGCACGTATAGTGGTTCGACTACTTGTTTACTCCACTTCCGGTTCAAGTACTCAACCCCTTTAAGCACACCGGCATTCACTAGGGAGTTTAAATCTGGTTCCTCCCAACCAAGGTATTTTAAATCGGCTTCACCCAACTGAGAAGTTTACAGGTTCCTCCCAACCTATTCGACCTACACAAGGTCTAGTCCTACACAAGAACTACGCACTTGCACTCCTGTGTTGGAGGCTCCCCCTTGGAGACTTTGTTTAGGCTCAACAACGAGCCAAGGAGCGCCAAACAGCTCCTAGTCTTTAGGCCAACAAACGGGCCAAGGAACGGCCAACGTCCCTAAAGTTTTAGGCCCAACTAATAGGCCAAGGATCGGCAAACGACCCTAGTTCGAGTTTGTCAAACAAACTCTACACTCAACTCCCATAGGGAATTGAGTGGAAGGACTCTCTACAATGACAACCTTACTTGTCGGATGAGCCCCTTGTTGAACGCCGGTTCGGGTTACTTGATCTCCGCTCTCCCATGCTTCAACCAGTTTCCCTTGCTCCCCCGATCGTGTTGTTGCTGCGTCGCCAATGCCTCAGCTCCACCTGATCAACCACCTTGCAAGTGATGCCTTTGATATGCCCAAGGTGATAGGAGAGGTAGGTTTGAGATCTCTACAACTTATGGGAATGGGTTGCCTAAAGAGTGTCACTTACAAAGATCTCATTATAGAGTATTGGATAGGAATATGACTATCAAGATCATTCCAATATCTAGATATCAAAAGAGGGACAAGTGCATCTTCTTATTGAGCTTTGAATGCTCCATACTTGTGATGAATCACAAGGAAGATCACTTGTTTGGGTTAGGAATAGAGCTCTTAATGATCTTCAACAATAGTGGCTCCTATCTCCTCAAAATCCCCTCTACTCGCTCAAAAATGAATCCCCATCTTTAAATAGATTTTCTTCCAACGGTAAAAAAAAGGCAGATTCGCCCATCTCCGATTGATCGAAAAAAGGTCCGATTGATTGGAGACCTGTCCGATTGATCAGGACTGACCCCTTCCGATTGATCGGAAGACTGTCCGATTGATCGAAAATATGTCCAGTGGATTTTCAAAGTTGCTGGAACAATTTTCGATTGATCGGAACTTCTATCCGATTGATCGGACTGACCCTTTCTGATTGATCGGAAGACTGTCCGATTGATCAAAAATATGTCCAGTGGATTTTTAAATTTGTTGGAACAATTTTCGATTCATCGGAACTTCTGTCCGATTGATTGGACTGACCCCTTCCGATTGATCGGAAGACTGTCCGATTGATCGGAGTCCTATCGGAGCCAATGTCCGGTTGATCAGAGATCAATCGGAAACTGCTATTTGAGCTAAATTGTTTACAGCAGCTTTCACATCTTTAATTAGTCTAACTTATCATATTTTTCATGGAGTTCTAAGGCTAATGATGATGACTAAAGATATAGCTAGTTGGTCCAAGTCATTTAAGAGGTTATGGTTTTGGGTAGGTTCAAGGCAAGGCACACCAAGGCATCTCTTTTAACTGTTTCTTCATCCTTGATGTAGCTGGTCCGTCTTGAGTCTTCGGTCTTCGTCTTTATTAAGCTCAACCGACACTAGACTCACTGACCTAAGTGATTGACAAACAAGCTGCACTAGTATGCCACAGAAAAGTGCACTAACAGAGAGATGGAACCCATGAGGGGTGTTTATGATGGAAAGATATGTCTTGACTTGACTAAGAGAATGCAATAAATGTTTGCTAAGAGATCCTTACATGTACATGATACTTAGTTGGATCCATATACATTACATGAGTGTTTTAATGATTTTGGCTATGATGTATAACATTGACTTCTTGGAAGGTGATGAAATCATAAAACGGGACAATGGTTGGACACTAATGGTATATAAATTCTCATGAGCTGGGATTGGTGCTATGGACACTAAGCCCGAGCTGTCGGCCCATGCTGGGTTGTTTACAACTCCCCATAGTGACCATTAAGTTCTTTCAATACGGCTGGATATGAAATTACTTAAATAAAGGTGAAACTAAAGTCATGCATTCACTTGGCTCCATGTGGGTGTATGAAATTGAGAATAGGCTAGAGCGTCTTACTTCTCCAGTACACTGTCACGTGTAGATTTGGGCTATGAGCGCCCCGTTTCTCACGTGGTCGGGCAAAACTATGGACTTATGCGTCCTAGGAACTTCTAGTGACTAGTGGCTAGCGTGAAGTCGTAACAGGGAGTCTCCCACTTCATGTATTATGATTTCTAGCCAGGGTGCCTTAGCCAGAGCATGCATTCCATGCATCGCATTAACAAAGATTTTTACTTAGTTGTTTTGATTTAATTAAATGATAATATCTTACTTTCGTTTACTCTGTACTGTTATTATTATTCTTGATTGTCTTGGAGGGATATTTCCCACTATGATAGCATTTAACGCTATCCAACCATATCTCAGATAATCTAGGTGAAGATCCAATAAGTGAAGCGAGCACTACGGTGAGATGTTCGAATGTTTGCACACAGATGACGGATGACGAAGTTGGAGTGGCATATTGAAGATTTTATTTGATTATGTGTTTTTTAGGATAGTTTATCGTTTATTTTAAAATTGTAATAAGTTTTCTAAATGAAGGCAATAATTGATTATTTGTTTGGTTTATTTTTAAGAACTTTTTAATAATAACGTAGATTAAAATTTCATTAAATCACATGTTTATCTTTCGTCTCTATGCATAAATACCATTAAATTTCAAATATATGGAAGCATAGTGATATGTCAAGAATTTCATCCTTGACACGTCTTAGATAACACCAGGAAATTCGGCCTATTGTGAAATCCACGGGAGCCGAAATCTCAGGACGTTACATGGGGCTGTCGAGATAGAGAATACGGCGAATAGTAACTATTTTAAAGTGAACAGACAACGCCTTAAACTATTCATTGAGAAATTTGATTTGGAGGATATGTCCATCACTCTGAAGGATCATGTGTATCAGGATGATTGATCTCCTAGTTTGACAGAGGTATAGAGTAGATTAGGTTTAATTTATTTTAATGTTTTACTGCTTTAGTAGATTTAGATGTCGGAGGCAGATTCCCATGATCAACTCTCTCAGGTACTTCATACTCACCCTCTTTATTTTTATCATTGCTCTCATGATTATTGCTCATTGCATATCTTTTTACATTGAGGACAATACAAGATTTGGTTGGGGGTGAGATTTCCTAGAATCTAACAAATTTTAATGTTTTGTAGAATTTTTTCAGTTTGTTTCTATGCACTTGGGATGTCATAAGTATGAAAGGAAGAAAGATGAATTGCTATGATTTTGAGATCTCTAAATTAACTTAAACATGATAGTTTTCTATGTGAATTCCCCTACTTATGTGATCAATAAAATATTTAAACATTTTGAGTCTAGTTCACATTATATGATTCTCAAGGTTTAAAAGGATTATGTAGATACGTAAGTTGGCTTAACTGAGATTTAAGGTGTTAAGGAACTGAGCCGAGGAACTTTGTCCATCCTTGTTCATGTGCAAAAAGAGAAAAGAATGAAAGATATGGACTTCTAAAAATCTTATCTAATGTTTATTAAAAAAAAAAAGAATAAGGATATGGAATTAATTGAATATTTGTGAAAAATTCCAAAAAAGGTTACCTATTACCAACCAGAGGATGGTCTACCCGTAACCAAAGCTGGAAATGGGAAGTAGTGTGAAAGCCGTCGAAGGAACGATAAGGAAAATTCTTGTCATGGGCATTTGGTTGATTCTGTACATTTTTCGATCTTTTATTTCGCTAATTTGTGAAGAAGGGTAATCCTGAAAATTCATGATATGAATATGTACAATGCACATTAGACCATGCATGTTCGAATTCATCTATTTGTCAATGAATCAGTGGGGATTCTATGAGAACACTTATTATGTTTGGAGAGCTTAGGGCTTCAATTTCTCATCACTTAGTTTTTCTGAATTTTGCACTTATATGTCTTAAAGTTTATAGAAGCATAGTTTCCAAGAGAGAGTTGAGTTTTTAGAGAAGTAGATTGTTTCACGCATGTTTTACTTGGGACTAGCAAAATGCTGGTTGGGGAGTGTGTTGAGCTCCTAATTTATACATATTCTAACCCATTACACCAAAAGTCTTATCGAATGCATGTTTTGTGGTTGTAGGAATGAGAGAGAGACTTCACCCAATTGATGACTAAAAGACCACCTTAGAAGCTAATTGATGATGATAGAAGATGGGCTAAGAGAAGAAGAAAGAAGTAAGGGAGGAGAGAGACAAAGAAAGAGAGAAAAGATAAGAAAAATAGGTCCGACCGGTCATGACCGGTCGGCCAAACAGGCCACAACCGGTCAAGATCGATTGGCCACAAGGCAGCCCCAATCCCTTGCTCTCTGGACCAATGTCCAGGTGGGTCTGACCAGTTAAGACCAGTCGGCCACTCTTTGCAAAACAGCCCAGCAGTTGTTGGAGCTTACTGGACGTCCACCAGACTGGTCGGCCAGTGTAAATTTTGAAGAATTCTAGTGGCTTGTACTTCAAGCTCCGAAAATTATTGCGCAGCGTAAGTACTACTCGAATTCTGGAACTTTCTAAGTAGGTGTGGGGCTTCACCATTATAAAAGGACACCTAGGGTTCGTAGCTAAGGCATCACAGAAGGCTTGTAACTCGTGAGAGGTGAACAGGATCGTCGTGGAGCGCTTAAAACTCTCCCAAATCTGGTTTTTCATGTTTTTCTTTAGCTTTTAATTGTTTTTAGTTGTAGTATGATGATGCTCAGCTAGAACCTCTTAGCTGAGGCTAAGAGGTGAAGCTTGTAGTTAGTTATCATGTAGAAGTCGTTTGATTCAAGTATTTTACTAAAAGTTTGGATATTTAAGTTCTAGTTTGAATAAAGTTGGTATTTTTGGATGTTTTATGAGAGTTCATGTGCTTCGAAAATGGGTTCCTTGCAATTTTCTGAGATTATCATGTTTGGATTGATTGGATTTAAATTGTAGTAACCCTAAAGCATACCATAGTCTCTTGGCATTTTGTTACTTCGAAGGCTACATGTTTGAATTTTATATGCTTCATTAGAACTAAAATCTTATTTTCCAATTTAAGTGGGATTGTTTGTGTTTGAATGCTTAATCTTCCAACTATATGACAGATGGAACTTCGAATCTAGTTATGAATGAATTCATATGGAATTCACATGGAACTACTACAAGTGGATCCTTGAGGCCTTAGTTCCATTAATTACATATTTTTACTAAAGTTACTGTTTTTACTTAGTTTATAAAATCGAACTTCAAAATTATTGAAGTTGGTAAAATAGTTTGAATTAGTTTACCCTAATTCCCTGTGGATTGACCTCGGTCTTATCGAGTTATTACTACATCGCAATCCTGGAACTTGAGGTGAGCGAACATTAGGCTAGTTTATTTTTAGTTTTAGTATTTATAGTAAGTTTTAATTCGATCATAACTTTTGATCCGTAGGGTTTTAGAGTTAGTGCCTAACATGAAAAGGGCTTAGAATATTTAGTAGAACAACATGGCTGGGCCCATTTGAAAACTTTCTATTTTTGGCCGAAAACCAAGAGTTCTAGTAGGATTGAGAGACTTATATAAATAGTAAGTTTACTATTTATAGTAAGTTGTGCTCTCTAGGAGTTTGAGTTTGAGTTGGAGTCTGGTACTTTACCTAGGGTTTAGTTTCTTATTTATATGCATTGTAATTCTGTTTCTATTCATTCAATCTATCAAAAATAATTATTCGAATTAATTTCCTCTTTTTATCCTTTTATGCTTTTATTTCTTCTCATGTAAACGAGGACTTTTATTTTTTCTCATGTAAACGAGGACTTTTATTTCTTCTCATGTAAACGAGGACTATTCGGTTAGGGAGACGGTGATCGACCTACCATGTCCTCCCTACGTCAGCTACTCATCGCCAAAGTATATGGTCACACATCGTATGTATGAAACCATGGGAAAGTCCTATGTGTACGCTACTACATGTGCTAAAATCGTGAATGTCTTTGTTGAATGAGTGTTGGTAGGCCGGATGTTGTGCGCGACAATGGGCTCGTGGTTTAACTTGTAATTGTATGCTGAGTAATTTGCATACTAACTTCTTGTGGACTTGCTTTTATATCTTGATCTTGTTATGAATCATGCGTATTACTACTTGCTGGGATTTTTGCTCATGTTGTTGAATGGAAAACTATCTAGGTTCTGGAAAAGATGTGAAAACATCAAGAGCAGATTGATGCATTAGAGAAACATGCTTCTGCTAATAGGATGATTGAATAAAATATTGTTACTTCTGTTCTTGACATGGAATAATGTTATGTTATGTTGTGTTTTGGCTGAATATGGCTCGTGGATAAATGTACCGGATATTTTGTTACTTTTGGGTTTGGATGATGATGAATAATTATTATCCTTGATTTTTAATGAGTAGATGGTTTTGATTACCTAGGTAATTGGTGTGGTATTTTGCTTATTTACTATCCACACCTAGCTAAGTCGCATCTCCAACTCGGCGACTGAGTCGATCGAACTTGAGTTTTCAGAGACGGGGTGTGACACATTGTACATGACCACATCTGATAAACATAGACGGATGATGCTTATGGGCTTCTCACTGATTTCGCACTAGCCATCTTCTGTTATCTTCTCTTTTTTTGTCTCCAACAACGCCTTGCTTAACCTTGTGATATTAGAATATCCTTTACTTTGTGCTACCACAAACTGAAATTATTCCTCCTATCAAATTTTTGTATATCAAACGTCAAATTGACATCTTCGCTGAGTTCCTGTAACGTCTTAAACCTGACACTCTGATACCACTTTATTGTGAGTAAAACCTTCTATAACCTTCATCTAACAACAAACTTAGATCAACCTAAGTGTTAGAAATTCATATCTAACACCACCGCCAATCCGTGCACTTTGTGGAAGCACATTCAACGTAGATGGAACAATATCATAAAGAAGAATAACAAAGCAATAGTAAAGCAATCACATACACACAAGATATTTAGATTAAACTGATCTCTCCTTGCAATGCACAACCCTTGAGAAATCCTCCCCAAGCCCTTATAAGTAATGGAAATCCTCTCACACCTCACGAAAACCCTTGCACTTAGTGAGAAAACCTGTAAGATTCATATTAATAAGCCATAATCCTAAATTGGACTTAAATACCCGCACTTACGCAAAACTGTGTAAGGCATTCAGCTGGACCTTCAGTCGGACCAAAACTAGTCGACTGATCTGTCTGGTCGAACCGAAAACCTCCAAATCTTCACAACGTGTAAACTACAAAGTTCATTGTAATTCGGTCGCATCGAACCCCTTTTCAGTCAGACCGAAACCCGCCAAAATCCCACAATGAGTCATCTGTGATTTCGGCCATAAATTTGATCGCCTCCTCCGCCCAAATATTGACATAACCCAAGGCATCTTGCACAACAGTAACCATCAATGCACGACATCCAATAGGCCAAAGCTGACTGGTTAGGCTGACCTGATCGGTGTCATTTTTAGGCCATGGTCGATAATCTGACTCAATCAAAGGGCTCTAATCATCTGATGCTAACCATCAGTGCACGAGGTCCAATCGACCAAGACCGAATGGTTAGGATGAACTGATCAGTGTCATTTTCAGGCCATGTACCATCGAGAAAGAGGCCCACCATTTAGTCGGTCTAGACCACTGAAAAACGATGCCAAAACACACACACACACACACAAAGAAAGAGAGAGAGGGAGGGAGAGAGAGAGAGAGAGAGAGAACCATTATTATTATTAAAAACTGCACCCTCCGTTTATTAAACACTCACTAAGTTCAACGCTTCAAAGCTACAGACAAACACACACAAGATCATGTGCCTGCTACCAGGGCCCCTAACTAAAGGGAGCAGAAGGGTGCATTTTACTACCATGCGCAGCTAGAGCTACGCCCTCTAGTTGCGTCCACGGATCTGGCAGCTCTGCGGCCTCATGTTACACTCGTTCGGGATGTTCTCAGCCCTTCGTTGCATCTCCTCTTGCTGTTGTCCTTGGGATCCACCCTGCCCTTGCTGTTGTTGTTCTCTAACCATACGCCTCAGAGCCTCGCATCTACACTCCTCTCTCACATTCCTCAGTTGCTGGCAGCACTCCTGCGGTACGCCGCCTTGGTTTCCGGCAGCGCCGACCATGAGCAGCCTACCCCCCTGCCCGTACTGCAAGTACATGCGGCATGAGTCCAGTGGCTGGCTTTGGACCTCTTGTTGGCAGCGCTGCCGCTGCGATTGGCTGTCGTTGCCATCGGTTACAGTCTCGGTGGTGGTGATGGTGGTCCTGTAGATGGAGGCATGAGCCAGTGACACCAGCACTAAGAGGAGGGTAGCCAGGGCCCCGAACTTGGTGATGGGTGATGCCATGGTCTTGGGTTGTCTTTTGAGTGTAGGATGGCTGTGTGTGGAAGAGATGGATGGCTTGATGGTGGGGTGGGGTGGGATATTTATAGGAGATTTCGATGGTTGCATGGAGAGAGTGGGCGACGTTGATGGATGGATTGGTTTAGGTGGGGTTTGCTGCAAACGCATGGCATGCAAGCTGAAGCTTTTGTTTCTTTGTAGAGGCGTTTTTGTCTCTCTGCGGAGTTGGTTTTGCTTCTGTCGCGACTTAAGTTCCAGCTCAGGTATTCCGATGATTTGAACCGTCCATATTATCATTACAATCATAGTTAGGCTACTAACGTATAATCACGGTCCATTCATCATCCTAACCTTTGATTTTTAGAGTTGGATATGAGCCGTTCAAAAAATTGTTTTTGATTGTTCTAATTCATCCAGAGATAGTAATGGTCTAAACTCATCCGTTCTACTTAAATTTCATAAGGTGGCCCGTTGAGCATGGATACAGTAATATTTATGGTTCTGATCATTGATGCTCTCGGCATGCCCGCCCCAGTGGACGGCGATGCTGGATCTGAGGGACGGAGGCAAAGTGGATTTGTTGCTTTCTGTGGGTAAAACAATCGCTTTAAACTGGATCGGATTGCTTAGTGGTACCCAATACCACCGATATCCTTAATGACGAGACTATTTGGGGCCCACCGTGATGTATTTGTTTCATCCATCCCGTCCATTCGTTTTCCCATATCATTTTAGGATACGGGCCAAAAATTGAAGCATATCCAAAGCTCAAGGGGACCATAACATAGGAAACAGTAGGGATAATGACGTCCTCCGTTGAAACTTTCCTGGGGCCCACCGTGATATTTATTTGCCATCCAACCTGGACGAAAGGGAAAACACAAATAATAATAGCTTCGTCCAAAACTTCTGTGGCTTCCCAGAAGTTTTCAACGGTAGTTTTTAAATTCCCCCTGTTTCCTGTGATGTGCTCCGCTTGTGCTTTGGATATGCTTCAGTTTGGGCCTCATACCCTAAAATGAGATGGCAAAACAGATGGATGGTGCGGATAAAACACATACATTAGAGTGGGCCCCACACAGTCCGGTCATCAGGGATACCGTTGGTGTTTGGGTTAGCACGCAATCCGCTTTGGGTCCCGCCGGGTCCTTTCCCAGTCTGGCCTGCTTCAGCTGGGATTCGGGCCTGGAGGCCCACGATCTTGACCTGGACATGGTCTGACATTTAATGGCCTAAGTCTGCGCGTGTATCTCACCCTCACTTGTGTAACACTAATGTAATTGTTATATATGGGCCCAGGGCTCACCCCTGGCGAACCAGGAGGCGGGTTGCCTTTGACCATGAGCATAGGTACATGTGCCCGGGGCTGTGTGGGGCTCACAGTGATGTCAGTGAAAAATCCAGTCGGTCCATCTCCTTTTTTCCATCTTCTTTTAAAAAAAACCACAATAGGAGAGGATTCTAAAAACCAAGAAGATCTAGAACTCAAGTGAGCCACAAATGAGACAGTGGGAATAGAAACGTACACCGTTGAAAATTTCTTGGAGCTGATGGGGATGTTTATATACCATCCAAACCGTTCGTAGGGTTATTACCACTCAGATAAACAATAGGTATAAACATCGTCCTGATAAAAAACTTCTGTCATCCCCAGGTGTTCAATCTCCACTTTTGATGTCGTATGGCACACATGAGTTTTGGATCTGCCTAATTTTTATATACCGACCCTATTGAGGTCTTGCAAAACAGATGGACGGAGTAGATTTTTCATGCGCATCTCTGTGGATCGCACACAGCCCCGGGCGAGGAATATCTTTGTGCCCCAGGTCACAAACCATCCGCTTCCTGCATACTGGCACCAGTAGCGACTAGCTACTGGACGGTGCTATGTGGGCCACCATCTTTTATGTATTTTATCAACGCTGTCCACCCCTTGTTTCTGCTTATTTTAGGACATGAGCCAAAAAAATAGGCAGATCCAAATATCAAGTGGACCACCACCCCACAAGAAAAAGTGACGAGTGAATGCCCACCGTTAAAAACATCTTTGGGGCTACGAAAGTTTTAGATCAAGCTTATATTTGTGTTTTCCTTTTATCCATGTCTTTGTGACCTAATCAACTGGTTGGATGGAAAATGAGCATTACAGTTGGCCTAGGAAGTTTTTAATGGTGGGCGTCAAACACCACTGTCTTCTGTAGTGTAGTCCACCTGAGATTTGGATCTGCCTCATTTTTGGTCTAACGCCATAAAATAATGAGCCAAAATGGATGGATGGAGTAGATAAAACACATAAAACACATGCATTGCGCCTTCCTTCAAACCTATGTTTGATTGCTATGGACTAAATTTGACTGTATGGACGAGTCATTTCTTGCCCTAGATAAATGTAACATGTTTATTCTAACGGGTTTGAGGAGTCTAATTTTGGTTGTCCGTACCACTTGAGATTGGATATAACGGGGGTGAAGAAGGGATAGTTGTAGTACTTGAGATTGGATATAACGGGGGTGAAGAAGGGATAGCTGCAGCTCTATTACGAACCTGAGACCAGCTGGTTGATAAACTCAGACTCAACCAACTGGGCTACATGCCCCTCCACAGGGAGAGTTGTAGCTCATGGATTTAGATATCCTTGAAATGAACATGCATGCTTTGAGAGAAGCCTGTGATACACAAAAAGTTGTCATCTTCCATGAGAGTGGTGGCTTGGTGTTAGTATGGAAAATCTTCACCATTGGAGCCGAGTTCGGTGCTAGTACACCTTCGCTTTACCCCACATAAGTATATGAGTTTGCCATGAATGGTACTTTGAAGAGAACATTGGTCCCTTGCATCAATAAGATTGCTTGCAATATCTAGACACGACAAGCATCATTCCTACACTAGGATGTGTGGGCGGAGATAGCTTGATTGATGGTGCTTTGGCTCACTTTACATGGCCATCAGGTGATCACTGAAATGGGTGTGGTTAGGTACCTTCATCAGGATTTTGGAAGCCCACCTTATTCTATAAGGAATCTATGTGGTTCACCTAGAATATTATTAGTTGGCTAATCTTACTATTTAGACCATCCATCAGGTGTTTTAAATGCTAGCCAGCATCTCTAAGTTTTTAATTGGTTAACCGTGAGTTTTCAACCAATATTAAATTTAGTTTTAACCATTGATTTGTGCTAAACAATACTTAATGGACATTAATGATTAAGATATATTGTTTTAGTCCGTGGGGTGGCATGTGAAATGATGAAGGACATTGACTTAATATGGTGGAAACTTTAGATGATTAAGGAGCATGATATAGGTGAATAAACAAATTCACTTCATAATAGGGCACATCGAAGTTCGTAGGGTGTTGGAGTACTATAATTAAGTAGTGCACCTCTTGAAACCCTACTTCATCCTTATATATAGATTCTCTCTTAGAGAGAGAGAGAGAGAGAGAAGAGAGAGAGAGAGATTATCATAGTAAGAGAGAGCCTGGACATTTAAGCTCCCCTTGGTGTGATCACCAACACCAAAGAGAGAATGTGAGAGAGAAAGTGCGACACCCTCTCACGCCCTAAAATTCGATACCCAAGTTGGCCTGACTCCGTATCTTGGGTACTGATATATAATTAAAGCATTCGAAACCATAATTCCATACAAATCACATAACAACGAACCAAAATTTTCTAAACTAAATCCAATAAGAAGTTTAATTATAACAAGCGATACTCTCTTTTGAACTTTCATTGTACATTTTTTTTCTATCGAATATAACAGGAAAAGAAAATTATAACTAAAGAACCGACTAGATCTCCAATCCACTTCGCTCTCCGATTAAACTCTGTACCCTATAAAATTGTTCAAAGTGGGCTGAGCATAACAACTCAATAAGATCATATCCTATCAACTTTTGAAAAACTCTGGTTTTAAGTAGTTAACAAAATAAAGTTGAAATAAAGCAAAAAAAAAAAAAAAAGTAACATCATGAATTATAATGTAAGAGATGAAATACATGCAATGATTTCCATGAATCATAACTTAAACGATCATCATCATCACCTATCATAATCACTTATTAACGTAATTATTTTTTCATTTACTTCTCCATATGTACTGTTAGAAACGTCCAAAGCAGTGCACCGACTAAGACATTTTATCATACTCATTAAAGAAATCCCAAGAAAATGCACCAATCAAGACATTTTATGTTCGCTTGCCTCAAGTGCAAGGCTACGATGTAGTAATAACCTCAGTAAGACCGAGGTCGATCCACAGGGAATTAGAAAAGCAATTCTAAACTATTCCAGCAACTTGAATTAGAACAATTTGGAGTTTTCAATTTAAGAGAACTAACTTAAAACAGTAACTTAGAAAAATCAGTAATTTAAAGGAACTAAGGCTTTCAAGGATCCACTTGTAGCAATCCCATGTCAATCCAATCAATCCAACCATAAAACACAACTAGATTCGAAGTTCTATCTCTCATCTAGTTGGAAGATAAAGCATTAAAACACAGTTAATCCCACTTAAGTTAAACTTCCAAGTTCTAGTCCTATTCAATCACATAGCATTCAAAATCATAGCCTTCGAAGTAACAGACATGCCTATGGACTATGGCATGCTCAAGGGTTATCATAATTCGAATCTAATCAAGTCAAACATGATAATCTTAGAGAATTGCAAGGAATCCATGTCCAGAGCACATGAACTCTCATAAAACTTCTAAAAATATCAACTTTATTCGAACTAGAACATTCAAAATCCAAACTTAAAGTGAAAGTACTTGAATCAAACTGATTTAAACATGAAATTGGCCACAAGCTTCACCTCTCAGCGCTAGCTGAAAGGTTCTAGCCGAGCATTGTCATACTACAACTAGAATCGAAAAGAAAAACTAAATAAAAGCATGAAAAACTAGAAAAATCGAAATTGACAGAGTTGTGGACGCTCCACGGTGCTCTCCTTCACTTTGCATGACCTACAATCTCTTCTAGAATGCCTTTAGACGAAGCCCTAGGTACCATTTTATAGAATAGTGCAGAAGATTTCAGATTGTGCAAGAAATCACAGAGTTGCGCAGAGAAAATTGGAGCTTGTAGGACAAGCTCTGTTACGCAGCCGACCGGTCGGACGACCGGTCTAAGCTCATGGACGACCAGTCGCATGACCGGTTGTAAAATGTGAAAATCAGTCCAGTGAGTTGTTAGAATTTCCTGCCCCTCTCTATTAAGTGCTCGACCAGTCTGACGACCAATCTGAGTGATGGTTGACCGGTCTGACTTGGTCCAGTGAAATGTACAGCAATGAGGGGTCACTATTGAAGTGCCAACCGATCGGACGACCGGTCTTGTGCCTCGGCAGACTGGTCGGACGACCGGTCTTCAATGTAGGGTGTTGCACTTCTTCCTTCTTTCTTCCATATCTCCCTTGCTTCTTTCTTCCATCCTTTGGCACTTGGTTCCTTGATCTTCAATGTACCTACAATGATCTTTTTAGCCTTAAATCAGTGAAATCTCCGCCTCGCTCCTACAGTCACAAATCACACATTAGATGGGTCTTCTAAGCATGCAAACCATGCATATAATGTGATGTAATGGGTTAGTAAATGTATAAATTAGAGGTTCAACATTTTAGGGACTTCGTATCAAACTCGTAAATTGAAATCCAAGGTAATGCACCGACCAAGACATTTTAGAAAATATGTGAAATACACAATAAGGGAACACAATGCAATGCATCGATCATGGTATTTTAGGAAACACATATCACAATCATTAAGGGAATCCTTAGTAATGCATCATGCGCAAAATTTTAGGAAATTGAGTGTAGCGCATCTTCTAGGGAACCCAAGGCAATGCACTCGTGCATGACATTTTAGAGAACCAAAGGTAGTGCTCCCGATCACAATCTTTGATTCCCATTCAATGTTGTCATGGATGCAATTTTCCAAACACTACAATCAAATCTAATGATATGCAAACATCGAATTCCTTATAAACCATGATGTAAATAATGTAAACAATATATTCGATTAAAGTTTTTAAAAAATCAACAAAATTCAGAATATTCAAATGATGGGAGGATCACCCATTTGATTTGGCATGAGATGGAGTCAAACTCGCCTCGACTTGTTGTAACACAGTTGTAACTCGGTTGCAACTCAGTGTGACAAGATTCTAAACTCAGTGCTCAATTACTCCGTTGAACCCTTATCTCTTCATTAAGGTTCCTAACACTACTGGACCCAAACTTGGCTCGAATCTTCCCCTAACTTGGTCCAAAACCTATGGAGTTGACTTAATGAGTCTACTCTCTTTCTCTTCTCCTTTTTCTCTTCTTCTTCTTGTTGAACCTCCAATTTATACACAAAGTAGCCCATTACATCACATTATATGCATGGTTTGCATGTTTAAAAGGCTCATCTAATACATGTTTTTGGGATTGTAGGAATGAGAGCGACTTCGCCCAATTGGTGACCAAAAAGAGCATATTTAGGAGCCCTTAAAGGAAGGCCCAAGGTGGACCAAAGAAGGAAGAAGAAAGAGGGAGAAATGAGAAGAAAGAAAGAGGTCCAACCAGTCATGATCGGTCGGCCTTGGGAGCCACGACCGGTCCTGATTGGTCGGCCACCCTGCAATCCCCCTCTCTGGACGCTAGAGCAAGGACCAGTATGGTCCAACCGGTCTTGAACGGTCGGCCATCAGGTCGGGCCCCTCTTTGTACCAACTAGACTCCTAAAAGACTAGTCCGACCGGTCACGACCGGTCGGCCATGCGAAAACAGAGGTTTCTATTTCGAGATCCAAGAATTTCTATGCAAGTGCGTAATGCTACGCAATTCTGGAAGATTCCGACACGGTAGAGCCTTCCCACTATAAAAAGGACACCTAAGGTCTCTTCCTAGGATATCATAAAAGCTGAGGAACTTCGTGGGAGGTGAAGGAAGCCGTCGTGGAGTGTTTGCAACCCTTCCAACTCCGGGTTTTTATACTTTTTGTATCTTTTTCATTAAGTTCTAGTTGTAATATGACAATGCTCGGCTAGAATCTCTCAGCTACGGCTGAGAGGTGAAGCTTGTAGCCAATTTCATGTTTAATTCAGTTTGATTCAAGTAGTTTCACTTTAAGTTTGAATTTTAAATGTTCTACTTCATATAAAGTTGATATTTTTAGAAGTTTTATGAGAGTTCATGTGCTTCGAACATGGATTCCTTGCAATTCTCTGAGATTATCATGTTTTGCTTGATTAGATTCGAATTATGGTAACCCTTGAGCATGCCATAGTCCATAGGCATGGTTATTACTCCGAAGGCTATAATTTCGAATGCTATGTGATTGAATAGGACTAGAACTTGGAAGTTCAACTTAAGTGGGATTGAATGTGTTTAATGCTTTATCTTCTAACTAGATGAGAGATAGAACTTCCAATCTAGTTGTGTATTATGCTTGGATTGATTGGATTGACATGGGATTGTTACAAGTGGATCCTTGAAAGCCATAGTTCCTTTAATTACTGTTTTTCTTAAGTTACTGTTTTAACATAATTCTCTCTATTGAATCTCTTAATTATTGCAATTCTAGTTGCTGGAATAGCTTAGAAGTTGTTTTCTAATTCCCTGTGGATCGACCTCGGTCTTGCCGAGATTTATTTCTACATCGCAGCCTTGCACTTAAGGCAAGCGAACACTTCTCCAGTCACCACGTCTAACCAGAGCTATTAGAGTTAATCGACTTCGTTTGACTCGATGAGTCAAACCTTGAAATTACGTCAGTAGTCTAACACGACACCTATGTATATACGTGTGGAAGCGAATAGAACGGAGCAACTAGAATTATGGCTAAGTCCTAGAGGGGGGTGATTAGGACCTTTTGAAACTCTTTTCGCCTACTTAACAGTTTTATCAAATTAAACTAAGTAAGCAAGAACACTTCAGCTTCCAAGTTTAAGTGGGTCAAATCACAAGACTAACATATGATTAACAATAAGTAACCTAGTCTAAGCAAGCATAGATTATCAAATGATTAAACTAATCAAGTACTTAATCTATGCAACTTAAGTAGACTATATGAGAATGGATCATAAAGCTCAAGTCTACTCAAGTAAGTGAAAGTACATCATATGTGTGGATGCGCCTATCTAATGCCTAGCATACATTCTAATTAAACATTCATAATTAAACAATTAAACACAATGCATAATAAGAATTGTGCTAAAAAATCACAAACACAACGATGTATAGTGGTTCGACTTTGGGTCTACTCCACTCCCGGTTTAAGTATTCAACCCCTTTAAGCACATTAGCATTCACTAGGAAATTTAAATCAGGTTCCTCCCAACCTAGGCTTTTTAACTCGGATCCATCCTACCGAGGAGTTTACAAGTTCTTCCAAACATACACGTTCACAACCGTGTTGGTGGCTCCCATTAGAGACTTGTTTAGGCTCACTCAAGCTAAGGTCGTATAATCGAACCTCAATTTAAACTCCACTCATGAGTCAAGGTCTTACAACGGAACCTCAATGGTTTTAGGCTCTACAACCGAGCTAAGGTCCTACAACTAAACATATGGTGAAACTCTACACTCAATTCCCCACGGGAAGAGAGTGGATGGACTCTAACAAATGATAACCTTACTTGTCGAATTTGAGCTCTGTTATGCGTTGCTTCGGGTTGCATCTTCTTGCTCTCCCGTGCTTAAATCAACTCCCCTTTTGCTACCCTGATCTTTGATGTCGTTGCATTACCAATACTCCACCTCCAATATCAACCACTTTGCATATGATGCTCCTTTGGAGATGCCCAAAGTGCTAGGAAGCTACGTTTGAGATCTCTACAACTAATGGAAATGAATTTCCTGGAGAGTCTCACCTATAAGGATCTCATCATAGAGTTTTTGATAGGAATATAACTATCAAGGTTAATTCAAACTCTAGAGATCAAAAGAGGGACAAGTGCATCTTCATCATGAGCTTGGAATGCTCCATTCTTGTTATGAATCACAAAGAATATCACTTGTTAGGGTTAAGAATAGAGCTCCTAATAGCATGCAATGGTGGTAGCTTCTATCTCCTCAAAATTCATCTCTTGAGCCCAAAAATCGTCTCTCCCGTATTTAAAGAAAAATATTCAATGGTCATAAAATGGGCAAAAAAAAAACGATCGCTTTGATATATCGAAAAGGGGTTTCGATTGATCAGAGTGATCTTTAATATATCGAAATGCCTGTTCGATATATCGGAGAATCTGTCCAAAGAATCAGGAAGATGCTGGACAAAATTTCCGATATATCGAAAAAGGTTTCAATATATCGAACACACTCATCTCAATATATCGAATGAGCATTTTGATTAATCGAAAAAACTGTCTAGAGAGTTTGTAAGTTTGCTAATCATACTTCGATATATCGAAATGGTCATTTCGATTAATCGAAGACCTATCGAACTGGTCTACAATATATCGAAGACCTATAAAAAATTGTTGTTTGGGCCTGATTAATTACATCAACTTCCACATCTTTAATTAACTTAATTCATCATATTTTTCTATATGATTTAAGGCTAATAAGGATGACTAAGGGTATACTTAGTTAGTCTAAGTTATCTAAGAGGATTTGAGTGTTTTGGTTCAAAGGGTTAGGGTTACAAAGGCATCTCATTTACCAGTTCTTCTTCCTTAATACTTCTAGTTTACTTGAATCTTCAGTTTTTAGCTTGCGAAGGCTCAACTAACATTACAACACATGGACATACGTGATTGACAAAAAGGTGCACTAGTATGCCACATAAAAGTGCACTAACAAACCTGACTCTTTTTCCCTCTCAATTTTGTTCTCCCTCTCTCTCTCTCTCTCTATGTGTGTGTGAGTGTGTGTGTGTGTGTGTGTGTGTGTGTGTGTGTGTTTGCTATTACTAACAAGGAAGAATATTTATAAACTCTCTCAGAGTTCTAAAAGCACGTTTATAGGAAGATTTTTGTCCCTCATATGCATAAAATGTTCTAGTGAGGGTTTCTCCACCGCTATCAGTTGATGCCACACACTTAGGATTTGAATTGGATCTTGTTAAGATCCTAAGGATCTTCGTTGATTATGTGGGCTACACGGTGGTCATATTGAGTTTTTTATATAAGTTTATAAAAGCTTCTACATGATGGGTTCTTGGCAAGAAAGGAGATAAGTGTTAATGGCAAATAATCATACGGCCCATATTTTGATGTTCTGCTTATTATGAATGGTTCAAATTGAAGCAAGGAAGCTTCTTGGCCATGAAATCAGAGGTCCAAATTGATTTTCTTGGCAGGTTTTTGTTTTGAAGGATGAGACTGCCACACACACACTGCTATGAGAATCAGGGTTGGGGGCTCCAAAACTAGGCCCAAACGTGGTCCGATGTACAGAGTAAATCGATAGACTCGTTAGGGCTTGTACATGGATTGAAATGATGGTCATTATTTTATTTTCACTCAGGTAACCTAACGATTACGATGAAAATTTTAATGGATGGTAAATCTTATGAGTTGGATGTTGAGATTGGCAAATGTACGATTCAAATGGGTTGTTTAGGCGTTGGTTAAATTTTCATCGCAATCGGACTCCTGGAAATAGATTTTCTGAGGATTAGTGCCAGGTAGGATCATGTACACCATAAAAAACTTTAGATGATCAATGGTGTATAAGTAGCCATTAGAATTATACTTTAATGGTGTAATTCCTTTGTGTGTTAGGATAAGGATGAAAGGTTCAGAATCACTGATGATTAGGTGTAGGTACCATAGATTGAATCTTTTATTTATTTCATGATGATGTGATGGTCCAAATCAAAATCGAATAGTTGGATAGCTTAATTTTCCCTTAAAGAGCAGTATAAGAGTTTGGATCAAGGATTAATCAGGTGTATGATGATATGTAAGCTCAAGATGTTTAGAAGGGCGTATATGTATCTATGTACTTCTGAGCAAGGTCGTTAGATCATGATTTTGAAGGTAGGTTAAGCATATACTTAGGCGACGAATGAGGTGAATGGATCAAAATCTTTGATTGATGTATGTATGAGTGGATATGATGATCACGAGGTTGGTTTTCTATGATCGAGTGATCTGAAAGTGAAGTAGACAATCTGGTAATTATGCCTAATGATGAATAGTTATTCTATCGGTTGATTTGATGAACGATCGAGTATATTACAATATATGAGGGCTTAATGATAACTATGATGTGTATGTGAGTATAAGAATGTATACATACATCTATGTAATTTAATCTAATGTTCAATAAAAGAAAATCTCTTTGCTAAAATACATATGTGGATGAACACTCATATACTTACTCGTGTGGGAAAATTTTTAGGCACACCCCACCCTTCTCCACATATGCACACGCCTTAGGTGTATCAAGTCCACCTTGGTGGATGGCTTAGGTTGGCCTTAACCCCTCTTAAAGGTTTCTAACAGTGGTTCTCTAAATCTCTGACATCTAAGATAAATGAAGGAAAAACTCTTTATGTTGGGAGATTAACAACGACAAAAACAAAGCGAGTTCTCCTTGCACAGGCATGCATTATGGATATATTTTCGTGTTTATTGAAATATGTTATAATCATAAATTCATTAGGGCTTGATTAAAACCTTATCTTTTAAAACATTTAATTTTGATATGTTTCCTTTAAAAATTCTAACAAGTGGCGATATTAGAGTGATTTTGTTTTATCATCTTGCCATGTTTTTATTTTTGGACATACCAATCAATTATGTGTCCATTCTTCGCTCTAACCAAATAGACAGTGCAATCCATAATGAGGAAATGTCATCTACAAATGGATTGGGATCTATTAGGTCTTGTTTAGCACTGTGGATTTGGAATACCCAGATCGAAAATCGCCAGGATTTCCAATAACTTGGATTCAGAATCCTCCGGGTGTGTTTGACACCCTGGATTTAGAATCCTTTATAATTCAAAAATAGTTATGCACTTAAATTATATATGTAGTATATTTACAAGAGTTTGAATTTAATTACTAAATCAACTTTAATATCCCTAATTAGGGTAAATATGTGATGATTGACACAATGATTATAATAAGCCCATTCAAATATATACATTTGCTGAAGATGATGGAATTTCAAGCTTCGAATGGGACATAATAGGATCACAACTGAGTGATTTTTAACCATTGATTTACATGGACAATGTTTGGACTGTTCAGATCATTTTATTGAAGTAATTTTAGTGATGTAGATGATAATTTAATTGTTTTGTGATATCGTCAGTTAACTACGTGCCCAATAGATTAGTAACCTAGTGATACATGTTACACATGTGACTCCACTATCTTTAAAAATGAGCAAAAATAAATAAATAAATAAAAACAAGAAGGGGATTGGAAATCCAAGCAAAAGGGAGAGATTGCAAAACTCACCAAAAGTGAGGATTTGAAATCCCATGTATTTGGAATACCCTCTAATCCATCCTGGCAAACAACTGCTGGATTTAGAATCCCCTCAAGTCCCTCCAAATCCTTGGTGCCAAACAAACCCTTAGTTTTAATCTTACCGTATTACCAATTGCCAAAATTAAAAAGCATTATCATTAAATGACATATGGGGCTATTTTAAACTTTTTCTTTGATGGATGTGAATGTCTTGTAATGTTTAATTAATGGCTTTGATTTTTTTTAGAAAATCCCTTTTTATATAGTTATATTAGAAGCAATCATTTTCAATGGCTCTCAAGCTGTAAAAATTATGAATTTTACATACTGTGATAGATTACTACTTGGATGGCGTCATAGACAACCCCAACTAGCAACAATAATGATAGTTATGCCAGGAAAGGGACCTCCCTAATGTCCTAGTCGAATCAGATTCCAAAGTGATAGTTGAAGTGATTTCTTATCCTTCTCACAACTGTCCTTGGAACATATGGTACTGGGTTGGTGAAGTGGACAAATTGTGTCATGAACCTAAAGTTTTCGCATGCAATAAGGGAAGCAAATAGTTCGGCGAACGCTCTCAACAAGCTAGGAAGTGAAGGTGCCCCGGACAGGATCTATCTATCTAGAGCGGAACTTACAACTAAGATTCGGGGGCTGCTCACCTTGGACAATGCTTGGGTAGGTGACATTAGGAAAGGCAATCATAGCTTAGCTTTTGTATGTTGGTTGTGGGCTGAGTTAGGGGGTATAACTTTTCTTTGTATTGAGTCAGTTACACGATAGGCCCAATTTTTTTGTGGGCCTGCCAGAATTATCTTGTACCCTCTTTGTCCTTCTAATAATATTGGTAGTCCTGCCCCATTTAAAACAAAAGTAAAAAAAAAAAAAACAAACTAGCAACAATAATGATGTAAGTTGTAAATCTGGGTCCTTCATGTCAAGCCTTTGATTGAAAAATTGTATAGATAGTCAACCGATGGAGAAAAGCCGTAAATGGGAGGAGATCACGTGAGGAAGAAGATGGGCCAGACGGATCGCTGGACCGCAACCCATGTGAGCCCAATCGTACAGATGCTGTCTATTGGCGGGCGTAAGGAGGTGTGTGCTTGTTGTGTAGGCCTCATTACTGTGCGTTAACAGAGTCTCGCGACCGGTCAACCAGTGGACAGATTGTACAGTTTTTTAGTCCAAACTCTCTGGATATTTTTTGGGCTTTTGAGACCGGTCGCCAGACCGGTTGCTGACAGCTCAGACCGGTCGCTCGACCAGTCGCAGGATGCTCAGACCGGTCTAAGGACAGGTCTAAGTTGAGGCAGCAACTGGCATAACTCTCTGGATGATGTGCGACCGGTCGCCCGACCGGTCTGCGGTCTGCGGAATTTGTAGTGTTGCGCGGTTTTCGCGCTACTTGTTTCTATTTTCAGGTTTCCTCTTATATATATATTTCTTAATCGTGTTAGACCTCATGCGAAGCAATACCTAGCTATTCTAAACGGGATTAGGGTTATTGGGAGAGAGGAATTGAGAGTTTGAGTGCCTTGTTCATCTTTGGGATCTACTCGGGTAGTTCTAGCTCTGTAATCGTCTGAATTCATAGTGGAAGGTGTCGCTTTGTACTGTGGTTTTTTCCCGCAAGGGTTTTACACGTAAAATTCATTTACTTTTGCATTGATTACTTGTGTGGCTGTGTGGTGTTTGTTTGATCTTCTTCGGTGCTTCTGCTGACTGGATTTCCAGCAAGTGGTATCAGAGATATCGTTGGAGGGTTGAAGAAGAAATTTTTTGAAACGATCTCATGGCTTCAAGTACAAAGTTCGACGTTGAGAAGTTCTCGGGCAAAAATAACTTCGAGTTATGGAATGTGAAGATGCGTGCCATCCTAACTAAGCAAGGGGTCGTGAACGCCCTTGAAAAGCGCCCTACCGAGATGAAAGATGATGAGTGGACGAAGATGGATGAGAAGGCAATGGCCTCAATCCAATTGTGTCTTGTTGATGACGTCCTCTATAACGTCATGAAGGAGAAAACCGTTGTAGAAACATGGACCAAGCTAGATAACATCTATGTGAAGAAGTCTCTAGAAAATCGCATATATCTAATGATGCAACTTTTCACTTTGAAGATGGCTGAGGGGACAAATGTAGAGGACCACATTAGCATGTTCAATAAACTGATTTGCAAGTTGCTTGATTTTGGTGAGCAGATGAAGGATGAGTATCAAGCCTTGATCTTGTTGAACTCGCTTCCTAGTTCATATAAGTCACTCAGGGACTCGTTGTGCGCGGGTAAGGTCACTATTAGTGTCGAGACCATTATCTCAGCCCTTCAATCGAAGGCCATGAGACAGAAAAGTGGTGATACTAATTCCTCCTCCGAAGCACTGTTTTTTAGAGGAAGGAATTCTGAGCGAGGTGAAGGATCGTTGCTCTCTCGATCCAAATCGAAGGGCAAGGGCAAAGGTAAGTTGAAGTGTTGGGGATGTGGTCAAGTTGGGCATATGAAGAAGGACTGCAAGAGTCCTAAATATAAGAAGGAGAAGTCAGGTGATTTTTCTAAGGAAGCCAATACCACTGAAACCGAGGAAGGTGGTAGTGATGTGTGTGAGGTCTTGACGGTGTCAAAGGCTGGATCTCTCTGTGATGAGTGGATCATGGACTCCAGGGCCTCATATCACATGTCCCCAGATAGAAGCGTCTTTACTTCCTATAGGGAGTATGAGGGAGGCTCGGTATTTCTAGGCGATGACTACGCCTGTAAGGTTGTGGGGATTAGTACAGTGCGCATCAAGATGTTCGATGGGATCGAATGGACCTTGACGGAAGTAAGGCATGTTCCAAGGTTGAGGAAGAATATGATCTCCCTTGGTGCACTCGAAGCATTGGGGTGCAAGTTCACCGGTTTTGACCGGTTCTGCAAAGTTTCAAAGGGGGCCCTTGTAATTATGAAGGGATAGAGGCATGGTAACATTTACAGGTTGATTGGAAGCACTTCAGTAGGTGGAGTTGCAGCGACTGTAGCGGATTCCACGTCTGCACGTATGTGGCATGCACGCTTAGGCCACATGAGCGAGCGGGGCATCAAGGTACTCTTTGAACGATCTTTGATTCCTTCCTTTAAATTTGTAGACTTTAGCATATGTGAACACTACATGTATGGGAAAGTCTACATTGTCTTTTAAAAGGAGGAAACATGTATGTAAAAGGGTGCTTGATTATGTCCATTCCGATGTATGGGGGCTATCGCCCGTTATTTCTGTTGGTGGGTCATCATGGTTTGTGTCGTTTATTGAGGACTATAGCAGGAAGGTTTAGGTTTATTTTCTGAAAAATAAATCCGATGTCTTCACGACCTTCAAGTATTGGAAGGCGATGGTGGAGAATCAGTCAGGGCAGAAATTGAAAATTTTGAGAACCGATAATGGTGGTGAGTTCACTTCCAGGGAATTTAACACGTATTGTAAAGAGGAGGGGATCGTGAGGTGTTCACTCCCCAAGTATAGGGTTGCGAAGTAGTAATAATTCGGAAAGACCGAGTATCATTCCCACAGAGATTTGTGAATGGGTATTCTCAGAATTTGTCTTAATTAACTAATAATTAAGATCGTATTAAGAACTAAAACTGAAAAATAGCAATTTGGGTTTAAACAGTGAATGTGTAAGGTAATTTCAATCTAAAAAGGCACTAGAGCGCCAAGGATCCACTTTTGACAAGTTTCAATGCATCAACACAACTAGGTCTCTCATAACTCAATCGGAATCAAATTCATATCTCTATCCAATCGGAATATAGAGCGGTTAAATCAACAATTATCCAAAACAGTTGCTTATTCATTGATCCAATTCCCACATCAATGCTCAGGCCTTGGGCACACTCAATTGTGTAGGCCAAGCCTCTTCCCAATCTAGTTGAGATTCACAACCATAGCTTTCATCAAATCCTGTCACTGGACTTGATTACAACTAATGATTATAACTCTAATCAAATCAAAATCAATCAGCAAACAGCTATTTCAGATTATAATAAAAAGATAAGAACTTTAGTTGAATAAGTTCCCACATGAAGATCGGGCCATTGTACACAAGGCAATCAAAGGGTCTACCATGCCCAGAGTCGATGATAGATCAATGAACTACACAAGCATAAACAATGCCCAGAAGGTAAGCTACCAAGCTTAGAATCACTAAGATTCACATGAGCCCGAAGTCATCAAGAGATCAAAGTAAAACCAAACTAGTACTTGATTCAAACTCATATTGAACTAAAATTCTTCAATTAAAACATAAAAGGAAACCTAAGTTGCATCAATCCATCAAAAACAACTCAAAAGCTTCACCTTTTAGCCTTAGCTAAGAGGTTTTAGTTCATCTCTAACATCCTTGAACTAGAAGCCTCAAAAACATACAAAACTACTAAAACAGGAAGAAAACTAAGAAAACTTGAAGTAGAATCCATCTCTCAAGCAATCCTCACGTCCTAGCATGCCTTGTTATGAAGAGGAGAAGTCCCTTTCATAGATTGGCGCGGAAGATTCCAGATTTGGCAAGGAATTACGCAATTGCACAGAGAAAATCGGAGCTTCACGCACATGCTATTGCATTGATGACCGGTCTCACGACCGGTCTGAGACTATGGACAACCGGTCGCACGACCTGTATCAAAACTGTAGAATCTGTCCAGAGAGTTTTTGTGTTTCTGGACTACTCTCGACCTGTCTGGCGACCGGTCTAAGATGAGAAAAACAGTCCAGAAAATACACTGTCGACCTGTCTATCGACCTATCTAGCGACCGGTCTAGTGACCGGTCTACAGACAGGTCTAAGAACAAATTTCATCTTTTCTTCTTTATCTCTTCTCTTTCTTTCTTGCTTCTTTCTTCCACCTTTTGTCACTTGTTATATTGATCTTCAATGCATATAAAGTGACTCTTTTAACCATGAATTGGTGAAGTCTTCTTCTCATTCCTACAATCACAAATCCATGCATTAGATTAGTCTTTAAATCATGAAACGCATGCATAATGAGTGATGAATTGGGGTTAGAATATGCACAATTAAGAGCTCAACATGAGGCACAACACAGTGCGCCACACGCCAGAGCAGAATGGTGTGGCAGAGCGGATGAGTCGGACTCTCTTGGAGAAAGCTCGATCCATGATTAGTAATGCTAGGTGGGGCAAAGAGCTATGGACTGAGGCCGTTAACACGACTTGTTACTTGATAAATCGGTCACCCTTTATGGCAATTGAATGTAAAATCCCTGAGGAAGTGTGGAGTGGTCGTACGCTAGACTACTCAAGTCTGCGAGTCTTTGGTTGTGAGACTTACTCTCATGTACCGTCAGTTGAGAGAGATAAACTAGACCATAGGGCCAGAAAAGGGATCTTTGTTGGCTATGGTGATGGTGTGAAGGGATATCGAATAGATGACTGTTCGCTCGCCTCAAGTGTAAGGCTGCGATGTAGTAATAAATCTCGGTAAGACCGAGGTCGATCCACAGGGAAAGAGGTAAACAATTCGAAGTACTCTAATAACTAGAATCTAAGAAGTTTAGGAAAATGGGTTTTCACATGAAATAGAAAAATCTGAAATTAAGAAGAACGAGAGCATCAAGGATCCACTTGTAGTAGTCCAATGCCAATCCATTCATCCAAGTACAACACAATTAGAATCAAAGTCCTATCTCTCATTTAATTGGAAGATATAACATTCAAGCACAAACAATCCCACTTAAATCTGGAAATCAGATTTCTAGTTCTAATTAAGCACATAGAACTTGAACTTGTAGCCTTCGGAATAATAGCCATGCCTATGGACTATGGCATGCTCAAGGGTTACTACAATTCGAATTCAAACAACCCAATCATGGTAATCTCAGAGTATTGTAAGGAACTCATGTCCGGAGTACACAAACTCTCACAATTCATCTAAAAATACAAACTTTATTCAAACTATAAGTTCAAAATCCAAAATTAAGAAAATGGTACTTGAAATAAAAGAATTAAAGCATGGAAACCAACTACAAATTTCACCTCTAGCTCTAACTAAGAGGTTAACTAAGAAAAAGCATATTAAAACTAGAACTAGAACTAAGAAAAGGAAGAAAAACTAGCTGTAGGAGGCTAGGTAGCCTCCTAGGACTTGAACTCCTTGCTTCCCACGTCCTTGCTTGATTTGTAATAGAAGAGAGCACCTCCTTTTATAATACAGCAAGAGTACCGCAACATAACATATTTCGTTTCGCTTCATACGGCTTAACCAATGGCCAGATTGCCTTCAAATTTTATTTGTAGCTTCCTTGTAATGTGATCTTCCTCATAGATGATTTAGATTTCCATGATTATCTTCTGAATGGGCCCACCAATCAGATCAGCGACCGCCTCTCAAAATCACAAAATTCGGGTACCTTCAGAACCAGTCATCTTGCTTTCAACGCCGCGAGTGTTCAGAGGTCGAATTGATCTCAAATTTTGAACATTAGTAGAAACTTTCCTCCTCTACATGATAGATGGATTAGATTGTCCAAAAAAATTCCAGAATTAGGTGAGAAAATTAGAACACTCAGGCCTTTTATAAAGTCTGCGCAGTTGGATCTTTCTGGATGGTCCATCTTTCTTCAACCGATACGATCAAACCACACATCCTTTTGATCTGAAACTTTGTGGTTATTAATATATGGACGTGGTCTAAAAGATGGTCAAAGTAGATTCTTCATATCATCAATGATGGGTCACCTGGACCGGCCCAGAGTGGAGTAGGCGAAATCTAAAAACTTTCTGGACAGTTCGTATTGTTTTGGCCACCACGGTCAATCCGTATCTCTGATCGACACGAAACCACTTGGATTATTTCGGCATCGAGCTCCTCTTCGACATGGATGTGTTGGATTCCCAAATATCATCAAGATGAGCCCAAAAAACTGGGCTAAAGAACCAGACACAGGAATAGCATGCTCTTTGGAATCTGGAAGTGTGAAATTGCATGGCCGACCGGTCTTGACCTGTCTGGTTTGGTCCAGCAGCCTCTGTAGAAGGTTGCCCATGTGGCAGACCGGTTTTGACCGATCGGACCACTTTTCTGCATTCTTTCTTCTTTCTTTTCTTCTCTCCTTGGTCTCTCGTTGGTTTCTTCTTTCTTTGGCCCACCTTGGGTCTTCATCCAATGCTCCTAAATGTCTCCTTTTGGTCTCCAATTAAATAAAGTCTGCTCTCATTCCTACAATCACAAAACCTGCATTAGATGGGCCTTTTAAACATGCAAACCATGCATATAATGTGATGGAATGGCCTATACAATGTATAAATTGGAGGTTCAACAATGACTGTCACACAGAACATCACCCTAAGCCGTGATGTCAAGTTTGATGAGGGGTCTTTATTCCGTAAGGATGCTACAAAGGAATCAAAAACATCAGAACGGGTTGATGCTCATGAGGACAGAGATGAGACACGGGCCGATAATGAGGTGCAGACAGAGATACATGATCAGGTGGAGCAACCACCTATGCGAAGAAATCCACCCAGGGTTCGCAGGTTACCGGCAAGGTACAGGGATGACTCGAACGTTACATTTGCTCTCATTATAGATGAGGGGGATCCATCTAACTTTGAGGAGGCACTATAGGATGTAGATGCTGAGAAGTGGAAGACGGCAATGCAAGACGAGATGGACTCCTTATATAAGAACGAGACTTGGGAGCTTGTGGAGCTTCCAGTGAGCCGAAAAACGATAGAGTGTAAGTGGATTTTTCGAAAGAAACAGGATAGATACAAGGCAATATTGGTAGCTAAAGGTTATGCTTAGCGTGAAGGCGTAAACTTCAGTGAGATTTTTACACCGGTTGTGAAGCAAGTATCTATCAGGTTCGTGTTGGCGCTAGTTGCACAATATGACCTCGAGCTGGAACAGATAGATGTGAAGACTGCTTTCCTGCATGGGGAATTAGAAGAGCAGATATACATAGTGCAACCAGAAGGTTACACAGTGCAAGGGGCCGAGAACAAGGTTTGCTGGTTGAGAAGATCATTGTACGGTCTCAAACAGTCGCCTAGGCAGTGGTACAAGAAATTTAATTCCTTCATGATGAGTCGAGGCTTTGCTAGGAGCGAGTATGATCATTGTGTCTATTTCAAGACACTGAATGATGAGAAGTTTCTCATACTGGTGTTGTATGTCGATGACATGCTTATTGCCAGTCATAGCATGTCTGACATCGATGTGTTGAAGACTCAACTTTCAAGGACATTCGAAATGAAGGATCTGGGGGCTGCAAAGAGGGTTCTTGGCATAGACATTCATAGAGACAGGAAGAGGAGCAGGTTGTTGTTATCTCAGGAAGAATACCTTGAGAAGGTATTGAAAAGTACGGGATGGAAAAGTCCAAACCGGTTAGCGTTCCCCACACGGCTCACTTCAAGCTTTCTTCTGAACAGTGTCCCAAGACAGATGAAAAAAAGCGTGTTATATCTCATGTACCCTATTCAAGTGTTGTGGGCAGTTTAATGTATGACATGGTTTGTATAAGACCAGATATTTCACAGGCTATGGGTGTTGTAATCCGATTCATGTCTAACCCGGGCAAACAACATTGGGAAGTTGTGAAATGGCTACTTCGATACATTCGGGGTACGCAAGACTACGTCTTGACGTTTGAGAAGTCCAAGGACAAGTTGATTGGTTACGTCGATTCTGACTATGCAGGTAGTGTGGACAATAGGAGATCGACTTCAAGGTACTCGTCTGTATTAGCGAGTGGAGCGATTAGTTGGATGTCTAAGCTTCAGTCTGTGGTGACTCTTTCCATTAGTGAAGCTGAATATATGGCAGTGACAGAAGTTTTCAAGGAAGCTGTTTGGTTGAAAGGAATGATAAATCAGTTGAGGCTTCAGCAGGAAGCCGTGCCGATTAATTGTGATAGCTCAAGTGCTATAAATTTGGCTAAAAATTCTGTTTATCACTCACGTACTAAACACATTGATGTGCGTCACCATTTTATTCGACAGGTGCTTGAGGAAGGAGATGTGACTCTGGACAAGATTCACACTAGCGTGAATCCGGCGAATATGCTGACCAAGGTGGTCCCTACAAACAAGTTCAAGTTCTGCGTAACTTCTCTGGGATTGGTGAAGGCTTGACGAAGACGCAGTGATGCATCAAAAGCGGCAACTATGATTAATGATAAGTTGGGTTTTTAAAGAGTATAAGAGATGGTTCGAAGTGTAATGATGCCTTGGTGAAGTTTGTTGTGAAGGCCTCATTACTATACGTTAACAGAGTCCCACGACCAGTCACCTGACCGGTTGGCCAGTGGACAAATTGTACAGTTTTTTAGTTCAAACTCTTTAGACATTTTTGGGGCTTTTGAGACCGGTCGCTCACAGCTCAGACCGGTCGCCCGACCGGTCGCAGGATGCTCAAACCAGTCTGGGGACAGGTTTGAGTTGAGGCAGCAACTGGCACAACTCTCTGGATGATGACCGATCTGCGGTCTGCGGAATTTGTAGTGTTGCGTGGTTTTCGTGCTATTTGTTTCTATTTTCGGGTTTCCTCTTATATATATGTTTCCTAATCGTGTTAGACCTCATGCTAAGCAATACCTAGTTGTTCTAAACGGGATTAGGGTTATTGGGAGAGAGAAATTAAGAGTTTGAGTGCCTTGTTCATCTTTGGGATCTACTCGGGTAGTTCTAGCTCTGTAATCGTCTGAATTCATAGTAGAAGGTGTCGCTTTGTGCTGTGGTTTTTTCCCGCAAGGGTTTTCCACATAAAATTTGTTTGCTTTTGCGTTGATTGCTTATGTGAGTGTGTGGTATTTGTTTGATCTTCTTCGGTGCTTCCGCTGACCGAATTTCCAACAATGCTGACCCCTCAACTCTTTCCTTTTCCATCACTCCTGTTTCTCCTCTTCACCACGCTTTCTAGTGGATCCCAAGTGATGAGTGAGTAAGATTCCATTTGTTTAATTACTACCCATTCAACTAACCTGATGTGTGCATGGCGTTTGCAAAGTGAGGCGACTATGGACATTGACCCATAAATCAAGTTGCTCTATTCATTGAGTGCGCCACATGGTTACCTAAAAAACAGACCAATGCCAATGGAGTTAGAAAAGCCCACATAACCCATGCCAATGCCAATGGTGTCAGAAAAGCCCACGTAACTCAAGCCCAAGTAACCCATGCATGTATGTGTAAGAAAAGAGAATTATAGTAGGACTTGATTTCTATGATAAAAGAGGGGAACAAAAGCCGGTAAAAAACCAAAGACTCTTCAACTGAACTCAATAAATGTGGGGTTACCCAGCCCATTTCTACCACACACCAGAAAGAGATTTAAGAAGGTGAATCAAGAGGGTCTACACCTATGAGACATGGACCGACAATCAGATCCCTAAATCATCAAGCCCAATGTGTGAAAGAGTGTCATGCATCATCGAATTAGCATGGCTCAAAAGAGTGTCATGCATCATCATAGAATTCGCATGGCTCAAGGTACGGGTCGACCACTATTTTAGTTTTTTTTTTTTTTTTCTTTTTTTTTTTCTTTTCTTTTTTTTTTTTTCTTTTTAGTCATGCAATGCACCCACTCTACTCTGTTAGCTGCGCAACGCACCCACACAGTCAGTCACAAGATGCACCCACCCACCGGAGGGGTTAGTGTCTCCTTAGCACTGCAACCTGAGACCTGCTCTTGAAACGCCTAGGCATCTTCCACCTGGGCTAGCAGGAGACAATTTTATCTAGTAGTTTTTAGTTTTCTAGTAGATAAAATTGCGATTGCAAGCAATTCACAATTTTAAATTGGAAATCATAAACCTTAGTCCGTCAAAGTTGACAAATGGTCCATGTTTAATGCATAGTTCAAAAACATGAAATTTTGATATGATTCTGTCTAATGAGGTTTAGCTGACTTAAATCAATATATAATAATTAAATCAAATATGTAGAGAAGTAATACATATTTTAAATGGCCAGTGCGTAAAATAGCCGTAATCTTTCGTAACCAAAAAAAAAAAAAAAAGCAGGTGAAGGGCTTTAGATTGATCGAGTTGCTATGATTTGCGCCGAATGTACCCAATCAAGAAGTCGACTTGACGACCCTTGTTGACCCGAGAACTGAGTTACTCTCAGGATCAAGCTTCCCAGAAACTCAGCTCAATATCAGTGAGTCAAATTGACTCGGGATTGTTGGAAGTTGCAAACCAATCTGGACCATCCATTTGGTCAAACCATTGGATTCTCAAAGGAGGGGTTTTGTTATACGTTTGAGCAAGGAAAAGTGCAATACAAAAAAAAATAGTTTTAGAAATCTTTTCATCTTCCTCTCTTCCTTCTTTAAAAATAATTTTTTCTTGAGTTGTCTTGAGGCTTTAAAAAGCCAATCAATCCATCTTCTTAAGGCCAACAAATTGGTATCAGAGCCCTTGGTTAAATGGCCACTGCGATCCAACAGCAGATTCCTAAGTTGTCAAAAGACAACTATGAAAATTGGTGTATCCAAATGAAGGCACTGTTCGGGTCACAAGACCTATGGGAGATCGTCATCGACGGATACGAAGAGCCCACTACGGAGCAAGAAGCAGCCTACACTGCTGAGCAAAGGACCAACCTCAAAGAACAAAGAAAGAAGGACAAGAGGGCCTTGTTTCTTGTCTATCAAGGGTTGGACGAATCCACCTTTGAAAGGATCGCCGAAGCGACATCAAGCAAGCAAGCATGGGAGACTCTTTGCACCATTTTCAAAGGAGTTGATCGTGTAAAAAGGGTTCGTCTCCAAACCCTTAGGGCCGAGTTCGAGACCGCACACATGAAGGAAGGTGAAACCATTTGTGATTATTTTTCAAGGTTGCTTGTTATTGTTAACAACTTGAAAAGAAATGGTGAAAAAATCGAAGATATACGTGTGATTGAAAAAGTACTTCGATCCCTCACAACCAAATTTGAGCATGTGATTGTGGCCATAGAAGAATCAAAGGACTTGAAAAAACTGTCCATTGAAGAACTAATGGGATCGTTGCAAGTGCATGAGCAACGAATGCAAAAGAATGCCGGTTCAATGCTTGAACATGCCTTGGAGTCTAAGTTGACTCTAAATGAACAAAAGAATGGCCATACACAAAGAGGGGGTCGTGGCACCAGCAATCGTGCAAGAGGCAGAGGGCGTGGATATCATCCAAGCCATCAACAATATCAACAAAAGTTTACCAGTTTCCGTGGAAGAGGAAATGGTAGAGGCCGGTTCGTGCGTGGTCATGGAAACACAAAGAACATTCAATGCCACAATTGCAAGAAATTCGGCCACTATGCCTCTGAGTGTTGGAGCAAAGTGGATCAAGATGAACGATCCAACTATGCTGAAGCATCACACCATGAACAAGAAGACTCCACACTCCTCCTCGCACAAGAAAAGGCATGTGAACGGCCGGATGTGTGGTATCTCGACACTGGTGCAAACAACCACATGAGTGGTAACAAAGAACTGTTCGTGGAACTCATAGAAGGAGTTCGTGGCAACGTGAGTTTTGGCGACTCATCAAAGGTACCAGTGATAGGTAAAGGAAAAGTTAAAATCTATCAGAAGAATGGTGAGCCAAATTACATCTCCAATGTGTATTACGTACCAAACATGAAAAATAACATCCTCAGTATCGGCCAACTCCTTGAGAAGGGGTATGTCATACACATGGAGAACTATTCTCTCTCTATAAGAGATGCTCACATGAGACTTGTGGCTCAAGTCCAAATGGCGAAGAATCGCATGTTTCCGCTCCATATTAACACAAAGGCTGATAAGTGCCTCTATGGACTCGTGAAGAATGATTCATGGAGATGGCATCTTCGCTTTGGGCATCTCCATTTCAGCGGCCTTAAACTCTTGTCTTCATCAAGCATGGTGCATGGCTTGCCGACTATTGAAGGTCCAGAACATGTGTGTGAGGCGTGCACACTCGGCAAGCAACAAAGAAACTCCTTCCCAAGTGGAGTGTCCAGAAGAGCAAGGGAACCATTGCAGTTGGTTCACACTGATATTTGCGGACCACTTGAAACACCCTCTCTTGGAGGTAATAAATACTTTATTACCTTCATTGATGATTTCAGCAGAAAACTTTGGGTGTATTGCATCAAAGAAAAATCTTTCGCGTTCACTATCTTTAAAATTTTCAAAGCTCGTGTTGAAGTTGAAAGTGGTTACAAAATTAAAGTACTTAAATCTGACAGAGGTGGAGAGTACACCTCAAATGCATTTCAAGATTATTGCAGGGAACAAGGCATCAAGCAGCAGCACACTGCAGCCTACACGCCACAACAGAATGGCATTGCGGAACGAAAGAACCGCACCATCCTCGACATGACAAGAACCATGCTCAAAGAGAAAGGCCTGCCAAAGAGCTTCTGGGCAGAGGCAGTTGCATGTACTGCCTACTTGCTCAATCGGTGTCCAACCAAGAGCATCAGAAACATGACACCACAGGAAGCATGGAGTGGCTACAAACCGAGCGTGGTGCACCTAAGGATCTTTGGGTGTGTCGCCTACGCTCAAGTTCCAGAAGCAAGAAGAAGGAAGCTTGATGATCGTGGCGAGAAATGCATCTTCATCGGCTATAGTGAAGAATCTAAAGCCTACAAGCTTTACAATCCACTAACCAATAAAGTAGTGGTGAGTAGAGATGTGGTCTTTAGTGAGGAAGAAGCTTGGAAATGGAACAATGAAGAATCAACCAAAGATATTCAAGTCGAAACAGAAGAACAGGAAGAAAGACATGACCATCGAGAGCAAACGCCCGCAACACCTTCTTCGGCCGCATCATGATCAGTACAAAGAAGTCCAGGAGAACATTCCATCTCTCCTGGAAGTACTCCATCAAGTCAAAATTCGGCCGGCTCATCTTCACCCATGGCACCTATCAAAATGAGAAGCTTAAGTGACATTTATGAGCAAACTGAAGAAGTCAATCTTTTCTGTCTATATGCAGATCATGAGCCTCCGACGTTTCAGGAGGCCATAAAAGAAGAATGTTGGAGAATCGCTATGAAAGAAGAAATCCAAGCCATTGAGAAGAATGACACATGGAAGCTGACTACGCTTCCTAATGGCCAGAAAACTATTGGTGTCAAATGGGTGTACAAGATCAAGCGAAATGCTGATGGTGAGATTGATCGCTACAAGGCAAGGCTCGTAGCAAAGGGCTACAAACAAAAGTATGGGGTGGACTATGAAGAAGTCTTTGCTCCTGTTGCTCGCCTTGATACTGTAAGGATGATTATCTCTCTTGCAGCCCATCACAGTTGGATGATCTACCAACTGGCTGTGAAATCTGCATTCCTGAATGGAATTCTGGAAGAAGAAGTCTATGTTGATCAGCCTGAAGGCTTTGTTATACAAGGTGAGGAACACAAGGTGTATCGGTTAAAGAAAGCCCTCTATGGGTTGAAGCAAGCTCCACGTGCTTGGAATGCACGCATCGACAACTATCTTCAAGCGAACGGCTTCGCCTAATATCCATATGAGCATGCAGTCTACATCAAGAAGAATGCTCATGGCGATATGCTCATAGCATGCCTGTATGTTGATGATTTGCTTTTTACAGGGAATAGCCAACCGATGTTTGATGAATTCAAGAAGGCCATGTTTAATGAGTTCGAAATGACCGATGGAGGTCTGATGTCCTTCTTTCTGGGCATCGAAGTGAAGCAACAATATGGTGGCATCTATATATCTCAAAAAAAGTATGCCAAGGAATTACTTGAAAAGTTCAAGATGGCCGATTGCAACGCCGTAAACACGCCTGTAGCAACAAGCTTAAAACTGACAAAGGACGGAGAAGGAAAAAGTGTGGACTCGACTCTGTTCAAGAGTCTAATTGGAAGCTTAAGGTACCTCACAATCACAAGGCCGGATATCGTCTACAGTGTTGGGCTTCTAAGCAGGTACATGGAAGCACCAAAAGAATCACACTGGCTAGCCGCAAAAAGAATCCTCAGGTATGTCAAAGGAACAGTGGAATTCGGTCTTTTCTATCCATACGATGATGAAGCAATGCTGTATGGATACTCAGACAGTGATTGGGGAGGTGACCAAGATGAAAGAAAGAGCACCACTGGCTATGTATTTTATCTCGGGTCGACTGCTTTCACATGGAATTCGAAGAAGCAGAGTGTGGTCGCCCTATCCACATGTGAAGCAGAGTACGTGGCAGCATCATCCACTGTCTGTGAGGCAATTTGGTTAAGAAACCTGCTAAAGGAGCTGAAGCATCCGCAGGAAGAATCCACAGTCATATATGTGGATAACAAGTCGGCAATTGAGCTTGCCAAAAATCCGGTGCAGCATGGAAGGAGCAAGCACATCGATACTCGATACCATTTTCTAAGAGATCAAGTAAAGCAGAAAGCGATAAAATTGAAATATTGTCACACCACTGAACAGGTAGCGGATATTTTCACCAAGGCACTGCCAACAGATGTATTCAGACGACTAAGATTGATACTCGGAATGAAACCAGTTTTGGTTTGAAGGGGAGTGTTGGAAGTTGCAAACCAATCTGGACCATCCATTTGGTCAAACCGTTGGATTCTCAAAGGAGGGGTTTTGTTGTACGTTTGAGCAAGGAAAAGTGCAATACAAAAAAAAAATAGTTTTAGAAATCTTTTCATCTTCCTCTCTTCCTTCTTTAAAAATAATTTTTTCTTGAGTTATCTTGAGGCTTTAAAAAGCCAATCAATCCATCTTCCTAAGGCTCAATATTGCCAACAGGGATGAGTACAAGGCACCCAATGCATGTCCACGATGGTTTGAGTTGATAGAAGGGTCAAATTCCATGGGTGTATTGTGTTGCCAAGATACCCATCTATCTCAGGTGAGCGACTTTCAGCCGAGTGCAGTCATAATAAAAGATGGTGCCATTATCTTTCATCTCCGTAAAAGCATGCAGCTATATCCCTGCTCTCAAGGGCAGATGCTGAACCAGGGTTTTTTGACTCGTTCAATCCTGCATCGAGTCAAGACTCAGCTGAGTCGGGCCTCTATTCTAAATCCTGCAGTTCTGAAGTAGATCAGACTCGTACTGATTCCAAGTTGGCTCAGGTGAGTCGCATCCAACTTGGGTTGAGCTGTCAAACCTTGGGCTGAACTACATATACTTTTTTGGGACAGGACTCTTTCTTGAGTTGGCACTGGATAGGGTCCCATGGCTGGCCAGCCAACCTAACCCACCTGAAAGATATGTCGACTAGGACCGAGTTTCAGGTTAGGCATGGATCCATGAACATTTCCCATTCGTATAAATGGCTTGAACTTGGTTGCCCTTGGTACCCATACATGTCCTTACGTATAATTAAGTAATGTTTCACAAACAAACGCTTCTGTGGTAGAAATTGGTTCAACCTTGCATAAGGTTTTCACATCAATAGCTCCCTTGTAATATATTGATCAATGGGCTGGCCCTAGAATTACAAAGATAACCGATGCATCTCATGGGGTAGAGACTCAACAGAACTGATCAAGGCGTGATTCGATCATGCAACCTCCCTTAGAAATGTGAAGTAATCAACTAATGAGCTATGCACCAATTGCCTTTTCTTATTTTTAATTTCGGGATTTTAAACCTATCGTTTATCGCCAGACCAACCTACTGATATATGACTTGAGTAGCACTTCTCCTGTTTGAATCGGGTCTTGGTCACTAAAAATATGTTTTAAGTCTGAGTTGGATTTGTTTAAGTCTAATCCTTTATTTAATTTACACTTCACATTAAGCACCTTATCAAATGCTCTCCATATGTACATTTCAAGTTTGGATAACTGCCTTAATTTTTTTTATTGGAGGAATTTAATCCATCAGTCTAAGCTGGATTCAGGTTAGTGTGAGGTTAACTCTACCAGGCTCGCTATTTTTGAAAATCTTGATTTTTCTTTGCCTAGGCCAGCCCATTGACAGCCATAAACTTGGCAAAGTACCACTGCTACCTTGGACTATCCGTTTCGATTCGCCAGACCTGCCATAGATGCTGTTCTGTCCAAAAACCACAGTACCAGGCAATTCTCGCTAAAACGAAAATGAGAAATGGTCCGTGGCTTTGAAAAGGAGATGAAAATGATAGCTGAGGTTTTATAAATGGCTGTGATGCTATGTGTGGCCCATCTATTTTTGTGGTTTACCTTGCCAACCAATTGATACAAGAAAAAGTATACTGAAATATTATCCAAATGGGTGGGGGGGGCAACCTACAAATATATGACTCAAGTATCACTTCACCCTGTTTGAGTCCGGTCTTTGTCACTAGAAAGATTCAAATCTAACCCAATTACATTGTCAATTATAGTTGGATATGTTTAAATTTAAACCGTCAGTCTAAGATGGCTGGATTCAGGTTACTGTGAGGTTCATTTTGGGTATCAAAACCCAACCCATGTTCATGTTGCAGTTGGATCACCTTTGAGAAGTCGAAAATCTTTCCATTTGAGGACATGATTTGCACCAAAGGTCAACTTCATCATCATCACCATCTAATCCTTATCTCAATTAATTGGAGTCAACTACATGAATCCTGTTTGGTTCATATTCATGACGGAAGTGATGGCATAAGTTTGATTCTGCAGGTTGCCAACCTGATGCAACCACCCTCCTCCATACAAGCAGGGGACCGGCAATCAGAGCTCAAAAATCCCACAAGCGCAATGTAATAGGTTATTATTAGTTGATTATAATCCATGAGTTTATTACAATCTACCAAAGGTACTCAAGGTCGACCTAACAGGTCCAATTCAAATCAAGACAACCAATGGATGCACTTCTACCTACAATTGTATACAACCAACTTCCCAAAAAAATGCGAATGTACTCATCTAGCAGTTTAATTTGGCCTGGAACTTGAATTGGTCGGGCTAACTCCACCTGGGTTGCTATTTTTGAAAATCTTGATTTTGCTTTGCCTAGGCCAGCCCATTGGCAGTCATAAACTGGGCAAAGTACTACTGCTACCTTGGACAATTGGTTTCACTTCGCCAGACCTGCCAGAGATGCCTTGGAGTCCAGAAACCACAGTGCCAAGCAATTCTGGCTGAAACAAAAATGAGAACTGGTCCATGGCTTCAAAAAGCAGATGAAAATGATAGCTGAGATTTTATAAATGGACGTGATGCTAAGTGTGGCCCATCTATATATGTTTTGTTGTCTACCTCGCCAACCAATGGATATGAGAAAAAGTACACTGAAATATTAGATTTTATCCAAATGGGGATGGAAATTTGAGGACACTGATTCTGGAAAGAGAAAATATGGGATTTGATAACCGGTTGTATATGCAAAGGATTAGAATATCAAATGCTCTTGTTCATCCCAAACATTCATAGTCCAAATTCTTTCAATGTAGGAAAATACATACAAAGAAAAAGATGAGAAAAGTACTAGACTTTACAATGAATGACCAGAGTCGGGTGGCGAAGGGTCAGGTGGACTCAGACCTATCTTGAGTCTTTGTACAAAAAGTTGGGCCCGGGATCAACCTTCGCACTAATCCAGCCCCCGATTCAAGCGCAAGACTGCCCATTCACCTCATACGTACGTTTCTTGGGCTCGGTTTGGGACCTTAATAGAAAATTTTGCAAAACTTAATCCCAAGCCTTGTTTAGTCAAAACGACCCATACCCAAACCATGGGCTTCCATACAGGCCTGAGTGCACCCTTGCTAGGCCGGAATTGAAACCTGATGGAGCAGTTTGGCTGGTTACCAGTACCACCCCCAACAATGCTTACCTTACTTGAGAAGAAAAGTTGAATGTAAGGCCATTTGTGCCTAAGAGATTCGAAGGATTGATTCTTGTCAGGCACTGGATGTAGGCACTCATAAAATAGTAGACCACAAGTGGGCCAGTTATGGAGATTGAATATACAATGTTGGTGATCATTTCTCTTTATTGGATATGCAGGCCCCAATCTTCATTTGAAAAGAAGAATGTGGATGCATTCATCAATGCTTCTAATCAATCTTGCTGAAATTACAATACCAATTGAAAGTAGCAAGGAATCTAGTCTTGTATGTATCTTGCTGTAAATACAATACCTCTATCTTACATTCATGAATATCTAGTCTCTAATCTATCTTGCTGAAATAACAATACTAATTGAAAGTACGATGGAATATGGACAAACAAAATAATGGGCGCGACGATCCTCTGCAGGATGATCAACAACACTGCTTGCCTCCCTCCAAATTCAGGAAATTGATCTAACAAAGTCATCTCAGACGGGATTTCCCTAAAAGGTGATTTAAAAAATAAATAAATATCAGCAGTCCAAATGAAGATGCACCTAGAAACAGAATACTACCTTGTTTGGTAGATGCCTGAAGTTTATCTCATTTTACTTAATAGTAATTATGTATTAGAGATCAAGATCTCTAATACGTAATAAATTAATTTTGACAGTGATTGTGTATTAGAAAAATCAAGATCTCTGGTACATAATTACCATTAACTAAAATGAGATAATTCATATTAGACAGAGCCTAAAGCTTGAGCATTTACCTTAATACAGTCACTATTCAGCCTTGAAGGAGTTCATGGATGCGTGATTTGACGGCTTCGTCTTCCCACTCCAATTTGTCAATGTGTTCCCTATCCATTCCTTCAATCTTCTCTAGTTTCATTACACTTTGTGGTCCGAGCGGAAGCCTCTTCAGTTCCGGACATCTCCACACCTTGAGATATTCCAATGATGGCAAATCAAGAACTGACCCATCTTGGTAGAAACTTGCGAGCTTTTTGAGCCTATGTAGAGTCAGCGTCTTTAATCGAGGGAGCGGGTCCTGATCTGCCACTTCTTCTCCCTCCTCGTCCTCATCCTTTGCAACAATCACGTCCATGTTAGGGCAGCTTTGTACTTTGAGTTCTTCTAATTGCCCAAGATTGCGAGCTAGTTTCATAGACAAGAGTTTCTTCATGCTGATGCAATTATATATGCTCAGCTTTTGCAGGCTTTGGAAGGCTAGCCACGGTTGCATTCTGATGGCGGATGGGGATGCACTTCTTGCTCCCCCCACTATCAGCTCCTCATTTGAGATTATTCTCTCCAACTCCTCACAGGTCTTTATCTCAAGTCGTTCGAGTCGTTCGAGCCTCTGAGCTTGAGAAGGGGAAAAGAGATTTTTCATTCTCTTACATTGGCCGACGTATAGATCCTCTACATTCCCGAGGCTTCCAGGTGGCATTTCTCCCTTCCAGATGGTCAATAGCTTCGGCAGACATTTCAATTTCAAAGCTCTTAACTTGGAGACCAATGCACGGTCTTCCGGAAGCCCATCATAGTGAAATACCTCCTGCAGCTCATCGCATCCACATACCTCAAACCGCTCCAGATCGTGAACATTTCGCAGCAGATCAGAAGGCAAGATTCTGATCAATTTCGCACAATGGTAGATGCTCAGAACCTTCAGCTTTCTAAGGAAGTTAGCCGGGAGTGGCCCATTGCATATTTCCTTCAAGTTCTTCATGTGGTCAAGGTATAACTCCTTCAATGTCTTGAATGCAGTTTCCGGGGACTGTTCTACTACAGTTACGAGGTATTCAATTTCATCACAATCTTTGATTGAGAGATGCACCAACTCGTTGAATCCACCTGCATCTAACTGGATGAGATTCTCGACACCCTTGCAAGACAGCAATCTCAGGTCCTCTGTTTTCTCCAACAGCAGATTTACCCAATTTGGGACTTGATTCGATATGTTAAGGCGCAAACTCTTCGGGAATGCACTGTCGTCGTAATTTCTGTCATTGCAGATGCAGAATTTTGTTAGGTTTCTCCAAGGCCTGGGAACATCTTGAGACAGACATTCGACATTTTCTACATGGCATTGTAGGACATTCAGGCAAACCAAGGAGGCCACCTCACCAAAGCTAGCATTGCTTTCATCTCCTTTGCCGTCAGCTTCCCACTGGCTAAAGCTTCTTCCCATATACAATTCTTCTAAGCGGGTTAGCTTCGATATCACATTACGCGGTACCCTTTTGAGACAGTCGGTATTCGACAAATCCAAGAGCTTTAGATTGGCTAAGTTTCCTATTTCTTTTGGGAGTTCAGATATCTTAGTTCCATTTAGGCGAAGTATTTCAAGCATCTTTAGCTCCCCCACTAGAGAGATGTTTTTCAGCAATCGACATTTATGCAGGCAAAGTGTCCGTAGGTTCATCAGGCATGATAAGGATGGCGGCAGTGATGAAATAGGAGTATCGTTTAGATCCAAAACAGAAAGAGCTTTCATCCCTTCAAAGAAACGATCCGGGATCTTTGTCAAAGGCCAGTTGTTTTGCAGTAGCAAGGTCTGTAATTGAGGGCATTCTGGCCGATCGGGAAGTATACTGATTCTGTTTTTCATCAGTGAAATGCGCTTACATTCTTCTAACTTCTCCTTCGCTGGCCACTCCCTCAATCCTAATCCAACCTTTACTACGAAACCATGCCCATTTTTCAATGCAACTGAGATGGCAGCATCTCTAACAGTATCATGCATTTTTACGAACCCATCACGATGACCATCCAACAACAAGCAAGAAGATTTGAGCCTGTCGACCAAGATATGAACTCTTTGTGATGCTTCTTCTAACGAGCTCACATCGTTTAGGAAACCTTCCCCCACCACATATCGCATCAATTTATCAATATGAATGTTGTAATCTTCAGGAAATAGACAACAAAACAAGAAGCACATCTTGGTTTCCTCGCTTTCTATACTATCAAAGCTCAGCATTAGAGAAGCAAAAACCTTTGTATGCATACCTTCAATGTCCGTCGGGACAGATCTCTGTAATTGCCTCAATGCATTCCTCCAAATCAAATGGCCCTTCTCTCTCAAAGCCCTTCCAACAGTGACAATCGCGAGGGGCAATCCCCCGCATTCCCTAGCAACATCTCTCGCCACAGTGAGGAAATCAGGGGAGTCAACAACACGGCCTGCTTTCTTTTTGAACAAATTCCACGAATCCTCCTCAGATAAGACGTCAACCATGATCTTCGCTCTGCTCTCCATCAATCCACATACATCTGTGCTCCGTGATGTCACCACAATTTTGCAACCTGAGTGGTCGATTCCATAAGGAATCCCCACCTGAGTGAGCTCCAACCGATCCCACAAATCGTCCAAGATGACAAGCACCGTCGTCTCCTGCTTGAATCTCTCCAACAACCTGCCTGCTCTGATGGATTCGCTCACTTCCTCAAGCTTCAGGCCTAGTTGCTCTGCTATCTCGCCTTGAATTATTTTCAAGTCGGGATTTTTGGACACAGTGGCCATCAAGACCACGTCATAATGCTTCTCTCTTCTAACCCGCTTGCCTACTTCTTTCATCAACATCGTCTTTCCAACACCTCCCATACCAAACACCCCCACAATGTCAGTTCCCTCATCTTGCAATGCCTTCATGACCTGCTCCATAGCCAATTCTGTCGACTTGAAAACCTCGAAATCTCCAACCGGTGTCGACTCAATGCTGGGAAGAGGTAAGAGGGCGCGAAATTGCACCAAAATTCCCTCTCTCTTGGAGTTGCATCACAACAACTAACTTCCGTGCCGCTTCTTTACTTAGTCGGTAACGCGGGCCCCAACTTGGACACCAGCAACAGCATCCTTTCAAACTTCTCTTGTTTTCTTCAATGGCTTCATCTAATCCTCCTCATGTCTGCTTCTATATCATCCATCCTTTTCAGCCACTCAATCACTTCTTCAGTGGGTTCTTCCAATCGCCTATGCGCCTCATCTATTGAATTCTGTACATCAATTTTCTTCGCTTGCAGGTAATCTGCTTGGCTTCTCAGATTTTCAATGTTCCTTCTGTAATGAATAAGGCAAGCAATCTGCCTGCTTGAGAGGAAGAAATAGACACTTCCCAACTTCCGTCATCGGTGCAGCCGAGATTCCAAGAATTTCCATGGATTTTTTTTTTTTTTTTTTCTGAAGGCGAAGAACACTAAATTGCAATGGAAGAGGCGATGAAATTGAAGAGATGCTCTTTGAAATGGCTCTCCAACCTTCAAACAAGCCGGAATTCAAAGGAAGCACCTCAGGTCCTTAACGCTCTTGTTTTGAATAATATGTGGTAACCAGTAAAATGCCAAGGAGGCCCACTCTGTAGACTCGCTTCTTCTGCCCCACTACGTGATGATCCAGACCGTTCATTTGGAATTTCATGGGATAGATGGATCACCAAGAAAAATTCGTAGCCATTAGAGACTTCGTTATCCAGAAAATATTAGATGAAAACAACGGCTTAAAAGAGCATTTTCATACTGCCAATTCATACCATGCAAAAATGTACATCAATCCAAACCATCCAAATCCTGGGCACTGCTTTGTCTGGTCCAGATTGCTCTACACACGAGATTATGGAGGGAAATGAGGCGCCGTATGGTAAGCCTAAGGTTCATACGGCCATACCTAATTATATCCAATTTTTAATTTTCATTTTTAGTTTTCAGCGTTTATAAAAAAGTAGGGGCCACCGGCCGATTATAGTGCCGACAATCAGCCAATAGACAAAGGCGTTGACTTGTCTAGGCGTTGGCCTTTGGCGATAGTTGACCACTATTTTAACCACCGTACATTAGGGTCTAGGAAGATCCAGACCATCCAAATTATAGGGATCATCTTGGATGTAGTCAACCCTGGAAAATTTAAAACTTTAATTATTGGGTGTGAAATAATCAGATAAAATATTAAGGTTAGTGGTTTAGATTCAAAAGGAGAAATGAGATGAAAAAATAATCTGAAACAAGAGCCTATCTTAGCTTTGCATGATTGACGATGATCTTCAACATCAATCACTGAAATCCTTTCCGTGTTAGCCATGTGTTTACATTCGATTTGTTATAGACAGATACAACGATTATTGAAGGGAGTATTAGAATGAGATATTTTTAGATTGGCAGTAGGAGATCGCGAATACTCATCACACATCATGTAAATTAAGAGGTCATGAGTCTTGCAATGGCTTTAAGAAGGTATGGAAGATCAAAACGCAAGAGTCAGTCATTCTTCTAATGACACGTGGTTGAATGAGAAGCCGTGGATGCGTAGAGCTTCTAGAAGAAGGCATAAACAAATAGAACATTAATGCAGTGATTTAGATCAATACGTGGCAAGGTATGATTGGTTGCATATGTCAAAAAGAATATTTAGCTAGGTGCAAGAAAATAAAAACAATCTTGAATTAGAGCACAACTGGTCATGGCTATGTAAAGGTTAATCACTTTGTAGAATGACCATAAGAATTGATTGAACGACGTACGCAAACGCACTGCTTATATAAACCTATAAAAGTAGCAAGGATGAAGAGTCATTCCCTCATCAATTCAAATATACACTTCTTATCTAACACAACCATATATATTAAAAAAAAAAAAGAAAAAGAAAAATCTCTCTCATTAATGCTTATATTAGTTAGGCTTAATTTAGTCTTTCCACTTTTATCCAACACAATGCAACAAGAAGTCCGGATCAATGGATATAGTTTTCATTTAGTTAATTTCCAATCACTTCTGTGCAGCACAACACTTTAAGCAAGTTTGGATTAGTCCAGCTAGCTCTTCATCCATGACTTCATGATTAGATGTCAAATCCTTGAGTTCTTATTTAGCGATTTCATTAGGCTAGGATCAATTGACCAAACCACAACCATCTCACAACTACCAAGGATTAGACAGCCATTACTTATCAACAACCGCCTCGTCCACTTATACTACTGTTAGTAATCTTTTTTTCTTTACCTTTTTATTTACTTACGGCTCGTGCTACTTTCTACATCAATTTAATAAAATCTACACATGGTTTTATTTATTGCTTTTGAGTATGTTGTATAGTTGTTAACCGATTTAGGCTATCACAGAGGTAATAGAAAGTCCTTATTTCTAAGAAAAACATAACTCATCTAAGGGCAACACTCCACTTTACAAACAGTTAATTCATTGTAATTAGTGGCTACGCAAACAAATGATTTCTCAAATCCAGTCTTAATCTATCTATTTCAGCCCCCATGGTCACAAGTCATACAGGTCAATTCAAGTCTACTCTGACATGCCCATCACATATAAAATGCAGCACACATAATCAAATCTTACCCAAGCATTATACATGCAGCCGCTTGTTTGAATTGAAGCCAACACCATGTGTTATAGGAGTTTGTAGATGAGCGTTATGGGATCAAGAAATATGTGTTGGGGTTTTGCCTTCAATCTTGGACACCAAGGGGGTATCGAGCGCCCGACCAAGGACACCTAGGTTGGCTTCCGAAGGTCTGTGTTGCTGGATTGTTTCTGGGTTGTAGGGGGCCCAACCACTGTTGGTCGGACGCCTGGTGGATGGTTAGGTGCCCAAAATTGGTTGGATTTATTGTTGGAACTCTCTGGACAGATTTTGAATCTGTCGGGTGCTCGACCGTGCGCGGACTGCAAAGTCGGTGGCACAGTTTTTACGCATTTTTACGTGGTTTCTTGCGTAAGAGGTTTCTAATTCGGGTTTCTTCCTATTTAAAGAAGTGTAGTACGTGAATTAGGTGTCCTAGGTGAGCAAGGGTTGAGAGAAAGTGTTCTAGGGTTAGAGAAAGAGCTTTAGAGGAAGGGCTACGTTGGTTTTCCTTTTGGAGAGTTTGAAATTTCTCTTGTGGGCTTGAATTTGGTATAAGTTTCTTCATGACTCTTGTAACTTCTGATTCATGGTGGATTATTGTTGCTTTGTGCCATGCTTTTTTACTTGTGAGGGGTTTTTTCTACGTTAAATTCAGATTACCTCTTGTATGTGTTTATTTGCTTAGTTGATTGTATTATAGTTTGTTTCTCGTTTGATAACTTTAATTCGCTTCCGCTGCAGAGCCGATTGCTTATATCCTAACAAATTGGTATCAGAGAGAGAACGTTGGGAGGTAGATCGGGATCTAAGATGAGATTTTCTCAATGGTGTTTTCAAGTATGAGATTCGACATAAAAAGTATTTAAAGAAAAATAATTTTGAACTATGGAATGTAAAGATGAAAGGCCTTCCAGTTTAGCAAGGGTTACAAGATGCGCTCCTTGAAAAGCGATCTGAGGCTATGAAAGAAAAGAGTGAAGAAGATTGATGAAAAAGCTAATGTCTCAATCTAGTTGTACTTGGCAGATGAAGGTCCTGTATAACGTCATGAAATTTTAAACTGCGGTTGAAATATAAGCGAAGTTAGAAAATATTTGCGCGAAGAAATTTTTGAAAAAACGCATACATTTGAAGCTTCAGCTACATAATCTGAGGATGGCGGAGGGGGACGATATTGTGAGCCACATCAACAATTTCAATAGGCTTATTTGCAAGTTGATGGATGTAGATGAACCAATGAAGGACGAGGATCAAACGTTTATTTTGTTGAATTCTCTTCCAGAATCATATAAGTCTCTTAAGGACTCATTGTGCGCAGGTAGGAAAACCATTGGCGTGGAAACTATTATCTACACCCCTCAGGCGAAGGCGATGAGAAAAAAGAGCGGTGGTGTGGATTCCTCTATCGATGAGGCATTGGTTATAAGGGGAAGGAATTCTGAGCAAGGTGGAGGATCTTCATCATCGAGATCTAAATCAAAGGGAAAGTGGAAGAGCAAGGTGAGATGCTGGAATTGTGAGGAAGAAAGGCGCATGAAGAGAGATTGTTCGAATCCCAGAAAAATGTAGGAGAAATCTGGAGATTCTTCTAGGGAGGGGGTCAATACCATAGAGGACAGCGCTAATGTTTGTAATGTATTGACTGTATCCGACATAGGGTCTCTCGGTGGAGAGTGACTCTTAGTTTCAGGTGCATCATGTCATGTATGTCCTGACCGGAGTTCATTCATGTCATATAGAGCGTATGATGGTGAATTGGTCGTTGTGGGTGATGGCTACGCCTACAAGGTGGTGGTGTTGGTTCGGTGCGCATCAAGATGTTCGATGGGGTCGAACGAATCTTTGAAAGTCTGAAGCATGTCCCTGAAATAAAGAAGAGTGTGATATCTCTTGGTGCACTCGAGGTGAAAGGGTGCAGGTTTATCGACTGTGATTGGTATTGTAAAGTGGCAAATGGAGCACACATGATGATAAAGGCATGAAGGTCGGACAATCTTTATAAGGTTATTGGGAGCACTATTCACAGTGGAGCTGTGGGATCGACAGCGGGATCCACGGTTGCTTGTGTGTGGCATGTGTGCAAGGGCCACATGAGTGAGCAAGCGAGTGGTAACGGTGCAAGGATGAGTTGATAGGGCATGAGAAATAATGGTACTATGAAGGAGACAAAGTAAAGATAAAGAATGGAGTTTTGGAGCAGTGAAGCGATTGAAGATTGAAGTTACGGTGGAGATTGTTAGGGTTTTGCCTTCAATCTTGGACACCAGGGGTGTCGGGTGCTCGACTGGGTTGGGCTAGGCGCCTGACCAAGGACACCCAGGTTGGCTTCTGAAGTCTGTATTGCTGGACTATTTTTGGGTTGTAAGGGGGCCTGACCACTGTTGATCGGATGCCCGGTGGATGATCAGGCGCCCGATGAGGTCTAGGCGGGCGCCTGGAATTAGCTGGATTTATTGTTGGAACTCTCTGGATAGATTTTGGATTTGTCGAGTGCTCGACGGGTTTGGGCCAACCGCCCGACCATGCGTGGATTGCAAAGTCAATGGCACAATTTTTGTGCATTTTTACGTGGTTTCTTATGTAAGAGGTTTTTAATTTGGGTTTCTTCCTATTTAAGGAAGTGTAGTACATGAATTAGGTATCCTAGGTGAGCAAGGGTTGAGAGAGAGTGTACTAGGGTTAAAGAATGAGCTTTAGAGGACGGGCTACGTTGGTTTTCTTCTTGGAGAGCTTGGGATTTCTCTTGTGGGCTTAAATTCAGCGTAAGTTCCTTCATGACTTTTGTAATTTCTTATTCATAGTGGATTATTGACGTTTTGTGCCGTGGTTTTTTTACTTATAAGGGGTTTTTCCACGTTAAATTCAGATTGCCTCTTGTGTGTGTCGATTTGCTTGGTTGCTTGTATTATGGTTTGTTTCTCGTTTGATTGTTTTGATTCGCTTACGCTGTGGGGACGATCGCTTATATCCCAACAATATGGGGACAGAAGGTGCAAGCCTCTAGAGAGAGAGAGAGAGCGGTTTCCTAGAGGTTGGATGGTAAATAAAGATCACAGTGGACTATAGGAGAACTTTGATTGGTGCACTCAATGATCACTGCTTTCTACCGTGATTTGAACTTGCTTCAATTTTTTGGACTATGCCGGACAATAAACTAGCAAAATATGATCCAACCCATGGATTAGTGATAGATAGAGTGGGTTTCAATTCTGAGGTCATGGTTCGATTCCGCATGTGGGATGTTTGTGTGTTTGTTAAATAAGTAAATAAATAAGCTGGCAAAATGGATGGATGGCATGGATGTGCAAGGCATGCATCGAGGTGAGCCCCATGGTCACAGTTGCATCCACCGGGAGTGGATTAGCTGTTATTGGGGTAACATTACCCCACCGGGGGCCCCACCTTGATGATGTATTGTATATCCACGCCGTCCATCCATTTATATAGATAATTTTAAGACGGTTCCAAAAATTAAGCAGATCAAAATCTCAGATGGATAACATGGGAGGAAACAGTAGTGATCAAGTGCCTCACCATTAAAAATTCCAAAGGGCCCATAGTAAGGTTCTCATGATGTTTATTTGCCATCCTACCTGTTGATAATGTCAAGAAAAAAAAAAAAATATCAACTTGATCCAAAACTTTTGTACCCTATAAAAAGTTTTTAATGGTCATTCATCACTGATTTTAGTGGTATGGTCCACATTAAATTTTGATCTTCTTAAATTTTGGGACCTTGTCCTAAAACGAGATGAGAAAACAGATGGACATCATATGGATATAAAAAAAATACATCAAGGTGGGCCCCACACGGCTAGGGTAACGCCCACTAAGCTTTTACCCGGGTAACAGCTGATCCATTCCCGCATCTACCTAAGTGGATCTGGTCGCAGCTGATCCGCGTTCCAAGCAATGCCGTAATTTATAGTCAAAGGAAGACATGGATTGAATGGTCGTAGAAGTCGGCTCACACGCCCTAACTAACTGAAGACTTCATTGAATGACTCCGCTAGTTTTGGTCATTTAATCATAGCCCGGAAGAAAAGCTCATGGCACGCCTCAATTTAGTCAATGAAAGACTATTAGGTTTGCTGTTTCTGCATTCACACGAGTGTGATACACTTCCACATGGGAGCTCATCTGTAACACATGATTCCATCAGGTGAGCTACAGGCAGGCCATTTCAGGCCACAGGTTCAACATAAAGTACACAACAAATGACTAGAAAAATACATTGGTCCTTCCATTCATTACTTAAAACTTTATGAAAAGCTCAAATTCTAGACACATGGTTCTTAATTATTTGGATGTGTGCCTCGTCTGTTGGATTAGCAAACCTCATGGGTAGGGCTGTCAATGGGCTGGACTGGCTTACCCAAGAGTATGAGGCCCAAGGTCTGGCTTGGGATTAAAATAAGCCTATTTCTCAGTTGGGTCCAGTTTAGACAGCATACGACAGCACGCCTATCCTCATTAACATTTTCATGGGTAATATTGTAATAATAATAAGAAAAAAAAATTCATTTATTCCTTGTGTTGTGGCTCCAACCCACACCACCTTCTCTCTCTTTTTAAAGTGGCCAGGCATAAATAATCTGGCCCGAGTTCAGGTTGGGCTATTTTGGCTTGTCATGGGCTATTTTGGCCCATGGGCTAAACAATCTTGATCAGTATGCTAGGTGGGGTGGTTGTACTGATTGGGTCCAATCAGATTCTGCATCAGATTGTTTGGTTCCCCAAGGGAGAGATACATCGTACATGGGCATGTTTATAAGTAAGGAAGCGGATTGCCTGCGAACCCCGGGCACAGATATGTACCTATGCTAGGTCTGTGTGGGGTCCACAGAGATGTCCATGACAAATCCACTCCCTCAATCTGTTTTGAAAGATCACAGTAGGACAAAAGTATAAATATCAGGAAGATCCAAAACTCAGATGGGCCACATCAAAAGAAACAGTGGGAAAGGAAATGTCCACCATTGAAACCTTCCTGGAGCTGACCATGATGTTTATATGTCATGGAAACCGTTCATTGGATTGCCCCAGGCGTTCGTGTGGTATGGCCCACATGAGTTTTAGATCTTAACTGTATTTTTTTTTTTAGATTCATGTCCTAGTGCTGTCTTGAAAAAAAAAGATGGAGTGGATTGGGTGTTACCGAGGTGTGGAGCTCACCTAGATGATTTTCACGCCATCCATTCATCCGTTTCTCCGGTCTATTTTGGGACGGGTTCCAAAAATTAAGCAGACCCAAATATCAGACGGAGCACACAATAGGAAACAGTGCTGATTGAGGCCTCACCATTAAAAATTCCAAAAGGCTCATAGGTAAGGTTTTGTAATGTTTACTTTCCATCCAACCAGTTGGTAATGTGAAGAAGTTTTGAATGAAGGGAAAATACGAAGATAAGCTCGATCCAAAACTTCTGTGGCGAATAAAAAGTTCTCAATGATCATTCATCACTGTTTCTAGTGGTATGGTCCACCTGAGATTTAGATCTTCTTAAGCTTTGGGATCTTGTGCTAAAATGAGATTGGAATACCGATGGATGTGGTGAATATTCCAAAGATGCATCAAGGTGACCCCCATACGGTTAAGGTAACACCCACTAAGCTATTGCTCGGGTAACAGCTAATCCGCTCCCTTATTTTAGGGCTCTCAACAGCCGGGCAAGGGGTAGGTCTGGCACGAATTTTGAACTATTTCAGGCTAGGCCTATTCAATTCTGTTTTTTCAGGCCCAAGACCTCTACATCGCTCATCCATTTGTTGAGATCATTTTAAGGCATGAGCCACGGAATGAGGCAGATCCAAAGCTCAAGTGGACCCCACCATAGAAAACAGTGGAATTTGAATGACTACCATTAAAAACTTCTTAGGGCCACACAAAAGTTTTCAATCAAGCTGATATTTGTGTTTTCCCATTGTCCATGCCTGTTTGAACTTATGAACAGGTTGGATCTCAAATAAATATTATGGTGGACCCTAGGAAGGTTTCAAGGTGGGCGTCATTGTCCACTTAGCTTTGGATTTGCCTCATTCTTTGGTTCATGCCCTAAAATGATCTCTCCAAATGGATGGATGGTGTGGATACAACACATGCATCATGGTAGGGCACATAGAACTTGATGACCACACTTCATTTGGGAGATAACTATTGAAGCCGTCAGTGGCTAATCGGCATCCCATATAACCTACAAGTGGATATGGATTAGCGGCCAAAGCTATCTCACTACTGAAGTGACGTCACCGAGTTTTGCACAGCCCATCATATTGTATGTGTTGTATCCACACCGTACATAAAGAGATCATTTTAGGGTATGAGCCAACAAATGAGACAAATCCAAAGCTCTAGTATACCCCACCGCATAAATTAGTGGAGTTTGAATGCCTACCATTAAAACCTTCTTGGGGCCACACAAAAGTCCATAACCAGGCTGATATTTGTGTTTTCCCTCTGTCCATGCTTGTTTTAACTTATGAACAAGTTGGATCTTAAATAAATGTTATGGTGGACTCTAGGGTTTCAACGGAAGGTGGAAGGTGTCATTGTCCACTAGAGCTGTACACGAGCCGAGCCGAACCGAGCTTTGCCTAGTTCGGATCAGTTTGGTCAGCAGGCGACATGGGCTCGAGCTTGGCTCAGCTTGGTCCTCGAGCCCAGGTGGTGGGCTTGGCTTGGTCTAGATGAGCTTTCGAGCCAAATTCGAGTCTGTTCGAGCCAGTCCGAGCTTCAAGCTTTCGAGCCTATTTAAGCCCAGAGGGAGGAGATGATGCGAACAGCCAGAGGTGGTTGCTACCGCTAGTCAGGTCGGGGCTATAGGGAGGGCAGGCGACTGGGTTTTGTTTAGAGTTAGGGCTAGACGAGTAGATGCTGGAAGAAAATAAAAGGGGGCTAGGGCAAGCGGGCAACTTAAATTATATATATATATATATATATATATATATATATATATATATATATATATATATATAGAGAGAGAGAGAGAGAGAGAGAGAGAGAGAGAGAGAGAGAGCCGAGCCGAGTCGAGCTCAGGTTAGGCTCGAGCTTGGCTCAAATTTCCAATGAGCTTAAAAATTTGGCTTGGCTTGGCTTGAACCACCCTCCGAATCGAGCTGAGTTGAGCCGAGCGACCTTTTCGAGCTAGCTTGGTTCATGTACAGCTCTACTATCCACTTAGCTTTGGATTTGCATCATTCTTTGGTTTATGCCCTAAAATGATCTCTCCAAATGGATGGATGGTGTGGATACAACACATAAATCATGGTGGGGCCCACAGAACTTGATGACCTCACTTCATATGGGAGATAACTATTGAAGCCCTCAGTGGCTAATCTGTGTCCCATATAACCTACAAGTGGATGAGGATTAGCTACCAAAGCTATCTCACTATTGAAGTGATGTCACCGAGTTTTGTGCGGCCCATCATAATTATGTGTTGTATCCACACCGTCCATAAAGAGATCATTTTATGGCATGATCCAAAGGATGAGGCGGATCCAATGCTCAAGTGGACCCCACCACAGAAAACAGTGGGAACGGTGACAACCACCGTTGAAACCATCCTAGGGCCCACCATGATGTTTATTTGAGATCCAACCTGTTCATAAGTTCACACAGACATGGAAGTAAGGGAAAACATAAATATCACCTTGATCGAAAACTTCTGCCGTTCCAGGAAATTTTTAATGGTAGGCATTTAATCCCTACTATTTTCTGTGGTCGGGTCGACTTGAGCTTTGGATCCACCTCATTCTTTGGATCATGCCATAAAATGATCTTGCTAAATGGATGTACCATGTGGATATAACATATACATCATGGTGGGGCCATAGAACTTAGTGATGTCACTTCAGCAGCGAGATAGCTACTAAGCCGTCAGTAGCTAATCCGCGTCCCTAATACTGTTTCTACATTTTGAAGTGTGTTACCATACAATTTCAGTTCAGTGGTCGAAAGACTACCTCGCTTTTCCCTGCCGGCAGTGACGTTGGGATTTAACGCCGTCGTTGAAAAAACGAAAAATATCTGATTCAATACATCTGGGTTTTGAGGAACAGACAGAGATGAAATTAACCACTTGAAAGGTTGAAATCTATAGAAGACAACCGAAAGAAATGGCAAAGGTTTAGCCAGACTGCAATTGTAAAATACCCAAGTCTGTGGAGTCCACGATGTTGTATAGGCCGAATCCACTCCGTCCATCGGGTTCTATCATCGATGTTAGAACTTAAGGCCAAAAATCAGCTAGATCAACAATTCAAACAAACAGGTCACACCGCATGGAACAATGTATATGGGATGCCAACCATAGGTTTGTGTGTGGGCCACTGGTGTTTATCAAACCCATTAATCAGGTGTAATGAACCTAACTATTTTGGAAGGAATTTTGCATTGTTCTCATTGTTGTGGCGCATGAGAGTTTTTAATAGTTTATCTTTTGTATCCTTTATATACAAAATCCAACTTAGGCATTGGATACGGATATGGATATTATCTAAAGAAGTTAGATATAAGCCGTATAAAAATATTATGAAAAGAAGGCCAATGGTCTGGTCATCAAATATTTAACTAATATCTAATTTAAAAAACTAAAAAAGATACCTTAAATAAATAATAAAATTAACAAAAGTATCTAAAAAAAAAAAACAATTTCCATAGCATGGCAAATATCATAATACAAATCTTAAAGCATTAAAATAAAAATTCATGATCTGTTTCGATGACACTAAAAAATGTTTTTTTTTTTTTTTTTTTCACATTTTGCGCACCAAGGATGACTTGCCAATGCTTGCCACGGCACATCTATTTGTTTGGATCCCCCGTGTATGCTACTTAGTGATCCAATCCCACTAGAAACTCATAAGTTAAAAAAAAATAATAATGCTGACTTCTTGTTCAATTAGCTCATTTTGCATCACAGGTGTTCTTTTATTCATATGGATTTATTAAAACAATAATTACCTCATTTTGAGATGAGGGAGAAAAATGATCATTAGGTATCTTCCAAACATGTCATTACCAACTTTAACCAAAGATGGAGTCAATTAATAACAATGGTCACCACAACAACCTCACCAATCACGTCAATGTCATTCAACACCGTAGAATTTAATATCATATATTAGTATATAATACTTAAAATATTATTAGCTTAGCAACTTATGAATATGCCTTCAATAATTGGGCAACTGAATGCGGATGATAGGCATGTAATTTCAACAGATACAATGAAAAATTTGTTAGACAATGGATCTTGTGAATTAGACTTCGAAATTAATAACATATGATTAAATTGATTTGACTACGCATTAGCTAAATTTTCATTATAATCGAGCTCCCACAAATAACTTTTTTGACAAATAATGTTGAGCAGTAATAGATAATAATATCACCAATCACTTCACCTCACTAGCATCCTGCCAAATAATGTTACCTCTTTGTTTTAACCACAACCCACAATAGATACGAACGGAACTTAATACAAGTACATAATGGAGAGTTACTTTATTTCATGTACCCAAGTCTAAATATTAAAAAAAAATTCGCGGATTGAGGTCACTTTAGTGCATAGCACAACCACCTTCAATCCCGCTCTCAGATTTAAAAATTGCTATATGGTTCCTACTCACAACGGACCATTCTACAAGAGTTCTAATTAAGTCCAAAATACAACGGTTGTTGACCGCAGATAGGGTATAAAACATGCCTTTTAAGGCGACAGTTGGATTAAAACTTAATAGTGGACAACCATACATATCAGCCTAGAAAATGGGTAATAGCCCTATTTCAAGCAAAATCAGATTTGACTTACTTAGATCGGGCAACAAGTGAAAACCACTTGTTAAATTCAATGGTTTAGATTATCATCAAAGGACATCGAGCCCAAGCATCTAAAACGGGCCCCATATGATCTAAAGATAGCGACTTTGGGTTTTGGCAAAGGCCCAAAACAAGCATCATTGGGGCCCCAAAACCTTGCCCTAATAATGTTCGGAACTAGGCTTCATGTAGGTATAAAAATGAAGTTAAAATAGGCCTATAGGATGGCCCATTTAAAATTATTTGAGGAGGCCGATCACCTGGCCTGCAATCAGCAGCAAATGGGCCCTAAGATTGGGTTCAAAGGAACAAATAAGGCTTGAAATTATTCAAATTACAATTCCAAACTAGGGCTCAAAGATTACCTGCAAACAGGCACTGGAAAACGGGCCTAAAATTAGCCCGTGAATCACATTAAACAGACCAAGGGCTAGCCCATTGCCAAGATCTGACCGCTGGCTTGTTCCGCCCAAACCCTACAAAACCCATCTTCCCCACGGAGCAGCCGCCGGCGCTGCCCCATCTCTGCCAACACACGCCGCACCAGCTTCCGCTGTCAAGAATAGCCATTCAAGGCCTGAGGTGGTGCCAATCTTCATTCAGCGACGGCGGAAAACTGGCCACCATGGCCGGGTTGTTTTTTTTTTTTTTTTGGAATCTGTGTTCTCCGCCGAAATCTATGGAGTCGGTGGCCGGTACCCTTATTCCCTTCACCATCTCCATTCCCTTCTGCATATTGGAAGGCTGACGAGCGGCGCCATTATCAGGACAGAGCTTCCAGCAGCATGCCATCATTCTGTTCCAAGCGATCGTCCGGCATCGACGCCGCAATCCTCTACAGTCTGTACTCCGATTGATTTGGGTGGAGACCTTGGCGAATGCGGATTCCGGCGGCAGTTCTTCTTTCTCTTCTTTTTACGCTCCGTACAAGAGGTCGCCGGCTTCAATGGCCCGACGCTGGCAAAGACAGACAATGGTAAATACGAACCTTTTTTTTTTTAATTGAATTTGAACATCTGTGGCTGTGCAGGGTCTGATAGCCATCGCTGCCGGCGATCCGGGAGATGAAGATGCTGCCGGATCGATTTGAAACGCAGGATTGCCAATGGCGGGTGTGGATGGGGATTTTATGCCAAACAGGGTTCGGGTGTGGAGCCAATAATGTCCCCAACATCTTCCAACACCATACCACCCTACACACACCAGACTCCAAATTCAGGTCTCAATCCATCTGAATATCGGTCAAACCAAAAACCCTTGCTGGGGTTTAGAGGGTGCTCGGGTTTGGGGGAAGACCGAATCTCAAAGAATTTTGAAAAATCCCAAGATTACTTCACAGTTGGCTTTGATACCAACTGTAATGTGAACAGCGAGGTGAACGAATTGTCCATACATCAATAATGTAAATTTTAAACTATAATTTTAAATGTGTACATGTGTAGAGAAGACATTCTGATGATGCCATGGTGTTACTGAGAGGGATGTTTGATCTTCCGCACCTTACACCCTTATAAAAATGCTAGGAAACAAGACATGTATTTATAGAAAAGAGGATCGAAGAAGCTTATCAATTAACAAAGAGTCTCGGGTTTGAAACCCATTAGTTGTGCAATATCCACGCGCTGACAGCACCAGTGGGTGCGTTGCATGACTGACTGGGTGGGTGGGTTGCATGACTGAGGGAAAAAAGAAAGAAAGAGAAGCTTTACACCCCCCCCCAAAAAAAAAAAAAAAAAACGTATTTGTAATTATCACAACTGTAGTGGAGCCCCTCCTACAAAACATATTTGTAATGATCACAACTATAGTGGAGCCCACCAGATCATTCAATTTGAATAATCTAACGGTCAAATCTAAATTGATGATCATGTGTCCCACCTAGTAGGAGTCTTACTGATGCAGGACAGCCCTAAATATGATGCATGTTTATAAACACAATTATCCAGCGAAAATAAAAGGCAATAATAATCTAAAATTCTAGTAGTAATCATCATGAACTAAGGAAATCATAAAGGAAACATGCAATGGAGCGGGCCATCATTACAATCACGAAGTAAGAAATTCAAATAATGCATAGGTTGGATCTGGCGAGGGATGGAACCTCCCGATCTTGCATGACTATAGCCCAATCAATTAAGAGGAATCTCTAATCCAGGAAATCAAGGGATTTTGTATTAGGGATTTGAAAATCTGAAAACTTTAGGGTTTAGGCTCAAATTCAGATTTAGGGATTATTGTTATCGAAACAAATAAATTAGAAAAGATAGAATTACCTGGAAGAAAGATAGGAGGGGCACAAGAAGCAATTAGAAGAAAGATGGATCAAGGAAGAAGAAGAATCATCACTATGAGAGAGAGAGAGAGAGAAGAGAGAGGCCACCAAAAAGGTTTGCTTTTCATTCATAATCAACTAAATTCGAGTTTAGGGCTTAGCCCTCTTAAATAAACACTAACAACAAGTAAAAAGACTAAACTACCCTCAAATATTAAGTAAAAACGCGTAAATAATATAAGTGCGGGAAAGTTCGGGCGCTCGGTCGGGCGCCTGAGGTCTCGCCCGAAGTCGTACGAAAACCTCTAGAGAGGTTCGGGCGACCAGCAGACCAAGTTCGGGCACCCGATAGGGCGCCCGAAGGCTATGGTCGGGCGCCCGGTCAAGTGCCCGAATTCTTCAGTTCGTTCGGTCTTTTCTCCTTTCATCCTTCACACGTGTCTTCGCTGAGTGGGGTCTTCTACGTGTTCAATCACATGTGAAGGGTCTTCAGCTCTTCAATAGTCGCCTATCCACAATGATGGTACTTGTGGTTGGCGCTTTCTTCGTTGGTACACCTTGAATGCTTTTGTTCTGCATCATTCTCCTCGTCTGAAAAGAACTCGACTCCAGCGAGCAAGGTGTCCCCTATCGGTTTCGGTGGGCGTAACGGTGCCCACCGTTTCCGATATGGATACAGGCCGTATCGGCCGATACGGCCCCATATCGGCCGATACGCCCCCCGTAACGGTCCACTTTTTTTTTTTTGCCAAAAAATTTTAAAAAAAATATGGATTAAATCCAAAAAATTCCAAACATCCCAAATATGCATTCATTTATAATTTTGAACATGTTTATGGTGGTGAAGCTGTCTACTCTTTGGTGAAAAAGCTGTATCGGGCTGTCTGGTGAATTTATGAAGCTAATAACCTGGAATTAACTGCAGAACTTATAAATTCAAATTTCTAACTGTCTAATACCAATAATATGTATATTAGAATAAATGTAACATCAAAGTATTTCAATTTTCACATGTACTATTATTTTTTATAATTTACTTTATATTATTTACAATTTATTTACATACCTGAGGAGTGAGGAGTGAGGACTTGCAAAAAATAATGTACTAAGACTTCTCTTATCTTGAATCTATGACCGACTCTTGTCCTGCCAATTGAATATTCTAAATTAGAAAAAAATTAGTAATACCTGATATACTCCCCTACAAGCATGTTGATTAAAGATTTCTTGACTGGTTGTCACTTGTCAGGGGAGTTATTTTAAACACAAGTTCAACAATGTAAAGTGTGTGTTTTTTGGGTGAATGTATGACCATGTGGGTAATGGAAAAGACTCACCAAACCGGAACTCACCACCAAAATGAAAACCTGCTTTGTTGTGGTTGCTCAACCTCCACGTCATTGTCGTCATCATCATCGGGTTGTTGCAGTCTTGTTGTTGCATATCCATAATATTCAGTGCTAGAGGGAAAGACCAGGTCAAGGAAACCTGATGATGACTGATCCTGACTAGGCAAAGATTCTGATCTTAAGTGAGGATATCTACTAGTGCCCGTCGAATAGCCGTGCCCATACTGGTACTCGTATTCAGGGCCAGGCTGTTGAGATTGAGATGAATAACTTGGATTTGGTTCATATGGTAGATGTGGAACAGCGTCAGGAGGACTACTCCAACATGAAAGTGGCGGAACAGGTTCCCTATAATCCCATTGGCTGTAAGAATACCCATAATTCCTCGGATCATAGCCATATGCATGCTGATGTTCCAGATCTGTCGGTGTAGATTGCGGTGCAGGTGCAGGACCTGCAGGTGCACTATTGGAGCCAGGCTCTTGCTGGCTGTATCGTGACTCAGTACACTCATAAGTTCGACCCCCTCGGCCCCGCCTGCTTAGTCGAAGTTCATCAGCCTCGCGATCCGTAGACGGCTGTATGGTATCAGTAGCCCCGGTGGGTTGAGCAATGCCAGAAGTGGGACCAGCATTAGGTGCATCATCATCATCATCATCATCATCATCATCATCTATTTCAGTATCGCTAGAGCTCGCACTCTTCTGCTGAGTTTGCATGAAATCCGCCCCCCTTTCTGGGTCCAACACAAATGCACGACTCTCTTGCTGTGCCTTGCGTATTTCTGGGTCTTCAACTTCTATTTCTTCACTATCATCTTCTATTTTTTTTTCCCTTACTTCCAACCAAGGTAGAAGTGGGTCATCCTCATCATAAATATTGTCCAAGTTTATTGGACAATAATCCACATCACCGGCATTATTGGTGGTAGGTCTCCTTGAATGCATGCGCATTCTTAGCCTCATATTGTAATGCATAAAGACAAGTCTATCTAACGTCCTAGTTTGAATTCTATTTCTATTCTTCGTATGAATAAGTGCAAAACAACTCCAATTTCTTTCGCAACTAGAGGAAGACGTTGTTTGGCTCAAAATCCTTACTGCAATTTTTTGGAGTGCCGGTATGTCCTCTCCGAAATTTTTCCACCAGTCGGCGGGGTGCAACCTAAGTACTGCATGTTGTGCAAGAGTATCTCCAAAGCTACCCTGGCGAGTTCCAAATATATCCAATTCATTCAAAGCATTTATTTGTACATTTAAGTCAGGTTCTAATCTCTTTATCACGTTCTTTAATCCAATACGAATCTCATCATCCATAACAAATGATTGGGCATATCTACACCTAGGATTTAGGTAATAACCTGCTACATGAATATCGTGGTGGAGCTGCTTTGTCCATCTTTTGTCGATCAAATTTCAGTAAGATTGCCAGCTTGAACAATCACGTTGAATTGCCAACTTCGCTTTATCCATGGCGTCGTAGAGGAAGCAGCCCATCGTAGGTGATTCATCGGTTTCAACAAGACGAAGTACCCTCATCAGTGGTTCCATCACCTTTAAAATTTTCTTAACCCTCTTCCAATATTTGTTGTCTCTTATGGTTTTACAACATCAACCGACATCCCTGATGTCTTCTTCCCATATTTTGTGTTGAGCCATTGTTGGGAAGCAAACATTTCACTCAACTCTCCCTTATACTGATACAAACTCTCTAAAGCTATAAAGTTTGTTGCAAATCTAGTCGCCGCTGGCCTAAGCAACTCTCGTCCCTTCATGAACTTCCTCATTATTGCAACTAGGTGATTATGGTTGTAAATAAATGTTGTCACTTCTTTTGCTTTTTCAACCATTTCTTTGACATTCTTTCTCTTTCCAATATCTTCCAATATAAGATCAATACAATGTGCAGCACACGGTGACCAAAATATATGTGTTCTCTTTAGCATCAACAAATTTCTTGCAGACTTATATGTTGCTTCATTATCTGTCACAATCTGCACCACATTCTCCTCCCCAATCTCATCCACTACTTTATCCATCAAGCTAAAAATATATTTAGCATTTTTTATTTCATCCGAGGCATCAATTGACTTGTGGTACACTGTTCCCAAGTGGCAATACACCATGAAGTTGATCATGCTGTGTCTTGTTGGGCCAGTCCAACCATCACACATGATCGTGCATCCTCTGGCCTGCCATATGGGTTTAAAGGTATTTACGTATGCCTTTGTATCTGCATACTCTGCGTCTGTCCATTTTCCCCTAATCTCCTTGGCTGTGGGAGCTTTAATTCCTTCACCTGCTTCTGCTGTTGCTGCTGCTGCATCAATTACCACCTACCAATATGGAGAGTTTGCCGCATTAGGGGGTATGTTGGCATGTATAAATAACTTTGATGTTGCCCTACCCAGTTTCTCAACAGAAGTTCTACTCCACATTTGTTTTATCTTCTTTTGTTTACTAGATTCTTTCCTAAAGAGGATCGGATCAACAGAGGGTCTCCTAGGCACATCTTCTTCTTCTACATCTACATCTATAGGATGACGAGCTACATGTGAAGATGTGCCCTGCCGGCTGCTAAACATACGCCTTAATCCACCAAACATACCTCCTCCAACCCCAGCTGTACTTCCCGTTGGGGCTGCAGTTGTACTCCCCTGGCCACTCCCACTCCCACTCGCACTTGAACCAAACGTGCGTCGACGTTCTTCCTCTTCACGAGCATAGCGCACGCTTTCTCTCCTAGTTATAGTCATTTCTCGATCAGAATCTTCCCCAGAATCAATGATGTCTTCACCACGAACGCCCATATATACTGGACCAAACACCTCTTGTCGGGCCGCATCAAGGATATCATCTTTCTTTTTCTGCACAGCAGCTCGTTTCCCCTTTGACTCATCTAAATTGGTTTGCATCAGTATCATTATCTCTTTGGGAACTTTGGTGCATCCTGCAACTTGACTCTTTCGATTTGCCAAATGTTGTTTAAGTCGCGTAATTCCACCATTTATTACTCTATCACAATAGTTGCATTTTATTTGGTGCCTTCCATCACCTACCCTCTGACAATGTTCCCATCCAATATCCTTATTTTGCAGTTCCACTTCCAGTTCCAGACATTTTTTAATTAGAGATGGCTTATGTGATGTGGCTATGTCACTTAGATACTGAGTCTAAGAGTGAAATACTTAGATTTTAAAACTTAAAAATGTAATTGTAAATCTTAAATACAAATAATGAAATCAAGTACTAACTACTAAATTCAAATACTAAATCCTATGGGCTACAGCCTACAAAGTACAACTACGAAGCTCCAAAACGACAAAACCTGTCGAAAAAATAAAAATATAAACATACATTAGTCATTACTCATTAATCTGTAAATATGATTCTCCATGTTTTTAAAAAAAAATGATTTTCTCTAATTTTTAAAATTATTCCGAAATTAAAAAAATACAAAAAAATAACAAACCATATGCATAATCTGTAAAATGCACATGATTATGTTCTATTATAAGTAACACATGTTATCCAACCTTTAAACCAGAATTTTTTTTTGAAAAAGATGATTTTCCCTAATTTTTAAAATTATTCCGAAATTAAAAAAATACCAAAAAAATAACAAACCATGTGCATAATCTGTAAAATGCACATGACAACATTCTATTATAAGTAACACATATTATCCAACCTTTAAACCAAAATTTTTTTTGATAAAAATGATTTTCCCTAATTTTTAAAATTATTCCGAAATTAAAAAAATACAAAAAAATAGCAAATTATGTGCATAATCTGTAAAATGCTCATGATTGTGTTCTACTATAAGTAACACATGTTATCCAACCTTTAAACCAGATTTTTAAAAAAAAAAATGATTTTCCCTAATTTTTAAAATTATTTCGAAATTAAAAAAATACAAAAAAATAGCAAACCATGTGCATAATCTGTAAAATGCACATGATTATGTTCTATTATAAGTAACACATGTCATCCAACCTTTAAATCAGAATATTTTTTTGAAAATATTAATTTTCCCTAAATTTTAAAATTATTCCGAAATTAAAAAAATACCAAAAAAAATAACAAACCATATGCATAATCTATAAAATGCACATGCTTATATTCTATTATAAGTAACACATATTATCCAACCTTTAAACCAGAATTTTTTTTGAAAAAAATGATTTTCCCTAATTTTTAAATTTATTCCGAAATTATTTCGAAATTAAAAAAATACAAAAAAATAGCAAATCATGTGCATAATCTGTAAAATGCACATGATTGTGTTCTACTATAAGTAACACATGTTATCCAACCATTAAACCAGAAAAAAAAACATGATTTTTACTAATTTTTAATATTAATCCGAAAATAGACAGAAATTAAAAAAATATAAAAAAAATATAAAAATCAGTTGCACAATCTTAAAATACACATTTTAACATTTTACAATGGCTACAACATCATATCAAGGTGGAAAAAAAGTGATTAGAGGAAGAAAAATGTATAAATACCTATTTTCGGATTTCTTCGAAAAATGGCCCACGGAGCTTCGATTCATCCAAATCGTAGAAATTGGTCGTTTTAATTCTCCAAAATAGACTAATTGTGGTCGTTTTTAGCAGAAGAAAAGATTAGAAAAGAAATGGGGGAAGAAAAGTGTGAAGAAATTACAAAACAGCAAGTATTTATAAAAAAAAAAAAAAAGTTACCTTTTTTTTTACCGTTACGGGGGCGTAACGGCCGTTTTGGGCTGTAACAGCTGTTACGGCCCCGTAACGGTCTGTTACGGGCCAAATATTCGGGGTCCCCGTTTTGGACCCCGTATCGCGTAACGGTCACGGCCGTATCTGGTACGTATCAGCCGGTACGGCCGATACGTAACCGATACGGGACACCTTGCCAGCAAGTTAAAACTCTTGTGGCGCTCTAGTAAATCTGGATTAACGCTCTGTAACTCAACTTCTATCAACTATGTAGATTCTGATGGTGGCTTGTTTTTCCATTTGACAAAGTATCTTTGGAAACCTCCGCCTCTCATAAAAATGATCTCTTCACCTAAGATCTCCTTAATTTCTTCTTTATGGATAATGGGTAGAGGAAGGAGTGAAAGGGGTTGTGTAGCAAAATCAGAACAAGGCCATGAAAGGGACGATGGATTAACGATGGGATGGTGGGAACGAACTAGATCTTTCACATTAAAAGTTGGGTTAATGCCCATTTCAGATGGAAGGTCGATCCGATACACGCTATATTCAATTTTCTGCAATATTTTGAATGATCCAGCACTACGCGTTTGTAATTTCTTAGCGGAACCCTGTGAGAACCGCTCTGGCCTTATCCTCACCATTACAGTCTCCTTCTTGAGATTCTTGCAATCTACGATGAGAATCAGCTGAGATTTTATAATCATCATTGCTCTTATTTATCCGCTGTTTAATATGTGTATGCAAATCATGAATATGACATGCGAATGTATCGGCTGACTCTGAAGACTTTTGGATAACAGACATGGGTGAAACTAAAGGACGTTCTGAAAAATTAACGAACTGGAAATAAACACTCCTATGGAAATAAACAATCTTATAACTTAGAATTTGAAAAACTAAAACAAAAAGACACTTCCCATGGGTGACACGTAATTTCTCATTATAAGTATTATAAATAAGGATGATTTTCAGGTATTCCAACACTTGAGAACAAACACTAGTAATACCAAGTCTTAAGCAGATCTTGGCATCAGCCATTATGTCCAAAATGTCACCAAGATATGGGATAAGGACTATGCTTATCATATCCACCATGACGTGAATATGTCGCATGATGGCTTGACACTTGATTGAAGCTTTGTGGGCGGTCAGGATATGCCCACATGTGTGCCATATGCCATTGTTCTTGGAAGTGAAAAGAGCTGGCATGACATACAAAACAAAACTCCAACTCAAACTTTCCTTATTGAATTCTTCCCCAAGAAGTTTATCAAATTGATGCTGCATTTCTATATTTTCTACGGGAAGCTTGACAAGACCAACCTAGGGACAAGATCGATTGTGTGTTGAATGTCCCATATGAGTGAAAATTTATCCTATAAATCATCTGGTGGGATATCACAAGTCATGTGGACATCTATCATCATATCCTCACTAGTCTCTTCTTCAATTTCATTTGTGTTCACCATGGTAAGAGACATAGATTGGGAGACTGCATGAATTAAATCACACATAACATATGGAAGTGGTGCGGTCTCAAACTCTTCAGCCTTTTCATCACTAGCACACACTTCGTCATCCTCAACGATGATGAGCGATGCCTTAATTTCTTCCATTTCCTCACTACTGACATTAGGCACATACTCTTCCACTTCATAAACAATCTGATTGGATTCTTCCAACTGGCCATTCACCAAGGTATTATCTCGCTTCTAAGGAAATATAATTGGTGCTAAACACTCCAATTGTTCATAAGCCGAAATTTTCTTAATGAATGGTTGGACCACTTTACAAGGAGGTGGTGGCCGTATGGGCTCTCTTTTTGGACGAGAAGGTGGGACAATTCTCTTCTGAGCCAAGGGTTTTTTACGATAAGAGATGGGAAAATATTGTTCTTTCAATCGCTCTTTCATCTCGTCCCATTGTGAGATCGGAGCTCTCCCAACTCTATCAAGTCACCGCTCCAAATCTGTCCAAAACGACTTGGCTTGGCCCTCCAATTTCCACTTGACAAACCTCACTCGACAGTAATTCGACATATCATACCAATAAAAAAAATAGTCCAAGTCTTCAAGCCAATCAAGGAATGTTTGTGGGTCCATGTGACCATTAAAGTAGGCCAACTCATCGGAGTTCGGCTTTCCATTAGGTCTCGACGGCCACACGACAACACTTAATAGCCCTGAAGATCTCAAACGCCTGTACTCCATTCACTACGGGGAGACTCTAAGGACTGCGTGACTTACAATATGAATGCGATGAATTAAAACTACAATGAATTAATACTAATTAATTCTAGATGATGCGACTTAAATCTGGAAATTTTCCAAATTAGGAAACTTTCTAAAATTGGAAAGTTTCTAAAATTGGAGACTTTCTAAATCTAGAAATTCTCCAAATTAGGAAACTTTCTAAAATTGGAAAGTTTCTAAAATTAGAAACTTTCTAAATCTGGAACATTTCTAAATTAAACCTAAAAATCAAAACCCTAATTTTTTTTGATAACTCGATCTAGACAAAACCATGCAAGTCTATTCACTGATACCAAATTTGATGCAGGATAGCCCTAAATATGATGCATGTTTATAGACACAATTATCCAGCGAAAATAAAAGGCAATAATAATCTAAAATTCTAGCAGTAATCATCATGAACTAAGGAAATCATAAAAGAAACATGCAATGGAGCGGGTCATCATCACAATCACGAAGTAAGAAATTCAAATAATGCATAGGTTGGATCCGGCGAGGGATGAAACCTCCTGATCTTACATGGATATAACCCAATCAATTAAGAGGAATCTCTAATCCAGGAAATCAAGGGATTTTGGATTAGGGATTTGAAAATCTGAAAACTTTAGGGTTTAGGCTCAAATTCAGATTTAGGGATTGTTGTTATCGAAACAAATAAATTAGGAAAGATAGAATTACCTGGAAGAAAGATAAGAGGGGCACAAGAAGCAATTAGAAGAAAGTAGGATCAAGGAAGAAGAAGAATCATCACCATGAGAGAGAGAGAGAGAAGAGAGAGGCCACCAAAAAGGTTTGCTTTTCATTCATAATCAACTAAATTTGAGTTCAAGGCTTAGCCCTCTTAAATAAACACTAACAACAAGTAAAAAGACCAAACTACCCTCAAATATTAAGTAAAAACGCGTAAATAATATAAGTGCGGGAAAGTTCGGGCGCTCGGTCGGGCGCCCGAGGTCCCGCCCAAAGTCATCCGAAAACCTCCAAAGAGGTTCGGGTGACCGGCAGACCAGGTTCAGGTGACCGGCAGACCAAGTTCGGGCGCCCGATAGGGCGCCTGAAGGCTATGGTCGGGCGCCCGAATTCTTCAGTTCGTTCGGTCTTTTCTCCTTTCATCCTTCACACATGTCTTTCCTGAGTGGGGTCTTCTACGTGTTCAATCACATGTGAATGGTCTTCAGCTTTTCAATAGTCGCTTATCCACAAGGATGGTACTTGTGGTTGGCGCTTTCTTCGTTGGTACACCTTGAATGCTTTTGTTCCGCATCACTTACACAAACATATCAAGTCAAGACATAGTTGAATCGAGCCAAGTCAGCCTCTATTCTAAACCTTGTAGTTCTGAACTAGATCGGACTCATATTGAATCCTTGTTTACTTAGACGAGTCGCATCCAACTTGGGTGAGTCGTCAATCCTTGGACTGAACTAGGACTCTTTCTAGAGTTGGCAATGGGTAGGGTCCCATGGCTGATGTAGGGGAAGAACCCCATGATCGAGGGCGTGGATCACGCACCTTCCTGCGGGAGATGGACAGGAAGAAAAACAAGAGAAAACTAAGGAATTTCATATTTTGGAGTTTCAACTCAAACAGGAAATTGTTATTCCCGTTTTTGAACTTCGGCCCAACTTGTGGGGCCCATATTGATCATTTATGATGATCCATTCCATCCATTTTGTAGAGCTGCTCGATGCCGAGAAAACCCAACAAGTTTCACGTCGATCCGAGTTACGGATTGATCGTGGCATCCAAAATGGTACGAACTGTCCAGAAAGTTCCAAATTCCGCCCACTGAAACTGGAGATGGTCCAGGTGGCCCACTACTACTGATATGGAGAATCTAAGCCGACCATCTTAAAGAGTACGTCGATATCAGTAAAACCACAAAGTTTTGTGGCAATCAGATGTGTGGATTGCTCGTATCAGCGGAAGGAAGACGACACCCTATAGGCGCTATACAGTTTGCGCAGATTTTTCTATTTCTTTTCTAATTGTATTAGGATTCTTTTCTTCATTTGCAAGTTAGTATTAAGTACGAATTTAGGATTTAATTTATTATTTAAAGCAAGTTAATTATATTTATTTGATCATTCATTCAATTATCAATAAATCAATTATTCGGAATTTATTTCCTCTTTTTATTTTTTATTTCTTCTCGTGGATTCGAGAAACTATTGGTTAGGGAGACGGTGATCGACCTACCACGTCCTCCCTGCGTCATTGGTATCAGAGAGAGGTTTCTTCCTCAGGATGATGGCCTCTAATAAAGGGTTGGATCTTCATCCTAAGGACGGTGCTCCAAGGGATTATGTCACGGCGGCAGCTTTCGATGAAGCACAACAGGAAAATCGGTTGATCCTGCAAGGTATACAGGCAACCCTCAACCGCATTGCAGCGGCATTAAATCTGCCCCAAGCCCAAGGCAACAGTCAACAACCACCTGTGCTTGCTGTACGGAATAACCCCATGATCCGTAGAGCACCCCAGGTGGCCTATTGCAGGGCTACCCCAGACGATTCAAAACTCAACGATAAAGAGGTCGAAGACATCGTACGACGGCCTGCGTGTAGGAACGATCGTGGGGATTATGTTGAAAGAGCTTTTCGAGGTAATGTAACTTTGAATCAGGTCGTTGAAGTACAACCTACCACCATCTTAGAAGATGTTCAAAATTTTGAGGGGGTAGAGGAAATCAATACTTCAGTCTTAAAGGATAGGGAAGGAGAGTCTAAAGTTATTTCTGACATTATAGAGTCAGTTTTGACGGAATCTATGAGCATCTCAGAAAGTGTCACGCCAGCAATGCAGGAAATCGAGGCGATCGGAGTTGCCGAACTTCCTGATGAATTGTTCATTGTGAAGGAAATTGTCCTTTCTCAGAAAAAGCCAACTTTTGATGTGCCAGAGAAGATTGCAATTATTTATGTTGGCGTGGAGAAGAAGTCGGAGAAAATTTTTGCTGCATTCCAGAATAGGGCCCGCAAGCATCAACTTCCGAAGTTAAAAGCAAATCATGGCCCTAACCTAAAGCGAAACTCGAGGACGAGTTTTTTTCAAGTGGGGAAGAATGATGTAGGGGAAGAACCCCATGATCGAGGGCGTGGATCACGCACCTTCCTGCGGGAGATGGACAGGAAGAAAAACAAGAGAAAACTAAGGAATTTCATATTTTGGAGTTTCAACTCAAACAGGAAATTGTTATTCCCGTTTTTGAACTTCGGCCCAACTTGTGGGGCCCATATTGATCATTTATGATGATCCATTCCGTCCATTTTGTAGAGCTGCTCGATGCCGAGAAAACCCAACAAGTTTCACGTCGATCCGAGTTACGGATTGATCGTGGCATCCAAAATGGTACGAACTGTCCAGAAAGTTCCAAATTCCGCCCACTGAAACTGGAGATGGTCCAGGTGGCCCACTACTACTGATATGGAGAATCTAAGCCGACCATCTTAAAGAGTACGTCGATATCAGTAAAACCACAAAGTTTTGTGGCAATCAGATGTGTGGATTGCTCGTATCAGCGGAAGGAAGACGACACCCTATAGGCGCTATACAGTTTGCGCAGATTTTTCTATTTCTTTTCTAATTGTATTAGGATTCTTTTCTTCATTTGCAAGTTAGTATTAAGTACGAATTTAGGATTTAATTTATTATTTAAAGCAAGTTAATTATATTTATTTGATCATTCATTCAATTATCAATAAATCAATTATTCGGAATTTATTTCCTCTTTTTATTTTTTATTTCTTCTCGTAGATTCGAGAAACTATTGGTTAGGGAGACGGTGATCGACCTACCACGTCCTCCCTGCGTCAATGGCTGGGCAGCCAACCTAACCTACCTAAAAGACAGATAGACTAGGATGAGTTTTGGGTTAGGCATGGGTCCATCAACATTGCCCGTTTATATAAATGGGCTGAACTTTGTTGCCCTTGGTGCCCATACATGCTTGGGTAAAGGTTTTCGCATCTATCTCCCTATGTAATATATTGGTCAATGGGCTGGGCCTAGAATTACAAAAATAACCCATCCATCTCATGGGGTAGTGACTTCGACTAGAATCGCTGTATATGTTGATCAATGGGCTGGGCCTGGAATTAGGAAGATAACTCACCTTTGAGAAGTTGCAAATCTTACCATTTGATAATTGAGGCCATGATTTACAGTAAAGGTCAACCTCATCATCATCACCATCTAATCCTTAATTGGAGTCAGCTACATGAATACTGTTCGATTGGGATTCACGATGAAAGTTACGGCATAAGTTGCCAACCTAACACAACCCTGTTTGAAAATGTGGGTGAAAATGATAGCTGAGATTTTCTAAATGGCCTAGGTGCTAAGTGTGGCCTATCTATGTTTTGAGGTTTCCTATGCCAACCAACGGATATGAGAAAAGGTACCCTGAAAATTTAGCAAAATGGGCATGAAAATTACAGCACACTGATTCTGAAAGGAGAAAATATGGGATATGCATAGGAATAGAATATTAATTGCTCTTGTTCATCCCAAATATCCATAGTCCAAATTATTTCAATGTAGGAAAATAAAGACAGAAAAAACAATGAAGCCACCCCCAATGAAGTGTACCTTATTGAAACCTGTTGGAGCAGTTTGGCTGCTTAACAGTACCACCCCCAGTGAAGCGTACCTTGTTGCGAAGAAAAGTTGAATGTAAGGCCATTCGCACCCCAGAGAGATTCAAAGGATTGATTCTTATCAAGCACTCAATGTGGGCACTCATGAACATGCCATGGTAAAACAATGAAGCCAGTCCATTGATCAAGTGGGCCAATTGTGGAAGTCTAATAGACACCATTGGTGATCAATTCTCTTTATTTGATACACAGGCCTCAATCTGCATTTGAAAAGAAGAATGAGGTTACACTCATGAATATCTGGTTTCTAATCTATCTTCCTTGCTGAAATTACAATACCAATTGAATGTAGGAAGGAATCTGGATAAAAAATAAATAAATAAATAATAGGATGACAATCCTCTGCAAGATGATCAACAACACTGCTCACCTCCCTCCAGATTCAGGAAATTGATCTAATAAAGTCATGTCCGACACCATTTCCCTAAAAGCTGATTTTTCACATACCCGTGGCCCCCCTAATGAGTGGACTGGGCTGATACAAGACCAGGTTAGAATCAAGTCCAAATGAAAATGCATCTAGAAACAGAATAATGCCTTGTTTATCTCATTTTAGTTAACAGTAATTATGTATTAGAGATCAACATCTCTAATACATAATAAGTTAATGTTGACAGAGTGATTGTGTATTAGAAATCAAGATCTCTGGTACATAATTACCATTAACTAAAATGAGATAACTCATAGCAGACAGAGCCTAAAGCTTGAGAATTTACCTTAATACAGTCACTGTTCAGCCTTGAAGGAGTTCATGGATGCGTGATTTGACGGCTTCGTCTTCCCACTCCAATCTGTCAATCTGTTCCCTATCTATTCCTTCAATCTTCTCCAGTTTCAGTACACTTTGCGGTCCAAGTGGAAGCCTCTTCAGTTCTGGACATCTCCACACCTTGAGATATTCCAATGATGGCAAATCAAGAACCGGCCTGTCTTGGTAGAAACATGCGAGATTTTTTAGCTTATGTAGAGTCAGAGTCTTTAATCGAGGAAGCGGGCTCTGATCTGGCACTTCTTCCTCCTGCTCATCCTCATCCTTTGCAACTATCACGTCCATGTTACGGCAGCTATGTACTTTGAGTTCTTCTAATTTCCCAAGATTGCGAGCTAGTTTTGTGGACAAGAGTTTCTTCATGCTGAGGCAATAATGTATGCTCAGCTTTTGCAGGTTTCGGAAGGCTAGCGACGGTCGCATTCTGATTCTGATGGCGGATGGGGATGCCCTTGTTTCTCCCCCTACCAACAGCTCCTCGTTCGAGATTATTTTCTCTAACTGGTGGCAGCGCTTTATCTCAAGTCGCTCAAGTCGTTCGAGCCTCTGAGCTTGACAAGGGGATAAGAGATTTATCACTCTGTTACATCCGCTGGCGTATAGTTCCTTTAGGTTCCCGAGGGTCCCAAGCGGTATTTCCCCTTTCCAGATGGTAATTAGCTTCGGCAGATGTTTCAATTGCAAAGCTCTTAATTTGGAGACCAATGCACACCCTTCTGGAAGCCCGTCGCAGTGAAATACTTCCTGCAGCTCATCACATCCACATACCTCGAGTTGTTCCAGATTGTGCATGTTTTGCAGCAGATCAGAAGGCAAGATGCTGATCAATTTCTCACAATTGTAGATTCTTAGGACCTTCAGGTTTCTAAGGAAGTTAGCTGGGAGCGGCCCATTGCATATTTCCTTCAAGTTCTTCATGTAACCAAGGTATAACTCATTCAACGCCTCGAATGCAATCTTCGGGGATTCTTCTATTTCAGTTATTAGATAATCAATTTCATCACTGTCTGTAATTGAGAGTTGCTTCAGGTCATTGAATCCGCCTGCATGTAACTGGGTGAGATTCTTGAAACCCTTGCAAGACAGCAAGTTCAGGTCCTCTGTTTTTCCCATTAGCAGACGCATCCAATACGGGATTTGATTACATATGTTAAGGCGCAAACTCTTTGAGAATGCACTTTCGACATAATTTCCACCGACACAGATGCAGAATTTCGTTAGGTTTCTATAAACACTGGGAACATCTTGAGACAGACATTCAACATATTTTACATGGCATTGAAGAACATTCAGGCAAACCAAAGATGCAACCTCACCAAAACTAGCATTGCACTCATCTGCTTTTCCATCAACCTCCCATTGGCTAAAGCTTCTTCCCATATATAATTCTTCTAAGCGGGTTAGTTTTGATATCACATGATGCGGTACCCTTCTGAGACGGCCAGTCTTTGAAATATCCAAGAGCTTTAGATTTGTTAAGCTTCGGATTCCTTTTGGGAGTTCAGATATCTGAGTCCCGTTTAGGCAAAGTATTTCAAGCTTCTTCAACTCTCCCACTACAGAGATGTCTTTTAACAATCGGCATTTTTGCAAACAAAGTGTTCGTAGGTTCCTTAGGCATGGTAAGGATGGTGGCAGTGATGAAATGGGAGTATCTTTTAGATCCAAAACTGTGAGAGCTTTCATCCCTTCAAAGAAACTATCTGGGATCTTTGTCAAAGGCCAGTTTCTTTGCAGTATCAAGGTCTGTAATTGAGGGCATTCTGGCCGATCAGGAAGAATACTGATTCTGTTATTCATCAATGAAATGCGCTTACATTCTTCTAACTTCTCTGTTTCTGGCCATTCCCTTAATCCTAATCCGACCTTTACTAGGAACCCACGACCATCTTTCGATGCGACTGAGATAGCAGCATCTCGAACAGTATCATGAATTTTTAGAAACCCTTCACAATAACCGTCCGACAGCAAGCAAGAAGATTTGAGCTTGTCAACCAAGATATGGACTCTTCGTGATGCTTCTTCCAACGAGCTCACATCATTGAGGAAACCTTCCCCCATGACATATGTTGTCAATTTATCTATAGGAATGCTGTAAGCTTCAGGAAAGACACAGCAAAACAAGAAGCACAGCTTCGTTTCCTCGCTTTCTATACTATTGAAACTCAGCATTAGAGATGAAAAGACCTTTGCGTGCATACCTTCAATGTCCGTCGGTACAGATCTCTGTAACTGCATCAATGCATTGGACCAAATCAAATGGTCCTTATCTCTCAAAGCCCTTCCAACAGTGATGATTGCGAGGGGCAATCCCCCGCATTCCCCAGCAACATCTCTCGCCACTGTGTGGAAAGCCGGGGAATCAACAACACTGCCTGCTTTCTTTTTGAACAAATGCCATGAATCATTCTCCGATAAGACGTCAACCTTGATCTTCACTTTGCTCTCCATCGATCCGCATACATCTGTGCTTCGTGATGTCACAGCAATTTTGCAACCAGTGTGGTCAATTCCATAAGGGATCCCCACCTGGGCCAGCTCCAGCCGTTCCCATATATCGTCCAAGATGACGAGCACTGTCTTCTCCTGCTTGAATCTCTCTGACAACCTTGCTGCTCTCACAAATTCATTCTCTTCCTTGAGCTTTAGGCCTAGTTGCTCTGCTATCTCATCTTGAATCCTTTTCAAGTCAGGATTCTTGGACACGGTGGCCATCAAGACCACATCATAACGCCTCTCTTTTTGAACCCGCCTTCCAACTTCTTTCATCAACGTCGTCTTTCCGACGCCCCCCATCCCGCATACCCCAACAATATCAGTTTCATTATCTTGTAATGCTTCCATGATCTGTTCCATAGCCAATTTTGTGGACTCGAAAAGCTCGAAATCTCCAACAGGCATAGACTCAATGGTGGGAAGAGGAAGATGACAAAAAATTGCACTAAAATTCCCGTTCTCTAGGAGTTGCATCACAACAACTAACTTCTGTGCTGCCTCTTTACTTAGTCGGTAACGTGGGCCCCAATTGGGACACCAGCAACACCACCCTTTCAGTCTTCTCTTGTTTTGTTCAATGTCTTCCTCGAATCTCCTCATGTCCGCTTCTATATCATTCACCCTTTTCAGCCACTCGACCACTTCCTCCTTCGGGACTTCCAAACGCCTATGCGCCTCATCTATTGAATTCTGTACATCGATTCTCCTGGCTTTCAGATAATCTGTTTGGCTTCTCAGATTGTCAATGTTCCTTCTGTAACGAATAAGATAAGCAATGTCGCGCTTGACAGGAAGATATAGACACATCCCAACTTCTGTCGCTACAGATGACACTCCAAGAATCTCCATGCTTTTTTTTTTTTTTTTTTTTTTTTTTTTTTTTTTTTTTTCTTTTATTAAGGCGAAGAACACTGTATTGCAATGGAAGAGCTAATGAAATTGAAGAGATGCTCTTTGCAATGGTTCTCCAACCTTGAAACAAGCAGGAATTCAAAGGAAGCACCTCAAGGCTATTGTTTTGAATAAGATGTGTTAACAAGTAAAATGCCAAGGAGGCCCACTCTTATAGACTCGCTCCTTCTGCCCCCACTACGTGATGATCCAGACCGTTCATGTGGAATTTCATGAGGTGGATGGATTACCATGAAAAATTCTTAGCAATCAGAGGTTTCGTTGTCAAGAAAATATTGGATGAAATCAACGGCCCAGAAGAATATTTTCGTACTGCCCATGCATACGATGCAAAAATGTACATCAATCCAAACCATCCAAATCCCGGGCACCACTTTGTCTGGTCCAGATTGTTCGTGCATAGCAATCTAACGGACAGATAATACATATAAAACATTGAACTTCACCAATTGCACAAATAAATGGCCATTAAGCAGCTCTTAGGATTCTCCCAATCAACCTGATTCTAGCAAGATCCCCCTTAGACATTGTGGGGCCCACCACAATTCTTAGCTAATCTGATCAATGCAAACGATCCCTTACATAGTAGATATTTCCTGTCATGAAAAATGAGGCCTCTCTAGGTATTGTGTGGCCCAAAAAATAGAAATAAATGATGAACCGTCTATCTGAACCAACAAACAATTTTGGCCCATTTGATGATTGTATTGGCCTGATTTTCACATCAGATCATATCACAATTAAGCTAATAATTTTCACGGTTCAGATGCCCTCCTGCACACGAAAATTTGGAGGGAAAAGAGACGTTGTATGGTAAGATTAAGTTACCTACCGACGTACCTGATGATTTCCAATTTTAAATTTTCAGCCTCAAGCACTCATACGCAATCAGCGGGCGTGGATTGGTTACTAACTCCACCAGGACCTATTAGAGACGGACGGTCATGGTAGGGCGTCTGTGGGTCCACGGCGATATATGTATTTAATCGAAACCGTCCATCCATTTTGAAAGACCATTTTAGTACATGAGCTCTAAAAGCAGCCAGATCCAAGGCTCGAGTAGACCACACAGGAAACAGTCGTGACAATGACTCTACTAATTATGTTTATTTGCCATCCAACCTGTTCATAAGGTCACATAGACCTGGATGAAGGGAAGACAGAAATATCAGCTTGATCCAAAACTTTCATGGCCTCCAAGAGCTTTTCAGCGGTAGGCATTCAATCTCCATTGTTTCCTATGGTGTGGACCACTTGAGCATTCGATCTGCCTGATTTTTGGGTTCATGACTTAAAACGTTTTGTGAAAATGAATGGACGGCATGGATAAAACACATCACCATGGAACCCTGACAGGACCGTCCGTCCCAAGCTCGATCCTGGTCGGGCCTGGGGGTACCCAATCGCTGCCCGAATTCATGCTAACAATCAGGCATAGGACACGCGTTGGCTTAGGCCACAGTTGACCACTATTTTTTAATATGGGGCCGACTGTAACACACGTGAGCCCAAAAGCTCAAGTGGGCCACACTAGAGGAAATAGTGAGAATTGAACGCCCACAGTTAAAAACTTCTTGGCCCCAAAAGCTTTGGATCAAGATTATATTTGTGTTATCCATGTCTTTTTGGCCCGATGAATACGTTAGATGGTAAATAAACATTAATAAAGCCAAATAAAGTAAAAAACTTTCAACAGTGGACATATTAAGGCCACTATTTACTTTGATGTAACCCCATGAGCCTTGGATTTGTCTTTTTTTGGGCTTATGCCCCAACATGTTCCAATAAAATATAGGGAGGGTATGCATATGATGTAGACCAGGTCGCCGTTTATTTCATAGTCCAGATAGACCAAAAGAAAACCGGTTAGGGTTGGAAGTGATTCAGATTATCAGGACTGTAAAATGGTCGTATCTAGCAAACCAGAATAAGTTTTTGGACATATAATATATGATTTTAGAGTAGCTCAAGCTACTTTAGCCACCCAACCCTACTACATTGGGTTGCCCAGACCAGAATCGTGAGATTTGACTTAGATCGACGGTCATTAGGTTGTTTTATTTTCAATTTTACTATTTATAGTAAGTTTTAATTCAATCGTAATTTTTGATCTACAGGATTTTAAAGTTAGAGCCCAACAGGGCTTAGAATAATTAGTAGAACAACATGGCTGGGCCCGTTTGAAAAATTTCTATTTTTGACCGAAAACCATGAGTTCTAGCAGGATTGAGAGACTTCTATAAATAATAAGTTTACTATTTATAGTAAGTCATTTTTATAGAGTGTTTTAGTTTAAGTTAAAGTCTAAAACTTCTACTTAGGTTTAGTTTCATATTTATATGTATTGTAATCGTTTTAAGCATTCAATCAATTACTATCAATTTATTTGAAATTATTTCCTTGTTTATCTCTTTTTATCCTCTAGTAAAAACGAGAACCAACCGGTGAGGAAGACCGTGATCGACCTCCCATGTCCTCCCTATGTCTGGGATAGGGTTGCACATCTACCCGATTAATCCGTTCGACCCGCCCGACCCAACCCAGTAAAAACTCGATCCGTCTCGACCCGGAAAAGAAAAAATGGTCCGGTCCCAGATGGATGCGGCTGGACCGTTTTTAATTCAGGTACGGTTTAAGGTATATGCCAAACTTACCCGACTTGACCCACACCTCGATCCATGTATACCCGACCTGTTCCGCCTGACTCGAGCCATGCCGTTTATACTGATTTATTGCATTTAGAAATATATGTATGACATTATTAATAGGTTGGACGGTCAACAAACATTAGGGTGGACTCTAGGAATCTTTTAATTGTGGGAGTTCAATGACCACTGATTTTTGTGGTGTGGTCTACCTAAAGCTTTTATTTGCTTCCTTTTGGGACAATGTCCTGTAATAATCTGGAAACACAGATGGACAACATGGATTTACAACATATACATCGAGGTGAGCCTCATGGTCAGGGTCTCACCCACATGGCTGGTCCAGGGTCTCACGGACTCTCACCCACGACGACGTGGATATACAATAAAACATCAAGATAGGCCCCATGTAGGGGTATCATGGGTTAAACATTTTTATTTTTAATATATGAAGTTAAAAATAATACAAATAAGCATAACATAGTCATAACCCAACTTGACCCGGTTTAACATATAGGGTAGGGTAGGGTTAGGGTTGACCTTTTTACCAGTAAAGTAGGGTTAGGGTTGGGTCAACCCAACCCGATCACAACCTGAACTGAAATCCGAACCTTTACAATATGTTTAGGTTCAGTCCACATTTGGGCCCAACCGGGCCGTGTGCAGGCCTAGTCCAGGATATGTCACGTGCATCATGATGTGGCCTACAAATTTAAATAGTTCTTTCGGACTGCTTTTCCAAGATTTTCAAGCACGCCCAAAGGTAATAATTACCTCTTTCCCACGTAAGGTACAGCCAATGATTCAGATTCAAGGAGCCTTGCACGATTGATGATGATCTTCAATCACTGAGATCCCTTCCACTTTGGCCATCTATTGTAGGAGTTTGTAGATGAACATTATGGATCAACACGTGGTGGGGCAGAAGGTGCAAGCCTCTACGGAGAGAGGCATCCTAAAGGTTGGATGGCAAATAAACATTACATTCGATCATAGGAAATTTGTTTCTTGTGGTGTGGCCTCCCTGAGATTTGTTTCTGCTTCATTTTTGTCACCATGCTCTAAAATAATCTATAAAAACGGATGTATGGCTTGGATATACCATGCATTCATCGAGATGAGGCCCACGGTAAGGGTCACAACCACCTAGCTGGATGTGGGGTCGCAGCTGATCAGCGTTCCATGCAACGCCCTAATTTCGACAAAAAGAAATGCATTAAATAATCCTGGTATTCGGCCCACTTGATCAAGAGACATTAAAGAAAATCTCATTTAATCATAACCTGAAAGAAAAACACATGGCTCGCTGCAATTTAGTCAATAATAGGTTTTAAAGGGCCCACACCACGTCTGTCTGTCTCTCTCTCTCTCTCTCTCTCTCTACGCAAATCATACCAATCCTTGGACTTGCGGTCTCAGGCTGGATTAAATATTTTGGCCTGATTACAGGTCAGGTTACTTTGGCTAGTCATGGGCCAGATTAGGATCAAGACTAAACAATGCAGGCTGGCCCATATAGCCATGTTGGCAGGAAACAAATGGACACTACAAGAAAATAGGCTCTTAGCCACAATTTTTTAGTGTCAGATAAAAAACTGAGGCTAAATGTGATTTTTCAAGTCGGCGAGAAATCGAGGCTAAAATCTGCTTAGTTGATAATAATTAAGGCTAAAAGTTTAATTTTTAACCGCAGTTGTTAAGAAACTGAGGCTTTGATTAACCACCGGATTTGTATGCTTGATTTGGATGGCAAATCTGAGGCTAAAGGCTTTAGTCTCCGTTGTAAACCTTTTTAGCCATGGTTTTTAACTGAGGCTAAAGATCGTTTTTTATTGTAGTAGGCTGGATGTGACCCAAATAGCGAGCGTATGTGATCATTTCTCAGAATTATAGGCCTCTGCATCATGACATGAATAGTATCCTGATGTTCAGATCTAGATAGGTGGGGCCCTTCCTGATATCCGCAACGGTCTGATTTTCCTGACACATCATAGATCAGGTTGGCAATCTTCTTAATTAAAAATAAAAAATAAAATCATGGACCATTACGAGGCCGTTACAGTTATTTTTTTGTAATGGCCGTTACAACCCCGACATTTAACGGTTGACACCGCCACCATTACAGCTTTTCTTTTCTTCTTCTTCTTGTTCTTTTTTTTTTTTTTTTTTTTTTTTTATAGTTTTTGGAGTAGTGGACAATTGAAATGATGTGGAAGTACAGCTTAGGATATTGTTAGAAAGTGGATGACCTGTAAACAATTACAGCTTTTTTTTTTTGGTCAATCGAAGCTGGCTGTAGAAGGTAGATTACAGTGTACTTTGGGTGTGAGATCCATAACAATGTCCAGGTGGCACATACCAAAAGAAATAGTGGGAACAGAAATGTCCACCGTTGAAAGCTGTTCATGATGTTTATATGCCATCCAAACCGTTCATAGGATTATTACCACCTAAGATAAACTTTAGGCACAAATATCATCCTGATAAAAGACTTCTTACACCTGGGGTGTTCGTGTGGTAGGGCCCACATGAGTTTTAGATCTTCCTTAATTTTAGACTCCTGTCCTAATGTGGTCTTTTAAAACAGATGGACGGAGTGGATTTGTCAGGGACATCTGTGTGAGTCCCACACAGTCCTGGGTACATGTATATCTCTCTGGCCGGGGTCACAGGCAATCCGCTTCCGTTTATGTAGCGGCTAATGAAGGACGGTATTCGTCGGCTACTGAACTGAATCTGTAGTACACTACTTGGCCATGCCTATGGATGATCAGAGCCGTTCAATATGAATGCCACAACCAATAAAAATGGGATTACAGAAAAAACGTTATTTATGGACAGATAAAATCGTAGAAAATGGTCAACGGTTTAAATTCATCCACATTGTTGGAATGGTTAGGATCATCTTTCAGAGAAAAATGGTATAGTATATCCTACAAGGGATGCTGATCCTACATTTTAAAGGCTGTGCTACCAAACAATTTCACTTCAGTAGTCCGGAGACTATATGCTGATTGCCTGCTCACGCTGTATGCTCTAGACGGTGGTCGGTAGGCCTCACCACGGTGTATGTCTTTTATCTACACCGTTCATACATTTTTAAAAATCATTTTAGGGCGTGGGCCGAAACATTAGGCAGATCCAATTCTCATCTGGACCACACCAGAGGAAAAACTGTTAAGTGAACGCTGACCATTAAAAACTTCTAAGGGCTGTTTACACCCATTTTCGTGTCCTGACATGGACCAATGGAAAACCGCCGCATGGTGACACTTCATGTCTAGCACTCACGGAAATCGTACTAAGGCCTAAAGAAATTTTTGTTTGGTCTTCCTGTGAATGCGATCGCACACACCCTTATGCATGCTTTCAAAGGAGAGAATCTATTGAAGTCATGAGGCAGAAAGAATCTATTGAAAGGTCTAACCCCTACCTTTCGTATATCTCCTAATCACTATCTTAGCTGATGGTTGAGAGGATAGCTGGATCCTACGTCTAATTTCTAAATAGTCTAACTTAACATAGGGGGCACTAGCGTTCAATCAAACATTGAGTCGAGTAAGACTTTGTGGCACATTACCAAAGAACAACAAGACTTGGGCCCGCTTCATGAGTCCATTGTCGATGTTGAAGCGGGATCATCTTCCCAGCCAGTCTCCAACAACTTTTCCATATTCATCGAGCGATTCGAGGGAATCATGCAGCATGTCACTAGGGTATCCAAGTTGTAATTAGAAATATGTGTGTAATACCCAGAATTTATTTTTGCGATCGTATAGGTACATGAGTACTGCCTTCTAGTTTACACCTAGATCTATTTGAATTCATACCTTTAGGAGAATAACACTTGGACTTATGCACACGTGCACATACTTAAACCCGCATACACCTCGTAATAACCTTAGAGGCCCAATATATCACCATGTACTTGATTAGTCATCAAATCGATTGTTGAAATAGTCACATATCACTAAAGTAATCCATCTGACCATCCACTTTTCTATGTGATCATCCAATCATAGAAAACAAACCTTGAAATCATTATATCCATTCACATACATAACCATCCGTAATCCTAACCTATCCATCTTTTCCACCACCCAATCATTAGCCTATCCAACAGTCAAAATTGTTATCTAATGACCTAGCTCACCAGTTCATGTACATACATACACTCTTACACTTCTCAAGCTTTCATATCATCGCACACTTAATCCATGATTGATCTAACTTGTGAACATTTTATTATAATTTAATTTTCTTTTATTTATGGTGATTGTACGTAGATGAGGATGATTGTAAATTTTATATTTAAAAATAAATAAATAAATGATTTTAGCTCACATGCTTGTGATTCGAGTATGAGTCACACTTCTTGGATACCTGAATTTAGGGGTATGATAGATTGGTATCTGAGCCGAGGTTAAGAATTGCCTAAAGGACATATGGTAGGGATTAAATTAGAAACCCATACATATGACCCCTTCATCATCAATGATAATATAAAATCTGACTCTAATTGGTCTATACACTAGATTAATACCTCGGATTAGAACCCTAGAGAACGATTCTAGAATTTAGCTTACTATGCTATGTTGACAACAGAAAAACCCTGATTTTAGAAAATTCTATCTTTTAAATTACAACTCTAGTCAAGGTTATTCAAAGCCATATTGAAGTATGACAAGTCTAGTTTCATAGAAAAATAACTAGAAATTTTAAATCCAGACTCTTTTGAGACCAAATTTGGGATATTGTAGGATTGCTTAGAAAGTCATTCGTTTTAGACAACGTTCACTGTTAGAATTTTAGAAATTGTTTTAAAACTTAGAATCAGGTGAAATTATATAGATGACAATAGACTTGTGTTTATAGTACTAAACAAAATTTTAAAATGATCTAAGATTTGAAAGTACCAAAACCATTAGTGGAAACATCACCTTCAGAAATGAAAATTCTGCACTTTGAATTTTGATGATTACCTCAACATGAATTACTTTTAAACTTTCATGTACAACAACCCTAATCACTCAACTGTCCTTACAACTCAATAGATCATCCAACATAGTTAGATTTTTTTTCTATTATTAATTATAAGTCATAGCCACCATCGCGATGAAAATTGTATTTGTTTGTACTATGATTAATTATTTTGCTTGCAATATTGCTTATACTGAATTGATTGTTTATTTATGATATTTTCATTGGTATACATGTGTTTGATGTGTCTGTTGATAGTCCCTCAAGTGATGTACGCTCAAGTACATAGAGTGAAGTGAAAGCGTAATTGTGGGTGCAATTGAATTTCAAGGACGAAATTCCTATAAGAGGGTAGGAATGTTGCAACCCGAGATTTTAATGCACATGCATGCATGTGGACGCGTATTTACTTGCATTCATCAAAGCATTCATACATCCATTCATGCATCCATGCATACATACATTCATCAATTTCTGTAATTGTTAATAATTAATATACATGATTTATCTGTTTAGTATGATACATTAATATTGGTTAATAATTATATGATTTTGTGCATATATGTTGATGTATAAGTATGTATATTTGCACTCTCAACACCTATGTTCGTTAGACAACCCCTTTAAAATGTAGTGGTAAGTTAAATTTTGGGGACAAAATTTTGTTAAGGTGAGTAGAATATATATAATACCGTACAAATTTTCACGGTCGTGTAGGTACATGAGTGTGTGTTGTAGTTTATACCTCAATTTGAGCTCGTTCCTTTAAGAGAATAACACTTGGACTTATGCAAATATACACACACTTAAACCCATACACACCTCATAATAACCTTAGAGACCCAATATATCACCATGTACTTGATTAGTCATCAAACTAGTCAATCAGGACTGCCTTTTGTTAAATTGAAACCACAAACTAAGTGGGCCAAGGGACCCTTGACCCTTGATTGATCCCCAAACCAACTTTTGGGATGTCCACTCATGTGAACCAAACCAGTGAGCACTGCACATGCGTGCATTAGAAGTCTGAAACCCATGCAACTACGGATGCATCACCTTAATGGAGACCTCCTCATCTTCCTTTCATAAAATCTGACTCCATCCATTCTTCCTTCTAGTCACTTCCTCCCTCTCCACCATCCATCATCAGTAGCAGGACCCGCCTTAAAAATCTAAACCATCCATCAAGTTTCCCCAGGTGAGTTGCAAACAACAAACATCATCGCCACAATTCTAGATCTTACAGCCCACCTGAAATTTAGATCTGCTTTATTTTTTAACCCATACTTTCTTACGACCAGTGGAGCTTGATGATTGGCTTGGATTCCTCTCAAACACCACCGATGGTCCCCACCAAGCTTGTGCACAACCTTTGAAAGGCTTTTGCAAGCAACTGCATCCACTTGACCTTTCCCCACTCTCTCCTTATTTTAGACTTCCATATTGTGGAAACACAGCCATGACATTATGGCCCCCATGCATGCTATTGAATATTTCAAACGATAATAGCCATCCAAGAATGGATCTTAGTTATCCGAATATATAACAAAAAACATTTTTGGACAGGAGATGCCGCCATCTCCAATCCTCTCTTTATTATTCTCCAGAATTCTTACACTGAAGCTCTAGCAACCATGTAGTTGGGATGATCCAAACCGTGGTTACCCTTTATCCCTCCAATCATCACCATTCGACCGAAGGAAAGGAGTTTGATGTCCAACTTCCATTCTGTGATTGACAGAGAGCTCGCAACACCCGAAACACTAGAACTTAAAACCCATTAGGTAAAACTTTGTAAATCTCTAAATTCTTGTGTCCAAAAGCTATATGGGAAAGATCTAGATTGTCCTTAGCAAGCAAAAAGAAGAAAGATTTGCCGGATAAAATTTCACCAATAAAGCATCGTTATCTTCCTCGACTCGGAACCCACCAACAGACCTTTATATAAACTTTGTTTTTAATCCAACATTATTAGTAGGTGGGCCTCTGATTCACATGTAATCTCGAATGTATAACTAGGAGTCAATCCAACATGTAGAAAGAAATTGAAACACAATAACGTTCAAGCACGTTGTTAGAGTTTCCATGCACAAGCCGACTTAATCTCCTCATTCGATTACAATTTTCAGATTTAGTGAGAGAGCTGTGAGGGCTCTATAAAACTTGTAGACTAGGTAGAAAAGCAACTGGGACATCAATCCAGCAGTTTAGATAATTCGAGAGAGGGTGAGCTTCTAGAGGGAACGAGAATGTGAAAGAGAAGTTGGGGCCAGCGAGTTGCTAACTCATTGCAAGGTAGCTTCTATCATCCATTTCTACTAATAGAAACTAGCAAAAGAAGAAAAGGATGGAAGGAAATCAAGAGAGAGAGAGAGAGAGAGAGAGAGAGAGAGAGAGAGAGAGATTGGGAGATGGGAAGAGACCCAACGAGACATGACTCGCTAATCAATCTTGTATCAACCTTCCAGTCCATTGCTGGACATTTACAAAGGAAGAAAACAAAAGGAAAGAGAATATAAAAGAAGGAAAGGAGAAGGAAAAAGGAAGAGAAGAAAGAGAAAGAAGTGGAAGGGAAGTTGAGTCGACTCAATGATTCGACCTATTGGATTTGTGGAAAAATGGAGTCGAGTTAGTCCTATATTCGTCACTCATCAAATAAATCTCCTTCTCTAGTCTTTTAATTCAAAATAATATGGTAGTCATTGAATTGACTCATTTAGTTAATGTGTTAATTTATCATATTTCAATTAAAAAAGCTCAAGAACCTTGGCGTAAATGTTCAATAACCATCATGTGTATTTTCATGTAAAGATCCCATCAAATGACATAAAAAAAACTTACTAAGTCGCTCAAGTATAACTGAGTTTAACTCGTGTAAGTGGAAATCGAACCTTAATCATATACATGTGTTTCCCACCAACACACAAGATTTTCTCACTTATAGTAGGTAGGTGATCCTTCCCTATTTTGTTAATTCCATGTTTATACAAGTATGTGATGCATTGTCTCATTTTACATATAAAGAATTGAGTTGAGTTGCGTTCTTGAAAGGATTAGCATGCACGGGTAGTCTGCCTAGGGTCATTATTGAAAGGATCAACATTATACAAGTACTTTGCCCATGGTCATTTCCGAAAGGATCAACACACACGTATGCTCTGCCTAAGCCATTCCCAAAAGGATCAACACACACGGGTGCTTTGCCTAAGCCATTCTCGAAAGGATCAGCACAGTACGAGTCTTTGCCCAGGGTCATTCCCAAAAGGATCATCACGGGTGCTCTTCCCTAAGCAATTCCTTAAAAGATATGCACAAATGGATGCTCTCCTCGTGTTCTTCCTTATTATCACAAGTGCTCTGCCCTGTATCATCTTCTAAAAGATCAAAACTGGTGTTCTTCTGATGATCATTCCCTAAAAGGATCAATACAACTAAATAAAAGATCTAAAGGTGTACAGATCATGCCCAACGGCTTTCACACTTCTAACCAGGGCCAGCCATATCGAATTGTAATTTTGACTCTCACAGCCTCCATCAGTTGTCAGTGCACTTTTCTATGGCATACTAGTGCACCTTATTTGTCAATCACGTGCATCTATGTGTTGTAATGTTGGTTGAGCCTTAGCAAGCTGAAGACCGAAGACTTAAATGGACAAGTATCATCAAGGAAGAAGAAACAGGTAAAAGAGATGCCTTAATGACCCTAACCCTTAGAACTAAAACAACCATAATATTTAAATGACTTGGACCAAATAGGAAAACCCTTAGTCATCTTCATTAGCCTTAGAACACTTAGAAAAATATGATAAGTTAGGCTAATAAAATAAGTGTAAGCTGCTGTAAACAAACTAGCCCAAACATCAGCTTTTTTATTGCATTTTGATGCCATCAAAATATATTTCGATTGAGCCATCAAACATATGTCTAAAAGAAATGCATACTGTCTGGATAGTACTTCGATTCCATCGAACAGCCCTTCGACCCCATCGAGGCTGCTTGTTTGATGTTATCGAAGAGTATTTTATGCCATTTAACTAAATGTCCAGCAACATCAGAAACTCTCTAGACAGTCTTCGATCCCATCTAAGTATGCTTATGAGCCATTGGAGGTATCTTCGATGCGCACCATCGAAGATTTGTAAATCATCCTTTTTTACCGTTGAAGATTTATCTATAAAAGCGGATGATTTCATTTTTGGCTTAAAAGAGGGAATTTAGTGATTTAGAAACCACAATTATTGCAAACCATTAGAAGCTCTAATCTTATCCCATCCAAGCCATTCTTCTGGTGATTCATCACAAGCATCGAGCATTTAAAGCTCAAATGAGAATGAACTTATTCTCTCTTAATTTTTAGGAGTTTAAACACCTTGATCATAGATAAAACCCTTGTCTAAACACCCCATACGAATCCAATTAGGTGTATTCCTCTAGGAAACCCATTTCCTACTAGTTGTAGAGGATTCACCGCCTCTTAGCACCTTGGGCATATCTAATGGAGCATCATATGCAAAGGAGCTGATCATTGGAGTTGGAGCATTAACGACACATCAGCATCAGTGATCGGGGGAGAAAATGTTAGCTGGTTGAAGCACGAAAGAGAGGAGATCAAGCAACCCGAAGCAGTGCATCAACGGGGGTCAATTTCGATAAGTAAGGTTGTTGTTGAGCTCCTAATTTATACATAATCTAACCTATTACATCGCATTGTATGCTTGAACTGCATATGAAAAGACTAATTTAATAGATGTTTTGTGGTTGTAGGAATGAGCGAGGGACTTCATTAAATCCATGATTAAAAGACCATATTTAGAAGCCATTTGATAGTGATTAAATTAAGGTGGGCCAAAGAAGAAAGAAAGAGGCAAGGAGAGGAGAGAGAGAAAGAGAGAGAGAGGTGGAACAACAACAGGCTAGACCGGTCAAAACTGGCCGGCCAGGAAGGCCAGACCGGTCAAGATCGGTCGGATAGGATTGCTGCCCCCCTTGTGCACGCTGGACCATTCAAGAGAAGGGTTTGATCGGTTAAGACCGGTCAGCCAACCCAGCACGATTGGTCAAGACCGGTTGGCCATAGGTTCCCCCCCTTTCCTACACTCTCTGGACGAGGACCAAACAGGTCCGACCGGTCAAGATCAGTCAGTCAGCCCAGTCTGACCGGTCAAGACTGGTTGGCTAGTGTATTTTGCAAAGATCCAGCAGCTTTTCATTGAAGCTCCGATTTTTATGGCGCAATTGCGTAAGTAGCTGCGTAATTCTGGAAATTTTTGAGTCGGTGAAGCCTCTCCATTATAAAAGGACACCTAGGGAATGTAGCTAAGGCATCATAGAAGGCTTGGGACTTCGTGGGAGGTGAAGAAGATTGTCATGGAGCGTCTACAACTCTCCCGAATTCAGTTTTTCATTAGCTTTTTATTATTTTTAGTTGAAGCATGATAATGCTCAGCTAGAACCTCTTAGCTAAGGCTAAGAGGTGAAGCTTGTAATTAGTTATCATGTAGAATTCATTTGATTTAAGTACTTTACTTAAAGTTTGGATTTTTAAGTTCTAATTTGAATAAAGTTGGTATTTTTGGATGTTTTATGAGAGTTCGTATGCTACGGACATGAGTTCCTTGCAATTCTCTGAGATTATCATGTTTGGATTGATTGGATTCAAATTGTAGTAACCCTAGAGTAAGCTATAATCTCTTAGCATGGCTGTTACTTCGAAGGCTACATGTTTGGATGCTATATGCTTCATTAAAACTAGAATCTTAATTTCTGACTTAAGTGGGGATTGTTTGTGTTTGAATGCTAAATCTTCCAACTAGATGAGAGATAGAACTTCGAATCTAGTTGTGTTTATGCTTGGATGAATGAATTCACATGGGACAACTACAAGTGGATCCTTGAGACCTTAGTTCCATTAATTACAAATTTTTACAAAGTTATTGTTTTTGCTTAGTTTATGAATTTGAAATCACTAATCGCTGAGATTGGAGTTGCTAGAATAGTTTGAATTGGTTTACCCTAATTCCCCGTGATCGACCTTGGTCTTACCGAGTTATTACTACATCGCAAGCCTTGCATTTGAGGCAAGTGAACATTTGTCATTTGTAAGAGTCCACATGCTCTTTCCTCATGGAGGATTGGGTATGAGAGTTTGAATCACCAAACTCGATAGGTTCGGTTGTAGGACCTAGGCCCTTGTGAGAGGGCTGAACCAAGTCTCTGTGTGGAGCGTCCAACGGGAGTATACGTATGTTGTATAGGTTGGGAAGAACCTTATTAAACTTTTTGGTTGGGTGGAGCCATTAAACACCTTAATAGGTTGGGATCAACTTTGTCAAACTCTTTGGTTGAATGAAACCATTAAACACCTTGGTAGGGTGGAGCCGGCTTAAAACACTAAGGTTGAAAGGAACCTGATTTAAACTCTCTTAGTGAAATTCGGTGTACTCAAGGGATGAGTACAACAACCGGGAGTGGAGTAGACATGTAGTTAAACCACTATACATGCTTGTGATTGTGATATATTTGAGCAAATTGTTATCTTAGCGTTATATGTTTAATTGTTTAATTATGAATGCTTGATAAGAATGTATGCTAGGCACTAGATAGAGACATTTACACACAAGATGTATTTTCACTAATTAGTGTAGACTTGAGATTATATGATCCATTCTCATATAGTCTACATAGGTTGCATAGATTAGTTGCTTGATTAAGTTAAATGATCATATGTTAATCTATGCATTTAGACTAGGTTGCTTAATCATTTTCTAGTCTTTGTGATTGGATCCACTTAGGCTTGGAAGCCAAAGTGTTCTTACTTACATAGCTTAAATTATAGAATAATTTAAGTAGGCAAAAAGAATTTTAAAAAGGTCAAAATCACCCCCATCTGGGACTTAGCCATTATTTTAGTAGCTCCGCTCTATGCTTCTACATGCTTAGCGTCTACAAAGTGTGAGTGATAGAGGCATTCATTAGTGACAAGAAATGACTAGGATGGGCGATCATATAACCTTGCAGATTACCCAGACTGTTAGAGTTATCATTCATGCAGTGGTTAATACTCGGTTAGTGAAATCAACTCAGTAGGGCAGCTGGCCGCCCAGCCATTACCAAATGGTCATGTGGCCAAACCACTCGGGGGCAACCTCTAGTCGTTCTGGTCAACCATAATGGATTTTAGAGGGCCATGTACCAAGGGGGCAACCAAATGTATGACCGGCCACCCGGTAAGGACAACATAGATAAGAGGTGCCTTGGGGGCAACCTTTGGTCTTGCCTCTGTTCTACTAAGGGCAATACGGGATAGAGGTACTCGGGTGGAACCTTTGACCGCGCCTCTCATCTACTATGACTATTATTGGGTAGACGTGCTCGAGGGGCAACCTTGGCCGCACCTCTCTCAATGGTCGTTCCTTATGTGGCACGGGGCCCATTGCCTGATTAGCTACTAAGATATCCCAACAGAGAAGATTTGTCAGGCCCGTAAAGACTGCTCGGACGGGATGACATCATTAGACTCATTAAGGATTATGAAATTCAATCGAACAACCGACGAATTGCTTAGCTGACCTATAGAATACCCTATCTTGAGTGCATCAATTGAAATTATGAATTTCCTAAAGGCTTTAGGTTTCTCTAGTTTACCTTGTTCTTAGGAGACCATGAAACCTCTACGATTGAACATATCGGCCGTTTTACCATGCAATGTGGTGAGGCGTCCCATAATGATTTCCTGAAGCTCTAATTGTTCAAAAACTCTTTCACAGGGACTGCATTTATCTGGTACATTAACCTACCAATCAACTCGATTCGAACTAAGAACAAAAATGGAAGAAAGGTTTCATATGCAATTCTACCATACATAGCTAGAAGTATCTATGCCCGACCTGTCCAAGCTAAGACAATTGTTAGAGGATTTGGTCGAGCAATTTATTGCCCGATTCAAGGTTGCCGGGAACCATTGTCTTGTGTTTCTCCCGGAGGCCGAGTTTGCTGAATTGGCCATAGAAAGCATGAGATTTTAACTTTGTGAGAAGTTCGAATGTGTATACTTTGGAGAACTATTTGAATTATTAACCAGGCCACTAGGTATGAACGAATCCTCGGGAAGAGCAACAACAGATGAACGCTTTAAGGGCAAGTTTTATCATGACCCAACCTACAAGCTGACCATCGTGGAAATGGTGCCTGCATGGTCGGACAAAGACCATGATGCCTATTATGAGATGACAGTGGCCAAGGTAATTGGTACGCGACTGTGTGAGTGCTTGGCCCTAGGGAAAGTTGAGTACAGAGCCTCAGCCACGATAAACTCAAGGGAGCGCCCGGCATCCGGAGGCAATATACATTTGATATCTCTAAAGTTGAGGAAATATTCGATACTCTCGTGGAGAGCAAATTCATTAAGCTCTCCACCCGCCAAAAAATTTCCTGGACTGAAGAGCTAAAAAAGGGTACCTATTGCCAATGACATGGTAATAGGAAGTACTTTATGAAGAACTATGTCGTGTTTAGGAATTTGGCACAAGAGAACATTGACAAGACACTACTCAAATTCCCCAAGATGGAAGGAAAGGTAAATGGAGGTCGATGTCACCTCTGCTCCTGAAACGGTCGTTGTCAACATAATCCAAACTAATATTGCGGCGATCAATCAACTTAAGGAAAAGTAGGTAGAATCACTCCATCACTTGGCCAAACAGGATAGTCCAGGCCTAGTCGCCCAATCACTGGCAGCGCACCATTGAAGAACCACCCATTCCTGTTGAAGCTACTCTCAACGCACCATCAGTCACTGTAACTAAAACTACTATAAGCCCGACTCCGTCACCGGCCGGGAAAGGAAAATTATTGAGGTGAAAGGCATTTTGAAGCATTCGTCCTCACTTAAAGATAAAGGAAGGGACTTGGTGGTATTCCAGGACCTTTTGAGCTCAAAAGCTCGAAAACCAAGTGCGACATGAGTCTCGGGTCTTTATATGCCATGATGCGAGAGAATGATAAACTGAGGACAAAACCAAGTATGACAACAAGCACACCGCAAGTCTAAAGCCTGCCACAACCAGGAGAGGTCTGCCCCCAACAGACGGGCAAGCAGCACCCAAGTCAGCCTGCTCTGAAGAACATCAATTTCGGTGAAACAAACGGAATCAGGGCCAATAAGGCCAAAGGCGGATTACTCGCCAATTGCCTGGCAACCAAAAGGACAACCTCCATAAGGCCAGGACCTTATCATGCCCGGCAGGCAGCGAACATACAAAAGTCCTCGGTCAAATACATGAGGGACGAACTGCTAAGTCTAAGGCCCAGGAGACAAGGAATTGGAAGGTATCTCACCAACAAAAATGGCAGCTTCACACAAGCAACACCTAGAGCTGGCCTCAGTCGGTCAATAATTAAACAAGGGAAAACAGCAGTCCTGTCTACTGGTGCGAGTGTGTGCAAATCAACAGTATGTTGAATGCGTCTAGCATATCATGAACCTCATCAAGCATGGCTTAACGGGGGACATGAATAATCAAGACAAAAGTGGACTCACGTCATGGGGCAGTCCAAGGCTAAAAAGTGATGCTTTCAGAAGAGAAGGGCTGATAAAAGAAAAATACAAGATGTGGACCGGATTACCCAACAGAAGAAGACCACCCTTCTCCCATGACCAGTAGTCCTGTAGAAACATCAGGGAAACAGGAAACAGCCAGAGAAGGCTCAGAAGCACCTGCAGTGTATATATATATATAGAGAGAGAGAGAGGAATGCTCACCTGGGCACTTCTCGTGAGAGAGACTCATGAACACTTTTTCATGGCTCATCACACGTGATGTGAGTCCAAAATCTGAGCCGTCCATGTGATGAAGCACCCCAAAAAACCCCTAGGACCCATCTTTCAACCTGATCCAAAACTCTGGTGGGCTGCAGCAGAAAGCAAGAGGCAAATCAAGGGAGGAAACTGTTTCCTTCTTTCATGGCCCACCAAAGTTCTGGAACAAGTTGAAAGATGGGCCCTAAAGGTTTTTTGGGGTGCTGCATCACATGGACGGCTCAGATTTTTGGCTCACATCATGTGTGATGAGCCAAGAAAAAGTGCTCACGAGTTCTCTCACGAGAAGTGCGCAGGATTCCCCTCTATATATATAGAGAGAGAGAGATTCCTCTATAAAGAGAGAGAGAGAGAGAGAGAGACCAATTTTATCACAAGATAGATATATCATGGACTACGTTTGATGCACAGAAGCAATTGAAGGACGTAATGAGACCGGTTTATTAATCCCTAAGGCTATTAAACAAGGCCTCATTCTTGCTATTAAAAAAACCCTGAAAATTTAGCAAAATAAGGATGGAAATTGCAGGTCACTGATTGTGGGAAAAGAAAATGTGGGATATGCTCATGCTTTATAATACATGCAATGGAACAGAACATCAAATCCTCTTAATTATCCCAAACATACATAGTCCAAATTCTTTTAATGTAGGAAAATACATAGAAAAAGACAAGAAAACAATAGATTTTAGAATGAATGACTCGAGTCGGGTTGCAACCGGTCAGGTGGACTCAGACCTATCTTGACCCATTATGCTAAAAGTTGGGCCTGTGCTCAAACTTTGCACTAATGCAGCCTCTTATTTAAGCCCAAGCATGCTCATTTACCTCATATGTGACTTTCTCGGGCTCGGTTTTGTCCCTAATAGACAATTTTGCTAAAGTTAATCCTGAGCTGATGGACCCATACCGAAACCATGGGCCTCTATTACAGGCCTGAGCCCAACCCTTATGAGCCCGGAATTGAAATGCATGCGATGGAGCGGTTCGGCAAGTTAGCAGTACCATCCCCGACGAAGCGTACCTTATTGAGAAGAATAGTTGAATGAAAGGTCATTTGCGCCCACAGAGATTCAGAGAGATTGGAAGGATTAATTATTGCCTAGCACTTGATCTCAAATAAACACCGTTGGTGTTCATTTTCCCTTTCTTTGATACACAGGCCTCAATCTGCATTTGAAAAGAAGAACGGGGTTACATTCATGAATAAAATTCACATGAAAGTTGCTCACAACTTGTAAGTCACGGGAAGAACATGAAGAAAGCTTTGTTGAGCTGAGGGAGAAGTCACTTTACTGTAAGTGACTTACTGCTAAAAATCACTTTCAGGTAAGTCACAAAATAAAAAAAAAGAAAAAAAAAAAAAACCTTATAGGCATCCAAACGACCCCTAATATATCTTCCTTCCAGAAATTTAGAATACTAATTGAAAGTAGGAAGGAGTCTGGATACCCAAAATATTGGACAATGGTCCTTTGCAGGATCAGTGGTAGACTATGTGAGCTTTAACACTGAGTTCATGCGTTCCGGTGCCCATTGTGGTGTGTGTGGGTGTGAGTGCATGTGTGTGTAATAATAATAATAATAATAATAATAATAATAAAACTATCCTCTGGAGGATGATCAACAACACTGCTTTCTCCCCTCCAAATTCCGGAAATTGATCAAACAAAGTTATGTCGGACACCATTTCCCTGAAAGATGATTTTTCAAATACCAATGCGGCCCACCTAATGAGTAGACTGGACGGATTCTAGGCCAGGCCAGATTTGTTGAATGGTCTACCTAATGAGAAGTCCAAATGAAATGCACCTTCAAACAGAGCAAGGCCCTGTATGGTAGATGTCCTAAAGTTGATCTCTTCTTAGTTAAACTGTAATTTTGTATTAGAGATCTTGATCTGTAATACATAATACATAATGAGTTCATGTTGGACTGTTATTCTGTATTAGTGATCAACATTCTAATATATAATTACCATTTACTAAAATGAGATCAGCAGGGCCTAAGGCTTGAGCATTTACCTTAGTACAGTCACTGTTCAGCCTTAAAGGAGTTCAAGGATGCTTGATTTGATGGCTTCATCTTCCCACTCAAATCTGTCAATCCGTTCCCTATCCATTCCTTCAATCTTCTCCAGTTTCAGTAAACTTTGAGGTCCGATCGGAAGCTTCTTCAGATCAGGACAACTCGACAGCTTGAGATATTCCAAGGATGGCAAATCAATAACCGACCCGTCTTGGTTGAAACTTGCGAGCTTTTCGAGTCCATGTAGAGTCAGAGTCTTTAGCCGAGGGAGCGGGCCCTGATCCACTTCTTCTTCCTCCTCATCTTCATCCTTCGCAACTATTGTGTCCATGTTAGGGCATTTTTGTACTTTGAGTTCTTCTAATTGCTTGAGGTTGCGGGCTAGTTTCATGGACAAGAGTTTTTTCATGCCAATACAATAATATATGCTCAGCTTATGCAGGTTTCCGAAGGCTAGCCACGGTTGCATTCTGATAGCGGATGGTGATGCGCTTCTTTCACCCCCCACCATTAGGTCACCCTCATTTGCTATTATTTTCTCTAACTTGTGACAGGCTTTTATCTCAAGTTGCTCGAGTCGTTCCAGCCTCTGAGCTTGACAAGGAGAGAGGAGATTTATCATGCTCGTACATCCGCCGACGTGTAGTTCCTCTATGTTCCTGAGGGTCCCAAGTGGCATATCTCCCTTCCAGATTGTCATTAGCTTTGGAAGACGTTTCAATTGCAAAACTCTTAATTTGTAGACCAATGCACTCCCTTCCGGAATCCCATCATAGTGAAATACCTGCTGCAGCTCATCGCATCTGCCTACCTCGAGCTGTTCCAGATTCTGCATGTTTCGCAGAAGATCAGAAGGCAAGGGGCTGATCAGTTTCTCACAATGGTAGATTCTTAGGACCTTCAGGTTTCCAAGGAGGTTAGCTGGGAGCGGCCCATCGCATATTTCCTTCAAGTTCCTCATGTGATCAAGGTATAACTCCTTCAACGCCTTGAATGCACTCTTTGGGGACTCTTCTATTTCAGTTATGAGATATTCAATTTCATCACTGTCTGTAATTGAGAGACGCACCAAGTCATTGAATCCACCCGCATGTAACTGGATGAGATTCTTGACACCCTTGCAAGACAGCAAGTTCAGGTCCTCTGTTTTTCCCAATGGCAGATTTACCCAATTCGTGACTTGATTTGATATGTTAAGGCGTAAACTCTTTGAGAATGCACTGTCGACATAATTTCCATCAATGCAGATGCAGAATTTCGTTAGGTTTCTCCAACGCCTGGGAACGTCTTGAGACAGACATTCGATGTTTTCTACATGGCATTGAAGAACATTCAGGCAAACCAAAGATGCTACCTCACCAAAGCTAGCATTGCTCTCATCTCCTTTTCCGTCAACTTCCCACTGGCTAAAGCTTCTTCCCATATACAATTCTTCTAAGCGGGTTAGCTTCGATATCACATTACACGGTATCCTTCTGAGACAGCTGGTATTCGACAAATCCAGGAGCTTTAGATTAGCCAAGCTTCCTATTTCTTTTGGGAGTTCAGATATCCTAGTCCCATTTAGGAGAAGTATTTCAAGCTTCTTCAACTCTCCGACTAGAGAGATGTCTTCTAACCAACGGCATTTTTGCAAACAAAGCGTCCGCAGGTTCCTCAGGCATGGTAAGGATGGCGGCAGTGATGAAATGTGAGTATCTTTTAGATCCAAAACTACAAGAGATTTCATCCCTTCAAAGAAACTATCTGGGATCTTTGTCAAATGCCAGTTTTTTTGAAGTAGCAAGGTCTGTAATTGAGGGCATTCTGGCCGGTCAGGAAGTATACTGATTATGTTTTTCATCAATGAAATCCGCTTATATTCTTCTAACTTCTCTGTCGGTCGGCTACTCCCTCAATCCTAGACCAACCTTTACTAGGAACCCAAGCCCATCTTTCGATGCAACTGAGATGGCGGCATCTCGAACAGTATCATGCATTTTTACAAACCCTTCACGATAACCGTCCAACAACAAGCAAGAAGATTTGAGCTTGTCGACTAAGATATGGACTCTTCGTGATGCTTCTTCCAACGAGCTTACTTCATTTAGGAAACCTTCCCCCACGAAATATGTTGTCAATTTATCCATATCAATGCTGTAATCTTCAGGAAATAGACAACAAAACAAGAAGCACAATTTGGTTTCCTCACTTTCTATACTATTGAAACTCAGCATTAGAGATGAAAATACCTTCGTGTGCATACCTTCAATGTCTATCGGAACAGATCTCTGTAACTGCATCAATGCATAGGACCAAATCAAATGGTCCTTATCTCTCAAAGCCCTTCCAACAGTGATGATTGCGAGGGGCAATCCCCCGCATTCCCCAGCAACATCTCTCGCCACTGTGTGGAAATCCGGGGAGTCAACAACACTGCCAGCTTTCTTTTTGAACAAATGCCATGAATCATTCTCAGATAAGACTTCAACCTTGATCTTCGATCTGCTCTCCATCAATCCACATACCTCTGCACTCCGTGATGTCACCGCAATTTTACAACCCTTATGGTCATTTCTGTAAGGGATCCCTACCCGGGCGAGCTCCAGCTGATCCCATAAATCGTCCAAGATGACGAGCACCGTCTTCTCCCGCTTGAATCTCTCTGACAACCTTGCTGCTCTTGCGCATTCGTACTCTTCCTTGAGCTTCAGGCCTAGTTGCTCTGCTATCTCTCCTTGAATCCTTTTTAAGTTGGGATTCCTAGACACGGTGACCATCAAGACAACGTCATAAAACTTCTCTCTTTTCACCCGCCTGCCTACTTCTTTCATCAATGTTGTCTTGCCAGCACCTCCCATGCCGAACACCCCAACAATGTCAGTTTCCTCATCTTGTAATGCCTCGATGACCTGCTCCATAGCCAATTTTGTCGACTCAAAAACCTCGAAATCTCCAACCGGTGTAGACTCAATGCCGGGTAGAGGAAGATGGCGGGAGATTGCACTGAAATTCCCTTCCTCTCGGAGTTGCATCGCATCGACTAACTTCTGTGCCGCTTCTTTGCCTAGTCGGTAATTCCAACAACAGCAACAACACCAAGCTTTGAAACTTCTCTCGTTTTCGACAATGGCTTCGTCTAATCTCTCCATGTCAGCTTCGATATCATCCATCCTTTTCAGCCACTCGATCACTGCCTCTGTCGGTTCTTCCGATTGCCTGCGCACCTCATCTATCAAATTCTGTACATCGATTCTCCTTGCTTTGAGATAATTGGCTTGGTTTCTCAGATTTCCGATGTTCCTTGTGTAACAAACAAGATAAGAGATCTCGCGCTTGAGAGGAGGAAGTAGACACTTCCCAACTTCAATCACCGGTGCAATCAATGGAGCCAAGATTGCAAGAATTTGCATGGATTTTTTTTTTTTCGAAGCGAAGAAAACTAATGATATTGAAAAGAGTTTTTGAAATGGCTCTCCCACCTTTCAAACAAGCAGGAATTCAGAAGGAAGCATCTCAATTTTCTTGTTTTGAATAAGATGTGGTAACCCGGAAAATGCCAACGCGGCCCACTCCTGTGTACTTGCTCCTTGTGCTCCACTACGTGATGATCCAGACCGTTCATGTGGAATTTTATTATGCCCCCACTACGAAATGATCCAGACCGTTCATTTGGAATTTCAGGATGCCCCCAGTACGGGATGATCCAGACCGTTCATGTGGAATTTTATGATGCCCCCACTACGGAATGATCCAGACCGTTCATTTGGAATTTCAGGATGCCCCCAGTACGGGATGATCCAGACCGTTCATGTGGAATTTCATGAGATGGAGAGGTCTCCATGAAAAGTTCTCACCCATCAGAGAAACCGCTGTCAAGACGATATTAGATAAAAACAACGACCCACCGTGATTTACGCATTTAATCCACGCTGTCCATTCATTTTAACAGATAATTTTAGGGCTTGAGCCCGAAAATGAAGCATATCTAAAGTTCAAGTGGACCACACCACAGGAAATGTATACCGTTGAAAAGTTCATGGGGCCACGGAAGTTTTGGATCAAGATGATATTTGTGCTTTCACTTCATCTATGTCTGTTTAATCCTGTGAACAGGTTGGATGACAAATGAACATTATTGTGCGTCACGCCCCAAAATTCAGGCACAGAGTGTGCACCCTCAGGCCCAGTTTACAAGGTATGACTTGTGCACTTTATTCAAGCTGTTTATGAGGCATACCTTACGCATAATAAGTTCAAAAATCATCATTCAACCATCAAATAACCAATTACTTTAATAATGCTGAAACTATCTCTACCGTCCACTCACTTGGGAGTTATTCATAATGTTATCAACTGAAAAAGAAAAACAAAAATAACTAAAAGAATTCTAAATGTATTGATAAAAAGAATAACTTCTTCCTCTGTCAACTAATGCTAGTTCTTTGGCAGATCCTCCACTAGTTCAGCTTCTTGCTCAGGTATTGTTTATGAGAGTATAATATATGTTCCATATGTATACGTTTAATCCGCATCCGTCAGCTGGAAGTCCAATGAATGAAACTCATCATAGTTCATATGCATAACAATTAAAATAGAACACAATAGCTGTATTAATCAATGTTAAATGTATGCACAAATGTATGCATGATACATGGGTCAAGTTAGAAGTTCGTCCACTTACTTGAGTTGGACTCCATCAACCCGCATCAACCCTCCTAGGGCTGGCATCTACCCCTAGGATAGGCTTCCACTATAGCGTGGGTATCCAGGATGGTCCCTAAGACACCAGGTACTTAACTACCTACCAGTCTTCAGGCGAGATCACATAAGCGATTACGATACTGAATATCTTTGTCTTCCCAAACCTTCCATTTAGAAGTTTCATTTCCTGATGCTTCAATACAATTTGGAGTAGCCAATCATCACTGCTTTGAGCTTTAATAACTCTTTCAGCCAAAGCTGGTATTATCTTGAAACTTCCCAACCGAACATACTGATGCACACGGTATGACAATGCCATAGTAAACTCCTTTACGCAATCCAGCATCTTCCATTCGTGAACCAAGAGATTTGTCATAATTTGTTGTTTGTACTATTTTCTACTAAGAGCATCTGCCACTAGGTTAGCCTTCCTAGGGTGATATAACAGTTCGAAATCATAATCTTTCAAAAATTCTACCCACCTTCGCTACATCATGTTTAACTCCTTCTAAGAGAATAAATATCGTAGGCTTTTATGATCGGTAAATAAATCAAACCGCTCATCATTAGAGGTGGGCAACGATCCGGGCCGAGCCGAGTTAGCCCTAGTTTGGTTTGGTTTGTTTTCGTACCACCGCAGTTTGTGGATCGGTTTGGTTTGGGTTTTGGGCCGACCCATGCGGCCCGAGTTTGGTTTGCTCCAGAAAAATCTGGTTCGCGCCGGGATCGGCTTGGTTGAAAATTTCGAACTGGGCCGGGCCGAGTTCAAACGGACAGTGGCTCTTTTTTTCCTTATTCATTTAAATAGAAAATAATTTAAAAAGTTAGAAAAAAAAGTACAAACATATCTTACTATATGATGTTTAACATCATCCAAAAGAGTGCAACTTCAAAATAGGCATGTAAGAGTATTTTCCAAACAAAAGTACGCAAGCATAATTTTACAAGTGCAAGGAAATAGTGTGCATTCATGTAAATGTATTGTGTATTATCCATGTCATCATGTATATGTATTGTGTATTATCCATGTCATCATGTATATGTATTATCCATGTTATCCATCTGTTTTACATATCATTTTAGGACATGATCCCAAAATGGAATTAAATCCAAAGCTCAAGTGGATCACACCACAGGAAACAACGTGCTTATAATCTACGAGCCTAATCAAACCGAGCTGAATCAAATCGAGCTTCGAGCCGAACCAAGCCGGAACTGCCCTAGTTTGAGTTTGGTTTGTTTTTTCAAACAAGCTTGACTTGGAGGCTTGGTTTGGTTTGAACTTCCTTTTCGAACCAATCCAAGCTGAGCTTTTTCGAACCAATCCGAGCCGAGCTTTCGAGCTGGCTTGGTTTGTGCCCACCTCTACTCATCATACAAATAATATCTCTAGATCTTCAATGGGAACATAATAGCAGTAAGTTCCAAATCATGTGTAGGATAATTACATTCATGATTCGTTAACTACCTTGACACATATGTTATCACCTTGCCTTCTTACATTAAGACACCACCGAGACCTAAGATAGACGCGTCAGTATACAGAATAAACTTTACACTTTCCTGAGGAAGAGTAAGAACCAGAGTAGTAATTAGAAGTCTTTTCAAAACCAGAGTAGTAATTAGAAGTCTTTTCAACTCTTGAAATGCTTTCTCACATCTTTTGGTCCATATAAAAGGTACTCCTTTTCGGGTCAAGCTGGTCAATGGACTAGAAATTTTGGAGAAGTCCTTAATGAATCTCCTGTAATATCCAGCCAGATTAAGAAAACTCTAAATTTCTGATACATTAGTGGGCTGCTCCCACTTGACCACTCCAGTCGACGATGGCACCCTAAATCAGTGTTGTCGAAGTAGACATGCTGAACTTACACAATTTGTAAGCATCGCTAGACGATTGGAGAAACCGCTCCCACATATTCCTTCTCCATAGCCTCATGCGCCACTGCATTCCATCAACTCCTCTCCACAGCAGGAGTGACATGTACCGAATCCACCTGTAGTAAGTCGGGCAGGATCGTCCGTCCAAAGACTTATCTAGGCCTCCATTCATCATGCGAGAAGTAACCTTCCAATCGATGAACTGCACCACTCACTTGATGCCAGACAACAAAATTAGGGCAATAATGACAGGCGTCAGGATCAAGACAAGGGCGTTAAAGCTATTGAAGTCTCTACCGGTAATCACACACCAGCTTGGGAGAAAGACATAGAGAAGTTACAGGAGAGATTTGCCACCATGGAGCAACATTACTAATCTAATGCGCCATTGTTGATTCAAGTGATGGTAGACTAAACTGATCCATCGTTCATCAAGGATATCATGAAGGTGCCTCAACCGAAGAAGTTTCAGGTACCTAATAACATCCCTCATTACACTGTGGTAGGAGACCCTGTTGATCACATTGAGACCTTCAAGTCTTATATAGAGCTTGAAGGTGCGACTCTAACAATTATGTTTAGGGCATTCTCCCTCACTCTCAAAGATACGGCACGAACTTGGTACAGTAATATAAAACAACGTTCTATTAGCTCTTTTTCTGAATTGTGCACATTGCTCGTGTAACAATTCCTTGAAAGTAAAAAGATGAAAAAACCAACGGCTCATCTGGCTGTTCGCTCGCTTCAAGTGCAAGGCTGTGATGTAGTAATAATCTCGGTTAGACTGAGGTCGATCCACAAGGAATTGGAGGTAAACAATTCAAACTATCCTAATAACTATAATCTTAAGAGGCTTATGAAATTGATTTTGAACATGAAATAGAAAAAATCTAATAATGAAAAGATAACTAGAGCATCAAGGATTCACTTATAGCTCTCCTTAGATGCATAATTCGCTATGGTTTCTCACTTACTCAACTAGAATCGAAATTAAATCCTATCTAGCCGGATGATAGAGCGGTTATATTATCAAAGCAATCCAACACATGTGTTGTTCATCAACATGATTCCCTCAATTTAAGTTAGGACTTGAGCACACTCAACTGCATAGGTCAATCCTAGTTCCAATAGATTAAGATCATAACCATAATAATCATCAAACCTTGTCACAAGACTTGACTATATTATGATTTGAACTTCATTCAAATCATATGAACAATCAACACAATATTCAAAATTTAGAACAAAAAAGTAGAACTTTGGTTTGAAGTTCCCACATGATGATCCAAGTCTAGAGCGTATTGAATCCGATTACTCGGAGCGTATAAGTCTAGAGTCATGCAAAACAATTAAGAACTAAAGCAATTCTTCCAAACATCCATGAGTCATCATAAGATTAAGAAAAACTACTTAGAACTTTATTAAAACTTCTAAAAACCATTTTTCTTCAATAAATCCAACTTAAAACCAATAAAATGAATTAAACAATCTAAGAAAACTATAAAGTTCACCTCTTAGCTCTAGCTAAGAGATTAGCTAATGAAAATCATATTAAAAACTAGAATTAGAACTAAGAAAAGGAAGGAAAACTAGTTGGAGGAGGCTAGGAAGCCTCCTATGACTTGAACTCCTTACTCGCCACGTCCTTGCTTGATTTGAAATAGAAGAGAGCACATCCTTTTATAATGCAACAATAATACAGCCACATAGCAGATTTTGTTTCGCTTGGTACGGCTTAACCAATGATCGGATTGCCTTCAAATTTGATTTGTAACTTCCTTGTAATATGATCTTCCTCATAGATGATTTAGATTTCCAAGATTATCTTCTGAATGCGCCCACCAATCAGATCAGCAACTGCCTCTCAAAATCGTGCAATTCGGGTACCTTCATCTTGCTTTCAGCGCTACGGAGTGTACAAAGGTCGGATTGATCTCAAATTTTAAATATTGGTAGAAAAATTCCTCCTCTACATGATAGATGGATTAGATTGTCCAAAAAAATTCCAGAATATGGTCCAAAAATTAGAATACTAAGGGCTTTTTATAAAATCTGCACAGTTGGAATATTTTTGGATGGTCCATCTTTCTTCGACCGGTAAGATCAAACCACACATCCATTTGACTTGAAACTTTGTGGTTATTCATATATAGATGTGGTCTAGAAGATGGTCAAAGTAGATTCTTCATATCATCAATGATGGGTCACCTGGACCAGCCTAGAGTTGAGTAGGCAGAATTTGAAAACTTTCTGGACAGTTCTTATTGTTTTGACCACCACGGTCAATCCATAGCTCCAATCGACTCGAAACCACTTGGGTTATTTCGGCGTCGAGCTCCTCTTCGACATGGACATGTTGGATTTCCAAATATCATCAAGATGGGCCTCGAAAACTGGGCTAAAAAACAAAAAATGGGACTGCTGCTGTTTGGAATTAGGATTCTAAAAGTGCATGTCCGACCTGTCAGCTGACTGGTCGGCCGACCGGCCAGCCAGTCTATCCGGCCGGTCGGACCACAGGTTGGCCTCCATGAAATTTGTCCAGAGAATTTGTTGTTTCTGGAGGGTTTGGCCGGGCGGTCGATGGTTGTGATCGGCTGGCCGGTGGGCATGAAAAATGTGATTTTTCTAGTTTTTCTTCCTCTATTGCATTGAATCTTTCCTCCATCTCTTATCCTTTATTTCTTTGATCTTCAAGGCATGTAAGAAGGGCCTCTAAACATCATAATGATGAAGTCTCTCTTTCATTCCTACAATCACAAATCCATGCATTGGATTAGTTTTTAAATCATGATAACCATGCATAATGAGTGATGAATTGGGGTTAGAATATGCACAATTAAGAGTGCAACACTGGCCATGATAAAACAGAAACCGAAAGACTCCTTGAAAGATTTCATTGTCTGATTTACCTCTGAGTTAGTGCAGACTAAAGATACCGACGAGGTTGGATTAACTGCACTTCTCTTTAGGGTCAAGAATAAAGAATTTTATTTCGCCCTCAATAAATCAACGCCAATAATGATGGCCGAGTTACAGGCCAAAGTTCAGAAATATATCAATGTTGAAGAGGGGGTGAAGGCTAGACGTGAAGCTGAGGTAGGGTCCAACGATAAGAAAACGAAGCCTGATGAGCCATCATCCTCAGATAAGAAGAAGCGAAGGGAGGATCGGCGAGACCGATCCCCGCGAAGACGTCCCCCACAGGGACGATACTTAAGAAACACTCCCCTCAACTCCAACAAGGAAAGGATCTTTATGCATATTAAAGATTAGAAGTACACGAAGTGGCCACCTAGGCTAAGGATAGATCCCGAGAAGACAGACAAGCGAAAGTATTGCGAATTCGATCGGGATAATGGGCATAACACAAGAGATTGCATGAATCTTAAAGATGAGATTGAAATACTAATTTGTCGAGGCCACCTTCGAGCATATGTTGATCAGAAAGACCGATCCCCTAGGAGACATGACAGGTTTCCCCATCGGCTAGATTGACCATAGTGGGAGACATCACAGCAGCAGCAGGACCCCCAAGCAGAAGTACAATTTGAACCTTCTAAGCCTACAAGAGAAATTCATACCATTTTTTATGGCCCAGCAGGGGGCAAGGATTCGAACAACACCTGAAAGGCCCACACAAAGAAGGATCAAGAACCTCCTCAGTCAGTGCTCTCAATGCAAGGCCTATTAAACAGCCCAGGCTCGAGCACCAGATCATCACGTTCTCTAAGGAGGATGTAAAGGAAATCCACTTCCCTTATGACGATGCTATTATGGTGACAATTAGGGTGTCAAATTATAAGACTCACAAAATTATGCTGGATACCAGGATTTCAACAGACATTTTGTACACCTCTGCATACGACAGTATGAATCTGTCAAGAAGCGTCCTTAAGCTAGTCAAGACTCCACTAGTGGGATTCAAGGGGAAAGTCTTCGAGTCAGAATGAAGCATCAACCTTCCCTTCATCTTCGGTGAGTCCCCTAACAAGGTCAATGTAATGGTGAATTTTCTAGTAGTAGACCGCAAGTTGACCTACAATATCATTTTAGGCTGACTGTCTATGACCAAGATCAGGGCCATGCTCGCACCATGCTACCTCTGTGTCAAGTTCCTCACACCTACTAGGGTCGTTGTGGTCAGAGGAAGCCAATCCAAGGCCTGCATGTGTTATCAAATGATGCTGCGGGAAGACAAGGCGAAGCAAGCCACCCCCATCGTGGCTGTAACACCTCCTCCTTAAAATTTTCATCCAAAAGAAAACTCTCCCCTGGATCCTAGGGATGATGACATCTGAAGAAGCTCCCCGGCCAAGGACTTAGTTTCAGTTCAGATATCCGTCGAGGACCCTTCAAGATGTGTACAAAACAAAAGAGATTAGGTAAAGCTCTTAATTATCTCTCTTTATGCTCTTAATGGGTGTGCAAAGAATGCCATTAAAGGCCTCAAGATATACCTTTATATAAGCCCAAAAACGAGCTCCAATGGATATAAAACGATCACATTCCGACTAGTCATAGACCCCTGAGGACCAGTCGAATTTGTCTACCTTAAAACAATTCAGACCAAATGTTGCTGGACACTTTTCGTCCTTTTACGACCGGTCTTGGGAGGCCAACGACCAGTCCTCAGACCGGTCTTCCCTTTAACATTTTAAACAAATTGTTGCTGGATGTTTTTCGTCCATTTACGACCAATCGTGCGACCTTAGGACCAGGTCCTAGAATATAGTTCATGGAGTTTCTCGCTAGCATCAGGACGTCTTCGCATGGTTCCACAAAGATATGGCCGGCATTGATCCTAACGTCATTGTCCACCGGTTGAAAGTGGACCTTGATGTTAAACACATACAAGAAAAACGACGAGCATTTAACCAAGACATGTAAGTGGACATCAAGGAAGAAGTTGGTAAGTTACTTTAAGCAAATTTCATCCAGGAAGCTTAACTATTTGGAGTGGGTGGTAAATATAGTTCTGTTAAAGAAGGCGAACGACAAATGACACATGTGTGTTGATTATACGGACCTTAACAAAGCTTGTCTTAAGGATAATTTTTCAACACCAAGAAATAGAAAAGCTGATTTTGGGTCTGGTCACCTTAGTTAGGAAGCTTCAACAATATTTTTAAGCGTATACAATAGTCGTCCCTACGAACCAGTTTTGAAGCAGGTTTTGTAAAAACTCGAGACTTTTGGAAGGCTGGCAAAGTGGGTCGTGGAATTGAGTGAACATGATGTAAATTTTTGCCCGCGTACAACAATTAAGGGATAAGCCACTACGATTACAGAGTTTATGTACCTGATTCCTCAGTAACCAGCTGAGGCCTCTTCTCCCAAGCTACTAGTGTTGATTATGTTCATGGATGGCTCGACCAATTCTCAGGGAAGTGGGGCTGGGCTGTATCTAATCGTGCTTGACGATTCAAGGTTTGAAAATGCGCTCCATTTCAACTTCTCAGCATCCAACAACGAAGCCGAATATGAGACTCTTTTGGCCGGACTCCGCCTAGCCAAGGCAATAGGAGTCCTCAGCTTAAAAATGCACAACGATTCCCAACTCGTGGTGAATCAAGTTACCGATGAATTTGAAGCCAAGGGTAAGAAGATGATTACATACAGAACACAAGCCCTTGATTTGTTGAAAGATTTCTTAGAAATACAAGCTTGTTCAGATTCCCAGAGAGAAGAACGTAACACGATGGATGATTCCCTAGCTCGAATCAGCATCAGATGGAGACCTTACTCGACCCATCCCCACTGAATACTTAGTTGAGCCTAGAATCATTCCGAGCAAGGTCGAGGAAACATTTCCGATTTGTCAAAGTCCATGCTAGATGGATCCAATCATCCAGTATCTCCAAACGGGATAGCTCCCCGAAGATGAGTGTTGAGCCCTGAATTATACATGTTCCAACCCTAATTCATAGCATACTTGTATAGTTTAAGTTGTTAGAGTTAAGGACTTATGCTTGCTTTTGTGTTTATAGGTAAAAGAGAGAGATGTCATGGTTAATGCTAATTTGGAGAATTTTGAATGATTAGGAGACCAAGGTTTGATAAGCCAAAGAAGAGAAGAAAAACCTTTAAAATCATGTTAGAAGTCATGTTAGAAGTCCTGAATTATCAGAAAAAGCAAAGTGCAGAGCTTTAGGGCCAGAAAAGTAAGATGTAGAAAGTTCAGAAAATGGCCCTAAGTTGCTGCTGGATAGAATTTCGATCCATCAGAGTCCTATCGGAATTTACTCCGATTAATCGAAGTCTCATTGAAAAAACAGATTTTTGGATAAGTCTCTGGATAGATTTTTTATCAATCGAAGGAATTCTGATCCATCGGAAAGGGGTGCTTCAGTCCATAGGAGATAAGTCCGATCAATCGGAACTGTCTGTGCAAGTGAGAAATAATTACGCGGATTCTTGAAGTTTCCAAGTCAGTGCATGATTTCTCCTATAAAAGGCCACCTCCACTCTCTTCCTAAGGCATCTAATAATGTGGGGAGCAATGACATCAAGACCTAGGAGGCTTCCTAGCCACCTACAACTTCTTTTTCCTCTTCTTTTTCTAATTCTAGTTCTAGTTTTGTTTTATGCTTTCTTTTAGTTAACTCTCAACTAGAGCTAAGAGGTGAAACTTCTTGGCTTTTAATGTTGCTTTAATCCCTTGATTCCAAATTATGATTTATTGTTTGAACAATTCATTAAGGTTTGAATAAAGTTGATAGTTTTAGATAGTTTAGGGAGTTTGTGTACCTAGTACATGAGTTCTTGTTGGATTTCTGAGATTAATCAAATTGGTATATGGGTCTTGATTGATGGAACCCTTTGATTTTTCATGATTTTCGGATACAGTGAATGATTCGAGTTCTCCATGAATCAAAATAGTGGAATTTCTATTAGAACTATGGTGAAATGTTCATGTCTTTTGTGGAATCTAAGATAGGGTTGTTACTTATTGAAGTTGGTTTAATTAGAGTTCAAATCATTGATCGTAGTCGAATCTAGTGACAGGATTTGATGAAAAAATCTCAACTAGATTGGAAAGAGGCTTAGCTTATACAATTAAGTGTGCCCAAGGTTTGAGCTTTATTGAGGGAATCAAATCAGTAAACACCCATCTATTTTAGATTATCTGTGTGCTATGATTGTTATATCTACCGGCTGGATAGAGATAGAAATTCGATTCTAGTTGTGCTTTGAATCGAATCAATAGATTGAGCATGATTAGGATTAGAAGTGGATCCTTGATGGTCTAGTTTCTCAATTCTCATATTTTCCCGTTTAATGCTTTTACTTAGTTTTTAAAACTGATTTCATAAACCTTCTTAGACTCTAGTTATTAAAATTATTTGAATTGCTTACTTCTTTCCTTGTGGATCGACCTCGGTTTTACCGAGAATTATTATTACATCACAGCCTTGCACTTAAGGTGAGCGAACAAGTTTTTAGCGCCATTGCCAGGGAAAAGGTTAAACGGTTCTAATTATTCTAGTAACTATAGAGTGGTCTTAGTTAGGTAGGATTTTCAGTTTTTCTAGAAGTAGGTTTTCTGATTTTTTTTTTCTAGATTATTAACAACTTTTGATTTTTGATTTTTTAGACATTGTTGCTGGCATAATTCTCACTCCATTGGGTAACATCTCCCCATCTCCCTTCTTTTTATTTATTTCTTAGGATATGTTAGATTTCAACTCTTTTAAATTTCATCATGGCTGATTGGACGGGTAGTGCATATGCATGAATATGCATAAATTTTGGAAGATGAGATGTCGGACCATGGGATTCAAACTTATTGTTATCGGAATCCCTCCAAGCATGAATATTTTTATGAGATTCAAACAACCTCCACTACCTCCCCATGTAAGACACTGCGTGATTGCATTAATGAAATCAATATACATGATGAAACATGGCGTAAGATGATGGGGGAATACCAGAACGAAGCAAAATTGAATAATGATCAATCGGGGAAATATTGCGTGATTATTAGATTGAAAATAACATGAGTGTTCCACCGATTATGATAGGAGGTGTGTAACATCAAAAGGAACGGGTAAATAGTGGCCAACCGGTTAAGACAATGCGAGATCACTTGTATGGATATGCTTATCAACTACTACATAACTCTTCATCTTACAATGCGTACGGTCTTAATTGGGGAAACCACCATTCTCCTTGTTCAAGGGAAGAAATAACCATGGTTATCAACAATCACCCTAAAATATCTTCCTCTTATGACATTTATATACAAATCCTTAAAGACTTAGAGAAAGAATGCAAGTACAAGCAATTAAATCAAGCCTACTCGTCATCTTGTGAAGACGTTGAGCCCAAAATTGAGGGCATCGAATCAATCCTCTCTAATGAGGAGAATGTGACTATCCAAATCCCACCTTCTTCGGATATGATGAATAAAATTTTAAAGGAGATCAATCTCGATGATCCCAATGTCATCATCAATTATGGTGAGTTCATTATCACTTTTGAATGCTTTGAACTTAATGATGAAGATATTTCAATGACAGTTGACGAACCCGAGGAATCCATAAAATTTGAAAGTATAGTGGGGTTACTTACAATGAGGGGTTGGTGGAAGCCTATAAACCTATGATTTTTTTTTCCCAAGGGTATAATGATTATGAGTCTCTAGAAGATATGCATGCTAGGGAGATGACTGAAGTCGATCTTTTTGAGTCCTTCCACCAACAACACATGCTAAATTCGATTGTAGAGGACTTTCCTTTGAGTGAAAGTTCATATTTTTGGATGAATGCTTGGCTCACTTTGAAAATTCAAAAGACTCAATTATTGAAGAGATTGTTAAGGCCTTACACACTTCCGACTTAGTGCCCCATACTAGTTATGAGGAACCTAGTTTGGAAGAATTTCACTCCATGGAGTGCAAATCCATCACCATAGAAATTGATTTTTTGCAATCACTTAGGAAAAATGAGAACCCTTCATTTGACTATCTTGATTTCCAAAAGGAATACTTGGCCCACTCTCATGATATTGATGATGAGACGATTAAGAAGTTGGATAGTTTGTTAGACACGGTGTCGGTGCCTGAAGAATACTATTCCACTGATTTACACTCTTTACCATTGTTTGTGGAAACACCATGCAATTCTGAAATTGTGGAGACAACTGTAACTGAAGAATACTGGATGAATGTTTCTCCACTGTCATAGGTCCTTCAGCCCATTGAAAATTTTGATTGGGAGGATCCATTTTTAATCAATCACAACCTCATTCAGAATTCGATGAGCTGTCTTTTTGCTGCTATTATCTCCTCCTTACATGCATGTGGTGGACATTATGATTGGACTTCAATGATGAAAAGCACCCATGACTACTGTCGAGCAGGACTTTGGATGGTCTTTATAAGAAATTTGTTAAAATTCATGAAGATCCTACTCAAATTTGATCATGTAGTCGATCGGACTAATCGAAGGTAGGTAAGTAGGTTAGGATTTATTTTTCTGCATTTAAGATTGAATAAGTCTCGTGGAGATAATGGAAGATGTTAGAATTGATCTACTTGCTACCTCAGGTACTCTCGTTCACACTCGCCTTTGTTTTACTTCATTGCTCCCATGTTTTGCATATTACATATCTCATTACATTGAGGACAATGTAAGATTTTGGTTGGGGGTGAGATTCCTCGATGAATCTACTAGTTTTTGTGACATTTCGATCAAATTATGAAGAATTTTTTTTCTTAATTCAAAACTCTTTTAAAAAACTTTATTTTTGTGCATTTGAGATGTTATAAGTGTAAAAGAAAGTATAAAAGAAAGAAAGATGAAGTGATTGATTTTGAAAGCCTTGAATTACCTATAATATAATAGTTTTCTATATGAATTCCACTATTTATATGATCGATAGAAAATTTTAACATTTTTTAGTCTAATTCACATTACACGATTCTCATGGTTTGAATAGATTATGTAGATTTGTAGATTGGTTAGACTAAGATTTAAGGTGTTTAGTAATCAAGCCGGAGAACTTTGTCCATCCTTGTTCATAAGAAAATAAGATAAAAGAACGAAAGATATGTATTTTTAAAAATCTTATCTAATGTGTATGAAAAAAAGAGAGAGAAAGAAAGTATGGTTGTTATTAAATATTTGTTGATAAATTCCAGAAAGGGCTACTTATTACCAACCAGTCGAAAGTTTACTCGTAACCTAAGTTGGAAATAGGAAGTAGTGTGAAAGCCATTGAAAGGATGGTAAGGAAAATTCTTGTTATAGGCATGTGGTTGAACTGTACACTTTTAGATCTTTAGTTTCATTGATTTATGAAGAAGGTAATCTTGAAAATCCATGAGATGAACATTCACTATGCACACTAGATTATACTTGTTCGAATTCTTCTATTTATCAATCAGTAGGGATTCTATGAGAAACACTCATTATGTTTAGGGAGTTTAAGATTTCAACTTCTATCATCAATTTTCGTTGAATTTTGCACTTGTATGTCTTGGAAGTTTATAAAAGCATCGTTTCCGAGAGAGGGCTAGGTTTTGGAATATTGAATTTACTTTCACACATGTTTTACTCGGAAGTAGCAAAATGCTGGTTGCGGGTATGCTGAGCCCCAAATTATACATGTTATAACCCTAATTCATAGCATAATTGTATAGTTTAAGTTGTTAAAGTTAAGGACTTATGCTTGCTTTTGTGTTTGTAGGTATAAGAGAGATGTCATGGATTTAATGTTAATTTAGAGGATTTGGAGTGATTAGGACACCAAGGTTTGATGAGCCAAAGAAGAGAAGAAAAACCTTGAAGAAATCATGTTAAAAGTCCCAAATTGTCCAGAAAAAGAAAAGTGCAGAACTGCAGGGCCAGAAAAGTAAGATGTAGAAAGTTCAAAAAATGGCCCTAAGTTGCTGCTGGACAGAATTTCGATCCATCGGAGTCCTATTGGAATTAACTCCGATAAATCGGAGTTTCATCAGAAAAACAGATTTTTAAATAAGTCTTTGGACAGATTTCTGATCAATCGGAGGAATTTCGATCCATCGGAAAGGGGTGCTCCGATCTATAGGAGATAAGTCGAATCAATCGGAACCGTCTGCACAAGTGTAAAATAATTACACGGATTCTCAAAGTGTCCAAGTCGATGCAAGATTTCTCTTATAAAAGGTCACCTCCACTCTTTTCCTAAGGCATCTAGCAACATGGGGAGCAAAGAGATCAAGACCTAGGAAGCTAGAACTTTTTTTCTTCTTCTTCTAATTCTAGTTCTAGTTTTGTTTTATGCTTTCTTTTAATTAACTCTCAGCTAGAGCTATGAGATGAAACTTATTGGCTTTTAATGATGCATTAATCCTTTGATTTCAAATTATGATTTATTGTTTGAACAATTCATTAATGTTTGAATAAAGTTGATAGTTTTAGATAATTAAGGGAGTTTCTGTGCTAAGTACATGAGTTCTTGTTAGATTTCTGAGATTAATCAGATTGGTATATGGGACTTGATTGATGGAAGCCTTTGATTTGTCGTGATTTTTTGATACGGTGAATGCTTCGAGTTCGTCATGAATAAAAACAGCAAAATTTCTATTAGAACTACTATGATGGAAAGTTCACGTGTCTTTTGTGGAATCTGAGATAGGTTTGTTGCTTATTGAAGTTGGTTTAATTAGTGTTCAAATCATTGGTCGTAGTCGAATTTAGTGATAGAATTTGATGAAATCTATGGTTGTGAATCTTAATTAGATTGGAAAGAGGCTTGGCCTATACAATTGAGTGTACCCAAGGCCTGAGCTTTATTGAGGGAATCAAATCAGTATACACCCATCTATTTCAGATTATCTGTGTGCTATGATTGTTATATCTACCGGTTGAATAAAGATAGAAATTCGATTCTAGTTGTGCTTTGAATCGAATCAATGGATTGAGCACGATTAGGACTAGAAGTGAATCCTTGATGCTCTAGTTTCTCAATTCTCATATTTTCTCGTTTAATGCTTTTACTTAGTTTTTAAAACTGATTTCATAAACCTTCTTAGATTCTAGTTATTAGAATAATTAGAATTGCTTACTTCTTTTCCTGTGGATTGACCTCGGTCTTACCGAGAATTATTACTGCATCGCAGCATTGGACTTGAGGTGAGCGAACAACAAGAAGGAAGCTAAAAAATTGAAGTCTGTTCTCTGAGGTACTTTTTTAAAGAAGGAAATCCTTTATAAGTAAGGATAGTCTCCACTACATTTGAAGTGCCTCCACCCCGTGGAAGTTGATTGTGTCCTCAGAAGAATCCATAGAGGAGTATGGGGAAACCACTTAGGGGTCGATCAATGGCTTATAAAGCAATCAGGCAAAGATGCTATTGGCCCACAATGAAGGCCGACTCCATACAATTTTTGAATAATTATGATAGGTGTCAACGTTTCGCCAAGATTCTACATAAATCCCCTGTGAACATTACTCTCATGGCATGTCCTTGGCCCTTTACTCAATGGGGGATCGATATTATCAGCCCTTTGCCAAAAGGGAAGGGACAGGTAAAATTTGTAATTGTAGCAGTGGATTACTTTACAAAGTGGGTTGAAGCCGAGCCCCTGGCAGCAATCATAGAGAAATAAGTTACAAGTTTATATGGAAGTCAATCGTCTGCCGCATTAGAATTCCCCACACTATCATTACTGATAATGGGAGATAGTTCGATAATAAGAAGTTCAGGAATTTCTGTGAAGAATGGAACATACAGTATGTACTAACTGCGCCATATCATCCTCAAGCAAATGGCCAAGTCGAAGCGATAAACATGATCACCAAGCACCACTTAAAGACCAAGCTAGAGGAGCGTAAGGGCATCTGGTCCGAATGTTGGCCCAAAGTTCTATTAGTCTACAGAACAATTGCCCAAACTTCTATGGGAGAAATTGTTGAGACCTAAATTATACATATTCTAACCCCTATTCATTACACATTAGGCATGAATTTTACACTTAAAGACTCATCTAATGCATGCTTTTGTGATTGAAGGAACGAGAGAGACTTCACTGATTTGGTGCTTAAAAGACCAATCTAATGTAACACCCCGATTTTTTTTTATCATTATTTCTTTTATATATTTTTTAATTAAAGTTGAATTTATATGAATTATACCTTCTGTTGTGAACAACATATTAACTATAGGTATTTTTAGGTGGACCCCTTTATTAAAGTTGCCTAAAATAACCCCTAGAGTAAGTTGAATGACTTAAATTTTTTAAAAAAAATGATATTTTGTAATAATTACGAAAATGCCATTAGTTAAACTTAAACCCGTTTTTTTAGTACGCTAGTTTTCCACTATCAGTTTCTTGCAAAATTTTAAATATAAGCTATTGGACATATTTAAACCACACACGTTGAATTTTAGCACTCCGATCATTGCGAAAGTGCCCTAATCAGAAATTGGGCCATAGGCGGGCCACTTAATCTCGGATTTGCCTCATTTTTGGAGGGGCACCCTAAAATCAACCTAACTACATTATGGATGGGCTGGATTTCTCATGAGCATCATGGTGGGACCCAATGTGCATTGAGTGCACAATAAGGTCATGGTTGTTGAGCTCCTAAATGTGCATATTCTAACCCCATTTCATTACTAACTATGCTTGAAATAAGTGATTAAAGACCCAACTAATGCATGATTTTGTGGTTGTAGGAGTGAGAGAGAGTATTCATCAAATGAGGGCTAAGAGATACTATTTGCACACCTTAAAGACCAAAGGAATGAAGGACCAAAGGTGGAGCAAAAGTGCATTGAAGATGAAGGAGGAGAAGCTGAAGATTTCAGCCAAATTCATGTCCACTGACCGGCCGACCACATCCACCAACCAACCGACCACAACCACCGACCGGCCGGCCAAACCCTCTAGAAACAAGGAAACTTCTGGACAAAAATTATGAGGGCCAACCCCCTGTCCAACCGGTTGGACAGACTGACCGATCGGCCGGCCGACCAGCTGGTTGAAGGGTCGGCCTATGCATTGTAACGTCCAAAGAATTCAGTAGTTCGAAGCATGTCCACCGGCCGGCCGGCCGACCGGTCGGCTGGTAGGTCAAACTGTGTAAAAAAGACTCGAGTGAAAATTTCAATTGCAAGCACTTTGTCCGACAGGCCGAACAGGGGTCCGACCGGTCGGCTACGTAATAAAACTTCTTCTACAAGCTCCAAAAATCTCTATGCAAAAAGCTAATCTTGCGGGATTTCTTGAAGTTTCTTCACACCTAGGGCTCCAAGGCTATAAAAGGACTCCCCTAGCTTGTTCCTAAGGCATCATAAAAGAGATTTAGCACGGTGGGAGGCGGCGGAAGTAAGATCTAGAGTTCTACAACTCATCCTAGTTTGTTCTTCTGGTTTTATATTTTTCTTAGTTGTTTTCATGTTTCCTTGGATCGTGAACGGCTAAACCTCTTAGTTAGGGCTAAGAGGTGAAGCTTGTAGTGAATCTAAGATGTTTCAATTCGTTTAATTTGGTTTCAAATTGGATTTTTAGTGAAGAACAATGGTTGAAGTTTGAATAAAGTTCTAAGTAGTCTTTTTTAATCTTATAATGGCTCATGGATGTTTAGAAGAATTGCTTGAGTTCTTAATTGTTTTGAGTTATTCTAGACCTATATGCTCTGAGGAATCGGATTCAATATGCTCTAGACCTATGATCCTCATGTGGGAACTTCATACCAAAAGTTCTACTTGTCTGGAATTTCTGCCTATGTGTGGTTGTTTATGTGATTTGAATAGAGTTCAAATCATAATCTAATTATACTTTGTGACAAAATTTAATGATGATTATGATTGTGATCTTAACTTATTGGAACTAGGATTGATCTATGCAATTGAGTGTGCTTAAGTCCTAACTTGAATTGAGAAGAATCATGTATCACACATATGGCAGATTGTTGTTTTAACTGCTCTATCATCCGGCTAGATAGGACTTAATTTCGATTCTAGTTGAGAAAGTGAGAAACCACAGCGAATTAAGCATCAAGGATTGCTACAAGTGGATCCTTGAACCCCTAGTGCTTTTTATTATTGATTACATTCAATTAAATTCAGAATATCTATCTATAACAAATTCCTGAATCCCGTTTAGTTAACTCTCAAATAGAAACCATTGGAAGTGTTTTGTGAATTCCTACACAAGTCCATATGGATCGACCTCAGTCTTATCGAGATTATTACTACATTGCAACCCTACACTTAGGGAAGTGAACAATGGTCAAACATGACATCCTCCCACGTTAAAGAGAAAAAAATGAAAATTTTCATTTCTTCTTCTCTTATGCATAACCCCTGCGCTCTCCAGTTGAACTCCATGTGGGACCCATATTAACAATCTGAACCGTCCAATCTCTGAGTAATCATCATAAACCCCTGCCCATGAAGTATTTTCACCTACCAATTACCGCACGCCCTGATATAATGTCCCGATCAAACCGTAACTTTCTTGAAAACTTCATCCGGGACATCCGCTACACATGGGAAGCTGAGATTCTTTCCCTAGGCTCTAGTGGAACCCATCTAGCCAACAAGGCCTTTGTCATTAAAAATTGAGATTTACATCTCTCTTGCAGTCCACCACCAAATCTTTCTCTCCCGTGAACTAACAACTAAACCTTCATAAAACTTGGATTCTTGGCCCCCACAAGCTTCCTAGGACTCATCTAAACCATTCCATGAAGTCTGATCATTAGATAAACCCTCGTACGAAAAACACCATTCTCACCTCCCTTTCTTTTTTGTTTTTCACCGAGACCATTCATCCAAACGTGGACCCCACTCCCTGATCTGCCATGACCATTTTGTAGCCCATCCTCACTATACTTAACCTCCAAAATATCTCAGCCATACATCGTGTGTATACTTCCCAAAATTGTCCCAAAACCTCACTTGAAAACCTTCCATTGCACATCCGTACGCATGCGTGCACATGCATGGCCTCTTCCTCTAATCTAGAAACGTCCCCACACCCCTATATAAACCCCCACAGTAAAGGAACCAAGATCATTCACATTTTGGTGAGAGAGAGAGAGAGAGAGTGAGAGAGAGAGAGAGGGCACTGTTGTTGTTGCCCATCTCATCTCAGCAAGAGAGGAAAGAAAAGAAAGAAAAATGAAAGAAAGAAGAAGGAGAGAAAAAAGAGACGCGCCTTGGCGAATTCTTTGATTTTCTCAATTTTTCAACTACCCATACGCCCTCCAAACACGCTAAAAGGCGAGGACTTTTTTAAGTTTAGTATAATGGTTACACGTCTTGGTTGTGTGTTGTTTCATGTACGTTATTGTTCTTGAATATTCTTTTCTTCTCACATGGTTAAATAAATGATTAGGAATGCCTTATGCCCATCACTCGATGATGTGGTTGTATATTGGACATGAAAAATAGACAAAATAATGGAATGATTGTACACATATGGGGTTGTGTAATCACCTTTGAAGGAACCACCGTCTCTTCATTTAATGTTGAAATTTGATTTGTATAACCTAATGAAGATCATTTTTATTATGTTATTGTAGTATCATGGATGAACCCTGATATGTGGTGGTGAAAATCAGGACCGTTCGGTTAAGAGGTTGCCCTAACCTGAGACGACACTATTAGATTGTCCAGTTAAGTGGTCACCCTGACCTGTGGTGGTGATATTAAACCACCCGATTAAGTGGTTGATAAATCATTTTCTTTTTATTCTTTTATCTGTTTATGGATCTTCATGAAGGTATGAGTATACATGTGTTGTCATGAATCTTGGTGGTACAGCCTGCCATTTTTTATGGTGATGCGTTTGGTACGACTACTTTGATGAATGATGAACCATGGGGACGTATGGTGGTGCCTAGGGTTGGTTGCATATTAATAGTTGTGTATAAACCGATAATAATAAAGGATGGACTTATCTCATGCTTACACTTGGCTCTATGTGAGTGTATGGAATTGATAATAAGCTAGAGCGTCCTACTTCTCTCGTATACTCTCGTGTGAGATTTGGGCTATGAACGTCCCACCTTTCACTTGGTCGGAAAAAACGATGGGCTTACATGTCCTAGAAACCCTGGCGGCGTGTTCAAAGAATCCCTACATCAGGTCATGCATATCATACATTGCATTAAATAAGTATTATGTCTATTTTGTTATGTTTTCATGTGATTATTGTACTAATCTTGAAAAAGATCTTCACTATACTGCTTTAACGGTTTCTTTTTGTGGAAAACAATATAGAACATGCAGGTGACAATTCATAGGAATCTGAGCCATAAGGAGACGACTACGAAGGCTTGTGGGAGTAGATGGTGGAAGATGAGGCTACATAACCAGATATTAGTTTTGAATTATCATTTATTAGAGTTTTTAAATTTATAATAAGTCCTAGTAGGGGAGATATAGTTATGATCATGGTTAATAGTTGATTTATTTGAATGGTACCTATATTCGACGAATTAGTTTAGTTAATAAAATAAGAAGTATGTTTTTGTCATCTTACTCTTGGTTACCAAATTGTGTGAAATGTGTATATTAGTGAAGAAATATGTAAGGGGGTATAACCCTCGCACATTCTAAGTAACCTTGAAAATTCGATTGTCGTGTTATACACGAGAGCCGAAATATCGGGGCATTACATATAATACACCTTGAAGATCAAAGGAAGAAAGGCTAAGAGGTTGAGTGAAGAAGTAAAGAGAAAAGAGAACGGAAATCAAACCAATAGGGTAGTCTGACCGGTCATGATCGGTCAACCACCATACTGTTGCACACGCTGAAGATACTGGACTGTCCCAGGGTGGGTCTGATCAGTCATGACCGGTCGGCCACACGCAAAGTGCAAAAACTGCAATTTCTATTTCCAGATCCAAGAGTCCATAGTACAGAAGGACTTTGCATTTTCTCGAACTTTCTCACTCGGTGATAGATCTAAGCTATAAAAGGACACCTCTACTCCATTCCTAAGGCATTTAGCAATGTGGGGAGCAAAGAGATCAAGACATAGGAGCCTCCTAAGACTAGTTTTCCATCTTTTCTAGTGCTGGTTCTAGTTTGTTTTATGCTTTCTTTTGGTTAACTCTCAGCTAGAACTAAGAAGTTAAACTTCTTAGTTTTTAATGATGCTTTGATGCTTTGATTCCGAATTATGATTTATTGTTTGAATAATTCATTATGGTTTGAATAAAGTTGATAATTTTAGATCATTCAGGGAGTTTGTGTGCCAAGTACATGAGTTCTTGTTGAATTTCTGAGATTAATCAGATCGGTATATGGGTTATTGATTGATGGAAGCCTTTAATTTGTCGTGATTTCTGGATACGGTGAATGCTTCGAGTTCTCCATGGATCAAAACAGTGGAATCTCTATTAAAGCTATTTAATGAAGAAGTTCATGCATTTTTTGTGTGGAATCTTAGATAGGTGTTGTTGTCTGTTGAAATAGGTTTAATTGGAGTTCAAATCATTGGTTGTAGACAAGTCTTATGACAAGAATTGATGAAGGCTATGGTTGTGATCTCAACTAGATTGGAAAGAGGATTGGCCTATACAATTGAGTGTGCCAAAGGTCTGAGGTTTCTTTAGGGAACCAAATCAATGAACACCCATCTGTTACAGATTGTTTAAGAGCTTTGATTGTTATATCTCCTAACTGGATAGAGATAGAACTTCGATTCCAGTTGTGCTTTGAATCAAATAATTGGATTGAGCATGATTAAGACTAGAAGTGGATCCTTGATGCTTTAGTCTTTCTTAATTCTCAGATTTCTCTATTTTTTGTTTTCCACTTCGTTATTAAAAATGTTCTCCTAAACTTCTTAGATTATAGTTATTAGAATAGTTTGAATTTTTTTACCTTTTTCCTGTGGATCGTCTTAACGAGTTATTACTACATCTCAGCCTTGCACTTGAGGCGAGTGAACAAATATCCCTTTCTTGCTTACTTTTAGTGCTGAGGCGGTCATCCCCGTAGAAATCAGAATGCCTTCTTATCGCACAAAGCATTTCCAATTAGATAAAAATGAAGAATTTATGAATTTCCAACTTGACATGCTAGAAGAGTAAAGAAATCATGCATAGCTCCGCCTTGTAGCTCATCAGCAGAGGGTAACTCGACACTATAATTCTTAGGTCAAGGTCAGACCCTTCCATGTCGACGATCTCGTCCTCATAAGGATTATTCTAAGCACTACGGATCCGGGGCCTTGAGCCTTCGGGCTAAATTGGGAGGGACATTATAAGATTGTGGAAATCGTCCAACCCGAGACTTATTGCCTCGAAAATATGGAAGGCAGGGTCATTCGTCGCCCTTGGAAAGCGATAAATCTGTGATGGTATTACCAATAAACTGTTGGATGGTTGAAATTGTAATAAGGTTCTTCATGCCTAATCGAAGTAAATAGATATTGATTTCATTCACCTTTTAAGTCATTCTTTTGGATCAAAATACAATGCTCAGTGACCCTTATACCTAGAGGATACAAGGCTCTAAGGAGAAACATACAACGTTTCCCGACTAAGTACTTTTTCTATAATAAGAGATAAAGTTCAAAGACTTAGTTGGCGGATCAATTCACCTAAGGGAGGGAAGGGCCATTTTATGGCTCCCTCCGACTAAGCACAGTCTGCTCAGATGGACTGACAGATGAGCATAATCTGCTCGGCTTAATGAACAATCCAACCCGAAATTAAAAGAAAATCAACAACAATATGCTAAAATGAGAGAAAAAGTTCCTTCATTTAAAATTTTGTCCTAAGGCGATCCAAAAAAAGGAGAAGAAGAAAAGGCTACGAAGTCTAGTCACCTAAAGCAGCTGAGGGTGACGGAGAGACCATGTTTATGACTTCAACTTTGGAAGTAATTTCTTCCCCAACGTCTGGGGCCTCGGCTAAAGTCATAGGCTCAGCCGCTTCAGCCTCCTCTTGAGCAGCGAGGGCCTCCTCCATTGTAATAAAATCATTGATTGTTGGGAGTTCTATGTTGGGGTGCAGCATCTTGAAAATCTTTACGCATCGATTTTGGGCGGTCGAATACACAAAGAGATGATCATCTACGCAGGCTTAATTAGACTCTTTGAAGGCTTCCACTCCTTGTTCTTTCTTGGTCCCCAACCTCACTGCGAACTTGGCCCTCTCCTTCTCAAGATCTTTGAGGTGGCGCTATGCCTCAGACTCAACCTGAGATTTCTCTACTTTCCACTGGTCGTTCGACTCCAGCAATGTCTTGAACTGGATCTCCAAGGCTACATGCCTGGCACTCCAGTCATATGCCTGTTTCGCATTATTCATGCTTCCTGGACTTGCAAAACCTTCCCTTTTTTTGGGAATTCTCATCTGCTGCTCTTGCTTTCTCCTTTGCATCAACAATGATGCGATTGTTTTTGCCCAAGAGGCGATCTTTCTCGCCTAAGAGGCATCTAGCATCACTGATGTCTCGGAAGCACCTCAGGGTGGCATCTAAAGCCTGAAATGCCAATGCATAGTGAGGTCATTAGAAGACATGAAATAGTCAAATAGCAAGTAAAAAAGGAAGGAGTCTTACCTGAGCACTTTGGATCCCTTAGAATAGTAACTTCCTCGGGTATTAAATGCCAAGTTGATTCCAAAGTATCTCTCCCAACATACTCGAAAAGAAATTGGCACATTGGTACCAGATGACTTGGATTAGTGAAACTCCCAGAGTTACTGGAAGTTGGTGCGAGGATCAGTCATTGCTGACCAGTAGGTCGAACCCCGGCACCTTAGGGGGAGTTTATTGAGCCATCTCGGGTGCGGGAGCCCGAGAAGAGTTTGGGATAGTGTCTCGGGGGGGGGGGGGGGGGGGGGGGGGGATGAGTTGATGAAGACTGAGCTCCCACTGGCCTCGAGTTGGCACTCCTCTGACCCTCCGCTTGAGGAGCAGCATTATGAGTTCCAGAAAGGGTTGAAGCCCTTGGGATGATAGGAGGTCTCGTCGAGGTGAATTGCGAAAGGACGTCAACTGGTGTAGCTCTAGTTGGGGTAGAGGAGCTAGCCCCTTTAGCTTTCTTTTGGGCCCGTGTAGATGGGATGTCGGCATGACTTTTCTTAACAGGCTCCTCAGAGGACATTTTTGTGTAAACTCATAAAAATACATTAGACAAACAGCCAAGATTCAATTCTCCGAAAGATAAAGCTGAGAAGGATCAACAGTTACTTGTTACCAAGCCTCAGGCCACAGAAGAGTATCTATATGCCGTGACTTCTCGGGGATTTTGAAGACTCGCACGATCTTCTCCTGAATTCCGCCTTTCAGGTCAGTTTTCTCGTTTGGAGTCCCTGCAAATATAAATATGTCAAATGTCAGCTCAGCTACTTAGATTAAAGAAGGGATATTTTAGAGGATTTTAACTAATAAGGTGGGCCTGTTGAATGGACCCCAGGCCTGGTAACTCCACAGGCTCAGCCGACTCCAAAGAGCCTGATGCAAAAAACCATTGATCCTTCCAGTCTTTATTACTGGACGGGTTACCTTTGATGAAATTAGGCCCGTGCCAAAAAGAGAGATAATATTGCCCATTGTAGGCAGGGTTGTTCTTCAATTTAAACCTTCTGAGGAACTCACTGGCAGTGAGTTCCCCCATACCAACCTGATGCCAGAGGATGTAGGATCCAAGCATAACCCTCCAGCCATTCAGTAGAAGCTGTCCAGGGGAAAGATTGTATCGGATAAAGACCTCCCTCACAAAAGGATGCAAGGGAAGCATTGCAAGGGAAGCCTAAATCCGACATAAAAAAGGTACTTGTAAATGGGCACCAATCCAATAAGTGGCCTACTTGGGAGTTCACCTACGTTTGGTAGGCGGATTGTGATGAAATTAGAAGTTTGGTATTTTGTCCAAATTTCTTCCAAGTCCACCCTCATCATCTGGGATGGATGATCATCGACATTAAATCTGTTAGGATTTCGACTGGGGACATTCGAAGAAGAAGATTCTGGGGTATGGTCCTCCAAAGCCTCTGTTTCTTCGGTATTGGAGCTTACGACCCATTTTTTAGCCATGAAATAGAAAAAAAAGGGAAAGAGAATTGAATGGAGATGGTACCTTGGACAAAGAAGGAGGTGGAAATTTGCTGATATTGGAAGAAGACGTGGAAGTGCTGCGGAGGATTTGCGAAAAAATTTCTAAGTCTGAAGTAAAGAGAAGAAGAGGCATAGTTTTAGAAATGGGTTTCTAGGGTTTTAGTAATCCTTAAAGATGGGGGCATCACATTTATAGGCAATCATGCCTTTTCGATCTCTAAAGGACACAACGTGTGGCCGACCCCCATTCGTTATGACGTTTCAGGCGGTATGCTGCATTTATGGCGCAATATCCTTTTGTACGAAAGGAATGATTGCGACGTTTCTCTTCCATGCACATTTAATGCATCCATTCAATGAGGCCCCATTTTAAAAAATGCACTCATTATGACAATTGCACCAAGAGTACCGAAGATAAATCTCTAAATTTCGTGTTAAGATTTTCTGACCACGAAACTTGGAGATTGCTGTTATGGGTGAATCTGGGCCTGTCTAAGATCATGACATGGAAGATGTGCAACCATCGGTATGTGGCCCACCAGGGCCACCTTGTATCACATGTGGCAAGAAGGAAAGACACCTAGCACGAGGAGACAAGTGGCAAGGAGGGATCAAAGCATGTACATGCAAGCACCCTTATACAGAAGCATTTCTGATCCGTGGGCCTCGGCACAGATATTAGGGTTACACCTGCTCGGCTTAGATATTGGGGCTAGACTTGTTCGATTCAGATGGTGGGATTATACCGGAGCCGATAAGCTCATCCTCAAATGAATCAGATACCATAAAGAAGAGAGAACACCTTCCTTAATGACCCGAGCCCTTAGCCTTAACAGTCTCAATATTGTGCCCTTGTCCTCAGCAACCTTGGGGCCTAGTCGCCAACCTTGTTAAGCTCTTAAATGTGCATATTCTAATCCCATTTCATCACTAACTATGCATGATTCACATGCTTAAAGATCTACCTAATACATGGTTTTGTGATTGTAGGAATGAGAGAGAGACTTCGCCATTTGGATGTTTAGATGCCCTTCTTACATGCCTTGAAGATCAAAAGAATAATGGATAAGAGATGGAGGAAAGATGCAATGGAGATGGAGAAAGAGAAGCTAAAAAAAATCACATGTTACATACCATCCGGCCAGCAGGCCACAACCTCTAGAAATCACATTTTCTCTGGACTGGTTTTAAGAAGCCCGACCTCTTGACCGACCGGTCAGATGGAGTGGACGGTCGGCTGGCCAGCAGGTCAGCCTGTGCATTCAAATGTTTAGAGAGTTGTGTTATTTGCTGACCAAGCTTCGACCGGATGGGCAGGGGGGTCTGGCCAGCCGGCTAATGTCATTTATAGAATTCAATTTTTACTATTAAAAAAAGCTGCGCAGTTTCTCGAAGGTTCTTCGTTGCTGGGGCCCAAAGCCTATAAAAAGACACCTCCACTTCATTCCTAAGCTAACCTAGAAGAGATCTATTGCATTGAGAGGCAGAGAAAGTCAGATTCGGAGTTCTACAACTCCCTCTACTTAGTTTTCTTTCTAGTTCTTCATGTTTACAGTAGTTTTCCTGTTTTCTCTTAGCATAGTTGGCTAAACCTCCTAGCTAGGGCTAAGAGGTAAAGCTTGTACTTGATCTAAGATGTTTTAATTCGTTTTTAATGGTTTTATAGATTGCTATTAGTGTTGAACAATGGTTTATTGAGTTTGAATGAAGTTCTAAGTAGTTTTTCTTAATCTTATGATGACTCATGGATGTTTAGAAGAATTATCTTAGTTCTTAGTTGTTTTGCAAAGATCTAGACCTGTACGCTCTGAGGAATCGAATTCAATACGCTCTGGAACTTGGTTATTCATGTGGAAACTTCATACCAAAGTTCTGACTTTTCTGAAATCTGAAATATGTGTTGCTTGTTTATGCGATTTGAATCAAGTTCAAATTATGGTATTATTTAAATCTAGTGATAGGGTATGATGATTATCATAGTTGTGATCTTAATCTATTGGAACTAGGTTAACCTATGCAATTGAGTGTGCCCAAGTCCTAACTTGATTTGAGGGAATTATGTTGATAAACAACACATGTGTTTGATTACTTTGATAATATAACTGCTATATAATCCAGCTAATAGGATTGGATTTCGATTCTAGTTGTGTAGTTGAGAAAGTAAAGTAAATTATGTATCAAGGATATCTACAAGTGGATCCTTGGTGCTGTAGTGCTTCTTTAGATTGTTAAACTCATTACAAGTTTACAGATTTCACATCTATATTCAAATTCTAATTTGTTTTGGTTTGATTTCAATTAGAGATTATTTGAAGAAATTATGTGAATTCCTGAGTTAGTCTTTACGGATGATCTCGGTCTCTCCTAAATTATTACTCCATCGCAACCTTACACTTGGGGAGCGAATAGACCGCAGCAATGATCTCAAATCATATCATTATCTAATTGTAAAACAACTCGACTGATCACGTGGCCTCAACCTTGGCAGGATTGAGGACCCTGTTTTTTAGATAGGACAACCACTCTGTAAGAGGAGCTTAGACTGCTGACATGGAGTATCGATCATAGTTGCTCAGATCGGAGCTTATCATTGTATGGGGATAATCATGACTGCCAAGATATGCGAGATCTCAAACATATTATCATAGATCTCTCCCAATCTGGAAATATTACTTAGACGGTATATTGTCCGGATACATATCTCAAAACGGAACCAACATATACATTACCTTGAATCACTAATGGTTCATGGACCCTTATCATCTATAAAAGGACCCTATTGCATGGCCTCAGGGTATTCAACCTTTAATACAGCTAACTTCATTTAGAATTAATATATCTTTCTTCTGACTTAAGCATCGAAGGGTCCTTAGCCAGCACAACCGGTGATCCCTTACTCTGTCTTTGTTGTTGCACATACTTCATCCGCACCGATCGTCAGGAGACCCATCCAATGATGAAGATCCTTCGTATATTCATCATCATCGTCTGTTAACCAATTTTTTACGTTAACATGCTGGATCACATCCTTTTAACCTTTCTCTATTCATGTTATAGCCTTCAACATAAACTCACTCATTGTAACTAACACTATTCAAGATGTCCATTGTGTTTTATTCCATGTAATTCTACTTTCCCTCAGTTGAATACCGGTGCTATTCCTAAGTTCATCCTCATTCATTCATTTATTGCTCTAACTTTTGACATCTCGCCCCTCATTATGGCTACAATCATTTTATGAACGTGTGATCCCTAAACTGCACAATCTCCCATTCAATAAAGTATGGTTGGCCTTATAGCTATGCTATAAAATTTCCTTATGCTATAAAATTTCCTTTTCAATTTCAATATCCCATGAGAGAAGCCAATGGGGTTGCCGATGGGTTGGCCCGCTTGGGCAGTGACAGACAAAGGGATTTAAACTTTGCTAGTCTGTCTGACCTCCCCATCTCTATCCGAGGCTTACTATTACTAGATCACTCGGGGCTGGGTAACCTTATGGACTTACAAGAGTATACAGATTAACAAAAAAAAAAAAAATACCTTATGATAGGCGGCCGGGGCATTTGTGCCCTGAGCAGCCAAATGTGTATCCCTTTGGATCTTTTTTTTTGAAAAAAAAAAAACATTATAAAAGAAAAAAAAATTCAATATCCCATAAATAGTTTTACCTTATTGATAAAAAGAGGTGATTTTGATTGAATCCAGGCCCACATGTTTGTTCCATTGGGCATTAGATGTCCGGTCGGTTTTATGCAATGTGAACATGTGCAAAAAAAAAAAAAAAAAAAAAGTAGTTGCATGGATATAAAGTGACCTGTTGTCGGCACGCACACAAACAGCCTGCGTTTCTGGGCTCTCTTGCTCTAGATGATGGTTCCTAACCCTCCTTCGACCTGATTAGACGAAGAATAGGTTTGTGAGTACTTAAGGTGGCATTAAGTCATCACCAGGTTATATAGCTTAGAATCCACGGTCGACTAGGTATCATGGAATTATTATGAGTTCAAGGTTGAAGACTTCTCAACTTAATAATTCACGTGGATGGTATGTGATCGGAGAGATTCAGAGTAAAGGTTTCGAAAATGGAGAAGGAAGAAGTTAGGTAGCTTTCCCTACAGTACTTAATAAATTTGGAGATTTACAAAGACCTAAACATTTATTGCTATTAAGCTAAAATAGATGGAGCATTCAATGTCAGCCCAGGTGTCATGGAAATAAGTTGCTTAGATCAATTCCAATTGCAATCTAATGCAAGAAAAGTAAAGATGATATTATTGCGACAAAGTAAATGCTACTCCGTCCTGAAATGTGAGAGGGAAAATGGTAGCTTCAACGCTCTCTAATAAAATAGATATTCACATATACCTAATTCAGAACTACTTGTGCTAGATCTGGGTTTATCCAAGTGTATACTAATTCTTATCTCTATTTTGTAACGTTTTCGCTTCCTTTTTCTTTTTTCTTCTTTTCTTTTCTCTTATTTTCTTTCCCTTCTTTTTCTTGTCCTTTTTCTTTTTTCTTCTTTTCTCTCTCTACTTTTCTTTTCTCTCATTGTCTTTTCTTTTCTTTTTCTTGACCTTTTCTCTTCTTTTTATCTCTTTATTTCTAATACAAGCGAAAACGAGAATTGCAGCATATTAAAGTTGGACTAATTGATTTTTTTTCTTTACCCGTCATTTCTCTAATCCATATTTAGCTTCTATGATGAGTCGATCAACGTTACTTTTGGTCCATCAAATTTTTTCCGTCCCATTTTTTCATAAACTTGAAATGGCTTGAACTGTTCAATATGCAGGCTGCACTATTTTTGGTACTACTGAATCTTTGGTACTACACTACTTGTTTCATATATAGGATGATTAGAACTGTTCAATATGCAGGCTACAAACAATGAGAATGACATAGCACAAAAACCGTATTTACGGACAGATGAATTTATGGAAAATGGTCAATGCTTTAAATTCAAGCACATTATGGGAAGGGTTAGGATCATCTTTTAGAGAAAAACCGTACAGTCTATAGCCTATAATGGATGCTGTCCCAACATCTCGAAGTGTGTGTTGCGACAAGACCCAGGTCTTAAAGTCACTTCGGTGGTCAGGAGACTACCTGACTTTTCTCCACTGGCCCTGATGGTTGGCTTAACCTCCATCGACTCAGATTGGGTGCTTAATCCTCTGGTACAAGCATTGTTGCTGGTCAGTAATGCAAAAAGCTCTGTGGTCCCTACCAGTGTTTTATCGACGCCGTCCTTTTGTACACACCTCGGTTTAGAGGAACAGTCAAGATGAAATTAATTAGGTCGGCAAAAGAGAATCCTTTGCGAAAGTTTGACGAATAAAAGATAACTGGAAGAAATGGCAGAGGCTAAGGCGGACTGGAATTATAAAACACCCCAGTCTGTGGGGCCCACCATGTTGTATATGTCGAATTTAAACCCCAAGGTCAAAAAAACAGTTAGGTCAACAACTCAACTGGGTCACACCACATGTATACCATAGAATTGTGTCGGGACACAATGGTGTTTATCCTTCATCAAATCCATTAATTAAGTGTTGTGCACGACGCTAGAGAGAAATAGCAAAATCTACCTGATGATAAAACTGGTAGAAAGCATCATTTGAAACCAACAATTTTGGAAGCAATTTTATGTTGTGCATGTACAGTCCAAATAATGGTTCTGACCTGATGGACCAAGTGGATTCTATATATACAAGACAATGGATCCCACGAAGTTTTAAGTCATTTATGCACTATAACAGGTCATAGATATTTCTCCAGTCGATAGAAGCCTTAACTCATACAGCTCAGTGGATCCCATAAAGCTTAAGTCATGCACTAAAACAGGTGTCAAAGTTATGTTTACGGTCGATAGCAGCCAGGGTTAAGGCTGTCCAGGAGTGCTGGATTCATAAATAATTGAGTAACGAGTGATTACCTGACCTTGGAAGCACATTTTCATGTTGATATGAACAAAACATTGCGTGCTAGGGCTGTGAATGAGTCGGATGTGTTGGGAATAAGGACCCCGGCAGCAGAAGCGGAAGCTGAACAACACCACACAGCAGAATTTACGATCAAAGAAGCAACACTATGCAATCAATCACACAAGCATTCAACCACAAGAGACAATTTGATTTTACGTGGAAAAATCCCTCAACGGGTAAAAAACCACGGCACAAAGAGATCCTTTATGATTCAGAAAATTACATAAATTGACAGCCCACAAAAAAGAAAAAAACAAAGAAAACCCAAGCTCTCTCTCTCTCTCTCTCTCTCTCTCTCTCTCTCTCTTCTCAAAACACTCCCTATCTTCCTAGTCCACTTAGGAAACCTTGGACACCTTAAGATACCATCTAAGGCCGGATACATGCCATATATATAGCAAACAACCAGAAAATAGAAACATAAGCTACTATTCTTCACGTCTGCTTCAAACACCCGACTGGTGCCCCCCCCCAATGTTCGACTAATCATGACCGATCATTGACGTTCTAGGCATTCTAGGGGCAATTGCAGGAGACTGTTTGAATGCTCTTTCAACAATCTCCACCAAGGCTTCAAACAACGAATAAAAACATCATCGCTTTCTTTGTTATCTCAACTTTAATATAGCTTCACCCCTTCTCGTGCCTCCATTAACCTTATTCTTGCACTTTCACGCCCTTTACCGCTATTCTCATGTGGCCCTTGGGTATTTGCCACATACGAGCAACCGTGAATCCCGTTGTCGATCCCACAACTCTACCGTGAATTCTTCTTCCGATCAACTTGTAAAGATGGTCACACTTACGTGTTTTCATCCACACGAGTGCCCCCTTCATCACTTTACAACAACAATCACGGCTAATGAACCGCACCCTTTTGCCTTGAGTGCACCAAGAGATATCACATTCTTCTTCATCTTGGGGACATGCTTCACATCTTCCAAGACTCATTCGATCCCATCAAACATCCTGATGCGCACTATACTAAAACCCACCACCTTGCGAGCGTAGCCATCGCCCATAAACATCGATCCACCATCATACGCCATGTATATCATGAATGAATTTCGGTAAGGACAAACGTGACATGAAGCCCCTGAATCCAGGATCCACTCTTTACTGTGAGATCCCTTGCTGAAGACAGTTAAAACTTCACAAATATCGCCACCGTCCTTTACGGTATTAGCTCCCTCTCCAGAAGAATTTTCATACTTCTCTTGCTTCAAGTTGTGATTCTAACAATCTCCTCTCATGTGGCCTTCCTGACCAGAACTGCATATTGGCTTTCCCTTTGCCATTGACTTTAAATCTTGATTTAGAATATCTCCCACCATGCTCAGAATTTTTTTCCCTCATAATCAGTGCCTCTGAGGAAGAACAAGAACGCACATCACCACTTTTCTTTCTTATCACCTTTGATTAGAGGCTGAGATAATGGTCTCAACATTAATGGTCTCTCTCCTTATGCACAAAGAGTCCTTGAATGACTCATATGAATTTGGAAGAGAATTCAGTAGGATGCATGCTTGATATTTATACTTCATCAGCTCATCTATCTCCACCAACTTGCAAACCAGTTAATTGAACGTGCATAAATGGTCTTCCATATCTGCCCCCTCCGCTATCCTCAAGGTGAACAACAGCATCAACAAATACATCTGATTCCTTAGAGATTTCTTGGCATAGACCTTCTCTAACTTCGCCACCGTATCAGTCACAGTCTTCTCCTTCATGACATTATAGAGGACATCATCCGTTAGGCATAACAGGATCGAGGTTTTGGCATTCTTGTCAAGCTTCGTCCACTCATCCTCTTTCATAGCCTCGGGTCACTTTCCAAGAGCTTCATTAAGCCCTTGCTGAACTAGGATGGATTCAATCTTCACCTTCCATAGTTCAAAGTTATTTTTGCCAGAGAACTTCTCTACTTCGAACCATGTGCTTGATCCCATGTTCTCGTCTCAGATCCGAATTCTACTTCACCCCAACTTTAGCTTTGATACCACTTGTTGGGAATAACGACGCTGGCAGTGGAAGCGGAAGCCGAACAACACTACATAGCAAAATATACGATCAAACGAGCAACACCATGCAATCAATCACACAAGCATTCAACCATAAGAGATAATCCAATTTTATATGGAAAACCCCCTCAATGGATAAAAAACCACGGCACAAAGCGATCCACTATGATTAAGAAGATTACAGAAATTAACAGCTCACATGCAAGAAAAAAACAGAGAAAACCCAAGCTCTCTCTCTCTCTCTCTCTCTCTCTCTCAAAACACTCTCCCCTCTTCCTAATCTACTCAGGAAACGTTGGACACCTTAGGATACCATTTAAGTCTGGATACATGCCATATATATAGCAAACAACCCAAAAATAGAAATGTCTTACGCAGATCCACGTAACTGCATAAGAAACCGCGTACACGTCGGACCCCATGGCCGACCGGTCGGAAAGGTCAAAAACAGTCCAAAGGAGAAAAGCTACTATTCTATACGTCTGCCTCAAACACCCGATCGATCATGATCGGTAAGCCCCCCCACTGTCCGACTGGTCATGACTGGTCGTTGACAGTCCAGGGCCAATTGCAGCAGACCGTTTGGAGGCTCTTCCAATAGGATGAGGGTCGAATATTGCAATATATGCATCTGGTATCCAACTTAGACATCAGATGTGAATATGGATAGTGTCTAAAGAAGTCAGCTACAGGCCGGATATAGATATTATCGAAAGAAGTCAGATATAGTCAGCTAATCAGATATCCTACTAATATCTAGTTAAAAATCTAAAAGAGATCAGTTAAATACCTTATAAAATTAACAAAAATGCTTATAAATATATAAACAATTTTAATCCAATAAAGTATTCCAAATATATAAATACACACACACACACACACAATTTCCATAACATGCTTAACCTAGAAAAAGACCACTGAGCATTTCAACTAAAACTCAAGGCCCATTTGCATGACGCTATAAGACCATATTTTTCTCATTTTCGTACTTGGCATGACTTGCCAATGGTTGCCTATGGCACATTCAATTGACAGTTTGGATCCTCCACTCATTTATGGTAATTGGTGATCAATTTATTTATTTTTTTATTTTATTTTATTTTATTTTATTTTTTACCAAAAAGATAGGAGCACACCACCTGTAACTTTATTAATAATCTAAAAGAGATGTACAACTATTTGAGTGGGCTCCAAAAAAACATAAACATATTGACCCACCAAAAGCATCATCAATAAATACGGGCCAAAACAGAATCAAAATAAAGCCACGAGGCAATCACACACCAAACCTTGCTGCTATTTTTTTTTTCCCATCTCGACACAGTCATTTCCATCGAAAAAACCTCCCAAGCTTACATTACAGTTGCAGCCCATCGGGTGGCCTGTAATTGCTCTCAAAATTCAGAATAGCTCTCAGAAAAAAGCGGCCACCTGCTACTGTTTGATGATCTCTTTTATTAAAAAAAATTGCTGAGCTCTTTTTCGAAGAGTAAGTTCACTTCTGATAGATGATGAAGAAAAATGATAATTTGGTGTCTACCAAACAGGCCGTATGCTATCAATTTCGATAAAAGATAACTAATAGCAATATTCACCTTAACCACATCATCGTGCATGTCCATGCCATTCAACACTGCAGAATTTGGCATATTATATACTAGTATTAAATATTTTAGTTAAAAATATTATTAATTGAGTATATTATGAAAAGGTATATTTGCATAATCGAGGAGCAGATACGGATATGGTAACATGCATATCCCACTTGCTTAGAAGTTGGATATTTAGATAATTGGGTGTGTGTGTCTATATATATATATATATATATATATATATATATATATATAGCACTATTCCGTGACTTTTACCTGAACTTTCTAACATATGAGCCTTTCATTGCAGGAGCATTTGCTGATCTGCCATTTTTTTTTTTAAGAAATATATATATTTCACCGGGGCAGAGGCAAAAAAGAAACAGATTTCGGGTGGCCCTGGAACAAAAAAACCTAAAAGATACAGATTGCTGATTTGCCATTTAGCTCTTAGTTTTTAACTATCAACCACTAACTAAAGAACTGGATTCGTCCAATCATTACAGTTATTGCTCCATGGCCCATTTATCATTGGGATTAGAACTAACGGTTCTCATCTCATCCATTCATGTCACGTGTTCAGAATGACATAAAGTCACGGAAAATGCCGTTGCTCCTTGGGGCATTGGGAATACACTCTCACTACCGGTATTCGTCCCTGAGAGCTAATTTGGTGCGGCCTGACGCAAAGATATACCGGTGCCTGAGGCTGTGTGGAGCCCATAGAAATGTCCATGAATCATCCATTCCGTCCATCTTTTTTGAAAGACCACAATAAGACTTGGTTCTAAAAATAAGGCATATCCAAAACTCAGGTGAGCTACACCAACAAAACAGTGGGAACAGAAACTTCCACTACTGAAACCTTTCTGGATCTGTCCATGATGTTTATAAACCATCAAAACCGTTCATGGGTTAAACTCTAAGAACAAATATTATCCTGATACAAAACTTCTGTAACCCCAGGGGTTCAATCCCCAGTGTTTCGTGTAGTATGGCCCACATGAGTTTTGGATCTACCTGATTTTTAGAATCCTGTTTTATTGTGGTCTTTCAAACAATATGGAGGGAGTGGATTTGTCACATACATATCTGTGAGCCCCACACAGCCACAGGCATTCCGCTTCCAAGTCCAAAGACACCTACAGAAAGATTTGTGTGCTTTCATAGGCATGATGTTTTAAAAGAAAAAGGTCGCTTGTGACCATTCAATCCCTCCTTTAGCCAATCTAAACCAGCTCCATCAAGTAGGTGAATTCAAATGAATTGAATGTTACAGATATTGAGCACAAAAAATCACTGAAATACTCCAAATCACTTATCTTCTACCCATGGATTCTTGCAAAGTCGGATTTCCTTATAAATTGGGTCAGATCATTGCTGATATGAATGTATGATTTCTTTCTTTGTATTTTAATTTAATTATTATATTCATGTAATTTAAAAGCTATACATGAATCATTACCTACAAGTCATTTTTCTATATAGAGGCATATTCGAATTCTGACCCAGGCTCCACTGATTTCATGAGATCACTTGCATTCACATCCGTTATCTAATCTGTATACAGGATTTCGATTCTCTTATTTGAGTGTGTATAGACACAAAGATATGGCCAGTTGTAAAGTAATTATGAAGAACACAAGCAACCATGAAAATGTTGTTCAGTACAAGTCCTCCAATGGGTAGCTGCCTCGAAACACGTAAAAGAAAAGGGGTTCTACTACATTAGGGGGTACAAAAGAAAAAGGGTTTACGCTACAGTGGGTAGTGCAGCTTTAGTCCGCAGCATAAGCCCGCCGTTTGAAAGCGGATTGCCGGCAACACACGCCAGAGGGAATCCCTGTGGTATGATGTAGCCCAAGCTATGTGGAGCCCACTGTGATGTATGAGTTTTATCTATGCCATCCATCCATTCTGCCAGCTAATTTTAGGGCATGAGCCTAAAAAATTTATGCAGATCCAAAGCTCAGGTGGACCACACCATAGGAAAAGGTGTGCATTTAACGTCCATTGTTGAAAACTTCTTGGAAAATTTGAATCAAGTTTATAGTAGTGTTTTCCTTTCATCCAGGTCTTTAGGGCCTTGTAAATAGGCTGGATGGCAAATAAACGATCTCTGTGGCCCCAAAAAGGTTTCAATGGTATGCATTCAATCCTCACTGTTTTCAGTGTGGTCCACTTGACCTTTGGATTTGCATATTTTTTGGCTCATGTTCTAACATGAGCAGAAAAAACAGGTGGACGGGCGTGCATAATTACATACAACATGGTGGGTCCCGAAGAGCATGGGCCACGTACGTAGTGCCACAAGGATATCCCTGTGGCCAGTGCGGCAGCCAATCGGTTTCCCCGCCATTTCATGGACACCACATTGGAAGATCTATCAGTCAATCTAGACCCATTCGTCAATCTAAAATGTCTATATGGAGCAGATTTTATTTATTTATTTATTTTTTTAAGGTGAGAATAAAAAAATAAATAAATAAATAAACTAACTATCAGAGAAAAGGAAAGTAGAAGAAAAATTACAAGAAAATCAATTGGAAGAAAACATTACCGAACCCAAAACCTAAAAAAGAAAAGTAGAAAAACACTAGGGAGCCCAATATCTGTAGAACACCAAGAATCTAGAGACCACCCCTGTGGTTGAAGAAGCGGAACACTTCAAATAGTAGTTGTTTTGTTCAGTCCAAATTGCCTAAATTACCCCCAAAAGAAGAATAAGCAACTTCTTCTTACCCAAAGCACCTCCAGAGTCTCCTCTTTGATTTTGCATAGGATGAAAGAGGATTGCAAACTTCAGCTTTGGATACCCAAACTACTTCACCCAAAGTTGGATTACAAGCAACATGGAAGAAATGAATTTCTCACCAACTAGGGATTGTAAAAATCTCCAACAAAAACTTGGAGAAGATAATAAAAGAAACGGTGTTTTGGATAGACCTCACGAACCTAGATGCAAAGATTTTAGTACTAAAAGGATCTTAATTTTCTTCTTCTTCAAAAACCCCTTTGCAAATGCCTTGTTTTGTGTTCTTTTATCTTTTCTTTGTTCGCCAACCCCAAGTGCAAGGTTGCAATGTAGTAATAATCGATCGTGAGACCGAACCATCCTCAGGGATTTGAGATAAATCAATTCTAATTCTTCTAATAACTTCACATAGTAGAGATTCAGGAATTTAGAGATCTAGAACTAAGTAGAAATAGTAAGTAATTAAGAGAAAATCAGAGACTTAAGGGTAACTAGAGCATATCGATGATCCACTTGTAGTAGATCAATGTTAATTCATTCATCAATCAAATACACAATTGGAATCAAAGTCCTGTCTCTCATCCAATCGAAAGATATTGCATTTAAATACATAACAAACCAAACTTTAATCTGAACCTTCAATTCTAGTTCTATTGAAACATGAAGAAGATGACTTATATAACTTCGAATCATTAACCACATCCTTAGATAATGGCTAATTTAGGCTTTCTACAATCCAAATCTCATAAAAACATCATAATCATTTTTAGAAATCACAAGAAACTCATGTACTTAGCACACAAGCTCTCAAAATTATCTAAAAATACCGACTTTATTTAAACTAGAATTTAAAAATTCAAAACCATAGTTTAAAGTACTTGAATAAATAAATTAAGCATTAATCCTAACTACAAGCTTCACCTTTTAGCCCTAGTTAAGAGGTCTAGCCAATCAAAGAAATGATTAAACTAAAAAAAAAAAAAAAAAAACAAAAATACTAAGAATATGAAAAACCTTAAAACCAAAGTTGTAAAAGCTCCACTTTGATCCTCTCTACCTCTAGCATGTTTATGACTCTTTTATGATTATTTGAAATAAGGTTGGAGGTGTACTTTTATAGTAAAAACCACGCACCACCTTAAAATCTTCTGAAAATTGCATAACTGACGATGATTTCGATATGAACTTCGATATATCGAAACTACTTATTCGATAGATCGAATGATATGTCCAGAGAGTTTATGATTTTGCCACAAATTTCCTTGATATATTGAAATGGGATTTCAATATATCAAAATTCAAATCTTAATTAATCGAAAGAGCTTTGATATATTGATATTTATGTCCAAAGAGTTCAAACAGTCAGCTTATCTTTGATCTAACGAATTCGGTGTTTTGAAATATCGAGGACCTATCGAGCACCTATCGAACACCTATTGAAAATTGTTGTTTCTTTATTTTTTTAGTTTTTATTCCGGACTTCCTCCTATCTTCTTTGCTTGTTTCCTCCACCTCTTAGCTCTCTTCTAATGATCTTCAATGTGCTTCAAATTAGTCCCAATATCCTTATATTCATGAAGTTCTTCTCTCATTCTTTCAAACATAAAAACACTTATAAGATGGATTTTTTAACACTCAAACTATGCATAATGTGTAATGAATTTGGGGTTACAATATGCACATTTCAGAGCTTGACATTCTTGTAAAAATTCACCCCTAGTTCATCTCCTCTTCAGTTTAGCATGAGGTGGACTTTCCTCTCTTATTGGAGGTTTAATAATATCAGTGCGAAGGTGACGGGTTGTCTTCAGCCAGTCTTCCCATTCAGCCTCCGCACCTTGCTTGGGTGTTCTGTCTACTTCACCCTTAATAATAGCTTGGGTTATGGAGAGTGAGAGATCGTTTATCTTATCTATGAAGTCTTGGACTTGAGGAATCAGGGTCCTAAAGAAGGATTGATGGCTCAAAGAGGTTTTAACCTTCTTAGTATGATGCTTTACTAGGGTTGGTGATTGTTGTTCGCTCGTCTCAAGTGCAAGGTTGCGATGTAGTAATAATCTCAGTAAGACCGAGGTCGATCCATAGGAAAGGAGGTAAACAATTTAAACTACTATAATAACTAGAATCTTAAGAGGAGTTTATGAAATCAGTTTTAAACATGAAACAGGAAAATCTGATAATAAGGAATAACTAGAGCATCAAGGATCCACATATAGCTCTCATTGATGTATAATTCGCATAGGTTTCTCAATTACTCAAGTATAATCGAAATCAAATCCTATCTAGTCGGATTATAGAGCGGTTATATTATCAAAACAATCTATCACATGTGTTGTTCATCAACATGACTCCCTCAATTCAAGCTAGGACTTGAGCACACTCAATTGCATAAGTCAATCCACTATAAGAAATTTCATTTTTACCGACGAATGATTTTGTCGGTAATCAATAAAATTTCGTCGGGAAATCTTTTTCCCGACGAAATTTTTAGCGGCTAACATCGTCGCAGAAAGGCCGTGGGTAAAGGTTTTTACCGACGAAATTTTTTTTCGTAGGTAATAATAAAACCATTACCGACGAAAAAATTCGTCGGGAAAACATTTGAATTTTTGTCGGAAATAAAAATGATACGTCGGTGAAAAAACCTTTACCGACGAAATGTTTCGTAGGTAAAAACACGAGAAATTTTTTACCGACGAAATTTTTCGTCGGTAATAAACACTGGGAAAGTTTTACTGACGAAAGATATGAAGTTTCATAAAAAATGACATGAATGACATTATTATCAATCAATGCGCAATTAAATTTTACAAAGTAAAGATTTTTACCCATTGCTCACTGGCTCTAGGATGAACCCAAGATCCAGTCGCCTGCCGACAGTGAGTCCCTCTATAGAGGTCTACTGGTCCAGGCTCCTGGCCGGTGACGGAATCTTGCTGCGCAATCAAAAGGAAAAAAGACTTATAATAAATGCCAATCAAAATAATATATTAACTTAATAATCATCAATAATTTCTTACCATGTCGTAACGATGTCGTACAAATGACTTTGAACCAGCTACGTGGTTCACTTGTAACTTTTCCCTGTTCACAGAATTTATTCTACTCCTCTTCTGAACACATTATACAAAATACATTTCTATTAATTGCGAATTTAATTGCGAATTTAATTGTTACCTTAAGATATCGTACATGTAAATATTACCTGAAAAGCCTCCGACGAAAATCTCTCGCAGAGTATCTGCCAGTCGTCTGTAGTAACGTGTGGCGGTGCGGACAGTACGGCCTCATCGTGTGTCCTGCACCGCTTGTACCACTGGTGCAACTCTCCGCAGTACTCCTTGAACCGCTCTCTAATCATGTCATCGACGGCATGAGAAATGTAGGGAACATTCAAATCGAAGTCAAATTTATCCTACAGTTTCGTAAATAATAAATTAAGGCAATAAACTTATTAACAATAGGACTTAACCGTAAATGAACTTTCACAAAAGAAAATTTCAATTTACTAAACTCTACCTGAAGGCGCTGATGGATGAGCTGTCGCACATCATCTGTCACGTCAGTCCAACAGGGGGTGGTGGCGGGGATCAGAGATTGGCATAGGACACCGACCTCAAACGTAAACAGTCTAGCACTGTCTCCAACAGGTCTAAGGCAGTCCTGTGGGAACTCTACCGCCACCCTACCCTCACGCGTAAGTCGCTCTAAAACTAACCCACGCATGGGTCCACGTCCTCGTCGGCTGGTAGAAGATGCTGTTGCGAAAAGATATATGTAAGTAACAATATAAATAGAAATCACTAAATAAATGTCTAGACTTACATGCAGTACCCGGTGTATGCTGAACCGAAGGATCAGATGACTGTGATGCACCGTGCGACGTCGATGCTGTTTGCGTCGCATCACGGGTGGAAGGGGTAGATCCAGTGCGCGAACGACCTGATCTCCCACCTGGTGCCATGACTGAATATATCTGAAATACAAACTTATAAATTTAAACAATGTCAATGTAAGTTTATGAACATCATTGTAGAGTGAATTTGTGCTTATGCTTAGAGAGATGATAAAAATATGATTAAACCATTACACTATAATGCAAGCAGAATATAATAAAACCGTAAACAGAATATAAAAGTTGAAAAATTAATTACACATTGTCATTCTATATTAAATACATATATTTCATTGTAATACAAATCAACTTCGGATCAACTATCCAAAATACTCCCTACGTAAGTTATCGTACGCTGCAGATGTATATGTCAAGCTGTATGAAGCACTCGACATTGTTACAGCCAACATGCCAGTCACAATAGGAGAAATCTGATCTCTCGGGACTCCATTCAGATGTGCAAGTGATAATGTCGCATCTTCCATATGAAGTTTTCCGCGGTTATATTCCTCAATCAGGTCCAGAATTTCTTTGAGATTGTATAATATTTCATCTAAGTCATCGTCTTCCTCCCTACATTTCTCGACCAGACCAGGTATCTCTCTGGCCCTACCAGAAGAATATAGGGCCGGAAAGTCCATCCGCAACAGCTGATGAAGTATGCTGCGTGCTTTCGCTACGCTCCAGTTTGTGGAGGACATGATCAGAAAGTGACTTAACTGTAAATGTAGATTATAAACAAGTCAATTCAGGAAAAAAATCATGACTTGTAAAACATATATACATGTAATAATCAAATTAATCGAATTGAAAATTACATGTACATCTTGTATACATTTAATAATCGTCGTCTGAATCATTATCGCTTAGGACTCTTTCTTCTTTACCATCACTATCACTGATCAGAATTTCCTCTTCATCGTCTGCAACGTTGTCATCGATGAAAGCGCTATCATCTCTAACAATGTCATTTATGATTAAGGCATCAACATGATCAGGTGGCACATCATCTCTATTCAATTGCACCATATCAATATCAACATTTGGATCATTCCCTCTATCCCAAGATGACATGTCTTCTTGATATGCTTGTTCAACTGACGACGTTCTATTACGCTGTTAATGTCAGATTTTGTAACGAGATCCTCCGGCTTTTCTCCTTCGCTCCAGGAGGGATTTCCACCACCAGACCTGAAGCAAGACAGCGAATAAGGGTGGCTGGGGACCAGCCGTTAGCCCTCCGACGCTTAAGTTAGGCCACAGAAGAGAAGCCAAGCAAAACGGGACCAAGATTGAATGATGAGTACGTACCTCCTCTTCAATGGAGCCATCCCCTTATATAGATCTGAAACAATCCAATCTGTTACGTGAGATGTCGAAATCCCGTTGATGTCGCACACGATACTGAGAATCCGCTGATTTCGTGGGATAAGATCCTATCTTTTTAGTCAGATCCAACCCAATGATTTATTCCAACAATCACGCCCCTAGATGGTAATCCCTTGAAATCCGGCTGGTTCCGGCCGGAAGCCATAGTTGGAGTCATGGCCTCCGAAAAGGAAGGAGACGCCCGTAGTAAAGCTGCTCGCAGGTTAAAATGTGGTCGCGAGTCCAAGTACATATTTTGGGTGTAATATCTTTCAACGACTTGTGAGAAGGTCTGCTCGCGAATCTAGTTTTCCGTATTTGACCATCCATGACTCCAGACCAGATGATCTGGAGAGTCGAATGGGCGTTCCGTACTTGTCCAATATTCGACTCTCGATCAGATGATCTCGAGAGTCGAATGGGCGTCCCGCACTTGTCCAATATTCGACTCTCGATCAGATGATCTCGAGAGTCGAATGGGCGTCCCGCACTTGTCCAATATTTGACTCTCGATCAGATGATCTCGAGAGTCGAATGGACATTTCCACGTGAAATCTTATCTCCACCATTTTGCCTATAACAGATGCCCCCGAAGTCCTTGCCGCCAAGAATCCTTAAGGAAAGGACTTACTTGATGTCATGCGCGGCTGCCTCTTGCTTTCACCGAGACACACCGTACATGATTAGGCTGGAATTAATGAGCGCCAGCCTTTCCGCAGTCAGGAAATGAAGAGGCGCTCGCCACGTGTCCGAGTATTTAATGGGCGTGCCTGCTTGAGTGCTGTGCCGAACGAAAGATCGCCACGTGCTACCATATACGGCGGAATGATTGCCTATAAATATACGGAGTCCGCCATATCTTCTGATTTTCACAGAAATTTCAGAATCCTCCTTTGCTTTTTCCATCATCTTCCTCCGGAGCTCCTTGGTGTCTTCCTCGATCCCCTTTGGTGCTCTTTCTTTCCTTTTCCATTATTCTATTTCTTCTTCCTTTTTTTCTTTTTTGAATATCCCATGGCTTCTGAGGAGAGTACCGTTCCTTTAGGAGATGCTACCCCGGAATCCTCTGCTTCTAGTAACGCAAGGGTTCCGGCAGGTCAGTATACAGCGGCCGGATATCCCTCCATTCTATCGGAGAACCGGCTGCTGGAGTTACGGGAGAGTTTTTCGATCCCTGACTCAGTCGATCTCCGGTTACCCAGAGACGGAGAGACGCCAGACTCCCCTCCCCCAGGGTGTGTGGTCTTCTATGAGTATCAACTCATTCTGGGGGTTCGCCTTCCCCTCCATCCCTTCATCCGGGATGTACTTCGGTGTTATAAAATTGCCCCCGGGCAACTTATTGTGAATGAATGGAGGGTGGTCCTAAGCTCATTCGTCCTTTGGGCTCAGGCCGGGAACGGGGAGCTTACAGCTGATGAGTTCCTCCGCATGTTCCGCTTGAAGAAGGCACCCTCCAGCGAAGGCTGGTACTATCTATGTTATTGGCACCGGGATAACTTTGTGCTGGGGAAGCCCACATCGAATTATCCCGGCTGGAGGAAGCGTTGGTTTTACGCATCTGGAAATTGGGAATTTGCTTCTTCCAGGGGCCCAAGAGTAAATCGTTTTTTCTGTGAAGGTAGGCAGTCCCGCATTGTGATCCGTTTCTTCAATAAAAGGTTTTTGAGGTTTCTCCATCTGACCCCTGTTTGTGCTCGCAGGTATCCCGGCCTTGAGAAAACCGAACTTGAAAGGGGGGATCAACGAAAAAATCGTAAAGGTGTACAAGGTGCCTATTGGTGATAGGCACGTCGAGACTTGCTTGTCTCATCTGTTATAGGCAAAATGGTGGAGATAAGATTTCACGTGGAAATGTCCATTCGACTCTCGAGATCATCTGATCGAGAGTCGAATATTGGACAAGTGCGGGACGCCCATTCGACTCTCGAGATCATCTGATCGAGAGTCGAATATTGGACAAGTGCGGGACGCCCATTCGACTCTCGAGATCATCTGATCGAGAGTCGAATATTGGACAAGTACGGAACGCCCATTCGACTCTCCAGATCATCTGGTCTGGAGTCATGGATGGTCAAATACGGAAAACTAGATTCGCGAGCAGACCTTCTCACAAGTCGTTGAAAGATATTAAACCCAAAATATGTACTTGGACTCGCGACCACATTTTAACCTGCGAGCAGCTTTACTACGGGCGTCTCCTTCCTTTTCGGAGGCCATGACTCCAACTATGGCTTCCGGCCGGAACCAGCCGGATTTCAAGGGATTACCATCTAGGGGCGTGATTGTTGGAATAAATCATTGGGTTGGATCTGACTAAAAAGATAGGATCTTATCCCACGAAATCAGCGGATTCTCAGTATCGTGTGCGACATCAACGGGATTTCGACATCTCACGTAACAGATTGGATTGTTTCAGATCTATATAAGGGGATGGCTCCATTGAAGAGGAGGTACGTACTCATCATTCAATCTTGGTCCCGTTTTGCTTGGCTTCTCTTCTGTGGCCTAACTTAAGCGTCGGAGGGCTAACGGCTGGTCCCCAGCCACCCTTATTCGCTGTCTTGCTTCAGGTCTGGTGGTGGAAATCCCTCCTGGAGCGAAGGAGAAAAGCCGGAGGATCTCGTTACAAAATCTGACATTAACATACGCCAAATATGTTCCTGGGCTTTATTTTCTGCACCACGTGCCAAGAGCCGCCTAACTTGGTGTCAGCGAGGTAGAATACTTGTTCGGCTTGGCCGGCTATGATAAATGGGTCATCTTTAAACCACTTCCGAGATAAATTTACGCTCGTGAAGTAGTTATCAGTCTGTATTCCCAACTTTTTATTTCCAATGTCCCATCAATCGCATTTAAATAAGTACACCCGCTTTCTCATACAATAACTCAGCTCAATAATATCCGTCAAAATGCCATAAAAATCAATTTCAACCTCCTCATGTGTTCTCTTCACAACCACACTACTATTTTGTGTGGTCCTATATTTCTCACGCTCCTCAGTGTGGAACCGAATCCCGTTTACAATACAACCTGTATATCTAGATACACGTCTATCAGGGCCACACGCTAGTGAGTAGAGCGCATCAGACGCATCCGCAGACTTGCTAGCGCGCAACATCTTCATCTATCATCACGTACAGAATATAAATGTACATTTAGGCATTTAAAATTACGTGTAAATATTGTGCAATACAACAATATTGTAAGTGTGGTGAGATAGAAGGTAAATTAATCTTACGCGTTTTGCAAACCATTCTGAAAACAAATTCTGATGCATTCAATCATAATTTGTAGGGTATTGGGACTTCATCTCCTCGATGTGTTCGCTATACACAATTGGTACGTTGTAAGCAAGAAATTTTGAGATTAAAACTGTCTGTAGATATACAATTATGTGCGAAGACTTACTCCAAGTACGACTCTATTTCTTCACAGTTATGCAACACATACCACCGCGCCTTCACTTGATCTCGAGGGTCCATATTCCTGAAACGTCGGCGATCCTAAAGGACGGACGTTATGTGCGAATATAGATATGAGTCCTTGTTCATGCTCCTGCCCTGCATCGGCATTCCGATCTTCTCGGTTGAATCTAGTCTCTATGCCACGAAGATATATGGAGCAAAATGTCAGGCACTCATTATCAATGTACGCCTCAGCAATGGATCCCTCTGGACGTGCCTTATTCCTCACATATTGTTTTAATGTGTGAAGGTATCTGTACACAAAATCAATATGTTTAGGACATGAAAACATGGATATACGCAGTTTATAGAATGAATAAAAATTTATGATCATTGTTCTATCACCTTTCGATCGGATACATCCAACGATATTGTACTGGGCTTGCAAGCTTCGCTTCGTGCGGTAAGTGAATCGCTAGGTGTACCATGACATCGAAAAACGTAGGTGGAAATATTCTTTCAAGTTTGCAAAGGATTACGACAATATCCTTCTCTAGTCGTTTAATAACCTCTACATTCAAAGATTTCGAACACAAATCCTTAAAGAATATCCCCAACTCAATCAGCATAGCACTGACATCCTTGTTAAGGAATCCACCAATCGCAATCAGGTAGTAGACGTTGCAGAAGGACGTGACATTCATGACTTTTCATTCTTGTTACCTTACAGTCCGTAATGTTTACGCGCCGAGAGATATTCGATGCATACCTATCAGAAAATTTCACCTTGTTCAACCATTCACATACACGTTTTTTTCTCTAGTTTTGTCAATGTGTAGCAGGCTGCTGGTATAGTATATGAATTTTCATGTGGTTGCAAGTGCAACTCTTTCCTTAAACCCATTACTTGTAGATCCAATCGAGCCTTAAAACTGTCTTTTGTTTTCTTCTCTATGTTCATCAATGTTCCAAAGACATTGTCACATATATTCTTTTCAATATGCATGACATCTAAGTTGTATCGTAATTTCAGATGACTCCAATAAGGCAACTAAAAAAATGCTCTTCTTCCTCCAGTTGTACTCCAATACTGTACGTTTTCTCTTCTTCAAGTGCGGTGCCTTACCAAATCTAACTTCTTCAATGTTACTCAGTTGTTGTAACACATCTTCTGCAGATAGTTCTTTCGGTGGTGGCCTATGATCTTGTTTGCCATCAAAGATTACCGTCTTCCTGCGCCAACTATGATCCCTCGAAAGGAAGCGACGATGGCCCATATAACACGTTTTTTTACCATGCTTTTCGTGTTTGGGTCTAGGTTTACGTTAGGTGACTGGATTTAGGAATAGGTGTAGGTTTAGGTTAGGTGACATGAGTTTAGGATTAGGTTTAGGGCATAGGTTGAGATTTGCGGGTTCGGGATCGGGTTTCGGGTTTGCTTTTCATGTTTGGGTCTAGGTTTAGGTTAGGTGAATGGATTTAGGAATAGGTGTAGGTTTAGGTTAGGTGACATGAGTTTAGGATTAAGTTTAGGGCATAGGTTTGGATTTGCGGGTTCGGGATCGGGTTTCGGGTTTGGTTCTCGTGTTTGGGTAAAGGTTTAGGTTAGGTGAATGGATTTAGGAATAGGTGTAGGTTTAGGTGATTTGAGATTAGGATTAGGTTTCGGCATAGGTTGAGATTTTCGAGTTCGGGATTGGGTTTCGGGTTTGGTTTTCGTGTTTGGGTCTAGGTTTAGGTTAGGTGAATGGATTTAGGAATAGGTGTAGGTTTAGGTTAGGTGACATAAGTTTAGGATTAGGTTTAGGGCATAGGTTGAGATTTGCGGGTTCGGGATCTAGTTTCGGGTTTGCTTTTCGTGTTTGGCTCTAGGTTTAGGTTAGGTGAATGGATTTAGGAATAGGTATAGGTTTAGGTTAGGTGACATGAGTTTAGGATTAGGTTTAGGGCATAGGTTTGGATTTGCGGGTTTGGGATCGGGTTTCAGGTTTGGTTCTCATGTTTGGGTAAAGGTTTAGGTTAGGTGAATGTATTTAGGAATAGGTGTAGGTTTAGTTTAGGTGATTTGAGATTACGATTAGGTTTCGGCATAGGTTGAGATTTTCAGGTTCGGGATCGGGTTTCGGGTTTGGTTTTCGTGTTTGGGTCTAGGTTTAGGTTAGGTGAATGGATTTAGGAATAGGTGTAGGTTTAGTTTAGGTGATTTGATATTAGGATTAGGTTTCGGCATAGGTTGAGATTTTCGGGTTCGGGATCGGGTTTCGGTTTTGGTTTTCGTGTTTGGGTCTAGGTTTAGGTTAGGTGAATGGATTTAGGAATAGGTGTAGGTTTAGGTTAGGTGACATGAGTTTAGGATTAGGTTTAGGGCATAGGTTGAGATTTGTAGGTTCGGGATCTGGTTTCGGGTTTACTTTTCGTGTTTGGGTCTAGGTTTAGGTTAGGTGAATGGATTTAGGAATAGGTATATGTTTAGGTTAGGTGACATGAGTTTAGGATTAGGTTTAGGGCATAGGTTTGGATTTGCGGGTTCGGGATCAGGTTTCGGGTTTGGTTCTCGTGTTTGCGTAAAGGTTTAGGTTAGGTGAATGTATTTAGGAATAGGTTTAGGTTTAGTTTAGGTGATTTGAGATTAGGATTAGGTTTCGGCATAGGTTTAGATTTTTGGGTTCGGGATCGGGTTTCGGGTTTGGTTTTCGTGTTTGGGTCTAGGTTTAGGTTAGGTGAATGTATTTAGGAATTGATGTAGGTTTAGGTAGGTGATTTGAGATTAGGATTAGGTTTACGCATTGGTATATAGTTTCGGGTTCGGGATCGGGTTTAGGGTTAGGTTTTCGAGTTTGGGTCTAGCTTTAGAGTTAGATGAATTGAGTTTAGGTTTCGGTTTAGCCGTAGCTTATAGGTTTTAGTTTTAGGTTTATGGTTTCGGGTTTAGGGTGTAGGTCTTGGAGACTCAAGCAACTCAAGGATAGCTCCGACGCACATTCGGGTCTGCTCCACACAAAGCGGGCCTGTCCAAATGACCAGGCCACCCATATTGCTATCCATAGGAAATGGACAGCTTCATCATGGTCATAACAGCGGTTCCCACCTTCCAGGGACCCCCGGCTCAACACCCGGATAGCTCCGACGCACACCCGGATCTGCTCCATTAATTTCGAGCTAATACATAAACACGGGCCTTGTCCAAATGGCCAGGCCACCCATATTGCTGTCCATAGGAAATGGACAGCTTCATCATGGTCATAACAGCGGTTCCCACCTTCCAAGGACCCCCGCTCAACATCCGGATAGCTCCGACGCACATCCGTGTCTGCTCCATCAATTTCGAGGTAATACATAAACACGGGCCTGTCCAAATGGCCAGGCCACCCATATTGCTGTCCATAGGAAATGAACAGCTTCATCATGGTCACAACAGCGGTTCCCACCTTCCAGGGACCCCCGCTCAACACCCGGATAGCTCCGACGCACATCCGGGTCTGCTCCATTAATTTTGAGCTAATACATGAACACGGGCCTGTCCAAATGGCCAGGCCACCCATATTGCTGTCCATAGGAACAGGACAGCTTCAGCATGGTCACAACAGCGGTTCCCACCTTCCAGGGACCCCCGCTCAACATCAACATCAATCAACTACTCTTAATCACAGGTATCATGTTCATCATCTAATTTGCCACTAAATGATAATATAATAAAATCAGTCGCCCATCCAAGGATGGATAGATTGAAATGCTATCATTATTTCCATTTACATGCCCAAGCCTAAATTTCGACAGCATCTCCCCCTATCTCTCCAGATATATTTATCTTACATTTCATTTCCACGTCAACTATCCACACATTGTGTGGATTAAATTGACAATGGAATTAAACATAAGAAACATATCCAGAGAGAATAGGAGAGTTACCGCACGAAACTAATGACCCTACGCATGTAAATGACAAACAACGATAACATTCCAATCTATCCAACCTTGGACTGTCCAACAGGACAATTTGGCAGATTTCTATACCTCCAAAACACACTTTATCTATGCTCGGCAATATAGAAATCTCCAAATGGGCTAACTGATTCTATTATACTACCATTTGTGGACAAAAAATAATTATTAATAATAAGCCAAATACATCCACAACATACATATCCACATAAATCAACCACGGATAGCTCCGACGCACATCCGAGTTTGCTCCATCAATTCTAGATACACAAGCACATGAAAATGGCAGAATCATCAACACCATGAATCAAGTTTAATCAAATATCTAATGACTATTTTGTGAACAAATAAGTATGGGCAGGCCCACCATGGGAATCGGATTGCGTGCGGAGTGTAGAGTAAACTCAGTTGGGCCCACCTAGAATGTATGTGATTTATCTATTCCGTCCTTATGTTTTTCCACCTCATTTTAGTGGTTGAGCCCTAAAATTTAAGCATATCCAACTCTCAAGTGGACCATGCCATGGGAAACAGTGGGAATAATGATTTCCACCATTCCCAGGCCCTACAGTGATCTTTATTTGTCATCCAACCTGTTCATAAGATCACATGGATATGGATGAGGGAAAACACAAATATCAGCTTCATCCAAAACTTCTGTGTCCTCCAAGAATTTTTCAATGATAGACATTCAGTTCACACTTGTGGTGTGGTCCACTTTAGATTTTGATATGCTTCATTTTTGGGCACCATACCTAAAATTTCCTGCTAAGATGGATGGACGGAGTGGATAAAATACGTAAATCACTGTGGGCCCCACAGAGTTTACTCCACACAAATATATGCTTGATCCAAAACAGTGGACAGTGAGGGTGGGCCCCACGGGCAGTGGACAGCGACGGTGGGCCCCACATTTATTATATATCATGATTTTTTTAATTTGTAAATCACAAATTTGGAATTTAAATTTTAAAATCCCTAATTAAGGAAGGAATTAGGGGATTTTAATTTCGAAATCCCTAATTAGGGATTTACTAAATTAGTGGGCCCCACCAAATAGTGGACAGCTAAGGCGAACCCCACGCACATGCAATGGACAGCGATAGCGACGGTGGGACCCACATGCAATGGACAGCAATGGTGGGACCCACATGCACTGGACAGCGATGGTGCATGGGACCCACATGCTTTGGATTTTGGCAGTGGGCCCCACAATGAACAACGAGGAGAGAGAGAGAGAGAGAGAGAGAGAGAGAGAGAGAGGAAATGAAGGAAGAAGGAAGGGGGAGACGGTTACCGGCGGAGGCGGCGGCGTACGGTGGCTGGTGGAGGCACGTGCCTACCAGCGTCGGTAGTCGGCTGGGGGGAGGTGGTCAGCTTACGCGGGTGGCCGCCGGTGACGGTGACGGCTAGTGGTCGGCAGTGAGGGAGATAATCAGAAGGGTGGGCCGTGAGAGAGAGAGAGAGAGAGAGAGAGAGAGAGAGAGCGCGAGAGAGAGTGAGAGAGCGACAGAGAGAAAAGAGGGCCGATTGGGTAACTTAAAAAACAGATTTTTACCGACGAAAATTTTCGTCGGTAAAAGTCGAAGATTTCGTCGGTAAAAGTCATTATAAAAACTTTTACCGACGAACATTTTCGTCGGTAAAAGTCATCTCTTTTCTTGGCGGGAATCACACATTACACATTATTACCGACAGGCAACATTCGTCGGGAAAAGTTTCACTTTTACCGACGAAAAGTTTCGTCGGTAAAAGTAAAATTTTCTACTTTAATTTTTAGCGACAGGTATCTTCGTCGGCAATAAACTTTTTACCGACGAAATTATAATTTCGTCGGTAAAAGTGTATGGCGGGAAGCAAATCCGGCGGTGGCGGGAAGCTGGAGTGATTTTTACCGACGATTTTCTCTATTTCGTCGGGAAAAATGATTTTTCCCAACGAAAATAATTTCGTCGGTAATACGTTCGTCGGTAAAAAGCCGTTCTCTTGTAGTGATCCTAGTTTCAATAGATTAAGATCACAACTATGATAATCATCAAACCCTATCACAAAGTTTAATTAATACCATGGTTTGAACTTGATTCAAATCAAATAAACACCCAATACATATTTTAGAATTTCTGAAAAGATAGAACTTTGTTTTGAAGTTCCCACATGAAGGTCCAAGTTCTAGAGCGTCTTGAATCCAATTCCTCAGAGCGTATAAGTCTAGATCTTTGCAAAACAAGTAAGAAACTAATGTAATTCTTCCAAACATCCATGAGTCATCATAAGATTAAGAAAAACTACTTAGAACTTTAATCAAACTTAAGCAAAATCATTGTTCAACATTAAATTCAAACTTGAAACTTTAAAGACGAATTAAACCATATAAGAAAACTATAAGGTTCACCTCTTAGTTCTAGCTAAGAGGTTAGCTAATAAAAAACATATTAAAAACTAGAACTAGAACTAAGAAAATGAAGAAAAACTCGATATAGGAGGCTAGGACTTGAACTCCTAGCTCCCCACGTCCTTGCTTGATTTGGAAGAGAGGAGAGCACCTTCTTTTATAATGCAGCAATAGTACAGCAACATAACAGGTTTTGTTTCGCTTAGTGTGGCTTAACCAATGATCGGATTGCCTTCAAATTTGATTTGTAGCTTCCTTGTAATGTGATCTTTCTCATAGATGATTTAGATTTTCAAGATTATCTTCTGAATGGCCCACCAATCAGATCAGTAACCGCCTCTCAAAATCACACAATTCGAGTACCTTCAGAACCAGTCATCTTGCTTTCAACGCTACGGAGTGTATAGAGGTCGGATTGATTTCAAATTTTGAACATTGGTAGAAAAATTCATCCTCTACATGATAGATGAATTAGATTGTCCAAAATAATTTCAAAATGTGGTCCAAAAAGTAGAACAGTAGGGCTTTTTATAAAATCTGCGCAGTTGGAATCTCTCTAGATGGTTCATGTTTCTTCAACTGGTGCTAATCAAACCACACATCCTTTTGACCTGAAACTTTTTGGTTATTCATATGTAGATGTGGTCTAAAAGATGGTTAGAGTAGATTCTTCATATCATCAATGATGGGCCACCTGGACAGGCCCAGAGTTGAGTAGGTGGAATCTGGAAACTTTCTCGACAATTCATATTGTTTTGGCTGCCACGGTCAATTCGTACCTCCGATCGAACGAAACCACTTGGGTTATTTTCGCGTCGAGCTCCTCTTCGACATGGACATGTTAGATTTCCAAATATCATCAAGATGGGCCCTACGAACTTGGCCAAAAAACTAAAAATGGGACTGCTTCTATTTGAAATTTGACTTCTGAAATTGCATGGCCGACCTGTCAGCCGATCGGCCAAATGGACCACAGGTGGGCCTTTTTAAAATTAGTCACGAGAATTTGTTGTTTCTGGAGGGTTTGGCTGGCCGATCGGTGGGCATGAAAAATGTGATTTTTTTAGTTTTTCTTCCTCCATTGCATTGCATCTTTCCTCAATCTCTTATCCTTTATTTCTTTGATCTTCAAGGCATGTAAGAAGAGCTTCTAAACATCATAATGATGAAGTCTCTCTTTTATTCCTACAACCATAAAACTATGCATTAGATTAGTCTTTAAACTATGAAAATCATGCATAATGTGTGATAATTGGGATTAGAATATGCATCATTCAGAGCTCAACAATTGTAAAGGGCGACGAGGTGTCTTGGTTGATTGTGCTTGACTCCTTGTTTGGCATGCAGGGTTAGAAGGAGTTTCGGGAGTCATCTTTGATTTAACCATTATTGGTCTACAAAGAAAAGAAAGCAAGAGTTAGAAAAGGGTTCAAAAGTTTTGAAAGCGAGACCAAGTTTTGAAAAGATAGATGGACTTTTACTTAGAAAAAGGACTTTACACAAGAAATTTGGCTTTACGTGGGAAAAAGAGGTTTGTATGATTTCAATCAGAGGTTTAGGCAGGTTCCGACAATTTAATATTTTTCACCGACGTGAATGAGGGTTTGTGTGGTCATGCAAAGAAGACTCAACGAAGCAAGGTTCCAGAGCTTGGAGAGAAGTGAGAAGTGAACAGAGTGTGGGGTTTATATATGGTCCAGGACCCAACTGGCTTTTTGTAGAACCCAATCACGCAAAGTGAAAATTTTGCGCAAAGTCGAAAATTCATGAGACATGAGCGCACAAAGAAGAAAGAGCATCGATCTGTCTTTAATAATTTACTTAAGACATAAATAATCAAAGAGGATCGAGGGGGCATCTGTTGAGACATAAAAAATGTTAGAAAGACAGTTTTGCAAGACTACGCAAAGCCCATATAAGGGTTTGTGTGACCTCATCACAAAAGGTCAGTTTTTCCTTTATGCATAGAAGAGCAGAAATCACTTGAATAGTGGTAGAAGTGCTTGATTGCATAAAGGTCACATTTGAGTTTGCACGATCGTGCAAAGGTGCCTAATAAAGGGTTTACACGACCGCGTGAAGCTACGGAATGTTGGGTTTGTGCGACCGTGCAAAGTGTTACATTTCCACAGAAAAGCTTTTCACACGTGTGTCGGGCTATAAGTACCCCCTAAGTCATCTCATTTGTACATTGAACAAGTTCAGGGCCTCCTTTGGAGAACTTATTGGTGAAGATTAAAGGTATTGAAGAAAACCAGTGTAACAACAGAAGGCTTTATGCGGTTGCATAAGGCTTTATGCGACTGCACAAAGTGTTTAAAACCTGTGCAAAGTGTCTAAAAGACGCACAAAGTGCTCAAAAGTTGCACAAAGAATTTCAAAACCCACATAGTCCTTTTTACTACTTCAGTGGAATACAAATAAGAGTCGAAATGCTGTCAAATTTTATTTTTAACTCATATATGAAGTTATATAAGTGAAGATATCTTACTTCAGAATCAAGGGATATAATTGAAGGAATGTAAATAGAATTCAAATGAATGAAAATTTTGATGACGAGCATATTTTATACACATTTTCTTTATCGTTTGTTGGGATATAAATATTAATAAAAACCCTTAAAACCTTAAACTAAAATAATACCGCATTTTAGATGTAAACACAACAGTAACCTACGATCCCTCTGTGGATTCCTTCCCACAAGTAGTTGTTCCACCTATTCCTATACCTCTATCTGCGTCTTTGTCTCGGTCCATGTCTCATGTTTGTCTATTTGAATGCTCATCACCGCTAATTTCTCTAGTTCCTTGTATTCATCCTTACGGAACAAAGACCCTTCATCAAATCTAACATCCCGGCTCATAAGGATCTTCCGTGTGATACGATTATACCACTTGTATCCATTCAAACCATCACCATAACCCATAAAAAATATACTTTCTCACCCTTTGGTCTAGTTTACCTCTGTCAATTGACAATACATGGGAGTAAGCCCTACAACCAAATACTCGTAACCAAAACCTGTGCAAAGTGTCTAAAAGCCGCACAAAGTGCTCAAAAGTTACACAAAGGATTTCAAAACCCTCATAGTCATTTTTACTACTTCGGTGGAATACAAATAAGAGTCGAAATGCTATCAAAATTTATTTTTAACTCCTATATGAAGTTGTATAAGTGAACATATCTTGTTTCAAAATCAAGGGATATAATTAAATGAATGTAATAGAATTCAAATGAATGAAAAGTTTGATGACGAGCATATTTTCATACACATTTTCTTTGTTGGTTTTTAGGATTTAAATATTAAGAAAAGCCCTTGAAACCTTAAACTAAAATAATACCATATTTTGAATGTAAACACGATGGTAACCGGTGATCCCTCTATGGATTCCTTCCCACAAGTAGTTGTTCCACCTATTTCTGTACCTCTGTCTACATCTCTGTCTCGGTCCGTGTCTCATCTCTATCTATCTGAATATCCATCACCACTAATTTCTCTAGTTCCTTGTGTTCATCCTTACGGAACAAAGACCCTTTATTAAACCTAACATCCTAGCTCATAATGGTCTTCTGTGTGACAGGGTCATATAACCTATATCCATTCAAACCATCACCATAGCCCAAAAAAATACATTTTCTCACCATTTGGTCTAGTTTACCTCTATCAATTGACAATACATGGGAGTAAGACTCACAACCAAATACTCTTAGTCTTAAGTTTTCTACCTACTGACCACTCCACACTTCCTTTAAAAATTTACAATCTATATCCGTAGAAGGGGATCAATTCACCAACTAACAAGTCGTGTTAACGTCCTTAGTCCACATTTCCTTACCTAACCAAGTATTACTTATCATGTTTTGGGCCCTTTACAAGAGAGTCTAATTCATCCCTTCAGCCAAACCGTTCTAGTCTGGTATGTGGCGCACTTGTTGTGCCTCATGATCCCTTCATCTTTGCTAAAAAGATTGAATTCTCTTGAAGTCAATTCCCCACCATTATCTATCTTCAAAACCTTCACCCTTTAGCCTGATTAATTTACCACCATTGCCTTCCAATGCTTGATTATTGCCATGAACTCCTGAATATCTTGACTGAATTGCAAATGATTCTTAGATAAAGTTGATTCAACATCCGCTATTATCTTATGCCAATCAGGAGCACCGACTAACTCCTCCTCCAATTCAGTCGCGGTCTCTTTTCGATGGGACAACTCTTTCTCCTGGGAATCCAGGGTATTCTTGTTAGTGCGAAGGTGAGATCGTATAACCTTTAAAGAAGTTTCCTCTTTATGCCTAAAGGCCTGGAGGGACGTGATCTAAGCCTGAAGAGAGTCAATTTGCTCAGCATAGGAAGTAATTGCACTAGCATGTTTCTTCTCTTGATTCGTCAATGGCTCATGCTTCGATTGATATCAAGAAATCAAGGAAGATTGTTGCTCAATTTCGTTTTGGAGAAGCGTCAATTCCTTATGCTTGCACTCTACCTCTGGAACGACCTTTGTATTCTTAGCATCGGATACATGTTGGATGGATTCGAAGAATTGTAGAATTGATTGCCTTAGTAGAGAGATGCCGATTTGGCATAGTTAGCCATAAACTCTAGTAGAGTTTAGGCATCATTCAAGTGATCCCATTGATTCTGATATCCAGCTAATGAAGCAACCCCATTAAGAGCTTTTATCATTGCATTCACCTTGAACTTGAGGAGGCTTCATATAGTTTGAATATCTAGAAGGAATTTAAGAGGATTCCTTTTAATGGAACAATTGAGATCGGGATCTGTCATATAAGAAAAAAAATGAATACACACATAAATAACAAAAGAGAAATGGGTAAAGTGCCTCAAGGTATACCAGCTGAGGGGACAGATGGTGGATTGTGAATGGATGCAGTCGAAGATTAAGCTACAGCATCCCCTTGTGGGTTGTTCAAAGTTGGCTCCTTAGCTGCAGAGCTAAAATCCATAGCAAGGGGCACCACGACTGGCTTTGTCACAGGAATGACCACCCTGGGGCCAGAAGGAGTACTTTGAAAGGTGATATTCTCATTAGTTCCCTGAACTACAGCAAAAATATCGGTAGTTTAATCAGTTACTAGGTCTGGTCCGGAAGGGGTAGTGCTTCCATCCTTGATGCACAAACAAGAGGCGTTAGCCTCCTTGGAAAATGACACCTCTGCAATGGTGGGAAGTGAATTGTGCTCAGGAGGTGAATGAAATGATTCTGGTACATGAAACGATTCCCCTATGATAAAATCCTTCATTGGAGAATAATTTTGCTAATAGAAAGGGGTGGAGGATGCATTCGGAGAATAGCGAAATGATTCATACAACGGCCCTGAGCCTTCTCCCGTAAAGATTGGTGGTAATGTCGAAGATTGACATTGGGGAGGGGTGATGTTATTAATTATTTGCACATCCCTATCTACTTTCTAGTTCTCTGGTTAGCTATCCTTCTCGGAGCCAGAGGAGGAGGAAGTATCATCATTATCATCCCCTCCACCAGCAGTGCTACTACTACCCCTGCTATTGGTACTGTTGTTGTTCCTACTACTTGCTCTACTGCTAGATGATGAAGACTCTGTAACTGCTACTTGCTTCTGCTTTTTAGAAGGACGAGCTTCGTTAAGAATTGCCTTTTGTTGACAAAATGAAGTGATCCGAATAGAGGTCTGTCGGGTTACAGGTTTAACAATTCTGTGGTGAGAGTCTAGGTGGTAACGAGTAAATCACCCCGCAGAGTATCTGATACACCCTCATTTCTGATAAAGCTTAAATGGTTGATAGGAGATTTGACTCTGATCTCCAGAGAAGGGACACGTGTCTCGGCAACAGGAGTCGGCGAAGGTAGACTAGTTGGAATGGGTGCCCTTTCAGTTGGTCCTGAGGGTTTTGTGGCTGGTGACTTCTTCTTATTATGCCTCTTCACTTTTTGCGGGGGTGCACCTCTGCGGTCATCACTAGCGATCCAACTGTCCAGAGTTTCAAATCCATTTATCTCTCTGATTGGCTCCTCCATTGATATAAAGAAGCATCCTTGACCTAGATCCTGGGATCTCTCTTCTTCTGCAAAATAGCCGATGCTATCAATTTTCTTATCACCCTGAAGTTGTGGTGGGGATATCCACACGGGGTGATCAACTGGGTAGCCATTACGAACTAAATGATATTAGTGAGTACACCACCGCATCCATGAATACAAATAGTGCACGCTCCGACCACAATCCAAAATGATGAAATAGGTGCCAGTGTTTCCAACCAAGAGCTGCTTCCAAATAAATACCCAATTATACGGGCCTACGCCATAACTTCTCATGATGCACGTAACTAGCTCCCTTGATTGGGGCATAGTTTGGTTGAACCCGAACTAACAACATAATCTACTTTGTAATACGGCTCATGTCAAAATTCATTACTCTCGCAAGGCGGTAATGTGATGGATATAATCGATATGAGGAAGCACCACTCCAAAATTGGAAGAGAATCGTCATCTACGGTGTTCTTGTCGTCGTTGATAGATGAAATAGGAAAATGGTTGAAGATGAATGCCTCAGTAGAATGAATCTTATCTATGAACCATGAGTATGTCTACTTTATCATTTTTTTCTCTTGGAAGAACCAAAGAGGAACATGCTCTGGATGGATGTACGAAAGATCTTTGACTGCGAACACCCATGGGAAGTATATTCCTAGCCACCCTGTTAGATAATGCCATGGAGCATAAGGTGAAGATACGCCAGTGGTGGGAGGATTTGAAAGTGAGTTGCTGCATCACCTAAGGCTCGGTACAATGAATAGGGGAGTGGTGGGGCTAAAGAGTATTTTTTGCCTTCCGCCATTGCACCTGCTGCTACTAAGACTATGGCCCTGACATTGTTTGAGCACTTCGAGCTTAAATATCACGATGTTCAACCAGAATGCTAGGAAACCACCTAGCTTAGAAGACTTAGAGAATTTTCCAATGTGGGGGATGGTCTTCCTTAGATTCATAAGGTTGGTGTTGTCATTTTTCAAAAATCTCATAGAAGAAGCATCTTATTTCAGTAAACAAGTTTTGGATATATATATATATATATATATATATATATATATATATATATATATATATATATAGACACACACACACAAACATAGAGAAAAATAATAAAAATAGGGAAAGGGGTTCAAAAATGTACTTCAACTCTCTAGAGAAATGGGCAATCCACTATTGAAGAAGGATCCGCCCTGGGTTTGGAAACTTAGCAAATTCGTCAAACAGAACTATAGTTGTTTTCGATAACGAAGCCTATCGAGTAGACAAATGAAATGATACAAATTCCTCGTTGGTTGGGACTAACGCATCGTAGTACGCTCCCATGATAGGCAATCCTGCCATTCTATGTAGATCCCACAGAAATATACTGACTTCACTTATGGGAAAATGGAAAGAGTTTGTGGTGGGGCACCAAAAGTTCATAAAACGCTTCAGTATTGTCACATCTTTGGAAAAGAAACTGGAAGTTGCTTCGATTACAACAAAAAGTCCAAGGTCAATCAACTGCCTTTGGTAGTTTTTCAAAACGGCAAAAGTCTAGTTCTTATAATGGCTGCGCTCAGTAAGGAATCCTCAAGGATGGAACTCCTTTTCCCATATTGTGTCGTCCTCAACAGGCATTGATCGGAAGTGCTGCCACAAGGTTTCATAAAATCTGGTTGTGTACATGACATGAGGATCATAACATGGCCTAAGAAAATACATGGGTCGAGCACGACCGGCCTGTTAATGGCATCCTTGTTTGGACATCCACCCTTCTAGAATATTATCTTCGTGTTTCATCCAACTTAAAGAGAAGAGTATACGGCTCTAATTCGCGACATCTGTGGGTTCTAAGTGAAGCATCAATTAGTGGAGATGAACTGTCAAGCCAATGATAGTAAGTTCATCTTTGTTCAGATTGCGGAAAGTGATGTTCTGTTGTTGTACAGATCTGACTGTCGTCCAGTAGTTCGGCAACTTGGTTTTCTTGTGTTTTGTAATTTTTCTGCTGTAAATGTTCGTTCTTGCTCTTCCTTCTCCTTTGCTTAGGACGAGAGGGAGGTGGACTGACATCTCTAGGTGGGACTTGGTCGTCGTCAGTGCTAACGTTGTTAGTGGTCCAGAGCCACTTAGCCCATTCGGATTGTCTCCCCTTACTTGGTGGTCTTTCGACTTCGCCCATAGCTATAATAATTTTGATATATGAAGAGAGTTTGCTTATCCTCTCTTAAAAGTTTAGTTCTGGAGAGTCGAGCTTGAAAACATACGGACGACTTACCACCACTTTAGATTTTTTAGGAGGGTGAATTATGGTAGAGGAAAAAGATTGAGGAGGACTGGCAGGGGCCAGACTTACAGTAGTTTGACTCATGGTTTGTCTTTGAGGAGTCAGGGTCTGAGATTGTGGACTCTGAATTCTCTTTAAGGGAGTTAAAGGTGGTGAAGATAGATAGCTAGATTGATGAGACGAGGAAAAGTCCTTGGCTAACTTCTTACAAGGAGGCATTATGATCTGACAAGTAGAAAGAAAAAGAGTTAGAATAGTAGACACTTCCAAGATATGCTAAGTCTTAAAGGGTAGAGCTTTGGGCTTTATTAGAAGTTTAAAGGTTTAAGGGGAGGTGTTAAGTACCCTTGATAAAGAGTTTGAGGACTTAGGAAAAATTTTGGCAGAGTATGGGTACTTAATTTTTTTTTTTTTAGTTAATATGACTATTTACATAGACTACGTGGAAGCAAAATCTTTTACGTGGGTCGCGTAAAAGGTTCATAGGGCAGCAAGGTTTCACCGAAGAAATACGAAGTGAAGAATAACAGGGGAGCCCGCCTTCTATAGTGTAGACACCCCACCTTCGGCTACACTGTTGGTAGAGATAGCTGGTTGAATGGAGGACCATACCCCCAAATCCTAAGTCCTAAACTCAGCCAAACTCACCCTTGTAAGCCCCATTCCATAGCCCAGTTCAAGCCTGAACCCAGTCAACCCAGTCCTAAACACCACCTTGAAAAACCCCCCATAAGAAAAGCCAGTCAAAAAAAAATCCTAAAAAGGTCAAATTCACTGAGTCAACCCGCTGAGTCAACCCGATGAGTTAACCCGCTGAGTCAACCCGCTGAGTCAACCCGTCGAGTCAACCCGTCGAGTCAAAACACCGAGTCAACCCGTCGAGTCAACCCGTCGAGTCAAACCACCGAGTCGACCCCCTGAGTCAACTCACTGAGTCGACCAACGAGTCCAGCAGCAGCCCTGAGGGAGCGACCGTACTCGCTGGAAACCGAGGAGCGGCCTGTACGGGCGGCCCATGGCAAGCCGCCCGGACAAAATTACGAGAGCTGCCACTCTCCGCTGCTATAAATACCCCCCTCCCCTTCTCATTTCAACATCCCTCCAAGTCCAGCCAGTCCGGGTGAGGTCCGAGACCTTCTCCACCCCTTAGCCCATTTTTCCACCAAGGAGAGCCCGAGTGAGAAGAGTCTAGCCCTGGTCCAGCCCAGCCTGACCACTGGTCCAAGCCTCCCAAGCCATCCAAATCTTGATCCAGCCACTCGAAGCCAACCCTTGCGACACCTCTGTCCACCCAACTACTCTTTTCCACCATCATCTCATTTGCATCTAGCATAAGTGCAACATTTACTTTTCTTCCAACCCCCCTGCTTCACTGCAAACACTTTGATTATTCAAACACACCGCATGCATATCGCATAAAGCACCTGTCAGTTCGAGCGTATGCTCTAGGCTTGCCCGTTGTTGGAACCTGCCCATCAGAAACTCTTACTGTTCAGACCTGCATTCACGTACATATCACTATAGACACTTTGAATATTCAAGCACACAGCATGCATCATCTCGCATAGCACCTGTCAGTTCGACTTCTCTAACGTTTCTACGGGGTCTAGCCGACTGTAGATTCGAAGTAACTGGCTAGTGGCGACTCTGGTCTTATATAAACTCATTTAAACATATCCAGCTTAACACGACAACCAAACGAAGCCCTCGAGAACGAGGCAAGCCAGTGGCACAAACGGCGATTTCGCACTCACGCATCCTCATCTCCTTCTTTTCCGAAAGGAAAGGGGAAGGGAGAAGAACGTCGTGTGGGAGCGCGGAAAAATCGGTGAGGGTCCACAGAATGGCGACTCCACTGGGGATGAGCTAGTCCCACTAGTCGTGATCCGACTTGAAAAACAGAATCCTTCCCGTACTTGAAAGTCACTAATCCTCATACAATCTCATCTGCATAGCATTCTACCCAGAACAAAAAAATATATATATATATATAGAAGATCCCAAAACCAAAACAAAAAAAAATAGAAAATCCCAAAACCCAAAAAGAGTAGAGTACAGTCCTCACCATTGCGCCTCCTCGGGCTCAACGTACACGGAGACAACTTCCCTACCGCAGTATAATCCGCACTCGGGCTCAGCAAGCCATGTCCGACCACGAAGAAGAAACTCATCACTTCCCTGCTCTTGAAATGACCGAAGCGCAACCTCCAGCGCAACAGCCTGTTGACAATACGCCAATCATACAAGAATTGGCACAAGGAATGAGAGCAATGCAAGAAATGCTCTTGTAATTCATGCAAGCACAAGCCACCGCAGCAGCCAACAATCAAGTTGGCCCAGTTCAGCAATCTCAGCAACCATGCCGGGTCCTCCCGGCCTCCAGTTCAAATCAAGCACAACCATCGGAGTCTGCCCAAGACTACCGACAGCAGCCATCTCAGCCCTTCGCTATGGGGCATCCTTCTCAATATCTTCCTGCGACGACAAGGCCATCTCAGAGCACTTCCGTTGCAGGAACATCCAGTCAGCTTCCAGTCAATCTTGCAAACAACAATCTCAGTAGATCTTAGCACGTCCCCGCCGATGGGACACCTTTTCAATTTCAGCACATCCCCGCCAATGGGATTTCAATTCAATCTCCAGCAGCAGGGACAGCACTGGCGAATGCCCACAATGGGGGTCAGTGTCAAGCCCACGTCAATCAGCGGACAGTGGCAAATACCCAACAAGGGGGTCACTTCCCAGCATCTCAGCCTCCTGCAAACAGGAGCACTTTTCAATTCCAGCACATCCTCGCCGATGGGGTTCCAGTTAATTTCCAGCAATCTTCAATTCAGCAAAATCCAGTTAATTTTCAGCAATCTTCAATTCAGCAAAATCCAGTCAATTTCCAGCAAGTTCCAGTTCAACCTTCAGTACAGTCTCCAGTTCAGTTACCATCATTTCATGCACAAGTTCATCAGAATCCAGTTCAGTCATCAAATCAATTTCAGCAACCCGCGGTTGCTTTTCAGCAAGCCCATAGGGTCGAAGACATCGACCACTATGCCGAAGAAGAACGTGCCTTACTCCAGGAGGCACCAGTCGCTCGAACAGATCACTCAGGACTGGACGAGTTGCGGGAGCAGTTCCAGATCTTGCAAAATCAGCTTCAGCGACAGCAAGGAATCGACTTACCTTCGACCAAGTTCAGAGACTTGTGTCCTTTCCCAGATGCTCAAGTACCTCAAAACTTTGAGGTACCAAAATTCAAGAGATACGATGGCAGCGGTTGTCCCACAACACATCTCAAGGCTTTCTGCGGGGAGCTGAGTGCAATCGCAGGAAATGAAGGGGCCCTTATTCGTTTGTTCCAAAAATCTCTGAAGGGCGATGCCCTAGATTGGTACACTTCATTGGACTGCCACCGCATCAGAACATGGGAACAGCTTTCCCAGGCTTTCGTCGACAGATTCGCGTACAATCTCAACATGGCACCCAGAAGAGCCGATCTCGCAGCTCTCAGGCAAAGGAGTGATGAAACACTATCAGCTTATGTGGGACGTTGGCGAGCTATGGCAGCCAGAATGCGGACACGACGATGAAGAACAAATCTCCATGATTGTTCATTCAACATATCCAGGCATATCCGGGTATCTCATCTCGCATCCATACGCGAACTTCTCGCAGCTAATCCGTGCTGGAGAGCAAGTCGAAGCAGGAATCCGTGCCGGGACGATTTCCCCATGGCCTCATCAAGTCACTCCAGTCAAGAGGAACAGAGTGGAAGGAAGACCTATCGGGCACGGGAATGGAAACCGCAGTGGTTCTCCTCCCCGCCCAACAGAGGTAAACAACATCAACACCACTGCTTAAGGAAATCAACATGCTCCCCCACAGGGACGTCAACAGTATCAGCAGAATCAAGTTCAGCATCATCCTCAGCGGTATCAGCCACAACCGAATCCTCAGCCACAACCACCTCGACAACAACAGCAGTTTAGGGGAAATGGCCAATACTCATACCAGAACAGGTAGAATTACAGGGAGTTCAGGAAGTTCACTCCACTCAGTCAACCACTTAGTCAAATCATGACTACGCTGGTACAAAAGTAGTTACTCACTCTGATGACACCTAGGCCTCCGCCTCATCCTCTGCCTCCAAACTACCGAGAAAATGAGTATTGTGCCTACCATCAAGGACGTGGCCACGCCACTGATCGATGCTATAATTTGAAAAATGCTATACAAGACCTAATTGATGACCGCAAGATCGTCATCTCGGTCCCTGAAACTTCTCCAGCAGCTTCCACCAACATCCTTCAGAATCCTCTGCCTCAGCATCCAACGGACCCTAGTTCGTCTCGTGGCCCTGCAGTCAATAGTATAGAAGAAGGGGACCATCTCGATCGCTTCTTCTCCCCCATCCAATCCATTCATGCTTACACCTATGGGCCGACAAATCCTCCTCCAGTCTTGCAAGGGGCAAGTCCCTTTCTTCCTTCAATCTCCGAGCCAGTAGTGCTCGAAGGAGCACCTCCATATGATATACCAGTTGTTCAAGGGGCACCTTACAACCATTCAAGCTGGGAACCAGTCGTCCTGGAAGGAGCACAATCATACATTGAGCCTACATACGAACCTGTCATCTTGCAAGGGGCAACTCCAGAACAATCCAATCCGCAATGGAAGGATTATACTCATCAACAGCAAGAGCCCGTTATCTTGGAAGGAGCTCCTCCATTTGAGCCAGTCATATTACAAGGGGCAAATCCCGGAGGCGTGTCAATCACACTACGACAGCTGGGACGAACAGAGAAACCTCCTGCCATATCAAGAGGACCGGTATTCATTCCATGGGAGCCTCCTGTCCCAGGAACAATCAAGCCAGGACCGCGACCTTATGTGGTCTATGAAGACAAGCCTCGATACTACCCCTTTAGCACAGGCAACAATGTAGTTCTCAAGGCAAAAGCTCCATACGAGGAAGATCTGGTACCCACACCAGCACCATTGCAAGAGCTGGTGGTCCTAGAAGGCAAAAGAGAGGAAAACTACAAAGAGGTTCCATGGCACTATCCAGAATGTGCGGAAGTGGGGAACATGAATCCCAATGGGCGTTGTATCCGAAGAGATAATCAGAACAGAGGGGATCCCAAATGCGCCCTTTCAGGCCTCGGCAACAAAAATGAAGCCGCATACGATGTGGCGAATCAGCTCAAGTCAATCCCTGCACAAATCTCAGTATGGGAGCTACTCTGCACATCTCGCATACACCGAGAAATGTTTGCCAAAACCTTGAGCGATGCTCATGTCTCCTCCGATACGACACCAGAAATGATAGCTTTGATGATTGGACAACTCCTGGCTCCGCGCGCCATCACCTTCACAGATAATGAGTTGCCACCAGAGGGATGTGATCATGGGCGATCCCTCAACATAGCCTTACGATATAAAGACCTCTGCGTCCCACTGGTCCTTATCGATAATGGCTCAAGCTTAAATGTCTGCCCACTCAAGACCGCGGAACGACTAGGAATCAGTCCTTCTTCATTTCGACCAAGCACCATATGCGTCAGAGCATTCGATAACACTCGTCGATCAGTAGAAGGGGAAGTCGACATAGAGGTACAGATAGGTCCGGAAGTCTCCACCATCACATTCCAAGTCCTGGATATATCAGCCTCTTTCAACATGTTGCTCGGACGATCGTGGCTGCACAAGCTTGGAGCTGTGCCATCAACCCTGCATCAACGAGTGAAGTATATCTGTGGAAATCAAGTGATCTCTATCCATGCAGAGAAGGAGCTCATCATTCCGTCCAATGCTGCTGCCACTGAACCAGACATCCCGGTCATCGATATCCAGCACTCTGAAGAAGACATCCCGTTTCATAGTTTCGAATTCGAGACTGTGAACTCTATCGCCAATCCAGAATCGATAAGGGTGGAACGTGTCTTTTCACCGGCAGAGCATCTGAGCCTCAAATACCGAATGAAGAATCACTTCAAATCCAGAAAGGTACCGCTGGTATATAACCAACGCAAGTGGGGACTCGGATATAGGGCAACCTTCATGGACAAAAGGAGGAAGAAATTTCGATGCTCGCCCATCCGATTCGTCAAGCCAGGAGAACCTTACAAAGATCCAGGAGGGAATCAACCGACTGCACTACACAAAGGCCTCCCGATGAGCCGTAGTTTGGGCCACATGGCCTCCCATTCGATGGGATCAGATTCTCGAACCATCTAAGCCTCCAGAAGAAGAAGGAAATGATGAAGATGAAGAAGAAAGTCAAATACAGCAGCTTCAGGACCAGGTTACCCTCACACCTGATCCCAACCAGGGGCACAACCTGCCCACGTCAGCATCAATCAACCAGGGGCACAACCTGCCCACTTCAATCAACTAGGGGCACAACCTGCCCACTTCAATCAACCAGGGGCACAACCTGCCCACTTCAATCAGCAAGGGGCACAACTTGCCCATCTCAGCACCAATTAGCAAGGGGCACGACTTGCCCATCTCTGCAAAGTCAACATCATCAATCATCAGCCAGGGGCAGAAGCAGCCCATCCATTGGACCAAGAAAGGGAAATGGCCAGCCCTAGATTGGTCTGATGTCCAGATTCCAAACTCATGTCTAGCTGTGGAACCAGACGAACTGCAATGCGAAGTAAGTGATCCGGGAGGGACTGAGTGCGACTCAGATCTCGAACCCGACCAGCGAGAAGTCATGGTCATTGGGCCAGACCATGATTCTTCGCCCAAAGCATCAACCCCCACCTCTTCAGGGGAGGAAGTGTGGGGTCCTGAATGGTCATCTGTTCCCCTAACTTTTGAATCAGCCAAAGAGCCATTTGAGGGCTCTGGCTTCCAAAAAAAAAAAACGCCTGTTTAAGCAGCGATCGGAACTTCGGAACAAGTTGGGATCAATCATGGTCTGCAATGCCCGCTTGTTCAAAGTCCCGTGAATTTCGAAAATCCAAAAAAATAAAAAACTTTCAAAAGCCAAAAACATCTAGTATTTCCATTTCAGAAAAATCTCAAAAACCAAAAAATATTTCTTTTCCTGCATTCAATAGTGTGCCAAGTTCGTCTAAAGAGTCGCATGAGTTTGAAGTCGAATCATATGATTTCGACATCGAATTAGACTTCGAGCTCATGGGTCTGGACGAAGCTCGGGATGAGGAAGATGATGATCTAGCTCTCGAACTAGAGGATCTCCTCAAAAAGTTCGAATCTAAAGCCAATGTTGTAGTCGATGATTTCGAGATAGTAAACTTGGGGACGCCTGAGATCCCTAGGGAAGTACGCATTGGAAAATCGTTGCCACCTGAGATGAAACAGAAAATGATAGAGTTCCTAGCTCTAAGATTGTCTAACTTCGCGTTCTCATATGAAGACATGCCGGGGCTCGATGAAGAGCTCATTGTACACCATCTGCCAACCAAGGCAGATATGAAGCCAGTGAAGCAGAAACTTCGAAGAATGAAGCCAGAATGGGCTCTGAAAGTCCGAGATGAAGTCATCAAACAGTACAACGCGGGATTCTTGGTAGTCTCCAACTACCCTGAATGGCTCGCCAACATCGTACCAGTACCAAAGAAGGACGGCAAGGTTCGAATGTGCATCGACTTCCGAGATCTCAACAAAGCCAGTCCTAAAGATGACTTCCCTTTGCCACATATCGACACTCTGGTCGACAACACTGCTGGATACAAGATCTTCTCATTCATGGACGGGTTCTCAGGTTACAATCAGATTAAGATGGCCGTCGAAGATCGTGAGAAGACAGCATTTATCACTCCCTGGGGAACCTTCTGTTACAGGGTGATGCCGTTCGGTCTGAAGAACGCAGGAGCAACATATCAGCGAGCAATGACAGCACTATTCCACGACATGATGAACAAAGAGCTCGAAGTATATGTGGACGACATGATCGTCAAATCTCGCACAATTGAAGGACACTTTGAAGATCTGAAGAAATTATTTAACAGATTAGAAAAGTACAAGCTCCATCTCAACCCTCAGAAATGTGTCTTCGATGCAATGGGAGGCAAACTCCTCGGCTTTATGGTGAGCGAGGATGGCATCAGGGTCGACGAGACCAAAACCAGAGCAATCATCGAGATGCCCCCTCCTAGAACAGAGAAAGAAATTCGTGGCTTCCTCGGCAGAATTCAATACATCAGTCGCTTCATCGCACAGCTCACACCTATCTGTGAGCCCATATTCAAGCTCCTTCGGAAGAACGTCCCAAAAGAATGGAATGATGATTGCCAAGTCGCCTTCGACCGCATTAAAAAGTATCTATGAATCCTCTAGTCCTAGTGCCGCCCACTCCTGGACGACCACTATTGTTATACATCTCGGTAGCAGCAGAAGCCATAGGCTGTGTCCTCGGTCAGCACGACGAGACCGGGAAGAAGGAACAAGCAATATACTATTTGAGTCGAAAGTTCACCGACTATGAGACCAAGTATTCCCCGATCGAGAAGACTTGCCTCGCCCTAGTCTGGGCAACTCAGCGACTCCGTCAATACATGATTGCATTCCCTATTCTCCTCCTCGCTCACATGGATCCGCTCAAGTACCTGTTCGAGAAGCCGGCACTCACTAGAAGGATAGCTAAATGGCATCTACTCTTGTCTGAGTTTGACATCACCTATGTCACTCAAAAGGCAATCAAGGGGTAGGCCCTCGCCGATCATCTTGCGGCTCACTCTCTCCTGGACTATCAGTCGATCAAGACGTTCTTTCCTGATGAAGATCTCTTGCTCATTGAAGAGGATGAAAAGAAGAAGAAAGATGAATGGACATTATTCTTCGACGGCGCAGCAAATTCTAAAGGGAGTGGTATTGGAGCAATCCTCTACTCTCCAGATGATGTCCCTATTCCTATCTCGAGGCGCATCGCATTCGAGTGCACCAACAACATGGCAGAGTATGAAGCATGCATCGCTGGCTTAAGGGAAGCCATAATCTTGGGCGTCAAGAAGCTACGAGTGTTTGGAGACTCACAGCTTATCATCAATCAGACCAATGGCGAATGGAAGACCAAAGATGAGAAGTTGATACCATATCATGTGTATCTTGACAATCTGATCGAAGAATTCAAGGAAATCACCTTCTCATACATGCCCAGAGCCAAGAACTAGTTCGCAGATGCTCTCGCCACGCTCGCATCAATGCTCGAGATCCCAAAAGGAGCTTCAGAATGGGAGCTCACAGTCGAAATTCAAGAAGAACCTGCTTTTTGCCTACAAATAGAAGAAGCCGAAGCTGTCCCTGACAAACCCTGGTATGCCGACATCAAGCAATATCTCGAAACCCAGGAGTATCCAGAGTCAGCAACAGCAACAGATCGCCGAACCATCCAGCGTTTGGCCGGCCAATTCACTATCAGTGGCGAAGTTCTCTACAAGCGGTCCGATAATCACATCCTCCTCCGATGCGTCGATGAAACAGAAGCTGCAAAGATCATGAAAGAAATACACGAAGGAATCTGTGGCCCTCACATGAATGGGCACATGATGGCAAAGAAGATTCTACGACTCGGCTACTATTGGCTCACCATGGAGACAGACTGTTGCCAGCACGTCAGAAAATGCTTCAAGTGTCAGGAGCATGCAAATCAAATCCATGCCCCATCATCAGAGTTATACAACCTGACCACCCCCTGGCCCTTCTCCATGTGGGGACTCGACATCATCGGCAAGATCAGTCCCAAAGCATCAAATGGTCACGAGTACATACTTGTGGCAGTCGACTACTTCACCAAGTGGGTAGAGGCAGCCTCCTACACCACAATTGCAGCATCTCAGGTGATCAAATTCATGAAGAACAACATCATATGCCGGTATGGAATCCCCAATGCCATCATCACAGATAATGGGACCCCGTTCGTCAACAAGAAGATGGATGACTTCCTCCGCAAGTTCAAGATCCAACGTCATCGATCAAGCCCCTACCGTCCCCAGATGAATGGTGGGGTAGAAGCCGCAAACAAGACAATCGTCAAGATACTTGAGAAGATGGTCGTGACCTATCGAGATTGGTCAGATATGCTCCCATATGCACTTTGGGCCTATCGAACGTCTGTACGGTCTGCTACGGGCGTTACTCCTTTCGAGCTTACTTACGGAATGGAAGCAGTCCTACCAGTCGAGGTGGAAATACCATCATTACGGGTATTACTAGAAAACGGAATTGAAGAAGGAGAATGGCAACGGGCCAGATTCGATCAGTTGCAGCTAGCAGATGAAAAGCGCATGCGTGCACTAAGTCATTCACAATGCTATCAGAAAAGGATCGCTCGGGCTTACAACAAGAGAGTCCGAAAAAGAAGTTTCAAGGTAGGCGACATGGTCATGAAGAAGATTCTACCGTCGCACCTTCCGGACCCCAGAGGAAAGTTCAAACCCTCGTGGGACGGGCCACTGATCATTAGAGAAGTACTTCCCGGAGGCGCCCTCCGACTCACCAGCATGAGAGGGGTGGATCTTCCTGAGCCAACCAACGCCGACAACGTGAAGATCTTTCACGGGTAAGTTATTTTGACCTTATCAAAGGTTACTTTAATAGAGCTGAAGTCAAGAGGTCGAAGCTAAGACCTCTGAGAAATCATTCCGTCCACCAACAAGTGTTTCAAATAAGGGGATTCAAAAAGAGAAACATACAAAAAAAAAGAGGGATTCAAAAGGAAAAGACAAAAAAAAGGGGGAGAGAAAAAGAATATAAAAAAAAAGAGAAAAAAAGAGAAAGAAAAAGGGAAGCCAAAGAAAGGCACTCAAGAAAAAAAATCAATCTAAGAAACACAGTCATCCATCCATTCATCTCAGAGGGGTCTTTAGCAAAGACCGACAGCTCTATTATCGTAACTCAGGATAAGGGCTGAAAGACTGCCATCGGCCGGCAACGACGGATTCCCGACCTCTAGCCGCCGCAGTTATCCAAGGATGCAGAAAAAGAAAAAGAAAAAAAAAAGAGAAAAAGAAAATGTGTGCCTAAACAAAGAGGGCGGAGTGAAAACCCGAAAGGGCGCTCCGAGTAAAAACAGTGGGCATACAGCGGACTTGGTGAAAACCTGAAAGGGCGCCAAGGGTAAAAACAGCATAGCTGCCAAGGGGCAGGCAAGACCAAATACCCGGGACGTGGTGAAAACCCGAAAGGGCGCCACGGGCAAAAATGACGGGAAAAAGCCGGCTGTGGTGAAAACTCGAAAGAGCACTGCAGGCAAAAATGGCTCAAAAAGAAAAAGAAAAAAAAGTAATAAAATAAAAGTGCAAGTACCAAGAAAGCAGACGGTTCAGAGCGGTTCAAGCAGTTACAGTTCAAGAACAAAAAGAAGCGCAGTCAGGAGCGAAGAGCTCTACAAACTCTGACAATCTCAGGAAGCAAGAGTTTCCATTGCCTACATCTCTAGGGAACCAAAGGATCAAGCAAGTCAAATCTTGAGACATAGGTCAAATCATTGACCGAGCCCCAGTTCTGATTCCTATATCCCGACACAAAGTCTAGAAACACTCACAAGACAACTCATGGCACAGTAGATTTTCAAACAGTTTTCTCTTTTTTAATTAGATGCATCATATTTCTTTTACACATATCATATCATCTTTTTCAAAAAATACAAAAAAATACATCATCATCAATCATACATGCAAAAAAGGAATGTGCAGGTGGCCAACACAATCAATCTCTACCCTCCTCCTCGGCCACATCAGGTGAGTCCTCTGACTCATAATGAAGTAATCTCGCTCTCAACCTACTCACCTCCATACGCAGGTAATGCACCTCATCGCGCTCAAGGGTACGGATCGCTGTCTCCTCATCAGACAACCTTCGATCGGCAGCCAATCTCCTCGACATCATCTCACAATGATACCGAAGTGTGGAGATCTCAGACAACAGATGGCCATGAGTGGCCAAAAGGAAGCCAGGATCGATAAAAGGGCGCTCCTCAAAAGGTTCATATGAACCAGATGAAGAGCCAGCATCTCCGAGGATATCCTGCTCATCCTCATCAACAGTCTGGTGCCAGCAAGGGATACGTCGGTACAAAGACTGCTCAGCAACCCAGTGCTGATATGGGGCGGTCGCCATCGAAAAAGTCCGTAGCTCAAATCCCAACAAAACAGCTGTCAAATAACTCGCCCAAGAACAATCAATCCGGGTCCTAAAGTCAGAGGATCTGGATGGAAGTACTCGACGCCCGATACCCGTAAAAGCGAAAAGAGGAACATCCTGCTCGTATCCAAACTGCTGCAGGAATCGGATGGGATGGTAAGAAAAGTAAGATCGAAAGCCTACCAACATCAGAGGAAGGCGATGTGCATCGCAAAGCACTGGAGGAAGTGAAAGCCAAGATGACTCCCAACGAACGTTCCAGTCACGAAGTTCAGCGAACATCCTGCGATATAAGGGCTCGCTCATCCTAGCTGTAGGCGGAAGGAACTCCATGATATAACGCATGATGTCAGAGCCCGGGGTGCCAGAAAGAGGTACAGGAACGGTCAGAGAAAGATGCTCCCATAACCAGACCTGATCACAAAAGAAGTTCAGCTAAAGCAAAGCAATCCCTAACAAAGCAAGAAGAAAAAGGGTGCAGAAAAGATACCTGAAGAAAGGCACAACAGCCGCGAAGAACACGAGTGCGGCCCAGGGCACAGTCAGTCAGCCCATTAAACAGCTCGGCCAAGATAAGAGAAATGATGCCCTGTCGTCAGATAGCTCGACTCATCACCTCAAAAAGCAAAGGAGTCTGGGATCTGCGCCATCCTGAGAACAGCACCTCAGCTATCAAGCAGAACATCAGTGCGTTCCGAGCAAAGGTAGAACCGGCCACACCCCAAGGACCCGAAAAAAGATCATACAGTAAGTCCAAGGAGAACACTACAGCATCCTGGCTGGCAGCTGCAGGATGAACAAGATAAGAAATCCCGAACCAGTTCTGCGGTGTAGCAGTCTTCGGCGATGTCTTCGGCGAAAAATACTGAGCATAATCCAAAGGAAGGCCTGTCAAGCAAGCAAGCTCCTCCAAAGAAGGGCCCATCTCCATATCGTTGAACGCAAACAAGTTCAACGAAGGGACCCAGTCAATCAAGGCAGCTCCAAACATCCTCCAATCAATATCAACTCTGGCCATATGGATCAGATCGCCAAAGCCATAAGACTCCAAATCTCGAATCTCATAAACTGACAAGCTGTCAAGCCAAGTAAGCAGTCGTGGCGAGCAAGAAGGACGAGGAAGCAGCTGACAAGTCCTCACGGGTACCCCCTCTAGCACAAAAGGCCCAGAAATCGAGGACAGCTCATCAAGGATCGGAAGGTCAACGGGCGAAGGAGAAGGAAAAGCTGGAACCTCTGCAAAATCGACAACCCCTGACCTGCCCTCAGTAACGGCTATGTCTGATATAGTCGAATCGCTGTCTGAAACTGTCATAATCTCAGCCGCATGAGAAGACTCGCCCACCTCATGAACAGAGCGCGCAAAGGACCGATGACCAAGGGAAGGACAATGCTCCCCATCAAAAGGACTGTCAGTGAAGATCACACCACACATCGTGACATCCTGGCTAATCTGACCGTCGAAGAATACATCTGAACCATCAAAAAGGGTCCCGGCAGCCCTGATCGAAGAATCAACGGTCAGATCTGGACCTGTGGCCCCCTCCAATAAGAAATCATGAATCCAATCATCATCCTGGCCGATCAAAGGGATCATCGAGGCATCTACACCGTCCATCATCAGGGGAACATCATCAATGATCACATCAAGTCCACCCAAAGAAATATACCGCACATCCTGGCCCTCATCCAGAGCATCCAAACCGTCAAAGGTACCATCTGAACCATCCATCCCATCCAAGCATGAGATCAACCCATCTATGTCCCTCATGGTCCTATCATCACCATCCATCACATCATCCATGGGGCCCACACTCAAGGGATGGATAGCTTCACCCATGTCCCACCTCATCATCCTATCCATACCATCCATTCCTCCCACAATCAAAGGCCCATTCAAATCAGAAATTTCAGCCATCCCACCATTAATGGGGCCATTCAAAGCTCCACCAACCACCAAGCTTAAATCTTCATTAATGCCCCCATTTAATGCTCCATCTCCACCATCAATCAAAGGCACCTCACCATCTTTAAAGCCTTCATCAATTGCTGCAACATGGGACCCACCAATCTCTCCCACAATGGCTCCCAAGCCATCATCAATGGCTGCCCAAGAGAGGACCAATAAAGAAAAAGACAAAAAGAGAAGGAAAGAAGGGACAAAAGGAATATTCATGGCTGCAATCGAACCCGGACGTGCAGGGAATGAGGAGACAGGGACAGTGGACAGAGGAGAGTGTCCGAACCAGAGCCAGCCCAGGCCGCTCAAGAGGCGAGCCTTGGGCGGCCTGCCCTGGGCCGCCCGTACGGACGCGGTTCCTCTCTCTCCGCGAGATTGGCTCCAGGGTTCTTGGTAGGTGAGGCTGACAGTCCACGTCAGCAGATGGCGCTCCATGGGCCGCCCAAGGCTCCGGTCCATTCCAGATTTTGACTGAGGCTGATCAAGATCATATAAAAGGTGCCCCACCGGTCCAATCACGAAGCAATGCGGCCAGAGCATGGCTGATCAAGTCAAAGAGAAGGAAAGGTGATCAAGTGGGGGCCACAAGCAATCCAAGCCATTCAAAGATCAGATCATCATGATCTAAACCATTGAGGGACCTACATGAGCCACCAAACAACAAGATCAAAGGGCTGATCATCAAAAGAAGGGCCAGAATCCAAGATCTAATCATCAAGTGGGCCCACAAAGCCAAATCAAGCGATCTGAGACGTTCAAGCCATCATCCACACCATGAGAAGCCTTCTTAGCCTCACAAGTCATCAAAAGAGGTGCCCCAAAGTAAAGCCAAGGTCTTAAGTGGGCCCACAGGGCCGAATCTATCAATCTGAACCATTCAAGGGCTAGATCATCAGGATCCAAACCATTGGAAAGCTTACACAAGTCATGGAGCAGCAAGATCAAAGGTTCGATCATAAAAAAGAAGGGCCAAAATCCAAGATCTAATCATCAAGTGGGCCCACAAGGCCTAAACAAGCAATCCGGACCGTTCAAGTCATCATCCATGCAGCTAAGCAGTCTCAAATCATGAAGGAACAAGTCAGAAGTCAGAGCATCCAAACATCATCAAAGAATTTGAAACAAGTCAAAGACTGTATATTCATTCAAAAAGAGCTTGATACAAAAGAAGATAAAAGCAAAAGTACAAGGCCATACAAAGCAGAGCACCCGAGCAGGCTACAAGTCGCCAACATAATCATCATCGTCCCTCCTCGCGTCCCGCTCCCGACGATAAAGATCCATCAAATGAGCAGTCACTGAACCTCCAGCATACCTGCGACGGCCACCTGGAACATAAAGCGAAGGAAGCAGAGGCCCCTGGCCGAACAGCAGATACCACTCATCATAATCACGATCCGGGATCGTGAAACGGAATCCGGGTTGGCCCACGAGAGCCTCAACTCTCTCATCAACCGGCATCCGAGCAGCTGGAGGAGGTGCAGAACAAGGGACCCGAGCCACCCCAGTGACTTGCCGAAGCAACCTCTCCCCCAGGTACCACTGAAAGGATTCAGCGTCGGAAAGCATGATACGGAGACATGAAGCATCGTATGCCTCCACACGCTGAGGGGTATAATAGAGAGGGAAACTGGCATATGGCATCCGAGCGAGCTGCAGCAGATGAGGTTACCACGATCAGTTACAATACAGCACGAGGGGTAGGGAAAGCAAGATACTTACGTCCTCGACAGTCAGCCCGTCTATGTCAGCACGCCAATTGTCCCCAGGAACTCGGGAGTTCCGCTGACGGTTTTGTTGGTGCCAGTACATGTGGCGATACTGAGAGGGCTCAACATCAGCCCTCATCCTCGGCGCGAGATGGGGAAAATGGTCATAAAAGCAAGTCTGGACAAAAGCACATCTAATGATCAGAGAGGGAAAGAAGGCGAAAGCCCTTCAAGGGAAAGAAGAAATACCTCAACAACAGGCCAGAAACCTGTGAAGGACCGGCTATGCCGACAGGTCTTGTCCAGACCCTGAAAGATACGGGTCAAGATAGCCCCATTCCAGTTATAGGGGTGATGAAGATCCTCGACTAAATGAAGAAATTTGGGGTCAACTCTCTCATTCGCATGGCAGAAAAGAAAGGATCCAAAAGCATAAGTAATCATGGCCCGTGCAAATGTGGAGGGCCTCTCGCTCCGTGGTAGGGATGACAGAAGCAAAACTGTTATAGAACCATCGCATCTTCACTTGATGGCCTTGGAATTCACCCTCGGGTGGGACATCACCAACAAGCCGTAGCCAGTCGGTGGAAGTGAGAGGAGCTAGGGAGCTAACTTGAGGAACAATTGTCCCATGAAACGGGAAGCCTATCTGCATATAAATGTCCAAGGGGGTTATCCCCCATTCTCCACAAGGGAGCTGAAAGGTGTGGGTCTCATCCCGCCACCGCTCGCAAAGGGCCGCGAGCATCATGCGGTTGGCATCATTATTGTGGACACGTAGGGTGAGGAGGCCAGCAAAAGGAGTACCATCCAGTACTCGTTCAAGCAAGGGCTGTGGATCCTTCATCCAGTCATCCCAGTGATCCCTAGTACCTCGACCCTTGATAGCGGGAAGAGGTTGATGCTCCATAGCTAAGGAACACATGTGGTCCCCTCGGCGGACGATGAAGGCGGGATCATCTTTGTCAATTACTCGGTGACCTCTGGTACCATCCGCCATTGAATCCTACAAGCTCGACAAGGTAAGTCCCTATCCCTTTACCCATTAAAATCCAAACTCTCATCCAAGAAACCCATGAGATTGGACTCACATTCAAATGCAAAATCTAAAGTCCAACTCCATGTATCACTTAGGATGTATGTTGGGCCCTTTGGAAAAAGTAAGGCCCACCTTAAAGAAGGTTACAAGGCATACCTTGGGCAAGAAAAAGTCCATCATCCAAGGACACATTTTGGACAACAAATGCACTCAAGTGCCATGAGATCAACAAAGGATAAGAATCCCACTTCACATGAGAAGTCCCTCGTCAAAGTCCATATGTGGCTAAGGATTGATCCACTTTCATGCTAAGGCCATGATTCTCACTTAAGATGTTCCCATCTTTTTACACATGTACATGGACAAGTGGGAGATAGAAAGGAAGTGGGGCCCCAAGACACTACGCCAAAATCGCATTTTTGCGACGGACCAAGTCCGTCGCAAATCTATATTAGCGACGGACTTGGTCCGTCGCATGGGCCGTCGCAGTTTACTATGTGGCAAATTTTCAACGACGGATTATGTCCGTCGCTTTTAAACGACGGATTACGTCCGTCGCTAAATTATGTAAAGCGACGGACTTAGCGACGGACAGCGGTCCGTCGTACGAAATTGTTGCGACGGACATCGGTCCGTCGTACAAAATTGTTGCCGCGTAAATTGGTCCGTCGTTAAATTTATGGGAAACATTTATTTAGGAATTTTAGCGACGGGTTAGGTCCGTCGCTAAATTTTCTGCACGCACACCTGCTACGTTTGAATTTATTTTTGAATCTATTGCACCTGATAGTCATCCAAATTATTTAAAACAAAAAAAAAATTAAAACCTAACAAATCATAATTATATCATATATGAAACTTAAAGTCCTTACATTTCTAGTGAAAAATAATATTAATATTTGTTACAAATCTACACATTGAAGTGAACCATTCTCCATAGAATGAGCAACTAGGCTTTATTTTGTTCCCAATATTGAAACCAATCTCTTGACCATACGTGAAGCTAGCCTTCATTTCTAATCTTTCCTTTGTAGCTACTTCCACCTCATACGTTAGCAAATCCATCAACTGGTCCACCTGCAAAATCCAGAATATAAAACATAAAGAGTATCAGTATTATAATGTAAGAACAAAAGTTATATGAAACATACATAATGTTTTCTTCACATATGTGATTAAGAATCAAAATCTTAATCGGGCTTTCCTTGATCTCCGTGTAGTGAATAAGATAATCATAAATTTGTATTTGAAGAAATTTCATTCTTAAAAATTTTAAACTGACATATTTTGTTATGCTTCTGCTGAAGAGCCCGATGGGAAAGAGTAGATGACATGACAGGTTAGAATGCAGCTCGCAATAGGTGTTCACTTCTGTAGAAGGAATTAATTGAAATCCACAAATCCGATGGTGTAGACAGCAATCAAATGGAGTTTTTCCTTGATCATCAAATTGCCAAAGTTGAACCACACATTCCTCTCTCTATGGTTGCTTGGAATTTTGTTCCTAGCATTTTATTTCCCATGAAAACCATTAACAAGTTAACAAATAATAATTAAAAAAAAAGGTTAACAACAATTTTGAATTAGAAATCTTAGATCATGTTAACGCTAATTATATACCAGAGAAGATTATTATTAACTAAAATAAGATGAACTTAATAATAGGCATCCACTGAACGGGGCTGATCTTGTTTCCTTTTTTTTTTCACTGAAGATACCTCTACCAGACAAGAGGCAATCATACTCGAGAGATCTGAAACATTCACTAAGTGAAACGCTTGAAGTATGGGCCTGCCTAAATTTTGGCCCATGACATTATAACTATTGATCCTAGCCATCTGACTAATTGCTAGGAAAGTAGATGGTTAAAAATCTAGAAGTAGTATGTAGCTTATGCTACATATGCTATGTAGCTTGCGCCTCACACTTCAGCGGGGTGCATGCGATGCTACACGCTATTCACTATTTAAAATGCTGCTTAGTGATTTGTTGGAGTACTGAAATATTGATGGTCAGTACAGAACAGAGAACAGGCAACAAGTCCTCTTGAATTTAATTCATAGATTCAATCAGTCATAGGGTATCATAGCTGGATTTTTTCTTTTCTTTTTTTGAAAGGCAACTAAAATTTCATTCAAGAGCTAAAAGAGAACATCATGACATGTGCACTAACAGATCAATAGCAGTAATCATAAAGATGATTCAACTTTTATTACAGATGATCAATACTCAAATAATTACAGATTACCAATACTCACTGTAATTACCAATCCTTCTCAAAAAAGAAAGAGAAGGATGAAAGAGCAAACATATCAATGTCTCATGAAATTTATGACCAGCAATTATAAAAAGAAATGTGCATCAAACTTGTGTTCCTCAACAAGCATATTTAAAAAAAAAAAAAAATCACACACACATACGCACACAAACAAATTCCTAACGCCATCAACATCGTAGCCTTGTACCAACAATTTAGCCTGGCTAAAGAACCTTCTTACAATAAATCCAAATAGCCAGGACAGGGAAATGATAAACATGGGTAGTGCAACCTGATGTAGAGGATTGTTCATGGATATGAGATGAACCATTGACTCCTCTAGTTGATTACCAGATATCACTTGTAAAACCCCTCTATTTCTCTTCCTACAAACACACGAGAACTTCTCCAAAGAATAAAAAAAAAATCTTTTTTTTTTTCTAATTTCAACAACCAAGAAAATACCCTCACACGTCTATATATAGGCTTTAGAAAAGAAGAAAGAAGAAGAAGAAACTAATGATATGGGAATTACCCAAAACGCCCTCACTTATGTACTACTTTGCTCAAATAGCTTTAGGCGAGGGTATTTTGATCTTTTACTCCGATGACAAACATATGGATTGATGGCAAGCAGATCACACTCACAGAATGCTGGTTTGTACCGCTGGTTCAGGCCAAGAATTGCATAATACCTATTTTGAAAAATTAAGCACTTCAGGCATTCGCAGAGGCTACTGAGAATTGAATAATTCATCCGACAAAGTGATCGTTTATCATTTCATGCAATCCATCTCAAACATCATCAGTTCTAGGTGAAATGGGTTGATCTTACTTCAATGACATTTTGCTGCAACAGTACAGAAACAAATCTCATGGTGGTTGAAATTCATTCAGGGTAATTTGAAATTCATAGAACAATATCTACCATAAACATGTATTACTCCTTTGGTCCAATTGTCACCCAAACACTAAAATCAATAAAATCTCTTCCTCTAGAAAAATCAGAAGGTGTTCTCACCAAGAAGAAGACTGAGTGCAGCACACATGTGAGCATATTTTCAGTCATCGGACCATGAATATTCCCTCTCCCAAAAATTAGGATGATCCATTCAAAATGTGGACTACAAGTGTATGTTCAATGTTGCAATTGATCAATTTGAGTTAACTGTCCATTTCTCAGCATACAGTCCACTTGATCGATGGACCAGCCAAATTTTTTGGCCCAAGCATCATCATAATAGGGCCCACCTAATGGAAGTAATGGATCTCCCACCCCTGCAAAGAGGCCTAGCAAGGCCCTTTCCTCTATGTCCATTTTTAGCATGAGCTACGATCTGATATGAATAATTACAGTGGGGAGTTATAAATGCAATTACAGATGATTGAGATGAATAATTACAGATGATCAATACTCAAATAATTACATGTTCTAGGAGTAACAAATGATCAATACTCAAATAATTACAGATTACCTTTGCAGCCATACAATGTTAAGAGAAAGGAGCTGCCTCTTGTTGAAAGATTTGAACCTGATGCTGAGCAGGAAGAAGCCCAGCAATCTTCCACTGTACCAGCAAATAAAAACAGAAGAATTAGCTTTTGACATGGCATTTGAAATTTGCACAAAAAGACCGTTTGGCTGGCAAATTTGCAAGAAGAGAAAAAGCCTTAGAGCATGTTTGGTAAACGCCTAAAAATGAGTTCATCTCATTTTAGTTGATTGTAATTGTGTATCAGTGATCATATTTCTTTTTGGCAAGGTTTTAAAAATAACCTTGATAACCAAGGATCCTGATCTCTACTACATGAATAATGTTGATAACCAATTATCTGATCTCTTAGGCATCTACCAAACATGACCTTAGCATATGGGTTTACATCTGTTTCTAACCCTTGGTATCAATCCCATTCAAACACGAGTTCAGCCCCAGCTCCTTTTCAATGCTCAGTACAAAAACCTCAGGATTTTAGTGTGCATAGTAGTAGAGGCCATGTTTCAGCTGACTGCACCACTGGTAACGATTGGCCCTCTCTGGATGGCCCATGCACCAAAAAACCTCCAGATGGGAAAAATCCTAATCCATCAATTTGCAGTCAGAAAAATAAATGGTTAGGAATAAACCAAAATGAGAGCAAAGGTTCCACAGTTAGAATCTTCCAATCTCAAACTGAAAACCCAAGAGTGCACAGTGGAGACATCAGCTGGAATATCGCATAAGATCTCTGCTCTATATAAGATGCATATATGTGTGTATGCAATAGGCTGATCTAAATGAACATAAGAGCAGATATATGCACATAAAGAGTTGCATCTACAAGAGTCCCATAATTTTCAATGATGGCTGCTAAGAAAAAGTTAATGGTACATGTGGTAGAGACCATTATCAGTTAGCAGTGGTACTCAGTAAAGCTAGCAGCTATTTCATGCTATCAGGAGTGCTAATATGCAGCTACAAGGATATCAGACCTATATCAGCTGCATAGATGAGAAAACCCGCGGTTGACCACATTGATTCTAATTTTCTTGACCTACATCGACTGCCAGATAAGAAGAAAACTATGGAAGACCAAATTGTTTTTTATGTTCTTTTAGCAGTGTTTTTTTATACCCATCTTTTGCTTAGCATTTTCCTGCATTCTTCTGCAAGGAAATTCTAGTTGGACTATATGACAAAGCTATGCGATCGACATTAAAATCATACAAAGGAAGACAGGAAACTGACATTGTGTTTTAATTCACTAGGGCAAATGGCACATCCAACGCAAGCTATTCTTCATCAATTTGCTCCCTGTTAGAACCTTTGAAAACTTTGAATCCTATAATTTTTCATATAAACACAATAAAAAAAATTTCAGCCTCATCCTATTCCTATATGAGCAGATTCATGAGCTGATTCAGTACTTCTTCAGTAAAATAAGTTTAAAACAGTGCACCATAAATAGGAGAGGCATCAGCAAAATTGATTTATTTCTTTCATCTAAAATCTAATAATTTGTGTATAGGTCATGGCCATTTCAAGAGCTACTAAAACAGCCATGGAGAACAAGTTCAAAATCTTCAGCATCATAAAATATAAGCAGCATTATGCATTATTCCATACTTTCAGAAGTACAATGAAAACCATCAAATCACATGCTAATATCAGGGACTGAAAGGCCTAAAGACAGAGGACCTGATGTGTGGAATGGCGCATTATGTAACTCTGTTGTCAATTGAATGTTCCCTTTATCTGAACGACACAGATCTGGTTCTTTTTGTTGGAGAGACACTGGTGGGAAATGATGCTGTGGATCAACTATCAAAGTTTAATCAGGTTTAATATTTGCTGCAAGTTTCTTGTACTCGTTTGTGCATCCTGTCCATTTGATTGAGATCATGTTTCAGGTTGACATGATTTTTTTCCACCATTTTGATGATTCTTTTAGCTAACTGATGACACTGACGGGTGGATTGAGCAATTTTCTTACCTTGTACAGGAATTAGCGGACCTTTCTACCGCACCTAATACCAGGTTGATCATCTTGCTCACAAAATTTGATAGTATTGATGACAAGCTATTTCATTGTATTTTTTAAGAGCATTGCTTAACATCAGATGCATTTTGAGTCCACTTGATGAAAACTGAACTCTTTTACAGGTTGGGGCCTCACTTTCCATGGTTTACATTTTTGGAGCACGTGTAGTGTTCGTTGGCTGTGGGCAGTCTTACACGGACCTCCGGAAGCTTAATGTCAAATCCATTGTTAAGACCCTCCTGAAATGAAAATGTTATGGCCTGTTTTTCACTGCTACTGTATGCTACTTCTTCATGAATATAAAATTGCTACCAGACTGTCCCCCATGACCTCATCGTATGCACATTGGAGGTGAATCAATTGATTAAATTTAAGGATGTAAAACTAAAGTTCAGTTCATTGATTTTTCTGATCTGTATATATATATATTTTTTTTGGTCCATATGGCTTGGTAGCTTGTCTTTTTCAAACATAAATTATAACAACAAAGAAATCTATCATGCAGTACATTTAGAAATATCTATCGGTAGTATTTCTGGAAACTTTCTGCAGGTGATTTAGATTCTTACAGAACTGACAGTACATACTATTCCACAAGCTCTAGGAACAAGGTTGCGCTCGGATGGAGGCCTGCATCTTTGAGAGTCACGCTCATCTGCTCGAAGCCATATACTTTTCTTGGGAAGTTGGATATCAGTCGGTAACTTCCTACCCCTGGCAAATCCAGTGAGTCGATGTATCTGTATATGGACTGAATCTTGTCAGTGCAAAGGAAGCTCTGCTCTTTCCTTTCGCCATTTGGAAATCGTATCTGTATCTGCAAAACCATGTGTCCTGGATCAGAGCAATTTCATGATTATCACTTATTTGCTTCTGAATTTGAGATGGAAGTACAGTGTCTGATACCTGAGTAACTGATGGACCCGTTCTGGGAGTAACTGTTTCCTTCCATCGAGTTTCCTTGGTTGTTTCTTTTGCTTTGCTGCCTGGCTGTTTTGTAGCAGCAGGAGGTTTCTTTGGCTTCTGGATGTTTCCCATCTTGTGTGCTTCAACCTGCTTTTGAATCTGAGCTGGTTCCTCTATGACCAACTCCCGGATTACTTCCTTTTCCTGAAAATACGATGTTGTTTGTTATATATCAGTTAGTGCTGCATCTGATTTAGATTTCAGCCTGTCAGGATGGAATCGCACCCTATCCATTTGAAGTGCTGCACGATATGCAGCATCTTGTTCCTCCCTCAGTTGGCGGTTCGCTCTTCTTGTCTCTTCTTCTATTGCTTTGGCTCTGAAAGCTGAGCCTTGTTCTTCAATTGTCAGCTGTAGGATCTCCACCAGTTCAGCAGGTGACACTGGCCCTTCCACCTAAACAGTAATGTGCAGAAGACAAGAGTTTAACAGTGAAAAGAGAGAAAATTCCCCATCATTCTCTATAGAGAATTACCCAGAAATTTCAGTGAGATGGTTCTGAGAAAGGAAAAGGAAACTATTCACCTGCTGCAGGACCGCTATGCTATCACCGGGAGCAGGCATGATGATGGCACAGAAAGGAAAAGTGGGTGCTCTTAGTGCAGCAGTCATGTGTTGCCCTTCTCCACTGTTTGCAATGGCGGCCCAGGAAACAAAATTCGCATCCAGAAACTGCACGACGAGCTCCGAGCAGAGGGTCCCGCTGCAGAATGGAGCTGTGTAGGGGTGCTCAGGCAAGTGGAGATAAAGGAAGAGAAGCTTTGATTCCTGCTCTGCCATCTTGAGAGCTTCAACAAATCTGCAGGCATAGAAAAAGGGATGGGACAAACCATACTGCCGCTCAAAGTTGGTTATGAAAACCCATTCCTCTGTAACTACCAGAGCTTCTTGGGGCTGCTCGAAATGTGGCTGCTGGAAATGCAGCTGCTGATGGTCTCTCCTTCCGGCACCTATCAGTGCCATTCCATGACCCACCACTCTCGAAACCCCTCCTATTATGTTCATTGGGAGGTTAACCATCCTACGAACAATGTTGCTGCGTGACAAACGCTCTGCTCTTGTATTTTCTCTCGTCGACATCTTCTGAAAAATTAAGGAAATTGGTGCGGCGTCTTGAGAATAATGTGAGAATGTTTTAGAAAGCTTCTGATTCTTCTGCAGTGTTTAAATCTGGCTGATTGAATGCTCCAAAACCATCTCTCTTAAGCCCAGAAAATTGTAAATTAAGGAAAAAAAGACTGCCTAATCATATTTTATTAACAGAAAAAGATATAAGCAGTCTAAACTCCTGAGAAAGCATCATAATTCATAGATAGGGAAGTAAGAAAGATACTAGAGTCGAATAGTTTTTAATTTAACTAATAATTTTCAAATATGTACCTGATTCCATGGCCCGGGCCACAAAATATGCCGGAAACGAAGATCTCATTGCTGCCTTCTCCAATTGATACACAATCATCACCTACACCTATGATCGAAGTTGTAATGTTGATGTTTGTGGATGAACTGATATGTATTCCATCTGTATTAGGGCTATCCCCTGGGGCTGTAATACTAAGGTTGTAAAGTTGAACCCCTTGGGACCTAAATACACTGATGTGAAAAGATTTGCTGTTCAACACATGAATATTGTAGATTGTAGCGTTGGTGATGTCTGTGAACTTCATAGACTGCATCATACCACAAGAACACATTAGTTTCATTTCTCACTCAATTCATATGCATTCTTAATGGTCATCATCTTATTCATAATTTGAAATTAGAAATGTACCCAAGTGGTTTAGGACTATCTTATGCTAAGGGTTTCATGCCCTTTTTTAAGGGATTTTTATTTGACCCCATATGAATAATCAAATGTAAATGAATCACCATAGACAAGGTAGTGTTGCCATAACTTGTGGTGATCAACATACAATCTTTCCTGCCAACATGCAACCTGTGCAAGAAATACGCACCATAAAAATGATAGGACCCATGATGAAGATCACGGGCCACAAAAATTAGTTGACATTTCTCACAAGTTGTGGTGAACTATTGGAATTAATGGACAATAAATGGTCTAACTCAACTTATAGGTGAGGCCACCTAGTGAGTAAATCAACCCGGTTTTCTAAATACACTGATCTTCATAGTGCGGTCTATCATTTTCATGGTATTGATGTCCTGGCAAGTAGCATATTAGTGGGAAAGAATCTTACAAACACTTGTTCTTAATAGGTGATTTGATCTCTAACTAAATTGGCAATGGAAAAATAAATAAATAAACTTACAGTTGGGAGAAAATGGCATTTTTTTTCCTTCGGGCAGGTTGACTGGTTCCAGGCATCAGCTCCTTGGCCATCAATAATTCCTCCACCACTCACTGCTAACCCGTGCAAGTCTGTAAATTTTATCCAGGAATCATCCGTAAATGCAACAAGGTCTGGAATAGCTTTCACTATCCCCTTTATAACGACTTCCGGAGATGATTCTTGATGGCATGGCCCACTAAATGTGATTGGGCCCAATAAAAATTCTCCATCAGGCACCACAAAACTTGATCTGCCAACATGAGAACACGCAGCTTCCCATGCAGCTAAGAACGCCTGTAAAAACATAGTCATGAAAGATGTGAAGAAAAATCTTGAAGACTGACTGTTTAAGCTAAGGCTAAATAAGAAAAGACTTCAAGACTAGCAAATAGAATAAATTATGAAAACCTTGTTATAATGGCATAGCAAATTCTAGACAAGGACTTCAAACCAGGAAGCTTTGTCCACAAGAGCCCTTAAAGTCCACTAATCAGACAGGTTCATCTCATCTACTTGTACTTTGGGCCATTTGCCATTCCGGGCGTGGGAAACTGGATTGATGGTCCCAAATGAACGTCACGTCTGGACAGCGGAGAGATGTCCCTGCCATATTCTGGCTCTACCAGCTCTAAATGGGAACAGAACACTCTACAATTGTTTTAAAGTGTACAAAACACCTGGGTTTGTGGGGCTCACCATGTTGTATATGTACTAAATGTAAAATCCTCTCAGTCCAGGTTCTATCCTCAATTCTAGGACATGGGGCAAAACAGCATCACAATCCACTACTCAGGCCTACCACACTGTCTGAAACACACCAAATGTCTGAAATAACAGTTATCGGTTGGATGGATAGAATCCTCCAATCTGGACATCTGAGCTATGCATATGGGCCCACTTGTACAAAAATAGATGCATCAGAACAGTACTCACTTTCTGATGCATCAGGACCTTACAATTAATCAAATCAAAGACTGCTAACAAAACACAGAAGCCTAATGCCACATGCATCTCCATTTGTAGCCGCACGTGCCATCAATGGCACATCATCGGACATCTGAGCCATGCATCAGGAGGGCTGTACCATGTCCATGACCTATACTAAAAATCAGGCTGGCTAACTCATGATGATGGCCATGCATGAACAAAAACCATGGAGGACAAAAGAAATGCCAATTGTCCAGGTCCAACATTGGTGTGTGGCCCTCTTGATGGTTGATCTGTTCTCTAACAAGAGAACTATGGATTTAAAAAGAAAATACAAGAGCTCAGTGTCCAAGAATCCATAAATAAAGTGTCAAAGCTTTTGGCTAATCCTAACAATGCCTGAACTTGACAATCCCAGCAGTCCACTTACAACCCTTTTTAGATCGAGAGATGAGGAGCTTATTGCATATCATTGTGTTGTGAGAATTCATACTTAAACCAGAAAGAGAATGGTCTCATTTCTTTCTGGGTAAGGAAGAAGAGAATTCATACTTAAACCAGAAAGAGAATGGTCTTATTTCTTTCTGTGTAAGGAAAATCTTCTTCGTATCTGTTGCTTATTATCTGTCGCATTTAAATCAATCTACGATACAGCATGACTATTAACACATATTTCTTTTTGACTGTTTCTCCAAAAGCAGGTTAGCAGTTAACCCAACAAAAAAATGGTCCTCATTTTTAATGCTCCTTTCGACTCCCATTTTTTCTTAATCATTCAGCATTACACCACATAAAAATAAGAAACTATATTCATGATTCATCACCCAGTGAACACCACACATCTGTTCAAGCTGAAACCAACTTTCAACCACCTCTTTTCTCCATTCGATTAACAATTTAGCCCCAACAATCTCATAGATCATTATCATAGTTGAGGCTCAATCAGACCCTGGTTCCAAATGAATTCATCAGAACAGGATCTTGATTTACATAACAATGCATCGTTCAGCTTTCACCAAACCTCTCAATATCTTATGGTAGAATGTCATCATTCCAAGCCAGACCAAGGTTTGCTGACATGCATATGTTGTCAGGAGTGGTAACTGGTAGTTGGTTTGAATTTTACATTGTCTTTTCCTTTTAGTTTTTCCGGGTTGCTAAGAAGGAACATAGCTGCATTTGGAGGTGGGCCTGCCCTCAGTTCATGAATGCATAGGTAGCTAATACTTAGAGCAAATAAGGCTCAAGTATGCATATATTTTAAACACATGATCTATCTTATGGTGGGCGCCACATTATGGACAGTTTAATCAATGTAATGCATGCCACATGTAAATTTTCTTAGTGCCGCCTGCACATCAACCATACTCTACTAATGGATGATCGGAGAATACTTTAAAGGACCTATCTTCTACCATTGCTCTTGTCCATCCATTCTTTGATGCCATTAACTTGACGTTTTGGATCATCTGATCAGTACCATTTTTTTAAGACGGCTTGAAAAGAGTGGACTGGACCTAATGGACGACCAGATAGATGATATGAGTCCCAACGGCTTGATGCATATCCCTAATTCTACGCCGTCCATCCGTTTCCACGATCCAAATCTTAGGTGGACCACACCACAGGGCAACATTGGTGATTGAATACCCAGCATTAAACAATTCTTGGGGGCCACCGGAATGTTTATTTACCACACAAACTGTTGATAAGGTCACAAAGACCTGGATTAAGGGGCCACGTAAATATCAGATTGATCCAAAACTTCGTGGCCCACAAGAAGTTTTTAATGGTCAATCACCACTTTTTTCCTGTGGTGTGGTCCACCTAAGATTTGGATCTACTTCATTTTTAGATCATGACCTCAAAATGAGATGTCAAAAATGGATGGACGACATGGATGTAAAGAACATACATCACGGTGGGCCCCACATTCGGGTATCCACCGACCTTGGTGGATCCGGGAATGACTTCAGTGGATCCATTTTCAAGACTCATCCCACTCACCACAAACCGTGCGTACTCGATCTCCTCTCTTGACTCCATCCCTCAAACGTCACCTTTTAAATTTCAACTGACCAACCATTTTCATCCATCCATCACACTCACCTTTCCAATTTCTAATGGGTGATGATGAAGTAAGATTGGAATATGGTGGACCATATCTCCACAGGACAGTAGGCAGAGTCACATGTTGGAGAGAGAGAGAGAGAGAGAGAGAGAGAGAGAGAGAGATTTCATACCAGCTGCAATGGCGTCGAAGCTTGGAAGCTGCAACGGGAGCGGGGATGGGAGGCGTCGAAGCTTCGGGAGCGGGGATGGGAGGCGTCGAAGCTTGGAAGCTGCAATGGCGATTTTTGGGGAGAGAGAGAGAGAGAGAGAGAGAGAGAGAGAGAGAGAGAAGGGGCGGGAGACGATTGAGAGGAGGGAATGGCGATTTGGGGATTTTTTTAGGGTAAGGGTGGGTTAATCGGATTGCACGGTTTTACCGTGCGGAGTAAACTCAGTTGGGCCCACCTAGAATGCATGTGCTTTATCTATTCCGTCCATATCTTTTTCCAGTTCATTTTAGTGGTTGAACCCAAAATTTAAGCATATCCAAACCTCAAGTGGACCATGCCATGGGAAACAGTGGGAATAATGATTTAAGCATATCCAAACCTCAAGTGGCCCCACATTGATGTTTATTTGTCATCCAACCTGTTCATAAGATCACATGAACATGGATGAAGGGAAAAACACAAATATCAGCTTGATCCAATACTTCTGTGTCCCCCTATAATTTTTCAATGGTATACATTCAGTTCACACTTTCCCTGTGGTGTGGTCCACTTTAGATTTTGATATGCTTCGTTTTTTGGCACCATACATAAAATTATCTGTTAAGATGGATGAACAGAGTGGATAAAATACATAAATCACGGTGGGCCCCACAGAGTTTACTCCGCACGCGCGTGCTCAGTACTGCCAGAGGCGTGAATTAGGTGTTACCCGGGAACAGCTAAGTGGGTGTTACCCCCACCGTATGGCCCACATGATATTTTGTATATCCATGCCGTCCATCTGTTTCTACGGCCCATTTTAGGACGATTTTCCAAAAATTATGTAGATCCAAATTTCAAGTGGACCATAACACTAGAAATAGTGTGATTGAGTGCCCCACCATTAAAAATTCCAAAGAGCACATCGTAAGGTTTTTGTAATGTTTATTTGCAATCCAAGCTCTTGATAATGTCAATAAAGTCTTGATGAAGAGAAAATATAAAGATCAGATTGATCTAAAACTTTTGTGGCCCACAAAACGTTTTTAATGGTTATACATCACTGTTTCTAGTGATATGGTCCACCTAAGATTTGGATCTTCTTAGGATTTTGGATCACATCCTAAAATGATATGAAAAAAGAGATAGACGGTGTTGATATATAAAAACTACAATAAGATGGGCCCCACACGGTTAGGGTAACACCCACTAAGCTGTTCCTGGGGTAATACCTAATTCGCACCCCTTGGCTATGGGGCCACTGGCCGGTGCTTTGTGGGCCCCTCCATGACGTATGTATTTTATCCACACTGTCGAGCCATTTCTGAAGATTGTTTTAGTGCTTGATCCAATAAATGAGTCAAATCTAAATCTCAGGTGGACCACATCACAGGAAAATAGTATTGATTGAATGTCCACCATTAAAAACCTCGTAGGGCCCACTATATTAATTATTTGACATCCAACCTCTTAATTAGGTCATACAGACCTGGATGTAGGTAAAAAACAAATATCAGCTTGTTCCAAAACTTTCGTGGCCCTCAATAAGTTTTAACAGTGGGTGTTCAATTAAAATTGTTTCTTGTGATGTGGTCCACTTGAGATTTGGATCTACCTCAAATTTGGGCTCATACCATAAAATGATCTACGAAAATGTATGGATAGAGTGGATGAAACACATTCATCATGGTGGGGCCCACAGAGCACCGATCACTTGGCATTGACTGGTGACCCTGTCACTAACCAATCCATCTGATATATTTTATGTATATCTAATCCATCCATCTGTTCTTTTATATCATTTTAAGATGCAATAGAAAATATTAGAAAAGATCAAATTCTCAATGACTAGATTAGAGTTTGGGGTCCAATGACTATACATTTATTAGGTTTTCATGAGGTCAACAAGTTACAGCGCAATTTGGACCTAAAAATTTGGCCTAATTTGGAAATCTAATCCATTCACTCTATTATATTCATCAATAACTTTGATTTGACTGGTCACTTGCCCTGATCAAGTTTAAGATGAGAAAGATACTAAATAAATAAAATTGATCAATGATGGGCCATATCTTGTAACCTAACCATTAGATTTGAGTGAAATTTAATCTAAACATCTAAAGTCATTTACTTTTCAATTTGGACCAATCAGATTGTCCAAAATTTGTCTAGCTCTAGACAAATTGATTGTACACATTTAAAGAGTTTTTTATACGGATATGATTCGGGCTTAATTTTGTTTTCAATAATAATTACCACGTTCTAAACATATCTGACCATTCAGATCAAGTTTAGGATGACTTGATCATAGAATTTGATCAATCTCATCATTATAAATTTTCCTTACAATTAATTAACATCATTATATTAGGGCCTTCATTTTTTGCACCAATGAACATGTATGTATGCATAAACCAATCTGATAACCAGTTAACTGAATGAGTGTAATTTTTCATTTTCAACTATCCAATAAATGTCCACCAATAAATTTGGCCCACTCATTTCAAATTTCTCGCTTTTATTTAAACCACAATTTTTTTCCAACATTTTTTTTCAAAACCGGTAAAATTTCTTTTTTTTTTTTATCAAATATTTCAACTTTTATTTCTTTTGAAAATATCATTTTTTTAATCAAACTTCTTAATTTTTTCGAAATACAAAATCTTAATTTCTTTATAAAAATTTCAATTTTTTGACGAACTTATCAATTTTATTCGAACTTCTCAACTTTTTTCAAATGGTCATTTTTTTTTTTAAATCTCAATTTTTTGAATCTTATTATTTTTCTAAATCTTATCAATTTTAATTTATTTTCAAACCTCTCAACTTTTTTTGTTTGAAAATCACAAATTTCTTTTTTAACTTCACAATTTTCTTTTTCAAAATATTTAATTTTGTGAAAATTTGAAAAGAAATTTCAAACATATTAATTTTATTCAAATTTCTCAATTTTGTTTTTAAAATCTCTTAACATTTTCTTTCAAATTACTAAATTTGTTATTTTAAATATCAAATTTTTTAATTTTTAAAAAATATCAGTTTTTTTCAATATCTCATTTTTCTTAAATTTTATTTTCCGACGGACCTTATTTGGGGGGCATCTTTTCGGGCTGAAATTAGCGACGGGCCAAATCCGTCGTTAAATAGCGACGGGCTAAGTCCGTCGGAAATTAAAATTTTGCGACGGACTATGTCCGTCGGTAAATCCCGCGACGAAATCCCGCCTTAATTTCGCAAAAGCGACGGAATATTTTCAAATACGACGGATCCGGTCCGTCGTTAAACCAAGCAATTTTTGCGACGGTCAATGTCCGTCGCAAAATCCGTCGCAAAAATGCGATTTTGGCGTAGTGAGAGCAACACAAATGCCTCATCTCAATGGATTGGAGAGAGCACATAGCCCACTTTGAAGAATATGAGGACCCATTCATGGGTTAACCATGGGCAACTCTATGTGCACTATCTTGATGAAAGCGTTGACCATGAGAATACAACATGGCGGTCTACCCACAAAACCAAGGAAGCTAATGGTAAAAAAGGTTGATGCACATAGCCCACATGAAGAACCAAGTTGGAAATGCCCATGTAAGGACAAGTTTGGGCAACTTATGTGCACCAACTTTTTCACCAAAAGGGAGACCATTCGAGCATAAAAGAGCATGGTTTGATGAGTCACCCAACCATCATGAAAATGGGTAAGAATGGTACACGTAGCCCACTTGAAGATCAAAATCCAAAATGTCCCAAAGCATGGGGACAAAAATGGGCAACTTATGGGTACCATTCTTTCTCACAAATGGAAGAAGAAATCACTCATATTTGAATGATGATGGATGATCCACCAAGCCCCCATAGAAAAGTTTAAGGAGCTATGGTTGTATGGATAGCTCACTTGAGGATCATCCATTTGAGGTTGATAACATTAAAGGGAAACTCTTGAGAATCACATTCCTACCACAAAGAAAACCATTTGAACTTAGTGAGATTGTGGGAACAACTCACTCATGGGACTTGTAGATGGTCAAGTAACTCAAGTCCTCCATCCATCAAAGGAAAAAGCATGAAAGAAAAAGCCTACATGGGCAAAGTGTAGTGGTGCACACATGGTCCAAAGAAATCCAAGCTCCAATGAAGGCCCAAAAGCCCATCCACATAAAAAACTCCAAGGAGCCCACCACACTTTGTGCAAAGATGTACATCATAATCAAAGAAATGATGGAAGAATTGGGCCACTTGTCCATAAAGGCCCAACTAGGAAAACTAGCCCACTTGAGATCCAAAATGAAGATTGGGCTAGCCTCCTTGGTCCATACACATGTGAAGAAAGATGCGCCCCATGAGCCCAAAACTTGAGATGGGCCCTACCATGCCCATGGGCCCAAACCTTGAAAAGAAGATGGAAAAGAAAGGAAGAGTATTAAGGAAAAATGACAAGGGCAAGAAAGCATGAGGGAGCCCAAAATGAAGCATTGGGCCCATCAAATACACCAAGGGCCATGACTTCACTTTAAGCCCATTTGATACATATGAAAAAAGGCCCAACTCCCATGAAAAAGATAGAGTATTTTGCCATGAACACTTGGTGACATGGCAAAATCACCCTTTACATACACATGAGGGGAGTGTGAAAAGAAGAAAAAAAAATGAAGTGGAGAGCTTGCAATGTCCTTCTCCATGCACCACCTTTTAAAGAGACTTGAGATCTAGAAAATGGCCAAAAACACTTGGGCCCACCCTCACTCTTTTGGAATAGCTACATGGAAAAAGAAAAGGATCATGAGAAGAGATAATGAAGAAGGAAAAAGACAAGAAAGGGAAAGGAAGTGGTCCATACCTTTACCCCTCACCAAAGAAGGACCACCTTGCTGTCCCAAAATGTCTCTAAGGGCCACCACTTGAAAAGAGCAAAGGACCACCAAAGAAGAGAGAGAAAACTTGAAAAAAGAGAGAATATGAGAGAGAGAAGAGAGAGATTGCACGTTTGAGGGGGCAAGGGTGCCCCATGTTATATAGGAAAGGGGAGGGCACCCTTTTACCCAGCCCACTGAAGAGACCAGGGGTCTAAGACCGGTCGGGCGGCCCATGGGAGGCCGTCCTAGCCCCTACCTAGGTGAAACGACCACTCACCCCCTCTCCTTGGGAAGAACTCCTCCTTGGGAAGGGTGGTTGCAAGTGAATCTTGTACCTCCATGTAAGAATGAAGTGATGGAAGAGAATGGTGAGAAAAAGGAAGAAATCTCACCAAAATCTCATCTCATGAGAAATGGGTGAGAAATTAGGTCGATGATGTAGAAAAGTTCCATGGAATTTTCAAAGAAAAGAAAGAAGAATTTGACTTGGTCAAACAATGATCTCAACCATCCAAAGGCATGACCAGATGATCCAAACCATTCCAAGAAGAATCCCAAGAATCTCCGCCCTTGATTACTATTTACTTGTATAGATTGTGGTCCGAAGACCTTAAACTACGTCGGGATCAGGATCCCGAGGGATTTTCAATAAAAGCCGACATCGGTTTGGATCGAATCAAGACCTGACGATCTCGGACATTTTCAGAAAACCAAAAAAATATATACATCACATGTACAGTTTCTGGTCCGAAGACCTAAAACTACGTCGGGATCGAGATCCCGAGGGATTTTTAATAAAAACCAGCATCGATCCCAGCCCTTCAGGCTAAGATCTGATGATCTGGATCATTTCGAATATATATATATATATATATATATATATATATATATACCCCTTTTTGTACAGTTTCACGGTCCGAAGACCTTAAACTACACTGGGATTAGTTTCTCGGGGGACCTTTCTCGCTTTCAACAAAAACCGGCATCGATCCCAGCCATTCGAGCCAGGATTTGATGACCCGGATCATTTCCAAAATACCAAAAAAAAAAAAATTCTAAGCTTTCCATAAAAACCAGTGTCAATCTCGATTACTCGAGTTGAAGTCTGGAACTTTTTTAAAACAATAAAAAAAAATATATATATATGCAATATAAAACAAAAAAGTTTTCACCACCAGTTTCAACCCACCAATTTATCCCCAGCGGTCCGAAGACCTAAAACTACACTGGGATTAACTTCTCGGGGGCTTTCTTTCCTAACCTGTTCCAGACATGGCTGACACTTGATCGTACGGGTATTTGGAATCTTTTAAACAGGTAAGGGTTGAGGCGGGCAGAACTCCGCAATCCTGTTCGTGTTGAACGCACCGTGATAGACAACCTTGATTTGGAAGTCGCTGTTGAAGCTGACGGATGTTCCCTGTTCCTAAAACTCATGAAGGGGATTAAGGCTGTTGGGAGGTGAAGCTCACCCTCACGGAATTGTGAGCAACGTAAGACCCCAAACTGGATTGACTAAGGGAAATGTGAGGATGTGGCTCATCTTGTGGCCGAAGGAGTCCGTCAGACGATACATGGTCTATGTGCATTGCACATGAGGAACAGGCAACTTTGTGGGTGTGTTGACTGAAAACCCCCAAAATCTCCTCATCCGAAGATATAAAACTACGGCACTTAACTGTGTGAGACTCGTCTTGCTCGCTGACGTAAAATGGATCGGGTGCCTTACCAGTAGTAGAAGCTGGAAGTGGATGAAAATTCCATACTTTTTCCTGCATTTCAGAAAAATCACAAAATACAAAAACATTGCAAAATCACCTCTTCAAAAATCACAAAAATATTTCCCTTGCTTTCAATCAAAATATTCTCAAAAATCACAAAAAATATTTCTCTTGCTTTCAATCAAAATATTCTCAAAAATCACAAAAAATATTTCTCTTGCTTTCATCAAATATATTTCAAAAAATCACAAAAATATTTCCTGTGCCTTCAATAAACCGATCTCTATCCTGACCACTCGGTTGAAACTCAGACCACATATTTAAAAAAAATCATAAAAATTAGCATCCCCAGCACTACAATTCAGGAGTCTTGAACTCCGCTCACTTCACAGTATGGGATGACGGATCCAATCGCCCGCAAATTGGAATCTTGACCAAAATGGGCAACCAAACACCATCTCAATCACACGCATGCCCAGAAGAACATCTTGAAGTCGGACACATCCTCGTACATTCTCATTAGCAAAGAAACAGCATCTTGGGACGATGGACCTGATCGACCACGGGTCGGGATCTTGACCAACCCGCTGTCCAAACCTCCGTATCAAAAAGAAAAATCCCCAAGGGAGTACAACCCTGCAAGCAATAAGCTCAAAATTCTCTGCATCTCCAGCAAAAGCAAAATCATCAAATGAAAAGAGAATGAACCAAATCATGCATTCATCATACATCTCCCAACATCAGCATCCATCGCATCAATCATCATGTTTACCTGCTTTCAATAAAAGTCGGTTAGTTAAAAGCCCCACAGGCATCCCTAGTGGAGGCGAGTGCAAACCAGATCCCCGTTTCCAAAAAACAAAAAAAATATTTCCATTTGCAAATAAAAACCCCACGGAGTATCACTCCCTAGAGTGGGTGCCTTTTCAAAAATCCAAAAATATTTTCCCAGTAGAGCGTTATGCCTCCAAAACACCAGGAGATCTTCCATATCTCTGGGTAGGAGCCAACGTAAAAATCAAATAAGATCCGATGCCTCGCGGTTTTCCCGGAGACCATTGGATCCAATGCACTCAAAGTACGATCGAACTGAACTCCAGTGTCAGTGCGGTCGTACTACATGCCAAGATACAAAAAAGATGGAAGCCAAAAGGCTCGGTCACAGAAACCATTTGAACAGGTGGAAACGATGAATTGTAACCCAAGTATCAAAATCAGCAGATTGGGTGGAAAGAGTTCACCCGCACATACCTAGGCGTGGATGCCTGAAGTACCTTGACTGAGTCCAAGTCGGCGTAGTAGAATCCCGTAAGACTATCTGACGCAGGGCGTCTAACCACTTTGACAGTCAAGCGAAACAAGTACTCCTGGAGTGATCTGGAAAAACATCAAACATCACACAATCAGTCTCAGGGTCAGTATCCTCGTAAGACTAACGGACGCAGAGGCTCTGCTGTACCTTTCCGATGTTAGTACCGATCGGGAATAGAAGGGTTGCGATTGGGTACCCAGGTTGCAGCAAACTGCAGGGACAATCGCAACGTTTTCTCCAAACTCTCGCGGTATGTGCGAGTTATCAATTTCCAGACAATCAATTGACTCAGATACAAAGGACAACAAAGACTCCAGACCACAATCAAGGAAAGAATGAATTGCAAACCAAGCATCGAAACCAACAGATCGGGTGGAAAAAGCCCACCCGCACATACCTAGGTGTGGATGCCTGAAGTACCTTAACTGAGTCCAAGTCGGCGTAGTAGAATCCCGTAAGACTATCTGACGCAGGGCGTCTAACCACTTTGACAGTCAAGCGAAATAAGTATTCCTGGAGTGATCTGGGAAAACATCAAACATCACACAATCAGTCTCAGGGTCAGTAACCTCGTAAGACTGTCGACGCAGAGGCTCTGCTGTACCTTTCCGATGTCAGTACCGGTCGGGAATGGAAGGGTTGCGATTGGGTACCCAGGTTGCAGCAAACTGCAGGGACAATCGCAACGTTTTCTCCAAACTCCCGCGGTATGTGCGAGTGATCGGTTTCCAAACGATCAACTGACACAGATGCAAAAGCAAGCAAAGATTTCAGACCATGATCTATGAATGACCGGGTCAGAAGTGGGGTGTCCACTCGCTTTGGCATTCGGTTGCACGCAACCTCTGTCAAAGAGGGGCATCTATAGACACCCCACCTTCGGCTACACTGTTGGTAGAGATAGCTGGTTGAATGGAGGACCATACCCCCAAATCCCAAGTCCAAACTCAGCCAAACTCACCCTTGTAAGCCCCATTCCGTAGCCCAGTTCAAGCCTGAACCCAGTCAACCCAGTCCTAAACACCACCCTGAAAAACCCCCCATAAGAAAAGTCAGTCAAAAAAAAAATCCTAAAAAGGTCAAATTCACTGAGTCGACCCGCTGAGTCAACCCACTGAGTTAACCCACTGAGTCAACCCGCTGAGTTAACCCGCCGAGTCAACCCGTCGAGTCAAAACACCGAGTCAACCCGTCGAGTCAACCCGTCGAGTCAAACCACCGAGTCGACCCACTGAGTCAACTCACTGAGTCGACCAGCGAGTCCAGCAGCAGCCCCGAGGGAGCGACCGTACTCGCTGGAAACCGAGGAGCGGCCGTACGGACGGCCCATGGCAGGCCGCCCGGACAAAATTACGAGAGCTGCCACTCTCCGCTGCTATAAATACCCCCCTCCCCTTCTCATTTTAACATCCCTCCAAGTCCAGCCAGTCCGGGTGAGGTCCGAGACCTTCTCCACCCCTTAGCCCATTTTTCCACCAAGGAGAGCCCGAGTGAGGAGAGTCTAGCCCTGGTCCAGCCCAGCCTGACCACTGGTCCAAGCCTCCCAAGCCATCCAAATCTTGATCCAGCCACTCGAAGCCAACCCTTGCGACACCTCCGTCCACCCAGCTACTCTTTTCCAGCATCATCTCATTTGCATCTAGCATAAGTGCAACATTTACTTTTCTTCCAACCCCCCTGCTTCACTGCAAACACTTTGATTATTCAAACACACCGCATGCATATCGCATAAAGCACCTGTCAGTTCGAGCGTATGCTCTGGGCTTGCCCGTTGTTGGAACCTGCCCATCAGAAACTCTTACTGTTCAGACCTGCATTCACGTACATATCACTATAGACACTTTGAATATTCAAGAACACAGCATGCATCATCTCGCATAAAGCACCTGTCAGTTCGAGCGTACGCTCTGGGCTTGCCCGTTGTTGGAACCTCCCCATCAGAAACTCTTACTGCTCAGACCCGCATTCATGCATCATGTCATCCATGAGAATATACGAGGATTAAACTAGATTTTCAAGTATTCGATTGATTCTGTGAAGTAGAGACCGTACTTCGATACGGGCAGTGTGTGGGGTGCTTAACCTCTTCCCACCCTGTAACCGTGATCCCTTACCTTGAATCTCTGGCCGCAGATCAACAGGAGTCATTTTAGAGGAAGGAATCTTCGGATTCCCTTCTCTAACGTTTCTACGGGGTCTAGCCGACTGTAGATTCGAAGTAACTGGCTAGTGGCGACTCTGGTCTTATATAAACTCATTTAAACATATCCAGCTTAACACGACAACCAAACGAAGCCCTCGAGAACGAGGCAAGCCAGTGGCACAAACGGCAATTTCGCACTCACGCATCCTCATCTCCTTCTTTTCCGAAAGGAAAGGGGAAGGGAGAAGAACGTCGTGTGGGAGCGCAGAAAAATCGGCGAGGGTCCACATATAGGCATTAAGCGACGTAAATGGCCCGAATCGCGTAAAGTAGAGGGCTTTTATGCAAGTCATATAAAAGGTCTAAGAGGATGTTCTATTAGTGCAGATTCGAACCTCTTTGCTTCAGTGTACTTCTTCGAAATGGCATCAAATGGGGGAATTTGTTAAGGCATGAAATAAGGAAGATAAGAAGGAATAAAGTTTGTAAGAAAATGAGAAGAAATGAAGATGTTAGAAAATTAGAAGAAAAGTGAAGCAGGCAAACCTTTTACGCGACCCGCATAAAAGGTCTGGCCTTTATGTGGGTTGCGTGAAAGGGTTGCTACGCAAATAGTTGTCACACGAGATTGACCACCTGAAGTTTATAAATACCCCCCTTGGGGTCCTCATTTGGACACTCATTTTCGAAGTTCAGAGCTCTAGAGTTCCTTCTGAAGACTCTGATGGTATCGGAAGGAGCCTTGTGCATCTCCTTCTTTTCAGGTTGAACGCACAGGTTGCGATCCCCGATGATCAAAGAAGAATGACAAGGAAACTCTTCCGAAATGAAGAAATTGAAGATCGAAGAGAAGTTTTGAAGAAGACTGTGAACCATAGTGTTTATGTGACCCACATAAACACTTTGACTTTTACACGGGTCGTGTGGAAGCCTTCCAAAGTGCATAATTTTATCACTTTGATACCTTTTGTTAAAGACGTCGGGAGTGTTTCTTCGTGATTTCACTCTCGTTCCCCTTTCAAAAGTAAAAAAATGTCAAAGAATGAAGCTGCATAGAAGAGAAAAGAAAGCAATCTTAGCCCAAGAGCTCAAAAGCTTACTCAACTATTTCTCTATCTTTTTTTAAAGAATAAAAGAAGGACAAGGTGAAGCTCTGTCAAAATTTATAAATTTATATTATATTTATATTCATGTACATTTTTTTTCTAGAATAAAGGGATATACTAATAGAATGTAAAAGAACCCTATTGTAATGAATAAGAATGATGAATGTTTCTTCATTTGGCATGTTATGTGTTAGAATACTAGTCTTCTCCCCTTATCTATGAAATGGTATTTTGTTATGTAAACACCCTTCTCAAAGAAGGAGTTCCCAACCCCTCCTCATTTGCTGAATTTTATGGGGGTGTTGATGAAATTAGGTTACCTTTAGATTAAACAATAGGAGAACTCTAATAAGGATAGCTAGAATATTATTCTATATGTATATCTAAGGATTTTAGCCTCATTTTTGTGCTTATAGGTATACTAGAGGATTCCAACCTCTCTAGCCTTAGATAGTTTAGCATTGGTTACTTATTTTGGTATCCTTACAATACTAGACTATCATCTTGCTTTTATTAGCTAATTTGTTGAAATATGTGCTTAATGAATGCTAATCTATGCCTTAGTCAATTTTAATTTTATGAACATTTTAAAATCACCAATTATTTACATGATCACCTATGCTTAGTTAGGTATATATTTTGTGATCATGTAAAGCATGCTTTATGTTTTAATGTTCATGGACTCTTAACCTTTATAGTTAGCATATGCTTATAGTTATATTTATAAAGATTATAATCTCTTATTCCCTAAACCTAATTGGTGTATCATTAAGGAGAAGAGATTGGTTTGTTAATTGCTGACAAAAAGGGGGAGAAAAATATATCCCAGCAAAACAAATGGAGTCGGTTTTGCAGGAAAGGTTATCTTTTGTATAGATATGATTATGCGGGAGAAATTAGAGAGGAGTATTGTTTAGTGTTACATGTTTTAGTATATTTTGACTTGTAATCTTTTCTTCAAGATGTAATTTACCTTTTGTTTTGGTATTATTATTGGTATGGACCATGACAAGGTCTATGTTAATTAGGCTTTTATCAAGTAATTGACGAAGGGGAAGATTGTTAGTGCACTTTTCTGTGGCATGCTAGTGCACCTTATTTCTCAATCATGTGTGTCCATGTGTTGTAATGTCGGTTGAGCCTTGGTAAGCTGAAGATCGGAGATTCAAGTGGATAAGAAGCATCGAGGAAGAAGAAACAGGTAAATCAGAGATACTATGATGACCTTAACCTATTATAACCAAAACAACCATAACCTCTGGATGACTTGGACTCATTATGTAAACTTTTAGTCATCATAAGAATGGCCTTAAGAGTCCCAAAACACCACCCAAAGGTAGGCCTGAGAGGTTCATAAGTTGCTGTGAAATTACACCCCAAATAGCAAAACTCATGGTGTTGTCGACTCGTTTGATGATTGGTCGAGCACATGTTCAACTGACCGACAACAATGGTCGACTAGCCGATAATAGCCAAGATTTGACAGAAGTTGAACATATGTCCAGGTAAAGGGGCCAAAATGGGACAATAACCAAACATCGATCCTTGTCGACCGGCCGACAGGCATGGTCGATGGGTCATAAAGGGCCAAAATGGGACAACAACCAACAACATTCCCCTACCTAATTCGACCGATCGATGCTAAAAATCGACCAACCGATGGCTAATTTCAATTGGTCGATAACTAAGGTTAATAGGCCAACAGCAACTAGCCGTTGGTGCCTTTTTTGAACCATTGGAGCTTTATCTATATAAGAACGAAGCTCAATTTTTAGGCTTAGAAGAGGGATTTTAGTGCATTAGAAGCCACTTATATTGTAATTATCATTAGGCACTAATCTTAAGCTATCCAAGTTATCTTCCTTGTGATTCATCATAAGTTGGAGCGTTCAAAGTTCAAATAAAGATGAACTTGTTCCCTCTTGATCTCTAGATGTTTAGGCACCTACATCATAGGTAAATCCTTTGTCTGAACCTCTTTAAAAATCAAATTAAGTGAATCATTCTAGGCTTTCAACACATAACTAGTTATAGAAGATTCATCAACTCCCATCACCTTGGTCATCTCAAGAAGATCAAATGTAAGGCGATTGATCGTTGGAGCTAAGATATTGGCAACACATCAACAATAAGATCGGAGGAGTAAAGTGGAGCTGATTGAAGCACGAGAGAGTGAGAAGAAACAAGCCGAAGAGACGCTACAAAAGTGGTTCAATTTGACAAGTAAGTATCAATTGTAAGGGTTCATCATGATCTTTCCTTTAGTAGGTTAGAGTGTGAGAATTTTTTACCCAAAATCGAACCAGGTTCCTTATTGGATCCTTGGCTCATTTGTTGGGCCTAAAATCAGGTTCCTTAGTGGGAACTTGGCACATTTGTTGGGTTTAAATTTAGGTTCTTGTTTAGGACCTTGGCTGCTCGTATGATGGGCCAAAATCAAGTCTCTAAGGGGAGCCAACGACATAGATTTGTAAGTTTTCTACCAACAGGGGTGCGTACGTGTAGGTTGAGAGGTGAACCTATAACACCTCTATTCAAGTTGAGAGATGAACTGTGTGTAAAACCTCCATTTAAAGGTTGAGAGGTGAACCTGATTTAAAACCTCTGTTATAGTGAAATCTGGTGTTCTCATCGGTTGGAAACTACAATCGGGAGTGTTGTAGATAAGTAGTCTAACCATTATACATGCATGTATTTGAGATTGATTTGAGCACATTGTTATTCTAGTATTATTATTTTAATTGTCAATTATATGAATGCCTGAATGGAATGTATGTTATGCACATTATGCACATGATAGGTAGATTCTCATATATAATTTGTTGTTTCACTTTCTAGACTAGTTTCTGAATTAGTAATATCATTTGTAATATAAATATTGCACATACATTAGTTACTCAATTCAATTAGTTGTGTCATTTATAATTTATGTGCTTAGGCTAGTTGATTAATTGTTTCAACATTTGTAGCCTTTGTGATTGGACCCATTTAAGCTTGAAAGCTAAGGTGCCATTTGATAAACTGAAAAATAAGGTCTGAAAATTAATTTAAGTGTTGAAAACTTAAAGTACTAAATTTTAGTACTTATAAGTACTGAAAATTTTGTTTGGTAGTTTGTCTGAAAAAGTTACTGATACCTGAAATTAAGTACTTTTTTCATAAAATCCCGTTTGGTAAACACAAACCATATATGTCTGAAAATTGGCAATTTATCATATTTGCCCCTAAGATTTGGATTTGGTTTATGGGTTCAGACTTTGAGCTTTAGTTTCTAGCCTCTAGTGGGTTTAAATTGATTCAAATTTGGTGAGTTGATGGATGCGATGGATTTCTCACAATCGTCGTGGTGGTTCCCACCTAACTTTTTCACAAACATCTAGGTGCAAGGAGCAGATTAGCTATTACGGTGACACCTTAGTGGTCATTACCCTAACCCTAACTATGTGGGGCCCACATTGATATATTTTTTGTATATCCATGAAATCCATCTGTTTTTACATATCATTTCATGACGTGATCCCAAAACTTTAGAAGGTCCAAATCTTAGGTGGACCACACCACTAGAAATAGTGATGAATGACCACTAAAAAAATTTGTGGGCCACAAAAGTTTTGGATTAAGCAGATCTTTGTAGTTTCCCTTCATACAAGTCTTCTTGACATTATCAATAGGTTGGATGGAAAATAAACATTATGAAAACCTTACCGTGGGTCTTTTAGAATTTTTAACGGTGAAACACTAAAAAACCACTGTTTCCCATGGTGTGGTTTACCTAGGATTTGGATTTGCTTACTTTTTGGGATCACGTCCTAACACGGGCAGGAGAAATGGATGTACAGCGTGGATATGCAATAAATCATCAAGGTGGACCCAGAGTAAGGGTAACAGCCACTAAGGTGTTACTCAGGTAACAACTTATCCGATCCCCCACGACGCGGTTTGGCTAGTGACCGTGCCACTAGCCGGGTGGCTAGTGGTCAATGCTATGTGGGTCCCGTCATGATGTATGTATTTTATCCATGCCATTTATCCATTTGTGCGGATCATTTTAGGGCATGATACCAAAAATGAGGCAGATATAAAGCCACACCACAGGAAAACAACAGAGATTGAATCTCCACCATTAAAAACATCCTATGGCTCACTGTAATGTTTATTTGACATCCAACCAGTTTATTATTAGGTCATACAGGCCTGGATGAAGGAAAAAAAACAAATATCAGATTGATCCAAAACTTTTATGGGCCCACAAAGTTTTTAATGGTGGGCGCTCAATCACCACTTTTTTCTGTGATGTGGTCCACTTGATATTTGGATCTACCTCATTTTTGGTCTCATACCTAAAAATGATATGGAAATATATATGGACGGCATGGATGAAACACAGGCCCACAGAGCACCGACCAGTAGCCAATCACTAGTGGCAACAGTCAGTAGCCAATCCCGCTGTCCGGGAGCGGATTAGGTGAGACCCTAGATCCGAACGCGAATTGCCTGCGAAAGACTTTAGCAGGCATCTAGGTGGGGCCCACCGTGATGTTTTTGAGAAATCTACGCCATCCAACCGTTTTGTGATATCATTTTAGGCGTTGCAACCAAAAATGAATCGGATCAAAGACTTAAGTGGCCGCACTAAAGCAAAAGGTGGGTAGGGAAATTTCTACCGTTGAAACCTTTATGGGGTCCATAGTGATGTTTATATGCCATCCATACCGTTCACAGTGTCATTCCTACTGAGATGAACTGAAAACACAAATATTATCCTGATTCAAAACTTGTGTGGCCCCACGAATATTTCAACTGTGGAAGTTCAATTGTCACTTTTTCGGCCCACTTGAGTCTTGGATCCCGTTCATTTTTGGTAGCAACGCCTAAAATGATCTCACAAAACATTTGGACAGCTTAGATTTCTTAAAAACATCACGGTGGGCCCAACCAGATTCCGAGCGCAGGAGATGCAAAGGCTTTCGCAGGCAATCCGTGTCCCCCATATCCACCGAGGTGGGTGGGACTGCTGACTGTGGGGCCACTGTGATGTATGTGACTACATCTATGCCGTCCATTCATATTGAAAGTTTATTTTAGGATATGATAAAAAAAAAAAAAAAATGAAGCATTTCCAAATCTCAGACCGGCCATACTATAGGAAACAGTGTAGATGGGCCATAATACAGGAAACAGTGTTGATTGACCATTAAAAACTTCCTGTCGGCCACAAAAGCCTTGGATCTAGATGATATTTATATGGTCTCTTCATGTAAGTGTTTGTGACCTTATCAAAAGGTTGGATGACAAATAAACATTATGGTGGAATTCTTGAAGTTTTTAATGGTAGAGATTCAATCACGACTGTTTCTGTGGTGTGGCCCACCAAAGATTTGAGTCATGGATCATAGCCTAAAATGACCTTTCAAAATCGTTGGAAGGTATGGATTTAAGACACATACATCACTGTGAGCCCCACAGTCAAGGATCCCACCCACCTCGGTGGATCGGGGTCTTACCTAATCCACTCCCTGGTACTGGCTATCGCACGAAATCCTCGTGGCTCCACAGAAGAGTGTCAAGAGCCATTGGATATTAATGTGGAAAAGTTCTTGGGCCCACCATGATGTATGTGTTAGATCCATATTGTCCATTCATGTTTTTAGATCATTATAGTTCATGAGACCAAAAATGAGGTAAATCCAAATCTCAAGTGGGACACACCATCGAAAATAGTGGGGATTAAGCCTCTACCATTAAAAACTTTAAGAGGCCATAGAAGTTTTAGATGGAGCTAATATTTGTGTTTTCGCTTCATCCAGGTCAGGGTGACCTTATGAACAGATTTAATGGCAAATAAACATCATGGTGGGCCCTAAGAAGGTTTCAACAGTAGGATCATTATCCCCATAGTTTTTGTGTTGTGGTTGGCTTGAGCTTTGGTTTTGCCTCATGTTTTGGATCATGTCCTAAAATGATAGGGCAAATTGGATGGACGGTGTGGATATAACGTATACATTGCAACGAGGGTAAAGAACTTTGCCACATCACCCTACTTTTACACATCAAAACTTACCCGCAGAAGTCATTAAAGGAGGGTAAAGTTGTCATTTAAAAAAAGATTTAATTCAAAATCACTTACCGCTTTCAGTGTTAAGTTTTAAGTCAAAGGGTAGAAGCTTAAAAAAATTTAAATTTTTTCAGTGAAAATGTGAATTAAGCACTTATTGTTTTGGATTTGCCAAACAACCCGAATCAGAGAAAATAACTGAAAATGGCAATTTCAGTGATAAGTATGAAAATTAAGTTTTACCAAACAGGTCCTAAGTATTACTTGCGTAATAATTTTAATTGTTAAATTAGTTTAAATTAGGCAAGAATTTTTAAAAATGTCTTAATCACCCCCAATATAGGACTTAGCTACAGTTTAAGCAACCTCCTCCCTAAGCTTCCACGCATAGTGTGTTAAAGTATCGTGTTAGACTACTCATGTAATTTCATGCGAGACTTGTTTTGATAGTGGCCCATTTTACCACAATTCCAACACTCTACTTCTTTTCTCTCCCCCGTTCTTCTGACACATGGGCCTCCTACTGAGATGACCCCTAGAATTTTCTTCTTGTCTCCTCATCGAAAAGACAGCTTGTAACTTGGTCCATTTACACTTTTTCTTCTGGTGTGGAGTTACTTAGAGACACGACCAATGTCTCCTAGCTATCAGGCAGCGAGTTAAGCATTAACAAGGCATGTAACTCATCGTCTAGGATCATTTCATGGTGGAGAGTTTGTTCACAATGCTACTTACATCATTCATGTGCCCGGCAACTCAATCATTCTCTTTGTACTTTAGGTTCACAAGTTTTTTAACTAGAAAAATTTTATTTCCGACTGACTTCTTCTCTTATAACCCTTTTAATTCCTACTATAGTTTAGCGACAGAGGTTTTTATAGACACGTGGTGAAACATTGTCTCATCCAACCACTGTTTGAGGAACCCCACCACCTTACGGTCCAACTTCTTCCACTCATTAGAAGACAAATCCATTGGCTTCTCAATTTCACCTATGATCAGTGAATACAGGTCTTTGCAATACAATAGGTCCTCTAACTTAGCCTTCTAGATGGGCTAGGTAGACCCATTAAAGTAATCATCCTCGTTGAGCCACCCTCCATAATTCAGATGATCCCCACAATCTATTCTTTAAACTTAGATGCTCTGTTACCACTTTTGTTGGGGAAGGATTCACAAATCCTACAATTTCGCAATGCTCAATCAACTGAATTATGCATTATGGATGCACAACGATGAAGAAACAATCACCACACACGACACAAAAAACTTTTTATGCGAAAAATCATCTAGGAATAAAGGTAAAAACTACGAGACCTCGTCCAGTCAACAAATCCACAGTTAGAATGTTTACATAGTGATCATGAACATATAACATGCTCGGATCCAATATCTTCACCCCCATGGGCAGATTACAATCAAAGAGAAAAAGTTACGGAGAGATCTCATCAACGAGGATTGAAGAATCCTCGTAAACTGTCCTCGAAGAATATGAGAACTTGAACTGGCGACGTGGATAAACTTTACGGCCAGTATCTTATTCTCCCTCTTTAATCCGGACTTTTCTCTTTCTCCAAACTCTCTCTCTCTCTCTCTCTCTCTCTCTCTCTCTCTCTCTCTCTCCGAACTCGTTAGGTTATGTCTCATCATACCCTAACCACACATAATAGTGCTTATATAACACTTTAAGTGGGAATTAGAAATAAACCATGCAAAAATGTGCTAAACGGTGCAAACCGATGGTCAATCGATATCGTCCGACCCATCGTCGGTCGCCTAACGAACCTAGGTTCGATCGCTTGAAACAAACCAAAAACGTTCAAAGAGTACACTTTCAATTTTTGAATTTCTTCGGTCGCTCGACCAGGGTGATCCATCGACTGACGACCCTCCCCTCACTCCTGAGGAGGAACAGACCCTATCAGAATGGACCTGGCTTGCTTGACCGGAGGTGACGGGAATGACTGGGGTATAAAAGCAACAGTTGTAAAACTTGGTAACTCACCTTGAAAACCGGTTGAGTTGAGTGGACCCGGCAGAAATTGAGTTGAGTCACTGTGAAACTGTGTAATCTGACTCGGTTCAGACTCGGCTTGTCTGGTCGAATCAGCTCACCTGCTCGGTCAACTCGACAGGACTTTGCATGGCATGAAATCAGTCACTCGACTTTTAATTAAAAAGGAAAAAGCAAGTGGCATGATCGAACTCAGATCTACACGAAGCTAGAGACAGAATTTACAAACTGGCCTTGGACTAGATACATATTTTGAGGTGCAGAGTTCATTTCTTATACATTTTTAGTGTATATTATTAGAATAATTAAATCTCTATTTTAATTATTTAATATTGATTTGGAGTCGAATCAAGTCCTCGTGTAAACCGAAGCTGACTGGCCATCGAGTCAAGTTTATTTTTTGAGCTTCTAAACTATGGTAAAACCTGATTACGTTGGGCCGAGCAGACTCGTCTTGGCCTTAAAACAATGTCCAGACCTTTCATCTGTCCTTCCAATATCGAATGATCTCAATGGTAAGTTGAAGACTAAAAATGGATGGTCAGGGAAATGTCGAACCAAGGATCTGCGTGCAATGGAATTAAAAAATAAAAAAATAAAAAAACAAAATTCTAGTCTACGGTTTGGATCATCATCCGATTGGTGTGATTTGTGGCGTATGGGCGATCCACAGTAATGCATGCTAGAAAAGCAGTCATGCATGTGTGCCACATGCAAGAGTGTGCTTGGTAACTAATTCAGATGCATGTGTTTAGAGTAGGAATCCCGGCCTGCTATTATGAAATAGTATGCCTTTCTATTGAAGTTTCTGCTGAGGAGCTTTGCTAAGTGCACACGGGTTTAAAAGTCAGCTAATGAGAATGCCATGCACATCACACCTTTGGACACAGGTGAAATATCCAAGCCATGATATTTCCGTGCAGATGCTACTGCTGAAGTATAAAGGTGGTTCACTAAATAGGCGTGCCATGATATTACTAATAAGTGGACGGGTTAAAACAACTCGGTCCATTTTTTCACAGCTGTACTGTTAATTGTGGCCCACCTGACTAAGAAGAACAACCTGATTCTTGAGATAATAGAACCTATTGGTACCCATCTAATAGATTGCTTAGCTACTGCACCTGCTTCCACGTTGGCATATGCGTGGTGGTGTGTGCATTAGCTAGTAATTTTAAACGGAGGCACTAGAATTGAATAAAAAAAAAAAAAAAAAACAAATTCCTTATTTAATGAGGTAGCTTAGTGAAAAGTAAATTTGATTAAGTATGGAAATGTAAATACCAAATTAATTAATTTGAGGTAGTAATATATACAAAAAAAAACCCTAAAATAAAATATAAGTCATAAATAAATTATCATCAAGTATGTTGAAGCCTGTTCTTCTATAAAACCTCGTAGAACAAGCTTATTCTGACTAGGAACAGCGATTAAATGACTCGGCAGGACCTGAGTCGATTGGCGACTCGCCCGAGTTGGGTTGACTTGTAGAGTTGTAGGATCGAACTGGATCAGATTCGACAATGCCTGTTGTAGAACTTGTCCGATTCTTCAACCAAATATACGGTCCAAGCAATGGTTCTCACCTAATGGACGGACTCGATTTTACATATACAAAATGGTAGACTCAGTAGGACTTGGCCATTTGAAGCAGCGTTCGGTACAGTTACTCATGGATATGCATACTGAGGCGATGGAGACCGATCGATGATGCCTGCATGAGAAAGCAAAGCCCACAAGTGTGTGATGAATTCTCCACCATTCGCTAGGTTTTCCACATGGGCCGCTGCGTTATCAGATGGTGCAATGAACAGCATCTGCTCCGTCCAGAAATCCGCCAATATCTTCCATTTAAAATGAAGTCGTGTCTCCAACAGTTGCTTAGCAAGCTTAGCTCCCTTTGCTATTACAGTATCAGGCCCTGGTTGTTGTCCATCATCTGTTGTCCCTAACAGTCGCTTCCAAACCCTAATTCCCCTTCGCATTATAGTTTCAGGCCGTTCATCTCGAAAGCTATTTCCCGTTTCAGTTTCATGCCTTCCCATTAACTCATCACATCTTTCTTCCATGGATTTCCACCCTTTCAGCTTTATTCGGGCTTCATCAACAACAGCATCGAAAACGCATTCCGTGGAATATGCGTGATTGGGCAGCAATGTTGGAACAAATGCAACTAGGTAGGCGCAGTATTTTGACAATGTGGTAGCCACAAGGATATCTACGTCATCACCAAAATGCCATTGATTCTCACAGAGGCTGGTCGCAATGTGCCATACCAAAATGGTGTGTGTGGTTGTCTCAAGTTGGCATGCCCACAAGAGATCAGGGCGTTCGTTCCTAACCAAGGAGGAACTACCATTTGAAAATCCGCTGCCGTCGTTGGATTTTAGCGAGTGGATGATAGCTTTCTTCACTTGTTTTGCAACTTTCACCGGTGTGTCTTCTCTTTGTCCTTCTTTTGGAAAATCAATGGAACCTAGAGTTATTAGATCCACCATGTATAGCCACCTTGAAGGGTTATAGTCATATGATCGAAGAAGCGTGTATTGGCCCATCTTCTTCTCCCAGCGTTTCAAGAGTTTCTGACGGCATATGAATTTGATAATCTTTTTGAATGTCCGATTTTGCCGCCAAGATTGCTTCTGGACATACTTGCTAATCAGCACTACCTTCATCCAATCAGAAAACACAATGGTGACCCATTCAAAGAGTTCCAACATGAGGATGGCAATTACAACTAGACAGGTGACAAGAACATCCACGTCGCCAAGGTTGACGGAGCCGATGGGTGCGTGGTAGCCATTAAGTTCAGATGCGACCATCCCGCAACAAACAATGACTACAAGAAATTCTATTATCTTCCGCTTGGGGATGCTGGCGGTGAAGATCACATGGTACTTGGTATACAGAAAATCGAAAAGAAATGCTAGCTCTACTTTGATAACTCTAAAGGCTCTTTCATAAGACTCCTTGCCGGAGAGGTCATAGAGGAGCCCATCATGGACGAAGCGCCAACTCTTCTTCTGCTTGCATTCATGCAACGGGTATCCTGCAAATCGCCGCCTGAGTAGCTTGAATAGGGCAAAGGAGAGGCATAAGTCTTTTAGTTTCCCATCCGGGTCATCGTTGGTCAGCAGTTCCCCATCGCATTCCCAAACCATTTGAGTAGTAACGACTTTATGACTATCTTTCTTCAAGGGCGCTAGATACACTGGGGGTTTTGGTTCTAGCTCCGTTTCATCTTCTCCAGTGACTATATAATGGTACCCTTTCATCTTGACGGATCAAGATGGTCTTCGTTGCTCCATTCGTGCTCGTAGCTCATGAAATCGGCAATCAGTTTGATTTTCGACTCTAGCCCAAATGATCGTTTAGCTATTCTGAAGGCCGTTGTTCTTTCACGAATCTTGATCATACTGATAACCAGAAGTAGCCCTAGCGGTGTATAAAGCCTGGGCGTTTCCTTGTATGATCTAAGCAGCCACACCACTAAAAGCAGCTGAACTACCACTCTCCACTTCTTCCTCTTTGTTTCTTCATTGTACCCGACACTGTAGGATGATATGGATATGAAGAACAAGAACACGGCCCAAATGGGAAATAACTTGTTGCATAAGTGAAGGTTCTGCATGAGTCCCACGGTGTAGGACATTATACTGAAGGATACCGTGAAACCCGTCCACATGGCTTCCCTGAGCAGCCGGTTGCGGCATCGACGCCGGTATTGTCCGAAGAATACTAGTAGCGTCAGAAGAATAGTGGTCAAACTCACGAAAGCTTCAATGGATGCTAGTCTACCATTGTTACTGTCCAGCCCTGGAATGCTACCTCCTCCGGTGGCACTCGCCATACACGCATCATCTCTTCTGATTTCTGCCATCTCTATAGAGTATCAAACTTCACTGAAATTAAAGAGGCAAATGGCTCAGCAACAGTTGGTATGCATCGCCTTTGGGCCTAATGGCATTTAACTCGTTAAATTCTCATAGAAACGAGGGCACAACTAAACCAATAATCATTCTCCCACAAACTGCAGTTCTAACCAAAAAACTGCATTGCAAATGAAATTGATAATACAAGAGGTTTGTTTCACTGGACTTGGAGATTTTGAAATCTGACCACAGGCACCACGAGTTAGTTGCCTATTTTTCTTCTTGAGTTTGGATTCTCTGCTTGCCATGAACAGGAATTTTCTGCTCGTTACAATGTGATTGGGCCACATCATCATAGACCACATTTAATGCAACAGTGCGGATGATGTCAGTGATGACATGGACCAATCACAATGCAGGCAAACAGAAAATCCCTGTTCATGGTAAACAGAGGATCCAAATTCTTCTCTTAAACAGTAAGGGTGGGTCTAGATACATGGATTCTGTAATATAGTGATTACCTAATGATAATTTTCATGGTCACTATGAAAAATATGATTCCAACAATGGAGTGCCTTTTTAATGCGTAATTAGAATCCTCAAATTCATCAGACAATTGTCACCTAATTCTTTTGTACAGAGAATTTTGATCATCGGTACAGGTACCAATTACTATGTGGAATCCATATATCTAAACAACCCATTTGTCTTGTTAGTGGAAAACCATTTCTTTTTCTGCATGGATTCTAGGTCTCCAAATATGCCCTGAAAGAAGTCTATCAAATATGGAAGACAATAGCAGCAGCAACCTCAACAACAACAACAAAGACATCTTTAAAGTCTGATCCATTTCCGAGCAACATCAAACACAAATCTTCGACTCTGCCAACTGCTGACTAAGGGTATTTGACTTCCCTAATATGTCATAGTGTTTAGGCTCCGTGATTCACAGATATTAGCCATATCACTAGTATTATTCATCAAAGTCTAATTACTAGAATGCAGAGGCTAGCTGCAGTTGGGTGCCTATTGCCATTAAGGCTGCAGAATGCTCAAATGTGAGAAGCATTGTAGATCATTTTTGTTATTATTACATAGACCACTAGAGTCCACTACATCTATAGCTAACTCATCACCCTGATGTTCGGAGTTTCCAGATACCAAATCATAGAATGGTCCTCTAATGTTGCAGTATCATATGTACCTGGCTAATTTCATTAGGATTGCATTTTATTGGAGAATAATTATGATTTTAATTGTCCTGTTATTTCTATTATTAGAGTCAAATAAGATTTGGCCCGATTTCTATGCGTGCCAACAACAACCGGGGTAACAATGAAGGAATCCTAAGGTCGTTCTGGTCAGTAGATTTATAGTTTTCTGCTGCCCACGGATAACTAAGCTCAGGGCCCATGGTTTGACAGAACCATTGATCCTATATGCTTCTTCAAGATTAGAGAATCCTAACCCTTCAGTAGATAGTCTTTTTCTTTCCATTGAATCTGGTTATCATTGTGTTTTTCTATTAGACATCAATTTGCAGGCTATAGCATCAAAGAATTACGATCCTCCATTTTTTGGAGTTTTCAAGAAATATTGCACCATCCTTGTGCGGACTTAGAACTAAGATCTGCTATATCGTATCCACATGTATTGATGAACCATATGTATCACCAAACTATACTTTTGCAGATGAAGAGGGTTCTATAATTGCTAAATGAAAAAAAATAAAAATAAAAATAAAAAATAAAGGAACTCATTGCAAGGGAGACAATGAAGGTTGTGCTTACCTGACCTTGATGGGTTTGGCCTTTTGACGAAGACCCTCCTCTATTCAATAGAAGCATCTTATGAGATTTCTCTCCAAGTATATAACCATGGAGCCAAGTGAATGAAGCGTCTTTGGAGAGCTTGAAGACAATAGACCGCTCTCATACAAGATTCATGATTCAAAATAGCGGTTGTTGGCACAGAAACCCTGACATTTCCAGAATTTAAGATAGCCCAATTCACTATAGGGTTTCACCTAAAACTGCCTCATGACTTTTGATTTTACCAAACAGTTGCTCCACGGTCCACCCCCCACACTTAGGTAGGCCACACGACTGAAAAAGTGGGGAGGGAAATAGCTACACTCGAAATCTTCCAGGGGACTACGTGCTATTTATATGCCATCCAAACAGTTCACAAGGTCATCCCCACTGGGATGTACCCAAACACTAACATATTAGCGTGATCCAAACTTTCGTGGCCCTATGATGTTTCAAAGGTGGGCATGTGGCCCACGTGGATTGCCTGCCCTAGGCCACACTCAAGTAGTCTAACCTAGGGCACCCCATGATGTATGGGAGAAATCAAGACATGAGTAAAAAAAGGAGGCGGATCCAAAATTCAGGTGGGCAACACGCCCCCAATAAGTGGGAAGGGAAGTGCCTATCGTTGATACCTGCTTAGGATCCACCGTGATATATATTTATATGCCATCCAAACCGTTCATTAGGTCATTCCAACTGGGATGAATTGAAAACATAAAAATGTTAGCCACATCCAAAACTTGTGTGGCCCAGGAATGCATTCAATCTCCACTTCTTCCTCTAGTGCGGCCCACTTGAGTTTTGGATCTTCACATTGTTTGGAACATATTTTAACATGAGCTGGAAAAACGGATGGATGGGTTGGATTTCTCACAGCGACCATGGTGGGCCCTTTGTAAAGCATGGAGGTGTATTTTTTGGCATGTAAATTAAATCACTCAAGTGTCCTCATTAACCTTTTCCATTAGGGCTGTAAATGGTCGGGTTCGGGGGCGGGTTTAGCCAAAACCAGACCCGCCCATTTACTAAACGGGTCTGGGTCCAAATTTTAGACCCAGACCCTTTTACTAAATGGGCCGGTCCGGGTCGGGTCCGAGTCAACCCATCAGACCCATTTATAAATGGGTCCAGGTCTGGTAGAAGGAGATCCACCCAGACCCATTTATAAATGGGGTCGGGTCTAATGGGTCCGGGTCTAGATCGAGTATGCAAGCATTTTACAAGACTTAAAACCGGGTTTGGATGGGTCTGGGCTGGACGGGTCCCTTGAAACATAGACCAAACCCGCCCACTTACTAAATGGGTTCGGGTCGGGTCGGGTCGGGTCGGGCCTAATATAAAGGAAACCAGACCCAGACCCGTTTAACAAATGGGTCTGTTCTTGGATCCAGACCCGTACCATTTAACAAATGGGTCGGGTCTGGGTCGGGTCTAAATGGGTTGGGTCCGGGTACCCCATCGGGTCCACTGACCCATTTACAGCCCTATTTTCCATCAAAAGGTGTTAAAGAGTCCACCCATTTTGAGCACAAGTGGTGGCTTTTTTATTATTCTGGAAAGATGGCAGGACAACACCTGTAATTTTATTTCCAGAGAGTGAGAGAGAGAAAGGGAGAGAGGCTGTAATGACATTCTTGGGGCTTTCGATAAAAAAAAACAACAGGCATCGCCTATCTCATGCTGAGAAAGGGAATAGCCAAGCTGATGGCGGTCCATTTGGGATGGATGAATTGTTAGATTATGTGTGATCCATCGGTACACATACACATGTTTGTATTTTCATTAGATTTTACTGGTGATTATATAATTCCTATGGTTGGTAAACGAGAGATTTATTCCAACTATACTGACATATATTGCTCCATAGTAACAACTCATGAAACTTCTTAAACCCTATTTCAACATCCCTTTCCCAATATGACACCAAGCTTGATGCATTGCTCCATATTCTCATCTTGTTTTCTTGAACTTTTTTATTTATTAATAAATTTTATAGAAATTTTGGAAAATATATAATAAAAAAACACTACAGGAGCAATTTGAAATGAATTATATTTTGTATGTATAGTTATCCAAGCATTCTATTCCACAATCACAACTAGTGCCTCAGATACCACTTTTAGTGTTTCCAAAAGGAAATTCCTTCACTTTATTAATAGCGAATTTTATCACAAAAGTCCTCAAGGATATTGATTTCTCTAAGAAGTGATGAATTGGATGATTGTGGGGCCGAAGTCGATTATATTTGACATCCAACCCGTCCAACAGATGTAATTTTCCTTGATGATTAGATGGAACAAAAATCAGGCCAAGACCATCATTAAATGGACCACATATGAATTCAGATTCTTTTTTGCGGTGTACAATGTTATTATGGTGTGGCCCAGCTATTAATGTGGTCAACTTGATTTTGGATTGTTTTGATTATGATGCAAGGATGGGTCTTTTTTTTCCTTTTTTTTTTTAACACATGCACCCACCCCAAACACTCACTCCCTAGTTGTGTATTTCACCACCCATGGGTTTCCCCCAAGACCTCTTGTTGAAACTCCAAAGAGTCTACCAACCAGGCAAGGAATCGAACCCATGTAAGGAGGGGTCTATTATACAGGTTGATGTCATAATTAATTCACTATTCATGAAGACCCACAAATATTCCTCAATGCTACTGCCTTGTGTGTGTGTGTGTGTGTGTGTGTGTGTGGAGAGAGAGAGAGAGAGAGAGAGAGAGAGAGAGAGAGAGTATTCCCTGTGCACACTGGTGTGCAGATAGCTTTTGCGCATCGTATTGACCTTCATCCCTAATTGGGTCTTTCGCTCCCACAAGAGAGCCAAAAGTCTAGCAGAGAGATAGACCTGGCAAAATTTCCAACCAGCTAACCCAAACTAACCCAACCTGATTTTTTCCACTTTAGGGTTGGAAAACTTGAACCAAATTCAATTTCTGAGTTGACCTAACCCGACCTGAATTTTTATGGGTTGGGTTAGGGTTAAAGGTGACCTGACCTGACCCAAATTATACAGGGGTTAAGTAGACTATTATACATTGATTTTCTTATTAGTCAAATAATACGTAGTTTTTTTTCTCACACACCCTGTTGGGAACGGTCCACATGTTTATCAATTTAGTAAACATGTGCACACCAATAATCACATTTTATGACATCTAGAACTAAAATATCATGAGGTTTTTTGTTTTTTAATTTCTAGTGCTCATTTATTGGAAAATTGAAATGGTAGCTAATGGTCCATAAAATGAATTAATAAAATTATCTTAATGCTTATATTTATTTGATTGTTGATAGGAATTTATTAGACGGTTAAAATGAAAGGATCAAATGGTTCCATTTCAATAATTGTGTCCATAATTTAACTATTTAAAATATTAAATATCAAATGGTCTTGTTAATTTGATCTAATGGTCAAAAAATAAAATAGAATTGTTGGACATCAATTGGATGGTTCAGATTGAAATATTAAATGTCAATTTAAATATTTTTTACATGCAGGAGTATCAAGCACCATTCTCTATTGATGCATTTAAAAAAAGCCATTATAAATTCTCTCTTTAGAAAACCCTACCTAAAGGTTGCAAAGAGAGTGCTTCTTTCAGTCGCACCAGATATAGAGAGAGGAAGTTGATGCGGAGAAGCCATTATGCATCTAGTTTAATATACAAATTAGTTAGTTGATCATTAAAATGCAGGTCAACCCGCATTTGGGTCGGGTTATTAAACGACCCGACCCGAAGTTGACCTGGCCCTGAACCTGACCCAACCCAACTCGACCCATTGCCACCTCTACGGAGAGAGACTCACTGGAGAAAATCTGTCTGCAATGAAGTGGGATTACATAGTGTGATGTGTTGCATGGTGTGTCTGACCATGTTGTATGTGTTTTATCGACACCGTCCATCTATTTTTCCATATCATTTTAGGGTAGGGACCTAAAAACGACTGTTACAATCTCAAATGGACCACACCACAAGATAACAGTGGTGATTGAACACCCATCATTTAATGGTGAGCGTTAAATCACCAATGTTTCTAGAGGTGGGGTCCACATGAGATTTGGATATGCCTTAAGTTTCGGCTCATGTCCTGAAATGATTCGGAAAAAATGGATGGATGACATGAATAAAACATATATATTACAATGGGGCCCACAGACCACCGTCCTGTAGGTCCAGCTACTTCAAGCGTCATTAGGCAATCCCCAGGTCTGGAAAGGGATTGAGTGGAGCACACAGACCACTGACTTCCATTGTGTGTTGATGTCACCAGGCTCTGTGGGCCCAACCATGGTTAATGTGTTATATCTACACCGTCCATCCATTTTGTGAGATCATTTTAGGGCATTGGCCCAAAAAAAAGGTATATCTAAACCTCAAGTGGACAACACCTCAAAAAGTTGTGGGGATAATTTCACCCACAATTGAAACCTTCCTAGGGCCTACTACGATGTTTATTTTCCATCCAAGTTATTGATAAGGTCACACAAACTTGGATGAAGGGAAATCACACACATCATCTTGATCCAAAACTTTTTCGGCCCCAAGAAGTCTTCAATGTAAAGCGATCAATCCCCACTTCTTTATGTGGTGTGGCCTACTTGTGCTTTGGATCTGTGCAACTTTTGGGCCTTTCCCTGAAATGATCTTGAAAAATGAATGGACAGTATGGATATAACACATACGTTATGGTAGGGCCCACAGAACTTGATCACCTAAACACAACATGACACCATGCAATCTGCTTCCATTGGAGAGTAGGGCTGTAAATGGTCGGGTTTGGGGTGGGTTTAGCTAAAACTAGACCCTCCCATTTACTTAAATGGATCTGGCTCTAAATTTTAGACCCAGACCCTTTTACTAAATGGGCGGGTTTGGTTAGGGTTGGGTCTGAGTCACCCCATCTAGTAGAGGAAGATCCACCTAGACCCATTTATAAATGGGTCGGGTCTAATGGGTCTGCGTCTAAATCTGATAAGCAAGCATTTTTACCAAGTTTAAAATCGGGTCTAGATAGGTCTGGGCCTAGATGGGTCCCTTGCAACATAAACCAAACCCGCCCATTTACTAAATGGGTTCGGGTCGGGTCGGGTCGGGTCGGGTCAGGTCTGACCTAATATAAAAGAAACCAGAACCATACTCATTTAGCATCTAAGTCTGTTCTTTGACCGAGACCCGTACCATTTAACGAACAGGTGAGGTTTGGGTTGGGTCTAGATGGGTCGGGTTTGGATACCCCATTGGTTCGGCTGACCCATTTATAGACCTAACGGAGAGAGATTTTCTCCCGCAAGACTCCTCTTCTAGGCTTCCGGCTCTCTTGCACGCAAGAAAGACCCCGGCTAGGAAGTTTCTGTAAGACTCCATTAGGTGGGCCACACATGATCATCGGTTTGGATCACGACCGTTGGATTATTCAAATTGAGCGATTCAGTGGGCCCCACTATGGTTGTGATCATTGCAAATAGGTTTGGGGCGGGACGCTTGAACCGTGTTCCCTATACGCGGTTATTAAGCCTGATATGGAAACCTCCGGTGTGGAGACCCTAGAGGAGAGAAGTGTGATGGGTAAGCTTCTCTGGCCCTCTTTCCTATAAATATACGTCTTGGTCCCCTCACCAACACACAAGAGAAACCCTAGTCCCCATTGAGAGGTTCTCCTAAAGGTGTTAGGTGCGGAAGACCAAGAGTTCTTCTCGGCAACACGACGGCATCGGGAATGTCTTCCCAATCAGGTATGGCTTTAAGATTACAGTATGGAATCTCCATTATTCGATGCATAGACGATCCGATTATTCCGCATTAAGATTAAGTCTCACAGTTGGTATCAGAGCATACTATGCATCAATCTTGGTAGATTCATGGATTCTAGCATCACATATACATGGCTGTTGGATTTGTACATCTGATGGAGCCTTCCCTGTGCATCGTACTCATGATCGGCTGGTCATCCTTCAAGTTGGCTCATGGCCCTGTGATCATGTATCGATGGTTATAGAGTAACCTCGTTGCTGTGGAATCGCATATCACTTTGGAGGTTACCTCTGTGATTTTATACAGTGATCTAGACGTCAACAGTAGTTATCACTAGATTATACCTAATCAGGCCACGGCTTCTCACTGTAATCAGCCATTACCAGAGGCCATGAAAATCAGATCAGATCTGTTTTCAAAGAAAATCCAGATCCGATCGTTGCTACGGCCATTGATGGTGGTAGCGACTCCACGCCAATACAGATTTTAAAAAAAAAAAAAAAAAAAAAACGAAAATAGGATTGTACCGCCAGCCATTGCTGACCTCCATTATCATCGGCGAGATCACAGCCACTTTCTCTCCTTCATCTACGTCCTCTATAGGAACCACCTCCTGCAGCCATGAATTCCGATCTCCTGCAGCCGTTAATGGCGGTGAAAATCCACCTCCGTTTTCCCCTCCTTTCTACCTTCTTCCTCGCTGGATGCGATAACAGAGGAAGGCCGTAATCAGCGGCAGCCGGATTCGACAGAGATAACCATTAATGGCCGCCGCGCCTAACGAAACCCTCCTCTATCTACCCCTCGCTCCTCTTCAGATTCTTGGCAGCGGCACTGGCGATGTTGCCGGTCGCCGAATTTACAGCGGGCAGGGTTTTCTCTGTGGATGTTTTAGGCGGTGGCAGAGCATGCAGTGGCTCCGGTTTTCTGCTGTAGTGGAGGTCTCATGGCGGCTAGGGTTTGGACGGTTTTTCCTTCTGCAGTGGGTTTTGGCAGGTAGGGTTTTTTCTTTTTTTTTTTAAAGTGGGTTTTCTGGCATATGCGGTGGAGATACAGTGGTTGCTGTGAGTTTTGGGCGTACATATTTGCTATTTTGGGCATAATCCGCGTGTAGCTGGTTTATGACGGGCATGTTGCTATTCCTGTCATGGCTCGGCAACGCAGTTCGGTTGCCATATTCGGACATTTGGGAATCTTGCTTGATGGGCGTTACAGCTTACTGATTTGAGCGATTCAATAGGTTGCGCTTTCATCACGAGCGGGCCGCGGTCAGGCCCTGTTTTGGACGTTCCTAAGAGAACTAGGTCCTGATCTAGTGGGCGCGATTCTAACAGGTTCTGGCCCACGACCATTGGGCTCGATCCGAAGGCCCAGGTCCAGCACTCGGCCCACTTCAGTCAGACATGGGTCTAGCGGCCCATTTAGTCCATCAAGCCCGGATTAGCCCATCTAACAGGTTCAAGCCCGGCCCATAAGCATATTTTAGGCCCATTCCAGTAGGCCAGGCCTGATAGGCCCAATCAAATGAATAAGGCCCACCAGCCGGGCCCAAGCCCAATTTTAGGTGGCATGGGTTTCTTAACGTGTTGCATTGAAAGATGACCTATGGAGGGTCTGTTTGATGGCCATATTAGGCCCAACCTTGGCAGATGCCGTTGGGCTCATGGGCTTATCTACTGGATCTGTTGTTGGGTCTTCTTACATGTATATATATGGGCCATGTCTTGGGCCCATTTTGAGACTTGAATTCAGAATATGTCTGAGTTTCTTTTGGGCTTGTGGATGGGGCTCCTTGAATGGCTGGAAATGGGCTGATTTTGGGGTATGTTTTTAGTATATGTTAGGCCCGTTATTAGCCTAATCTATGCCTATTTTCAAGGACAGTTTAGGGCCCATCGGATGCTTGTTATGAGTCCAACCCTTAGGCATATTGTCCATTCACTCTTTGGACATTGTGCGGCCCGCTTTAGTTAACTTGGGCTTGTTGATCTTAACCATTTAAATTGTGTATACTTGGGTCATCCTTCCAGTACAAGTAAAAGCCATATATATATATAATTGATGGTTGGTATGTTTTACTTAATGGATGGGCCAAGTAAATCAGATGAAATGGGTTGGATTTCCAAGTGATTTTCATTGGGCCGTTGGGCCTGTATATTTGATCCAGCATTTGGACTCTCTTTTGAGCCTGTTTCCAACAAGTTTTTGGGTCTGTTTCCAGCAGAGTTGGCATACTTTTAGGCCCTGGTCTGGGCCTTCATTGTAGGCCTAACCCATGAGACATGGTGTCTTATTACTTCTTTTGGACTTTGAGGGGCCCACTTTAGGTACTTGGGCCCATTGTTTAAGATGAAGTAAACCATTGTGTTGGTATACCTGGGCTGTCTTTTAGATTCAAATAAAACCTAAATTGTGTGTATTGATGGTTGGTGAGTTTCACTTGTTAGATGGACCAAGTAATTTAATATACATGGTTATTTCTATTTAGCTTTGATTTGGCCTAAAATAGGGCCATTACCCATGTGTTTGAGACTGACATTTAGTTGTTGACCATTAAGAAATTAAACCAACCATTCTTTTGGAATATGTTTTGAGCCTACGGACGGTCAACGTCAGTTGTGTTTTGGGCCAAATCAGAACTCTTACAGAATGGTTCATTTTGGGCAGGACCATGCAGCAATCCTTGAGTTTGGAAGTGGAGATTGGAACTAGTTGTGTTAGCCACCAAAGTGACCGCAATTGGCAAAGATTTCTACTTTTAGACTTCTGTACTTGGAATTCAGTGACCCTCCATTATAGGATTGCATTCAGTTGCGTTCATACCCAGGCGAGCGGTGGTCAGAACAAAGAAGTATCATCGTTTGGCTGGATGTGAGCGGAATGAAGTGATTGGTGATGGTGATATAGGTATGAGAGATTCATTTCACCCAAAGGTGATGGGCGTCTTAGAACTATTTCACCAACATTAGTCAGCTTCATGATTCAGTAGAGCCTCATGTATGTTACAATTTCGCCCAAAGGAGGAATTGTGATGATACACTGGGCTCTTGCCAGATTTTGATGATTATGGCCCATCATCATTCTGGGTCATTTGATTGAAGGTCCAAATCAATCGAATGTTCATACATGCATGATATTTGTTTCATGCATTGTTATAAGGGACTTGATTATTAATGTGAGTTTTATGCTTTGAATGTCCAGCTATGATTGTTTCCAATATTCCAACACAATTCAATTCCATACCTTTGCTTACTGGGTCGAACTATTCCAAATGGAAGTCGTCCGTTGAAATAGTCCTATGTTGCATGGACTTGGACTTGGCCCTGGAGGAAGTAGAGCCTCCTACTCCAACTGATTCCAGTACGGATTCAGCAAAGGCTCACTACAAGGCCTGGACCAAGTCAAATAAGATATGTCTCAAGATCATAAAGAACTCAATTTCTGAGACCATGCAGGGTGTCATGCCCGACACTGAGAAAGCTAAAGATTTCCTGACTGAAATAGGAAAACGATTTCAGAAATCGGATAAAGCTGAGCTGAGTTCACTTTTACATAAATTGACTCAAGCCACCTATAACGGTCAAGAAAATATCAGGGAGTACATTGGTGGATTGTCTGATGTAGTGGTTAAAATCCACGCATTAGACCTTAAGATTGAGGATGAACTCCTAATTTGATTGGTTCTGAACTCCCTCCCTCCACAATTCAGTCAATTCCAAATCAGCTATAATACTCAAAAGGAAAAGTGGACATTGAACGAGCTGATATCTCAGTGCATTCAGGAGGAAGAGAGACTTAGAAGGTCGGGCAAGACACAAACTGCTCACCTAGTGACATCTGGTCAAGGACGAAAAGGGAATAAGAAAAGAAAGCACACTTCAGGAAAAAGTTCTACAGGTCCTGTGGGTGGCAATCAGCCTAAGGCTGTAATGAAAACTCCATATGAATTGTGGACAGGGCGAAAGCTTAGTCTACGATATTTTCGTGTATGGGGTTGTCCTGCAGAAGCCAAACCATATAACCCGCATGAAAGAATACTTGACCCTAGAATTGTTAGTTGCTTCTTTATTGGATACCCAGAAAGATCAAAAGGATTCAGATTTTATTGTCCATCATATTCCATGAGAGTCATTAAGACTGCGAATGCTAGGTTTATTGAGAACACTGAATATAGTGGGAGCACAAATTTAGGAGATATTGTATTTGAGGAAGAGCGGATTGTGATTCCCACCACAATCATTCAGAGTAACATAGTTGTCCGTCTAGCAGTGGACCCTGAGATCCCTATGGACGACCATGCACAACGTCAAATACAGCCCACTGATGAGGAAATGGAAAATCCAATTCAGAATAATGAGCCATTAAGACGATCACATACAGAGAGAAGATCTGCAATACCAGATGATTACATCATCTATTTGCAGGAGCATGAGTTTGACATTGGGGTTGAAAAGGATCCTGTATCCCTTTCACAGGTCGAACAAAGTGCGGATTCTTCTCATTGGTCTGATGCAATGAAGGATGAATTGAAATCCATGAAGGACAACAAAGTTTGGGACCTTGTTGAATTGCCTGAAGGGATTAGGCCGATTAGTTATAAATGGGTATTTAAAACCAAACGGGACTCTAAGGGCAATATCGAAAGGTATAAAGCCAGGCTAGTTGCAAAGGGTTTCACTCAGCGTGAGGGCATTGACTTTAAGGAGACTTTCTCACCTGTATCTAAGAAAGACTCCTTTAAGATCATTATGGCTCTTGTGGCTCATATGGATCTGGAGCTACATTAAATGGACGGGAAAACTGCATTTCTCAATGGAGATCTAGTGGAGAACGTACATATATTGCAACCAGAAGGTTTTAAAGCCAAAGGCTCAGAACATTTGGTCTGCAAACTTAAGAAGTCCATTTATAGGTTGAAACAGGCATCACGACAGTGGTACCTAAAGTTTCATGAAGTTATTTCCTCATATGGTTTCATTGAAAACACTGCGGATGAGTGCATATATGTGAAAATCAGTGGGAGTAAGTTTATCATTTTAGTCTTGTATGTTGACGACATTTTATTGGCCAGTAGTGATATTGGATTGTTGCGTGAGATTAAGAAATTTCTATCTCAAAATTTTGAGATAAAAGATCTTGGTGATGCTTCCTTTGTCATCGGCATTCAGATTAGCTGAGATAGATCACGTGGATTACTTGGCTTGTCGCAAAAGGCCTATATTGATAGGGTTCTCAAAAGGTTTGGCATGCAAGGTTGTGCTCCTGGCCAAACACCTGTTGTAAAATGTGACAAATTTGGTCAATTTCAGTGTCCTAAGAATGACCTAGAGAAGGATAAGATGAAAGCTATTCCATATGCGTCGGCAGTAGGGAGCATCATGTATACTCAGGTCTGTACGCGTCCAGATATTGCTTTTGTAGTTGGAATGTTGGGCAGGTACCTTAACAATCCAAGTATGAACCATTGGATAGTTACGAAAGCATTGCGCTACCTTTAAAGGACAAAGGACTTCGCACTCACATATAGAAGGTCTGACCATTTAGAGCTGGTTAGATATACAAATGCAGATTTTGTTAGCTGCCTTCAGCGAGAGTTCCATTGCGAGCTACATTTTCATAATGAAATTATACTATGAAAAACGTGACATGATTTGGCTGCTTCATCTACGATGAAAGTGGAATATGTAGCTTCTCTTGAGCCTACGCATGAGGCGATATGGCTGCAAGTTTTATTCAGTACAGAATTATCTAATGTCTATAGAACTCATTTGCATAAAGCAGATGATGATGGATCCACTCCTTAAAGGTCAGTTTGTCACGTAACTTTTGAGACATTTGTCTTTCATGGGATTTGGTGACCCAAAGAAATATTGGATTAGTGGGAGCTTCAGTTTGATCCGATTCAGGTATAGACATTGGAGATCTCATTTTGATGATTCTGTTATTCAGTCTATATCTTGTTTCTCATTCAGCGTGCACATTCAGTTTTGAGCAGGCAAGAATTTGGTTTGTGTCTTGGACACATGTTCAGTAGGACCACTTGAAGATAAACACGTATGATCACATAAGACGTGTAATCTTCATACCACACCCCATATCAATGATCCATGTCGTTAAGGCTATTGGTATCTGTGATTGTGAATCGTCACACTTCGAAAATATTAAATGTTGTGCTGACTACCACGATTCAATATCAGTGGTCTTGATGGACCGGATCTGACAAGCGTTGCTCATAATTATCCAACGGTATTGTTTTGAAATCAGTAGGGCGCCCATTAGGAACTTTTGAAACAAATGCGTTTTATGAAATTATTTTTCACAAAATAAAATAAAATGTTTTGTTTTCTTTCAGAGATCAGTGTAGCCCAAGTGGGAGAATGTAAGACTCCATTAGGTGGGCCACACATGATCATCGGTTTGGATCATGACCGTTGGATTATTCAGATTGAGCGATTCAGTGGGCCCCACTATGGTTGTGATCATTGCAAATAGGTTTGGGGCGGGACGCTTGAACCGTGTTCCCTATACGCGGTTATTAAGCCTGATATGGAAACCTCCGGTGTGGAGACCCTAGAGGAGAGAAGTATGATGGGTAAGCTTCTCTAGCCCTCTTTCCTATAAATATACGTCTTGGTCTCCTTACCAACATACAAGAGAAACCCTAGTCCCCATTGAGAGGTTCTCCTAAAGGTGTTAGGTGCGGAAGACCAAGAGTTCTTCTCGGCAACACGACGGCATCGGGAATGTCTTCCCAATCAGGTATGGCTTTAAGATTATAGTATGGAATCTCCATTATTCAATGCATAGACAATCCGATTATTCCGCATTAAGATTAAGTCTCACAGTTTCATCCCACCGTAATGGGAATCCGAGGGATGGTACTATATGCGCAATGGTGCGTCGGGATACTCTCTCTCTCTCTCTCTCTCTCTCTCTCTCTCTCTCTCTCTCTCTCTATATATATATATATATATATATATATATATATATATATATATATATATATATATATATATATAAACTTTTCTCAGGGCGTTCTTTGGTAAGATCGAAAGATTTGAAACGCCCGGAGAACGTTGCTGAAAAATCCCTTTCAATATTCAGTGGGGATTTTAAAAAAAAAAAAAAAAAAAAAAAAAACCTCAGTAAACCTCAATCCATCTAAAGGCCTTGACATTTTGAATTTTCAAAACCATCATCCAGTTGCGCAAATGAAAGGAGCAATGGCCAAAAACACCCTTGGTCATTTTTATTTTTATTTTTTCAAAAAGTGTAGTCGAGCATGGTATATCCCACATATATGGTCATTGTAGGATATCCAGTCCGTACAAAAGCACCTAACTGTGATCATCAGATGCTTAAAAAATTATCCCAATCAAATTATCATGTGAGCCACACGTAAATGGAAGCGGATTTCCTGTCGCCTTCTGCAAGAAGTTCCTGCGTTGGGATGCTAGAAGCAGCCCACAGTGATGTTTGTGAGAAATCCCCCCTTCCATCGGTTTTGCAAGCTCATTTTAGTACATGCGACCAAAAATGAAATGGATCAAAAATTAAAATGGGCCACATGAGTGGAATCAATGGGAATTCAGTGACCAACGATTGGAACATATATACGTAAAGACACAAAAGTTTTGTATCAGGCCAAGTTTTTGTGTTTCCACTTAGGAATGATCTTATAAACCGTTTGGATGGCATATAAACATCAAGATGGAGCCAAGGAAGGTTTCAATGTTAGGCATTTATTTCCACAAATTTTCCTATGGTGTGGCTCACTTGAGTTTTGGATCTGCCTCATTTTTTCTTGCATGTCTTAGAATAAACTTAAAAAATGGATGAACAGGGTAGATATTTCACAAACATCATTGTTGACCCCACCTGACATCCCAATGCGGAACTTCCCGATGGCTTTCCTAGGAAATCATATAATTGGAATTTTGGAGCATATAATTGGGTCAGCCCTTTTTTTTTTTTTTTTTTAAACATAACCAAGGTAGGTCCACATAATTGATGGGTTGGATGTCATACACACATCAAATGGCCCATAATGCTTGGCGCTACAATTTTTCTTAGAAGGAAAATAATCCAAATGCATTTTGGTTATTTTGTCCTTTGTCCATCTCCTACAAATTAAGAATAGTAGTGCAATATTTTTCTTATAAATGAGGGTTTTTAGGATTTTTTTCATAAATATCCCTTCTTAATATGATCTTAATTACAAAGTGGGAGACTCCTTTTCTTCAAGATGAGAAGAATTAAGGTTTCATTGCTCTTCACACGCTTGAATGGAAAATGAAAGACATAAGAAAACATAGTAACTAAACATCCGATCTCCAGCTCCTTAGATGATGGCCGGTGAATTCAAGTGGTATGCTCCCACCTTTCAATAAATAAAAATGTTTAAAAAGAAAAGCTGGCGGAGACATTCCCTGATGGGAAAGATGAGCCCCCTTGGAGAGGTAGCATCCTCCAAGATTAACATGGAAAAAAAATAATAATAATAAAAATGAAATAATGAAATAATAACCAACCTACCTTGGTTGGACAATAATTTTAAAGCTCTCTCTATAAACAATCATTTCAGGAATTGGAACATTCAAATCATCCATCTGCAGGTGGGCCACCATGTACCTACCTCTTGACTGCCTGTGAAACAAATGGACAACTAACAGTCTAGCCGTCCATTATTATACACTGGCAAGGTGGCCCTATTTGATTATATAAACAGTGTAAAAACCAAATCAACGTGTAAGAAATTGCTAGATTTATCCACCTATTTGATTAGATGTGGCTTACCTGCGGATTAGACCTCCCTTTCCTTGTCTAGGCAATCGACATGGTGTGGTCCACCAAATGGATAACTGGAATGTGCCACACACCTGTTGGAATGGACGTAAATTAATTGGGTGCCAAAATAATCATAATAATAATAATAATTCGAGGCCTAGAAACCCTTTTGAAAGAAAGAACAATATCACTGGGCAGGGAAATGAGGTCTGTGCACCTGTTCTGGTAGCTATTAGCCTCTTTGAGATTGCCAACGAAGGACCCAACTTGGAGTTAGTTGAGAGTACTTCAAATGAAGAATCATGGAATAGAATGACTTGAATGAAATCAGTCATCTTAGAGCTGCACAAAGATGTAGTAATATAAACATATAAACCTTATGGTTGGATTTTGCAAAGTCGGACAGCTCCTATGGAGACCGCCACTTGCACCAACATGGCATGCATGCGTGAGATCCAATCCATCCATTAAAAAAAAAATGAAAAGCTATGAGAAGTTCAGCCTATTCTTTTTAGTGTGTCCACTTATCTTGCAAGCCATGGCATACCTGATGGCTGGATGTGAGCTAATCTTTTGACTAGCGCAACTAAATGGTGGGGCCCTCTTTATGAACAGCTGAGATTTTCCACCCACATACCGTGCTGGCACAAACACAGAGAATAGTGTAGTACAAGTCACTCTTGATTAATAGTATTCATCAGAACCTTTTACTTTATGAGGCATTCATCACAACCTTAAGTAAAGAAGAACAAAACGTTCCAGCCTTTTACTTTATGAGGCATTCATCACAACCTTAAGTAAAGAACAACAAAACGTTCCAGCCTTTTACTTTATCAGCCTTTATACATGTCCTGCTTTGACTCCAAGCATATAATCCCGTGAAGCTGAAGCGTGGTGCTTAATGCTGCACGGAGGCAAAGTGGGGCCATGGTACAGTAACCGAGACTGCGGGAGAGGAAAGCGGAGGCCATTGTGACTTATGTATTTTATCCACTCTGTCCATCCATTTTAGCAGATAAGTTTAGGGATTAAGGAAAAAAAATGAAGCATATCCAAATCTCAAGTGGACCACACTACAGGACAGTGTGAATTGAACGTCTACCATTGAAAAGTTCTTGGGGGACGCAGAAGTTTTGGATCAAGCTGATATTTGTGTTTTCCCATAATCCATGTATGTGTGATCTCATGCATAGGTTTGATGACATAAAAACATTAATGTGGGCCCTATAAAGGTTTTAACGGCTGAAATCATTAATCCTACTGTTTCCTGTAGTATGGTCCACTTGAACTTTGGATATGCTTCAATTTTGGGTTCAACCCCTAAAAGGACCTAGGAAACAGATGGACGGCATGGATAATCTAAAGATTCACGGTGGGCCCAACAAAGTTTACTTGGTACAATAAGAGCATACTGAGTAACTCTGGATTGAAAAAACCCTAAATTATAAAGTTATTTTGGTTATTGGCCCTATTATTTATGTAGCTAGCTGGGCATTGTAGTGATTTTTACTGGACCAAAATGCTCCTCTACCACACCTGCCACACCTCTTCTAAAGCAACAACTTTTTGTGGAAGACGAGAGAGTTTTTTAAGAATTGAGTGTGGACCACACAAAATCAATTATTGGAGTCATCTCTCGGCTGATCTGATCCATTCACTTTAATCGGACATCCATGAACCCATAGGAGGGTCATTTAAAAAAAATTAGAGCTTTCTGTGGCCTACACCTACATTAATGTTGTGAGTTAATTCTAAACTGTTTCCTCTGGTGTGGTCCATTCGTGATGAGTTTTGTCCTCAAAATTGGACAGATGACATGAAATCAAAACCCATTTCATGTGGACAGCTTGGATCAGCTCTAAGACTATTTGGTGGACCCCACATAAGATGTGAGATGGGTTCAATAGATGAGTCCCCTACTCGAGAAAGGTCATTTAGCATTTTCCTTCTTTTCATCGTCTTTTTTTTTCCGATAGGGGCCATTTGGCCATTGGGACCCTTGCCAACTCCATGGGACCCACTATGACGAGCTTCCGACGTGTATCTGGCATTATTTCCTCAATTCTAGTGAGATTCTGAGTGTTTTTTTGAAGTACTAGTAACTCCATGCAAGTTGCAGATCCCATGAAAATGGTGCTAAATTTTAGGCACTCAAATGGTTTTTAAATGGTGTAATTCTAAATCCATATGAAATTTTATCAAATTACATTTCCAACAAGTACAAGATTACCCAAATCAGACATATAACGAGGGAGTTATGATAGTTTTCGTCGGGTCTACAAACGACAGAGTATCGACGAATGATGGTGACTTTGGTCCCACTTTTGGAAAATCAAGTGGGGTCCAAGTGAGGTGATTCCAAGTCCAAATAAAATTTTATCAAATTACCTTTCGAACAAGTATAAGATCACCCAAATCGGACATGTGACGAGGGAGTTATGATCGTTTTCGTTGAATCTGTGAATGGCGGAGTATTGACGAACGATGGTCACTGTAGGCCAGCGTTTGGGCCAACTTTTGGGCAATCAAGTGGGGTCCAAATGAAGTGAATCCAAATCTATATGAAAGTTCATCAAATTACCTTTACAACAAGTATAAGATCATCCAAATCGAACATGCAATAAAGGAATTATGACCGTTTTCACCAATCGACACTATCGTCGGCGATTGGTCAGTTAGTATCAACAATTGGTCAGTGAGTATAGGCAATTGGTTAGTTTTTATCGGCAATGGACAGTGAGTATCAGCTATTGACAGTGCAGTATTGATGATTGACAGTGAGTATCATCGTCATAACTCCCTCGTTACATGTTCGATTTGTGTGATCTAATACTTGTTCGAAGGATAATTTAATAAACTTTTAAATGGATTTGAAATCACCTCATTTGGACCCCATTTGATTTTCCAAAAGTGAGCCCAAAGTTATTATCATTCATCGATACTTCGCCGTTCCCAGATCCAACGAAAACACTCATAACTCCCTCGTAACGTGTCCGATTTGGATGATCTGTACTTGTTGGAAAGGTAATTTTATGAACTTTTAGATGGTTGTGGAATTACCTCATTTGGACCCCACTTGATTGCCCAAAAGTGGGTCTAAATTTCCTGTCATTCGTCGATACTCCATCGTTCCCAGATCTAACAAAAACAGTCATAACTCCCTCATAACATGTCCGATTTGGATGGTCTTGTACTTGTTGGAAAGGCAATTTGATGAAATTTCAGATGGATTTGGAGTCACCTCATTTGGACCCCACTTAATTTTCCAAAAATGGGCCTAAATTCACTGTCGTTCGTCAATATTCTGTCATTCCCAGATCCGACAAAAATGGTCATAACTCCCTTGTTACATGTCCAATTTAGAAGAAAAAAAAATGTCTGATTGAGATGATCTTGTACTTTTTGCAAAGGTAATTTGATGAACTTTCACATAGCTTTGGATCACCTCCTTTGAACACCATTTAATTTTCTAAAAGTGGGCCTCATTTTCATGGGATTGACAACCTACATGGAATTATGACAGTTAACTCCCAAAAAATACTCAAAAGCTCGTTGGAATGGAGAGAATGGCGTCGGATACACACTACTAATGTCAGATTTTGTAACAGGATCCTCCGGACGTTCACCTTCTCTCCAACGGAGATTTCCTTCACCAATCCTAAAAGAAGACAGACAGCAACTAAGGGTGGCTGGGGTCCAGCCGTTAGCCCTCCGATGCTTAAGTCAGGTTAAAGCAAGAAGAAGAGTAGCCAGGAAAAACAGGACAGAGATCGAATATTGTGTGTACCTTTCTCTTAATGGAGTCATCCCTTTATATAGATCTGAAGCGGTTCAATCTGTTACGTAAGATATCGAGATCCCGCTGATCTCGTGTACGATACTGAGATCTTGCTGATTTCGTGGGATAAGATCCTCATCCTTAGAGACGAGATCCAACCCAATGACTTATTTCGGCAATCACGTTCCTTGATGGCAATCCCTTGAGATCCGGAACCACCAGAGAAGATAAGCCCAAAACCGACCTATACGAGCTGCCGGTAGGCGTAGTAATAGCGCTGATCGCTCATGTAGAGCTGGAAACCGTAGTTGGAGTCATAACCAGCGAAAAGGAAGGAGACGCCGACAAGACGGAAACCACCGAACTGGGTGTAGCCCTGCCTGGCATCGCAGAGGGATTGGACAAGCTACTCGACGGGAATCGGGTGCTGGTACTGAAGGCTAAGAGATGTCGCCGCAGAAAAGCTGTTCGCATGTTGGAACATGGTCGCGAGTCCAAGTGCTCGCTCATTTTGACGTAACACCTTTCAACGACTTGTTAGAAGGTCTGCTCGCGGTTCAAGAAGGGAATCTTTGCTTTACTTTATCTGACCATCGGCTATGGGAGCTCGACGCCTTGCGAGTAGGTGCTCCGTATTTATCCATCCTACGACTCTCGAGCATATGATCTCGAGAGTCAGATGGGCATCCTGCACTTACCCGATCTGTGGCTTGTGATCAGATGATCTCGAGAGTCGGACGGGCATCCTGCACTTACCCGATCTGCGACTTGTGATCAGATGATCTCAAGAGTCGGATGGGCATCCTGCACTTACCCAATCTGCGACTTGTGATCAGATGATCTCGAGGGTCCAATGGGTACTCCCGTATTTACCCGATCTACGACTCTCGCTCAGATGTTCTCGAGAGTCGAATGGGCGTCCGTGTACAATCTTAACAGCTGAGTTGATCTCCCTTATTTTGCCTATAACAGATGCCCCCCAAGTCCTTGCCGCCAAGAATTTTGAAGGGAAGGACTTAGCTCACTACCACACGTAACCGCCCGCTACCTTCATCGAGAACGGAACCTCACATGATGGGCTGGAATTAATGAGCGCCAGCTTTCCGCAGCCTTTCCGCAGACAGAAAATGAAGGGGCGCTCGCCACGTGTTTGAGGAGTTAATGGGCGTGCTTGCTCGAGTGCTGCGCCGAAGGAGGGACTGCCACGTATCACCAGATGCGGCGGAATGATTGCCTATAAATATACGGAGTCCTCCATTCCTCTATTTTTCTATAGAAGTTTTTTCGAAGAAAAAGAATTCTCGCGTCATCTCCATTTTCATCTTCTCCCTTCGGTGTTTCTTCCTCTTTCTTTCTGTTTACTTGGGTATATTTCCTTTTTCTTTTCTTTTTATCTTCTCATGGCTGGGAACTCTGACGAGACCACCGTCCCACTAGGTGATGCTACCCCGGAATCCTCTGCTTCTAGCAGTGCGAGGGTTCCGGCAGGGAGATACACAACAGCCGGATATCCTTCTGTTTTATCGGAGGACCAGCTGGCTGAGTTACGGGAGAGATACCTGATCCCCGACTCAGTCACTCTCCGATTGCCCGGAGATGGAGAGACACCAGACTCCCCTCCCCCAGGATGCGTAGCTTTTTATGAGTACCAGCTCATCCTGGGGGTACGCCTCCCCCTCCATCCCTTCATACAAGATTGCCCCCGGGCAACTCATTGTGAACGGGTGGAGGGTAGTCCTGGGTTCCTTTGCCCTCTGGGCTCAGGCCGGCAACGGGGAGCTCACAGCAGAGGAATTCCTCCGCATGTTCCGTCTAAAGAAAGCATCATCCAGCGAAGGCTGGTATTACCTGTGCTACTGGCACCGGGATAACTTCGTGCTGGGGAAGCCCTCCTCGAATTATCCCGGCTGGAGGAAGCGGTGGTTCTATGCTTCCGGGAACTGGGAGTCTGCCTCCTCCAGGGGTCCAGGAGTGACCCGTTTTTTCTGTGAAGGTAAGCACAGTCTCGCATTGTGCAATTTTCTCCAGTTATGGTTTCTAGGGTTTTATTCATTTTTTGACCCCTGTTTGTGCTCGCAAGTATCTCGGCCTTGAGAAAACCAAATCTAAAGGGGGGAATCAATGAGAAAATAGTAAAGGTGTACAAGGTGCCTGTTGGTGATAGGCACATCGAGGCTTGCTTGTCTCCTTCGCGACTTGCAGCAGCGGGCCTAATATCCAGAAGAGAGGTTGAGATGACGAAGGCTGGAGAGAAGAGGGGCCTGCTGCCCCGACTGAAGGGCACAAGCTCCAAGAGGCAGAAGAGAACACCTGCCGAACCATCTCAATCATCCATCCGCACGGGTAGCGATCAGCCTGCCCCTCCCGCGAGCATGGCGGGGGCCCCGGCTGGGCCCACTATTCCCTCGCTGGTGGTCGCACCTGGACCGCCAGTGATTAACATTGCTGACAATTCCCCAGATGGGGCGGGGTCCAGCTGCCCCCCAACTGAAGAGGCTCGAGAGCAGATAGAGCCTCAAGAGCCGGCTCCTGCTCGCGAACTGATCCCTGCTGCCGAGCAGGGATCTGCTCGCGAGTCGATGCCTCCACCTCGCGAGCCGGCTGGGTTGGTCGTTGCCCAACCGTCAGGGAGCGGGACGTATTCTATTCCCCACCACCTCCATCCAGTATGTAAATTTTTATTCGAGAACGTCCCCCCCCAAGCCTTCGGCTCTCTTCCCGAGCCAAGCCCTGAGAACCTTTTCCTCTAAGCGGGGGTGAGGATGGTTCAGGTGAGACTCTACCAAGACCTGCTTTAATCTGTTATTACGTTCCAGAATACTTTCTCACATTTTCATTACTTTTGCAGGGCTTAGATCATATCCTGCGAACGAGGCGTGATATCGTTGCCGCCCGTCGCGTAATAGATGCAGCTGAGGAGAAGAGGACTGCCTTGGAGAAGGCAGTTCAAGGAAGAGATCAGCTGCTCAAGGCCCGTGAGGCGGTGATCGCGAAGAGAGATGAGGAGAAGAAGATCCTCATCGAGAAAATCCAAGTCCTGACCGACAGGTATCAGGCCTTGGACTCAGACTTCGTGAAGCTCATGGGTTTGAAGGAGAAGGCTGAGAGAGAGAGGGAGATCTTCCGCCAAGACAAGATCTCTTTGGAGGAGCAGTTTGTGGAGGCCAGGTCGCAGCTCAAGGAGGCCAACGACAACCTGGACAAGGAGCGCTCCGCTCTTGCACAGCTTAAGGACGACTCGATCCACTGGGACGAGGAGAAGTCGCCCTTGTAAAAATGCTCTCGGAGGAAGGTCCTCGGGCAATTTCCGAGTTTCGGACTTCGCAGCTATATGACAACGAAAGATACGAGTCGTATGATGTTGGTCGCGACTTTGCGCTAAGAGTAGTGCAACGAATGATCACATCCTTTGATATGGGGGAATTTGGTCGAGTCGCGACCATCATAGCTGCAAAAGAGCAAGCTGCTGCTGAGAACGAGGTGACTGAAGCCACGCAAGCTGGAGGGGCTCCAGAAATGGGCCCTGAAGTCGAGAGCACAGCTCCTCCAAGAGATTGATCTTCTTTTTGTTTTCCTCTCTTGTACTCGCGAGCATATATTGTAAACATTTATCATCAATGAAAAGATATTTTTTGGAAGTGTTGTTCTTGTTTACTTTCTTTTCGTGCACTAAATGCCCTCCTGTTGCAATGAGTTATACTCAACCCGGGGGGTCGTAGCGACCATGCCCTCGTGGAGATAGACTGATCTATTGATTGAGAGATAATGTGCTCAATCCGGGGGGTCGTAGCGACCAAACCCTCGTGGAGATAGACTGATCTATCGATTGAGAGATAGTGCTCAATCCAGGGGGTCGTAGCGACCAAACCCTCGTGGAGATAGACTGATCTATCGATTGAGAGAATGTGCTCAATTCGGGGGGTCGTAGCGGCCAAACCCTCGTGGAGATAGACTGATCTATCGATTGAGACTCCAAATTTGCCTCCAAGTTTACCAAGGGTATGAAGATCATCCATAAAATGAAAATGCGACCATCCTAGGTGAATTTAACCCTACCAAAGGTAAGCGATTGGCCAAGGGATTATATGCATCCTCTTCGAGGCTATTCAGGTCCAAGTTAATGGAGTAGCGACCAAAAGATATCTTTCACTTTATTCATAAAAAGTTGTATATGAACTACATCAAATCTAGGGGTAGTATCGTAGCAAATGCTCCACGTGCCAAGGGCGACGTACGGGCTTTCCTTGCATGTCTTCAAGGTAATAAGTACCGGGTCGCACAATCCTAATAACCCGATACGGGCCTTCCCAATTTGGATCTAGTGAACGAGCAGGAACTCCGAGATTTTGCCTTAGTACCAAATCTCCGGGCTGAAAGGATCTAGGCCAAATCCTATCATTTCGATAACGAGCAATACGTTGTTGATATGCTGCCACTCGTACTTGGGAAGCATTTCTTCGCTCTTCCAAGAGATCGAGATGAAGTCGGAGGTTTTCCTGATTACTCGCGGGGTCATACTGCTCGATCCGATGTGAGGGCACTTGAATTTCTACTGGTACCACTGCGTCGACACCAAATGCTAAGGAGAAAGGGGTTTCACCTGTTGATGTACAAGCCGTGGTTCTATATGCCCATAATACTTCTGACAGGAGTTCTGGCCACACCCCTTTACATTCACCTAGCTTGGTCTTTAAATGGTGCTTGATGATCTTATTCACTGCCTCGACCTATCCATTCGCCTGAGGATGATATGGAGAAGTGCGGAGATTACGTATCTTCCATTTTTCACAAAATTCATCAAAGGCTGCGTTGTCAAACTGCGTTCCATTATCGGTGATTATAGTGTGGGGGAGTCCATAACGACATATAATATTTCTCCATATAAACTTGGTAGTTTGTTTCTCAGTAATCTTGGCTAATGGTTCTGCCTCGGCCCATTTGGTGAAGTAATCAACCGCCACAATCGCGAACTTATTTTGTCCCTTTCCCATGGGTAAGGGCCCTATGATATCGACTCCCCACTGAGAAAAAGGCTAAGGGCTATCAACTGGGGTCATCCGCTCGGACGGTGCATGAGGTATAGGTAAATATCGTTGACACTTGTCACATTTTTTAGAAAATTCAATTGCATCTGCTTTCATAGTGGGCTAATAATATCCTTGCCTCATCGCTTTATATGCTAGGGATCGCCCCCTGAGATGGTTACCACATGCCCCCTGGTGTACTTCGTCTAGAACATGAAGTGCTTCTTCTGGATGAAGACACCTTAAATAAGGCAAGGAAAAGCTTTTGCGCAATAATATTCCGTCTTGCAAAGTATACCTGGCAGCCCGAAGACGAATTTGCCTTGCAGCTTTCTTGTCCTCTGGTAGGTGTCTGTCTCTGAGATAAAGGATGATAAGATCCATCCAGCATGGAGATGATTGTACCGATATTACATGCTCGAGAGTCGCTTGGTCGATACTCAGGTTCTGACGATGCTCGATGGGGATCGAATGTGATAACTCAGATTCTGGTGCAGAAGCGAGCTTTGCCAAGGAATCAGCAAGTTGGTTCTTCTCGCGAGGAATATGAATTATTTCATAAGTCTTCAGTTTTGCGAGCAGGATGAGGACACGGGACTTGTATAAGGCCATCCTTTCTTCTTTGGTTTCGAATTCACCAAGGACTTGGTTAACAATGAGCTGGGAATCGCTATGAATTAACAGATTCTGAACTGCAAGGACTATGGCTAGTTCGAGGCCAACGATCAGGGCCTCATATTCTGCTTCATTATTTGAGACGCGAGATTCGAAACGTAGAGTATATTGAAAATGTGACCCGTCGGGAGCTACTAAAATCAGGCCCGCTCCGCTACCAGTGGCCCGCGACGACCCGTCCACGAAGAGTGACCAAGGAGGCTGGTCGCTGGTCATGGTATTATCATCAGGAGAGTACGTGAATTCGGCGATGAAATCAGCCACGGCCTGGCCCTTTACCGCGGTCTTAGGGCAGAATGAGATATCGTGCTCGCTGATCTCGACTGCCCATTTAGTTAACCGTCCGGAAGCCTCAGGTTTTTGAAGGACTTGTCGTAGCGGATGATTCGTCGGTACTAAAATAGCGTGGGCTTGAAAGTATGGTTGCAGTTTTCGAGCTGCCGTGACCAAGGTTAGGGCCAGTTTCTCCATATCAGAATACCTAGTTTCTGCATCAACCATTGCTTGACTGATATAATAAACGGGCCTCTGTACCCCGGAATCTTCTCTTATTAAAGCGGCGCTAACGGCCGTAGTGGACACAGAGAGATAAAGAATGAGTTGCTCATGTGCTACAGGTTTAGATAAAATGGGGGGTGTGCTCATGTATAGCTTCAATTGTTGAAAGGCTTCCTCACATTGTGGCGTCCATTTCCAATCAGACTTGGCCGTCGCACGAAGGAGTTTGAAGAATGGTAAACACTTGTCAGCTGCTCGCGAGATGAACCTGTTTAACGACGCGATGCGACCAGCCAGACGCTGGACGTCCTTCAGAGTGGTGGGGGATTTCATCTCTATCAATGCTTTTATCTTCTCAGGATTTGCCTCAATTCCGCGTTGGCCAACCATGAACCCGAGAAATTTCCCTGCAGACACACCGAACGCACATTTTTCTGGGTTCAATTTCATTTGATACCTCCTCATTAGGTCGAAGGCTTCTTGAAGATCAGAAATATGATCATCTTCTACGGTGCTTTTCACGAGCATGTCGTCAACATAAACTTTCATATTCCTACCGATTTGAGCAGCGAATATTTTGTTGATGAGACGTTGATAAGTGGCCCCTGCATTTTTAAGACCGAACGGTATTACCTGGTAGCAATATAATCCCCGATCTGTGATGAAGGCGGTATGCTGGCTATCAGGTGGATGCATCATGATCTGGTTGTAACCAGAATAAGCATCCATAAAACTGAGCAGAGCGTGTCCAGCTGTTGAATCGACCAACTGGTCAATCCGCGGGGTAGGAAAGCTATCTTTGGGGCAAGCTTTGTTTAAATCTGAATAGTCGACGCACATTCTCCATTTGCCATTAGCTTTCCGGACAAGGACCACGTTCGCGACCCACTTTGGGTAGTCTACTTCTTTTATGAAATTGACCGTGAGTAACTTCTCGACTTCAGCTTTGATCGCCATTTGCCTTTCTACAGTGAAAGCTCGTCGACGTTGGTGTACGAGTTTATGCTTTGGATAGATATTGAGACGATGTACAATGACATTGGGGTCGATGCCTGGCATATCTTTATGAGACCAAGCAAACACGTCCTGGTATTCAGTGAGGAAACGGATCAAATCTCCGTGGTGGACACTGGTTAAAGAAGATCCAATGTACACGATCTTAGACGGGTTGTCTTCGGTCAGGTGAATCGCCACTGTTTCCTCCCCAGGAGTTCCTGACTTAAGAGCATTTTCTCTCGGATCCAACGAGGTATTGGAGGGAAAGTTGGGTGAACCTTGTGCTATCTCCATAACGGGAGTCGCTTGAGCCTTCTTTCGATCTTGGAGGGCTATCTGGTAGCAAGACCGTGCCTCCTGTTGACTTCCTCGCACGACCCCGATACCATTTGGGGTAGGAAATTTGACACACAGATATGAACGATGCAAGGCTGCCACGACCTTAGTAAGAGACGGCCGCCCCGAAATGGCGTTATACGCTGATTTTCGATCCACCACGAGAAAGTTTATGAAGACAGTGGTCTTCGCTGGACTTTCTCCAAAAGTAACTGGGAGATCGATGCTTCCTTTAGGCGTTACTACCTCACCTCCGAAGCCGACGAGGGGGGTCGAAACTGGCTTGAGAAGGTTTCCGGCAAGTGCCATTTTTTTTAAAGCCTCCAAGTATAGAATATCAGCTGAGCTACCTGTATCCACCATAATTCGATGTGTCAGATAATTTGATACCTTCAATGTGACTACGATGGAGTCTTCGTGAGGGAAATGAATTCCCTTTGCATCTTCGAGAGTGAAGGAAATTCGAGGATGGCTGGTCTTCGACGAGCTAGACGACTGTTCCAGCCAATAGATTTGCTGGGGTTCCTTGGATGCCTTTCGAGCGTATGCTTTTCTTGAAGCTTGAGAATCGCCCCCGCAAGCTGGTCCTCCGATGATGGTGCGGATTTCCCCCGTAGGCTCAGCGTCCTCTTGGTCAGTTTGATGATGAGGTTGTTCCTTTTGGCGAGACGAGGTGTTCGCCCTTTCTGGTGATCGATTTTTACGAGCAACATAATCCTGGAGATGGCCTTTTCGAATGAGAGCTTCGATATGGTCTCGTAGAGAGATACAGTCTTGGGTTCTATGCCCATGATCTTTGTGGAAGTAACAGAACTTGCTCTTGTCTCTCTTCTCGGGATCGGATTTGATCTTTGCAAGCCACTTCACATATGGCTTGTGTTTAATCTCCATTAGAACCTTTTCATGAGACCGATTAAGAGGAGTGTAGTTATGATATTTACCGGAATAAGGCTTCTTGGGAGAACGCTCGCGTTGATCACGACGATATTTTTTATCTGTAGAAGAGGCTCCTTCTAGCTTGCGTTTCTTACCCTGTACTCCATGGCGTGTCAATGCGACTTCTTCTGCATTGATATATTTCTGAGCATTGGCTTGGAACTCTGCCATAGTTTTTGGAGGGCTCTTGTCTAAAGCAAACCTGAATTTCTCGCTCGTTATTCCGGCTATGAGGGCTACGAGGCCTTTTTCTTCACTATAACCTTCAGTTTGAACGGCTTCAGCGGTGAACCGTACTGTGAACTCCTTTATCGTTTCCCCATGCTGCTGTTTTAGATTCATTAGATAGGAGGCTGGCTTCTTGATGCGGATGTTTCCCATGAATTGAGAAAGGAATATCTCCGATAACTGAGAAAAGGAGCTGATGGAACGAGGCTTTAATCCTTGGAACCACGTACGAGCTGCCTCTTTCAGTGTTAGGGAAAAAGCCCTACACATGATTTCTGAACCATGTCCCTCCAACTCCATGAGGGACCTGTATGTTTCCAGGTGTTCAAGAGGGTCGCCAATACCTGTGTATGGGGTGATAACAGGCGTTCGATACTTTCTGGGTAACGGGGCTTCCATAACCTCGCTGGTAAAGGGGGACTCGGATTGATATATCGCCGCCATGACGACAGATGGCCGATTTGCCTGGTATCGTTGTTCCATGACATCAAAACGATCATGGATTCTTTTGAGATCTCCTTCCCATGGTAGGGTATAGCTTGATGTTTCGGCGGTGGAGCCCTGTGGTTGAGGTTGTCGAGACGAACTAGAATGTATAGAATGTGGAGACGGTACAGGGAGATGGCTACCAAGTGGTGGGACCTGTGGTTCGTCCATAGAATGTCTGGAAGCCACTGGTATGGGTTGCGGTGGTAACCCTTCAGAGGGTTGTCTTTGCGGTTCAGGGAAATGCTGATCAAGCCGATTCGACAGGGCCTGAACTCCGGCATTTAGGGTCAGAAGAGTATTTTCGAGGAACCGCAAGACATCGTCTTGATTTCCAGAAGCCTCCAATAATGGATTTGTTGATGGCATATTCGGGGCTCCTTGAGGGATATTTGTCGACGTGGGTGGAAGAGCAGGTACGGATTCCGTCTCATCGGGCGGAGGTGGTGCCTGCCTTGAAGTCGAAGGATGAACAGCCTTTTTAGGAGGCATTGCGGAAGGATTTTGATCGGTAGAACGATTGATTTTGATGATCAAGTCGTTCCCACAGACGGCGCCAAACTGTTAATGTCAGATTTTGTAACAGGATCCTCCGGACGTTCACCTTCTCTCCAACGGAGATTTCCTTCACCAATCCTGAAAGAAGACAGACAGCAACTAAGGGTGGCTGGGGTCCAGCCGTTAGCCCTCCGATGCTTAAGTCAGGCCAAAGCAAGAAGAAGAGTAGCCAGGTAAAACGGGACAGAGATCGAATATTGTGTGTACCTTTCTCTTAATGGAGTCATCCCTTTATATAGATCTGAAGCGGTTCAATCTGTTACGTAAGATATCGAGATCCCGCTGATCTCGTGTACGATACTGAGATCTTGCTGATTTCGTGGGATAAGATCCTCATCCTTAGAGACGAGATCCAACCCAATAACTTATTTCGGCAATCACGTTCCTTGATGGCAATCCCTTGAGATCCGGAACCACTAGAGAAGATAAGCCCAAAACCGACCTATACGGGCTGCCGGTAGGCGTAGTAATAGCGCTGATCGCTCATGTAGAGCTGGAAACCGTAGTTGGAGTCATAGCCAGCGAAAAGGAAGGAGACGTCGACAAGACGGAAACCACCGAACTGGGTGTAGCCCTGCCTGGCATCGCAGAGGGATTGGACAAGCTGCTCGACGGGAATCGGGTGCTGGTACTGAAGGCTAAGAGATGTCGCCGCAGAAAAGCTGTTCGCATGTTGGAACATGGTCGCGAGTCCAAGTGCTCGCTCATTTTGACGTAACACCTTTCAACGACTTGTGAGAAGGTCTGCTCGCGATTCAAGAAGGGAATCTTTGCTTTGCTTTATCTGACCATCGGCTATGGGAGCTCGACGCCTTGCGAGTAGGTGCCCCGTATTTATCCATCCTACGACTCTCGAGCATATGATCTCGAGAGTCAGATGGGCATCCTGCACTTACCCGATCTGCGGCTTGTGATCAGATGATCTCGAGAGTCGGACGGGCATCCTGCACTTACCCGATCTACGGCTTGTGATCAGATGATCTCGAGAGTCGGACGGGCATCCTGCACTTACCCGATCTGCGACTTGTGATCAGATGATCTCGAGAGTCGGACGGGCATCCTGCACTTACCCGATCTGCGACTTGTGATCAGATGATCTCGAGGGTCCAATGGGTACTCCCGTATTTACCCGATCTACAACTCTCGCTCAGATGTTCTCGAGAGTCGAATGGGCGTCCGTGTACAATCTTAACAGCTGAGTTGATCTCCCTTATTTTGCCTATAACACACACTGAAAGTTAGTCGGAGTCGGTCCCACTGAGGTGGTAACATCCTTAACGACTAAATAATCCCCTCCTGAAAAAAAAAAAAGAAGGAAAAGGCCAAATGACATTTTCCGCACAAGGGACTCATCTATGTGGGGTCCACTGGATAGTCTTGGAGCAGATCCAAGCTGTTCACATGAAAGAGGTTTTAATTTTATGCGATCTGCCTAAGTTTGAGGGCAAAACCCATAATGAATGGACCACACCGAAGGAAACAGTTTGAAATTAACTTATAATGTTAATATAGGTTTGGGCCACAGAAAGCTCCAAATTATTTTTTAAAATGACCCTCCTGTGGGTTCACAAATGTCTGATTAAAGTGAACAGATTAGATCGGCCGAGAGGTGGCCCCAACAATTGATTTTGTAGGGCTCACACTCAATTATCAAAAGGCCCTCGACTTCTGCAAAAACAATTGCTACAATAAGATAGAGATAGTGTGGCAGGGCGTTGTAAAGGGGCATTTTGGTCCAGGGAAAAATGTTACAGTGCCTAGCAGGCTACATAAATAATAGGTCCTATATAGACGAACCAATAACCAAAATGACATCATAATTCAGAGTTTTTTCAACTATTATCCCCCAAACATGTAGTAATATAAACATGTAGTTGAATTTAACCAAAGCCTATTGCATACGGGTAAAGTCAGTTGGGGCCCACTGTGAATTATTTATTTTATCCTCTCTGTCTATCCATTTTACCAGTTAATTGTAGGGCTTGAACCCAAAATTAAGCATATCCAAAGCTCAAGTGTGAATTGAATATATACTAATGAAGAATTCCTGGGGCCATAGAAATTTTGGATCAAGCTGATACTTGTGTTTTCCCTTAATCTATGCCTTTGTGATCTTATGAACAGGTTGGATGACAAATAAAAATGACTCTGGGTCCTCGAAAGGTTTCAATGGTGGAAATCATTGTTCCCATTTTCTTGTTGTGTGGTCCACTTGAGCTTTGGATATGGTTCAATTTTGAGTTCAACCCTTAACATGAGCTGGAAAAACGGATGGACAGCGTGGATATACCACGTACACTCATGGTTGGCCTAACAGAGTTTACTCGGTACAATAAAAGGATACTGACTAATCGGATTTCCAATTTTACGAAGTCCAGACGCGCACGTAAGGTCTGTACGTAATCCGATTTCTAATTTTACGAAGTCCAGACGCGCACGTAAGGTCTGTACGTAATCCGATTTCTAATTTTACAAAGTCCACACGCGCATGTAAGGCAGCTCCTATGCACGCCGCTTCATGCATGAACATAGCATTCATGTGTCAGATACAATCCGTCCATTAAAATAGAAAGAAATGGAAGGATAAGGAAAGTTCTGCCTAATCGGTAAGTGAATTTATCTTGCAATCCATGGTCTACCTGATGACTGATGGGGGCTAATCCATGCAATATATGGATTTTTCATCAATGTGCTATGTTGGCACATGCAGTGGCAGGTAGCTAGCGTGGATGGGAATGGATTGGGTACTACCCAAGCTTGTCTCAAGCTCAGGACAGGCCTGACATAGCACGTACATGTCACATTTGTTTGGGTGAGGCGGGACGTGGATTCCCTGCTAAAAGCCTTGCGTAAGAAGTTCCTCGAAAAGAAAAGCATTGCGTAAGAGTGCGCGGAACCAAGGTGAGGCCCACAGTGACGTTTTTTTATGAATCCACCAAGTCCATCCGTTTTGGGAGCTCATTTTAGGACATGAGAACAAAAATGAATTGGATCCAAGAGTCAAGTGGGCCGAAAATGTGAGGATTAAACGTCCACAGTTGAAATATTTGTGGAGCCACAGGAGTTTTGAATTAGGATAATATTTGTGTTTCCAGTTCATCTCATTAGTAGTGACGTTATAAACAGTATGAATGTCATATAAACATCACTGTGGATTCCAGGGAAGTTTCAACGGTGATAATTTACCTAACCACCTTTTCCTTTAGTGAGGCCCACTTGAGTCTTGGATCCGGTTCATTTTTTTTTCTCACGTCTTAAAATGAGCTCTCAAAACGGATGAACCGGGTGAATTCATAAAATAAAAAAAAAATCACTGTAGGCCCACCTTGGTTCCCAGCGCAGAAACTTACTGCGCAAGGCTTTCCCAGGTGGGCGCGATGTTGTCATAGAAAACCTGCCAGGGGCGCATATTTCCTAAGAAGGCCTTGCGCACGAAGTACCTGCGCTGGGAACTAAGGTGGGGCCAGAGTGATGTTTTTTTATGAATCCACACCGTCCATCCATTTTGGGAGCTCATTTTAGGACATGAGAACAAAAATGAACCGAATCGAAGACTCAAGTGGGCCGAAAACGTGAGGATTAAATGTCCACAGTTGAAATATTTCTAGAGCTACAGAGTTTCCAATTAGGATAATATTTGTGTTCCAGTTCATCCAAGTAGTAGTGATGTTATGAACGGCATGGATGTCATATAAACATCACTGTGGACCCAGGGAGGTTTCAACGGTAGTAATTTACCTACCCACTTTTTCCTTTAGTGAGGCCCACTTAAGTCTTGGATCCGGTTCATTTTTGTCCGCACATCTTAAAATGAGCTCTCAAAACGGATGAATGGGGTGGATTCATCAAAAAAAAAATAACGGTGGCCCCGCTTTGGTTCCCAGCGCACGAACTCCTTGCGCAAGGCTTTCCGAGGAAATCCGCACCCCCCAGATCAGTAAGCCTGACACACAGTCATGTTACGCCTCCTCTCTCCCAATGCTCACATGCTACCTACTGGCCTGTCCTAGGGGCAGATAGTACCTAATCCGGTCCGCATATATGCCTTACATTTGAGTGCGGATCGTCTGTGTTGAAACCACAAGAAATTCCAGTGCGGTCGCTTCTCGTTCGGCCACGTCATTTCCGTTATCCCCATCTCACAAAATATCCCGTATTTATCTCTTCAGGTACATTGTGTGCTACATACCACATCTTTTAACGTATGAAACCTCACCGCCCTTCACCATAACCTTTGTCTTACATCCACCCTGTCTATCAATTTTTCCAAATAGATTTAGAGCATGGTTCCAAAAATAAGGTACATCCGAATCTCAAGTGGACCACACCAAAAGAAAGTAAGTCAGGATTACACAAACTTTGGTTGAAACCTTCCTCGGGCCAAGCGTGAGGCTTCATCTAACATCTGGCCAGTTCATAAGTCCACCCATACCTGGATGAAGGTACAACACAAATATCTGCTTGATCGGAGCTGTCTGAGCCCTAAGAAGTTTTCAACGGTAGCATCAATTCCACTGTTTCCTATGGTGTGTTCCAGTTGAGCTTTGAATCTAACTTGTTTTTAGGTTTATATCCTGGAATGTTTCCTATGGTGTGTTCCAGTTGTCCTGTTGAGTTCTTACTCTTCGGGCGAAACTTTGTTTGATCCATTCCATAACATAAAAAAATTTGAAAATTCATTCAGTGAACATAATAATCATATTATATTCGTAGAAATAACAAAACAGATCCTTTACTCCGATGTTTCAAACCACTCCATTCCTTTGTTTCTGATGATATTTTTGAAGAATTAAATCCATTGATTGATTCATAGTATCTGTTCCTCCATAGTATGGAGGGACTCCCCCGAAGCAAGAAGAAAGAAGGAATCAATTGATAAAAATTATATACGCGGTGTGGATCTAAGAAATAAGTCATCATGGGCCGCGTAAATTTCCCACCTAAAGAAATTCCGCTCTACCGGAACAGTTGAAAGGTGGAACTTCTGTGGGGTCTATCATGATGTATGTATTAGATCCACACAATCCAATCATTTTGTTTCATACCTTTTAGTCACGGGGCTGATAATAAATCAGATCCAAGGCTCAAGTGGGCCACACGATGGGAAAGAGTGGGAAATGAACACCTATGATTGAAAACTTCTTGTTGTAATAGACAGCTCTGAACAAGCTGATGTTTGTGGTTTCCCTGAATCAAGGTCTAAGTGACCTTATGAAGGGGTTAGATGGCAAATAAACCTCAAAGTGGACAGTAGGAATGTTTCAACATTTCGTTCAATCCCATGCTTTCTGTTTTGTGGTTCACTTGAGCTTTTGATGTGCTTCATTTTTTATCTTATGCTTTAGAATAATCTGAAAAAATTGATGGACGGTTTTGATCTAACAGATAAATTAGGATGAGGCCCAGGGAAATTCCACACTGTAAAAGTGGGTTATGTAGCACGCAATCCATACATGAGAGAGAAAAATAATCCATACATGAGAGAGAAAATCTGCTGGTTTTTTAGCTGACGTCATTGGCTATGACGTGTACCAATGAGAATAGACGGCACTGAATTTTTCTGTGTTGACGATCCTCACTCCTTACATTTACATACGCGCAAAGGCCAAAAATCCCAACACAGAGAATACGTAGCACCAGTTGCTTCATGATGCTATTCATCAAAACCCAAGCAAAGACTGAAGTCGCAGCCTTTTACTTTATCAGGCTTTATACGCCCCGTTTTGCAAGTATTGTGGTGAAGCTGAAGCTAGCATAGTAAAGGGAATGTAATGCTCCACCGAGTGATGTGGGGCCATGCCCCAAAAGATCTCCAATATATGGAGATGCTACCAAACGTGCACCACGTTCACTTTTATTTTTGTAAAATTCTATAAATCCCCTCCCTTGTTATTATTCTCAAATAAATTCCTATATTTTCTAAATACCTATAAGAAAAGAACCCTCATTCTTGATTGATGTATACCGGATTGTTGGGAAATGATTATTTTGTTTCACTTATTTGATTAGGGCTCTCAATGGAGTGGGTCAGATCTGAGATTCGATTCACTCCGAATCCGTACAATGCAGATTTGGATCTTAAAATAGGTCTGATTATTTAAATGGACCAAATTTGGATCTTAAAATAGGTCTGATTATTTAAATGGACCAAATTTGGATCTTAAAATAGGTTCGATTACTTAAATGGACCAGATTTGGATTCACAGGAGCGTATCCGAGTTCGATTCGAATCTGATCCAGATCTGACTCATTGTCACCTTACTTATATGTTATATTCATGCTGGCCATCCGTTTTCTAGATTATTTTAGGCCATGTCTTAAAATTGAGACATGCCACTCTTAAGCCGACTATATCACAGTAAATGGTAGGATTTACATCATTTTGCTACTAAATTAAATATATTATATTTTATATTTTTTTAGATTTGTAATGTGGTGGATTAGGACCTAGATCCGACCTGAATCCGATGGTTATATGGATTTTGGATCGAAAATGGAGCTGCCTATTTCTAAATGGATCGAATATAGATATCACCTTTTGGATTCGAGTTGGATTTGAATCTGATCGGAATCCGTCTAACCGGATCCGATCCAGATCCAACCCATTGAGAGCCCTAAATTTGATTAAGATTTTCACCTAATGTCATGAAAATATGAAATGATTATAAGTATCTGTATCAGCTGCTTAATACCTCTGCATTTGACAGAAAATTCTTATGTTTGATTAGACAATGGCAAAATCATAATAATGACACTTGTCAGAGATAACCGGTAAAACAAACAAGCACTTAAACAAATGATTGTTTGGGTGATAAAATGGCATGGCCCACTAATGTTTATATGGCATCCACTCCATCATCTGTTTCAACAACATATATATGTTAGGACATGAGACAAAAATTAAGTAGATTCAAAACTCAAGTATGTCACACAAGATCCTTAATGTAATCCTTTCCCAAACGTTGCAAGAAGGCAATGCAATAGCAGATGTGCTCCCCAATCTAGGAAGTGGGAGACGGTCTGATGCGATCTATCTTCACAAATCGGAGGTCCCCAAGGAGGTAAGACATCACTCTAGATGAGGCAGGGCTGAGTTAGGTTCGAAAGAGGTAACTTAGCCCCTCATGACATAGGCATCCTTTTGCATAGTCCTAGTAATATGATAGGTGAGGTTATCTTCGTTTTTTGTGGCACCCACCCAAATTTAGACCCCCGTTTTGATCAATAAGAAAAGTTTTCCTTAAAATAATAATAAAATAAAAATAAAAATAAAAATAAGAGTATGTCACACAATAAGAATAGTGGAGATTGGGCACCCTCCATAAAACCTTTTTTTTTTTTTTTAATTAAGCTAATCTTTATGTTATACCTTCATTCTAGTGGAAATAACCTTATGAACAGGTGGAACGCTTATAAACATAATGGTGGGCCTCAAGAAGGTTTCGATGGTGAGTGTTTACATCCCATTGTTTCCTATTGTGTAGCCTACTAAACCGTTGGATTACCTCCTTTTTCAACTCATGTCCTATAAGTAATTAATTGGCAAAAATAATGGGAGGAGTTGATTTCGCGTTTATGATGTAGTGGGGCCACAAACCTTTTATTTATTGCCTTATTAAAAGGGTCACGGCTAGCTTGAAAGATAAGGGTTTATTTGGAAATACAATTAAATGAGGGGTTTTAGTTAAGTTTGTTTAGAATATATATAGGGAAGGTTTTGTGCCCTCGACCTCATGGGAAGTTCTCATGAGGTCCAGTTGTGTGGGCCCCACTGTGATGTGTTATGAGCACCCACACCATTAGTCAGATGCACCATTCCGTGGTGGGCCATGGGATTGAAACTAAGGCCAATCCATGACTTGAGTGGGCCACACCATAGACAACAATTAAGAGTGGATATCCACCCATTGAAACCTTTATGATTGTTTATAAGATCGACTAAGATGTGGTTAAGAAATCCAGCCCATCCATTGTTCGTGTCCCACTTAAAAAGGGGTCGCACCAAGTTTCAACCATATCCAAAACTAAGGTGGGCCCCAAAAAGCGTTAGATGTTGTAGACATGATTTTATACTCTTTCAATTGGTGTGTCCCAGTTGAGTTCCAAATGAAGCTAATTTTTGGGATATCTCATAACCAATAGGAGACCCACCAAATGCATGGTGTGGATGCCCACCACACATCATAGTGGGGCCCACAAAGCATGACCTCATGGGAGCATAATACCTTTTCCCATATATATATATATATAGATATATATAGATATATATAGATATATATATATATATATATATATATATATATATATATATATATATATATCGGGTGAAGTGTTGGGCTAACTACTGGTTATTTGACCTGGTTAATGGAGAGGCTTGTGGATTTTTCTCCTCATCTAATGTCCTACACCAGGGCAATAATATCTCGTCAAGTCTCTTCATTCTGGCAGCGGAAGTGTCGAGCTGTGTTTTTCAAAGATAGATTGGTAATGGTCTTTGCCAGCCGCCCTATTGTGTGCACCAAGGGTGACCCTCTATCTCCCACCTCTTATTCGCAGATGACAATGTGTTGTTCGTTAATGGTTTTAGAATATCTTTGGGGTTATTGATCAGATTTCTGGACAAGTTCGAGAGAGTGTCAGGGCAACGAATTAACAAATTCAAGAGTGAATTATTCGTTGCTCAAGGCATTCCCTCCACCAGGCTGCACTCCATTAAGCGAATCACGAGGATTTCTAATTCTGTAATTCCTTTGTTTTACCTAGGAGTTTTGATTACCAAGGGGAGGCCTGCTGCAGATCTCTTTTAGCCATTGGTGATTCAGAGATAGGGTGGCATGTTGGCAAGGGAGGATCTTAAATCAGGCACGGAAGATAATTCTTTTAAAGCATGTGCTAGGCAGTGTCCCTATGCATCTTATGGTAGCAACTATAGTCCCTCTTTAGGTCCTGAGCAAGCTTGAGTACTGCATGGCTGACTTCTTCTAGAGGTGTGTAGTAGGTAAGAGGAAGATGCATTGGGTAAGTTGAAGCTGAATTTGTAAGCCAAATTAAGGAAGAGGGTGGCCTGGGAGTGAGAAAGTTTAAGGACTTTCTGAAGGCTTTTACAGCTAAAGATGGCCTAGTATTAGAGGTATGGGCAATCAGTGGGAGTTTGGGCTTCTTGCATTTAGGAGATACAAAAGCAGACTTTCTAGTTGGTGAGGAGGCTAGTTCATGACTGAGGTCTCCTTTTTGGCATAGAATTTTTAAGTTCTTCCCGGTCATCGACTCCCAAGCTAGATGGATGGTGGGCTAAGGAGCTAGTAGCGTTTGGACTTTAGATTGGAAGGGTTCGAGACCTCTGTCATCACCGATTCTAATGCCTATTCTAGATATCCATCGAGTTTTACAGGTAAAAGACATTTTGGGCTTGGAGGGGATTGTTCGCTTCCCCAAATATTTTTAATGGTTTCTACTGAAGAGCCAACTATCAGAATTTTAGTAATTTGATGAAGATAACAATTTTGAACTAAACTAAAGGTAATCAATTAAAAAAAACCACTAGGAGTTCAAGGATCCACTTGTAGCAATCCTTGATGCTTAATTCACTGTGGTTTCTTACTTTCTCAACTAGAATCGAAATTAAGTTCTATCTAATCGGATGATAGAGCAATTAAAACAAACAATCTGTCATATGCATGATTCATGTACATGATTCTCTCAATTCAAGCTAGGACTTGAGCACACTCAATTGCATAGGTCAATCCTAATTCCAATAGGTTAAGATCACAACCATAATCATCATTAAATCCTGTCACAAGATATAACTAGATCATGATTTGAACTTGATTCAAATCACATACACAGTCTCACATACTCCAGAAATTCCAGAAAAATAGACATTTGGCATGAAGTTCCTACATGAGGATCATATGTGTAGAGCGTATTGAATCCAATCCTCGGATCATGCAGGTCTAGAATAACTCAAAATAATTAAGAACTCAAGCAATTCTTCTAAACATCCATGAGTCATCATAAGATTAAGAAAAATACTTAGAACTTTATTTAAACTTCAAACCATTGTTCTTCACTAATAATCCAACTTGAAACCAAATCAAACGAATTGAAACATTTTAGATTCATTGCAAGCTTCACCTCTTAGCCCTAGCTAAGAGGTTTAACCGTTCATGATCCAAGGAAACATGAAAACAACTAAACAAAGCATAAAACTAGAAAAACAAACTAGGAGGAGTTGTAGAACTCCGAATCCGAGTTCTGCCATCTCCCACAGTGCTCAATCTCATCTAGGATGCCTTAGGAAGAAGCCCTAGGTTCCCTTTTATAGAATAGTGCAGAAGGTTCCGGATTGCGCAAGAAATCCCGGACTGCGAAGAGAAAATCGGAGCTTGTGACACACGTTCTGTTACGCAGAAGACCGGTCGCACGACCGGTCTGAGCTCTTGGACGACCGGTCTAAAAAACGCACAAACTGTCCAGTCAGTTTTTCAGAAATTCAAACCCAGAAATTTAATTCAAGGACCGGTCGCACGACCGGTCTGAGTAGTGGACGATCGGTCGTACGATCGGTCGTGGATGGTCCAGCAAGATATGTAGTATGGCCCCTTCTGTTGAGTGTTCGGACCGGTCGAACAACCGGTCTTGAGCTATGGACGACCGGTCTTGGCTGCTTTTTCCCGCCTTCTTTTCTTCTCTCCTTTGCTTCTTTCTTCCATCCTTCGACGCTTGATCTTGTGATCTTCAATACTTGTAAATAGTGTCTTTAAGTCTTCAATTGATTAATGCTTTCTCTTATTCCTATAACCACAAAACCATGCATTAATTGACCCTTTAATCATATATTTCAAACATAGTTAGTGATAAAATGGGATTAGAATATGTACATTTAAGAGCTCAACACACCCCCCAATTACCAGCATTTTGCTAGTCCCGAGCAAAACATGCGTGAAACAAATTTCATTCTTCAAAACTCAACTCTCCTTCAGAACCCATGTTTCGATATACCTAATGATATTCAAGTGCAAGAATCAGGAAAGCTTAGTGATAGAAGTTGAGACCTTAACCTTCTCATAACATAACAAGTACTTATATGAAATTCCCGCTGATTGATTGATAAATAGAAGGATCCAAACAATTTAACCTAGTGTGCTTGGTGAATGTTCATCTCATGGATTTCCGGGGTTACCTTCCTTGTGAATTAATTAAGGTATGGATTCAACAGTGTATAGATCAACAACAAGCCTATGATAGGAATTTGCCTTATCGTCCTTCTGACGGCTTTCACACTACGTCCCATTTCCGGCTTTGGTTACGAGTAGACCATCCCCCGATTGCTAATAGGTAACCCTTTTCGAAATTTTTCTACTTTATTCTCCATCATTCCCATATTTTCATCCTTCCTTTCCATTTTCTTTTTCATTAGATAGGATTTTTAGAAATCCATATCTTTCGTTATTTTCCCATGGACGAGGATAGATAAAGTACCCCGGCTTGATTTCTCAACACCTTAAATCCAAACTTAACCAATTCACAATTCTACATAATCTCTTTAAAGCGTGAGAATCGTGTAATGTGAACTAGGTGCAGAGCTGTTTAGAAATTCTATCAATCATAAAAAATAGGGGAATTCACATATAAAACTAGTATCTTAGAGATTGTTCAAGATATTCAACTTCACTCACTTTACTCTCCTTTCTTATACTTACATCATCCCGAATGTATAGAAGCAAAGTTTTCCAATGGAGTTTTGGATTTTCAGAAAAACTGAAAAAGTTCCTACATAATTGCTCGAGATGTTACAAAACACTAGATTCATCCTAGTGATCCCACATGCCCCAACCAAATCTTGCATTGTCATCAATGTAAAAGATATGCAATGAGCAAAACATGAGAGCAATTCGAAAATAAAGGGGAGTGAGCAATGATAGTACCTGAGAGAATGAAAAGTGAAATTCTACCTCCTTCTAACAAACCTATAAAAAAGTAAACAAAAACAATAAAATCCTAATCCTAACTACTCTATACCTCCATCAGACTAGGAGATCAAACATCCTGCTACACAGGATCAGTAAGAGGTATGGACATACCTTCTAAAGGAAACTTCTCAAAGAACGGCTTTAATCGCTGACCATTTGCCTTAAAGATATTACCGTTCCTTAGATTCAACAACTCGACGGTCCCATATGGGTAGACAGTTAGTACAATGTAGGGACCGGTCCATCGAGATCTCAATTTTCCTGAAAATAAGTGTAAGCGAGAATTATACATAAGGAGTTTTTGATTAATCGTGAATGTCTTACGAAGAATATTCTTATCATGGAACACCTTCGTCTTATCCTTATAAATTCTTGCATTTTCATATGCTTCGTTCTAGAGTTCTGCAAGTTCATTCAATTGAAGTTTGCGCAACGAGCTTGCTTTGTCAGAATTAAAATTCATCTTCTTTATTGCCCAATAAGCCCTATGTTCCAATTCCATGGGCAAGTGACGAGCGTTCCCATAGACAAGTTTATAGGGAGACATTCCAATGGGGGTTTTAAAAGTGGTACGATAAGCTCAGAGTGCATCGGTAAGTCGAAGCGACCAATCCTTGCGATCGGGGTTCACCGTTTTCTCCAAAATATGTTTAATCTCCCTATTAGATATCTCAGCTCGTCCACTTGTTTGTGGGTGATAGGGAGTGCTCACTTTGTGATTTACGCCATATTTCTTCATTAAGGTTTCAAATGGGCGATTACAAAAGTGAGACCCTCTATCACTTATGATGACTCGAGGTGTTCCAAACTGGAAAATGATGTTCTCTTTTAAGAAACGAATGACTGTTTTATGGTCATTATTTCGGCATGGAATCGCCTCGACCCATTTGGACACATAGTCGACGGCAAGCAAGATATATGAGTTTCCAAAAGAAGATGGGAATGGACCCATAAAATCGATGCCCCAACAATAAAAAATTTTGATTGGTAAGATGGGATTGAGTGGCATCATATTTCTACGGAATATTCCTCCCAATTTCTGACAAGGTTCACATGTTTTACAAAACTCATGGGTGTCCTTGAACATGGTGGACCAATAAAACCCACATTGCAGAATTTTGGTTGTGGTCTTCTTAGCCGAAAAGTGGCCACCACACGCCTGAGAATGACAAAAGGAGATGATACTATGTTGCTCATCATCGGGCACACATCTCCTTATAATTTGATCGGGACAATACTTGAATAAGTAAGGATCGTCCCATAGGAATTTCCTCACCTCATTGAAGAACTTATCTTTATCTTACTTTTTCCAATGTGTTAGAGTTGTACCTGTAGCAAGATAGTTAGCAATGTCTGCCTACTAAGGCAATTGGGAGACTTTAAAAAGTTGTTCATCAGGGAACATGTCATTGATCGTGGTCATCTCAGGGGAATCGGTGAGAACAAGTCGAGAGAGATGGTCAGCCACTATGTTTTTTACTCCTTTATTATCACATATTTCTATGTCAAATTCTTGGAGTAGGAGGATCCATCTTAACAAGCGAGGCTTAACATCCTTCTTAGAGAGAAGGTACTTAAGCGCGGCATGGTCGGTGAATATAATGATCTTGGATTCAATCAAGTAGGACCTAAACTTGTCCAAGGCAAAAACTACAGCTAAAAGTTCTTTTTTTATAGTAGTGTAGTTTGCTTGGGCTAAGTTTAAGGTTCTACTTGCATAGTAGATAACACATGGCTTCTTCTCTTTTCTTTGGCCTAGCACAGCCCCAATAGCGTAGTCACTCGCATCACACATAATTTCAAAAGGAAGGCTCCAATCAGGTGGTTGCATTATGGGAGCACATGTCAACATGCCTTTAAGTTTGTCAAAGGCATTTTGACAATCTTCATTCCACTCGAATGAGTTCTCCTTTTGAAGAAGGTTACATAAAGGACGAGAGAGTGAACTGAAGTCCTTTATGAACTGTCTATAAAATCCGGTGTATCCCAAAAAGGACCGCACATCTCGTACGCTCTTGGGTGGTGGAAGGTTAGAGATAAGATCAATTTTAGCTTTGTCCACCTCGATTTCATTTTGTGAAATGATGTGACCAAATACAATTCTCTTTTTAACCATGAAGTGACATTTCTCCCAATTCAACACAAGGTTCTTCTCTTCACATCTTTTCAACAAAGATTTCAAGTGCATAAGGCACTCATCAAAGCTATAACCAAATACAGAGAAATCATCCATGAAGACTTCAAGAATTGTCCCTACCATATCAGAAAAAATACTTAGCATACAATGCTGAAAAGTGGCAGGGGCATTACATAGTCCAAATGGCATCCTTCGATAGGCGAAAGTACCGAATGGACATGTGAATATTATTTTCTCTTGGTCCTCTAGGGCGATTTCTATTTGGTTGTACCCTGAATAGCCATCAAGGAAGCAAAAATGGGAATGACCCGCCAACCTTTCTAAAATTTGATCAACAAACGGTAGAGAGAAGTGGTCTTTCCTCGTAACTGTGTTTAGCTTCCTATAGTCAATGCACATTCTCCAACCGGTAGTGACTCTAGTTGGTACGAGTTCATTATTGGCATTGGCTACGATGGTTATTCTAGATTTCTTAGGCACCACTTGAGTTGGGCTCACCCATTGACTATCGGATATTGGGTAAATGATACCCACATCCAATAGTTTCACCACTTCAGCCTTAACCACATCCTTCATGTTTGGATTGAGTCATCTTTGTGGTTGCCTAGATGTCTTCGCATTCTCCTCAAGGTGTGTGTGATGAGTACAAATTAGTGGGTCCATGCCTTTGAGATCCGCAATCGACCATCCAATGGCACTCTTATGCTCTATTAGAGTGGCTATTAGCCTACTCTCTTTTTTCTCATCTAAGTGGGAAGAAATCACCATCGGATATGTCTCATCTCGACCTAAATATACATACATATTTCAACTCACTTGGTAATAGTTTTAGGTCGAGTGTTGGTGCCTTGATATTGGATGGGAGGGGCTTGTTCTCGTTTAAGGGTAAAGGTTCAAATATTGCCCTCCATCTTTTGTTATCAAGTACCCACCTCACATTCAAAATGGCATCCATCTCTCGTATTGTGCCATCATTTATCTTATGAGAGTGAGCCAAACATACCTCTAAAGGGTCGGAATATAATGTCAAGGGGAATGTATCCTCCACGAATGATTCAATCAAATTTATCTCGTGGATCTCATCATCAACTTCCCATGGTTGTTTGCATAAATCAAATATATTCAGCTCGAGTGTCATATTTTCAAAGGACATTTGTACAAGCTCGTTTCTATAATTGATAATCACATTTGACGTAGCTAGAAAAGGGCGGCTAAGTATGACAGAAATTTGAGCACCGGTACCCATCACGGGATGTGTATCCAAGACAATAAAGTCTACTGGGTAGTAGAATTTATCCACTTAGACTAAGACATCCTCAATCACTCCTCTCGGTATATGAATAGATCTATTAGCAAGTTGGAGTGTGGTTTTGGTGGGTTTCAATTCACTTAACCCAAGTTGTTCATAAACCGAGTATGGAATGAGGTTAACACTTGCCCCTAAATGAAGTAAGGCTTGTTTAATCCGGTAGTCTCCTATGATGCATGAGATGGTTGGACAACCCTGATCCTTGTATTTTTGGGCCACCTCTTGTTTGATAATAGCACTCAAATTCTCAGTCAAAAGTACTTTGTTGTGAACATTGTGTTTCCTTTTGACTGTACACAATTCCTTTAGAAATTTGGCATAAGATGGTATTTGCTTTATGACATCCAATAATGGGATGTTGATCTTCACTTACTTAAAAACCTCTAAAATTTTCAGGATTTTATTTAAAGGTTTGGGTGAAATCAACCTTTGGGGAAACAGGGCAACCGGCTTGTATTGCCTTTCCGATTCTTTCTCTTATGGAGTGTTGTTCGGGCTATCATCCTCTTTGGAATTTTCCGGATCATTACGCTTTGGAGCCTTCACCGGATTAGATTTATCGATTATTTTTCCATTTCTCAAAGTGGTGATAGCTTGAACATGCTCTGTATGTTGGGAGGATGAGCTTACGTCTTGTATCTCAAATTAGGTCCTTGGGTTAGGAAGAGGTTGGGCAGGAAGTGTGCCTTTCTCCCTAACACTGAGGTGAGATTCAACCTTAGCCATTGAGGTTTTCAAGTCATTGATGGCTTTAGATGAATTTTGATTAAATTTCAATTGCTCTTGCATAAACCCATCAATTTTCAGAGAATTAGTCTTGTTTTATTCAGCTTGAACCGATACGAATGCACCCAACATCTCCTCTAGTGTAGCTTTCGGTGTAATGACTAGGGATGGACCTAGTAAAGGTTGAGCTTGAGGAGTATTGCTTGCATTCGCAGTGGGTCCATTCCTCCAACTGAAGTTGGGATGGTTCTTCCAACTAGAATTATACGTGTTTGAGTTTGGAGCACTAAATGGCCATTGATAACTGTTTATGGCATTTGATTGTTCTTGTAAGATATCTTGGAATGCTGAAATTGTGGGACAATCTTGTGTAGCATGTTGATTTCCGACACAAATTCCATAAACAGTTTCAACGTCTTTTGGGTTGATCGTCTCTCCTTTCTTAAATTTCATGGCCTCGACTTTTCTTGTGAGGCTAGCCACACGTACACTTATATTATCTTCTTCTGAGAGGACATAAATTCCTCCTTTTTCCTTTTATTGGCTAGTCTTGGAATTTGTTGATCTAGATGTATCCCAAGACATTACATTCTCGGCCAATTCATCCAAATAGTCCCATGCTTCCTCGGCTTACTTATTCATGAATTCCCCATTACACATCATCTCTACGAATTGGCGCATGGGTGAAGTCGGTTCTTCATAGAAAAAACTTATAACCCGTCAAATTTCATAGCCATGATGTGGGCATGCATTTAACAAGTCCTTGAACCTCTCCCAACATTGGAAGAAGATCTCATCCTCCTTTTGGGCAAAGTTCATGATAAGGCGCCTCAACATGTTTGTTTTGTGAGTAGGGAAGAACTTTTTAATGAACTCCCTAAACATCTCAGTCCATGTGCCAATTGATCTTCACCTTAATGCATGAAGCCAACCTTTAGCTTTCTCTTTAAGGGTAAAAGGAAATAATTTGAGTCTCACCACATCATCGGTTACATTTGCAAAGTGCATTGTAGCTATCACCTCGTCAAATTCTTTAAGATGTTGATAGGCACTTTCACTGTCTAGTCCATTGAATCTAGGGAGGAGTTGGATTACTCTCGGTTTCAAATATATGGTCCCTGCATTTTGTGGAAAAACTATGCATGAGGAAGTGCTCGCTCTTGCTGGTTGCAAGTAATCACGTAATGTTCTGGGTCGGAGAACATTCTCAACCACATTCTCTCCCATTTTAGTTTGGTTTTGGCCCAGATTTTGATTGGCCATAGGATTGGATTGATTTGCAGCCATGCTTTCAAATAAAATTGGAGAATTTAAATGTCTCTTAGCACGTGGCTCTCTATCAATTCCTTTTACTATTCCCCCTTCACTAATTAGTCGATTATTAGAATCCCGAGCCCAATGTGGCATGCAAATCCTAAAAGAATGAAACAAGAAAGAGGAATTCTTCCTTCCTTTCTTTACTCCTCTCTAAGACCGAAGCATAAGGTGTCTTGCAATAGCTGAGCCAGGAGCAAGGATAGAGACCGATTTCTCCTGGTCAATAGGGGTTCAGAGAACTCCTCACCCACTCTTTGAATCTTTTGATAAAAGTATAGAAAAAAAAAAGAGGAATAGAAGTGAGAAGAGAAATCTTTGAGCAAAAGGTGATCCAAGACGGCAATGCCGGCCAACAGGAATCAAGGCGGCACAAGGCCAACCTATTAGAAATCCAAAAAGGAGTCTCCACCCACTCTACAAGAGATAAATATGATAGAAATGAATAGGGGAAGAAGAAGAGTAAGGTTAGAAGGATAAAACCTGATTTAAGAACTTAAGATGCCTAACTGCTTCTTCAACTTCCTAAAAATCCCTGCAAAAGAAAAAAAATCAAAATAAAACAAACTAAGTTAGAAAATTTCTTAAAAATTTCAATAGAAACTATCTTCAAATATTCTGTTAAAACCATCAAAGTCTTCGGCAGCGGCGCCAAAAACTTATTCGCTTCCCCAAGTGTAGGGTTGCGATGTATTAATAATCTCAATAAGACCAAGGTCGATCCACAGAGACTTGTGTAGGAAATCACAAAACACTTCTAATGGTTTCTACTGAAGAGCCAACTATCAAAAATTTAGTAATTTGATGAAGATAACAATTTTGAACTAAATTGAAGGTAATCAATTAAAAAAAACCACTAGGGGTTCAAGGAACCACTTGTAGCAATCCTTGATGCTCAATTTACTGTGGTTTCTCACTTTCTCAACTAAAATCGAAATTAAGTTCTATTTAATCGGATGATAGAGCAGTTAAAACAAACAATCTGTCATATGCATGATTCATGTACATGATTCTCTCAATTCAAGCTAGGACTTGAGCACACTTAATTACATAGGTCAATCCTAATTCCAATAGGTTAAGATCACAACCATAATCATCATTAAATCCTATCACAAGATATAACTAGATCATGATTTGAACTTGATTCAAATCACATACACAGTCTCACATACTCCAGAAATTTTAGAAAAATAGACCTTTGGCATGAAGTTCCCACATGAGGATCATATGTCTAGAGCATATTGAATCCAATTCCTCAGATCATACAGGTATAGAATAACTCAAAACAATTAAAAACTCAAGCAATTCTTCTAAACATCCAGAGTCATCATAAGATTAAGAAAAACTACATAGAACTTTATTTAAACTTCGACCCATTGTTCTTCACTAATAATGCAACTTAAAACCAAATCAAACAAATTGAAACATCTTAAATTCACTGCAAGCTTCACCTCTTAGCCCTAGCTACGATGTTTAGCCATTAATGATCCAATGAAACATGAAAACAACTAAACAAAGCATAAAATAAGAAAAACAAATTAGGAGGAGTTGTAGAACTCTGAATCCGACTTCCGCCGTCTCCCACCGTGCTCAATCTCTTCTAGGATGCCTTAGGAAGAAGCCCTAGGTCCCCTTTTATAGAATAGTGCAGAAGGTTCCGGATTGCGCAAGAAATTCCGGACTGCGTAGAGAAAATTGGAGCTTGTGACACACGTTCTGTTACGCAGACGACCAGTCGCATGACCGGTCTGAGCTCTTAGACGACCGGCCGCACGACCGATCTCAAAAACGCAAAAACTGTCCAGTGAGTTTTTCATAAATTCAAACCCAGAAATTTAATTCAAGGACCGGTCGCACGACTGGTCTGAGTAATGGACAACAGGTCGTACGACCGGTCATGTAATATACAGAATAAATTTTAGGTGTATAAATTTTTTTTTTTAGAAAATTAAGATAAAATCTGACCATTGAGTGGATCATATGACACTTGAACATAAATATAGATCAATTTATTTTATGAAATACCGATCTAAACCATGGATCGTATATCCATGTCATATAAAACGTAAACCTACAGTCGGATTGTCAATTCGAGTGCTATAAATGGTCCGATCGATGGACGGATGACTTAAATCCTCTAAATTGACTATCTTAGAGAATGATCCATCCAATGTGTGCTGATCATCTTATAAATCGTATTATAACGTTCAAAATGGTATAAGTATGATAATTTTTCCTAAGTAGAACTTGAGATATGAGGTCGGATATATGGATGGCCATAATTTATCGAAGATATTAACCAATCTAGTAATCTGATTTATGTAAAATTACTTTCATATGATTCATCTTAAGTAGACCCATCATGCTATCTGATTTAATCATAACATATATATACTTAGATCTTTCTAATCATGTGCATGTGTATATTGCATCATCATGAACACCCATTACCTCATCTATCGTCCATAGTTAAACATTGCCACTATTTTTCCATGTACATGTATATCATGATCTATGATTCTGTGTGATTAGAATTTAACATTTTATAACCATGTGTAACATACAAGGTTGGCACACACACAAACATGGATATACTCCCACCCATGATATTGAGAGAGTACCTTTGATAGGTGTGCCCTCATGGCTATGAACGGTAATACATCATATCTCGTTATCCTAGTATCTTTTGAGAGTGAAACAAATTTTAATAGGATGTGCTCACTTTTAAGGAGCAGATAAATGTTTTAGATGAAGATGACCACCTATGTGGGACCCACTTTGAGAGTGGCACGTGTACGTACTCTGAGCTATACTCTTAAATAAGAATTTTTCTTAAAATCCCTCTCGTAACCTTTTTTTCTTAAATCTCTTTCCATTACTTCAAGAGAGTGCATGCATTTACATGTGTTTAACATGTTTTTTTCATGCATGTGTTTAATATAAGAAGACTTTGTTTCATCTATATAAAGCAATGCCAAGTCTCTTCTCGTAAACACTTACACTTTAAACAGAGAGAGAGAGAGAGAGAGAGAGAGAGAGAGAGAGAGAGTTCTGTGAGCTTATCTTCTGATCCAAACCATTTATCAAGTGAGTACTCTAAGACTATATCTCTTAGATATTTTTGATCAAATCCAAGTGGTCCCCACAAAGTATAAAACTAAGATGAACCATCGGTTGACCATTAGTCAGCATGAGTGGGCCCCACATGGTACCCCACATGCTGCCTCATGTGGGCAAACGCATGGGCCCCTTATGCGGACATAATGAATGGCAAGAATGGGCCCCACTCTTTTATAAGGTTTTGTACATGTGGGTTTTTCTGTTTAGATTTGAATTTTTATTTACTTTATTTGTTGTTATCATGTTTAACAATATAAATAAATCAATTAGTTTAGAGATCTTATCATTAGACTTATGGTGGGCTTATATATATATATAAAAACTAACATCTCTCTAAAAAGGGCCACACCTTAAGATCTTGTCATTAGAAACATGACAAATGAGTTTTAGATGAAAGATCCATCGTTGACAAGTAATATAGTGGTGGGCCCCACCAACATTAAAGGCATCCTTAAGTGGGCCCCACTGCATTTATTTGAATGAACGATGGATCTTATTCAACAAAGTATAGATCTTTATTGAAAGTCTTATAAATCTTTATATTCGTTTGTTAATCAAGATCCCTAATCTAATCTTAGATTTAAACCACTAAAGTTTAAATAAAAGATAAAAATGATGATATGGATTGTTAAATCAATGATCAGGTCCAATCCAACCATTGATCAAGAGTCTAATAAACCAATTAACGAATTGAATTTGGGAATAATAAGATCCACCCAACCCAGATCTAGATCTGATCATCTGATCAATGATCAACTAGGGTCGTTGGACCAAAATTGTGAAAAATAAGGAAATGAACGGTCGGATTGGATGGATCTTAACAAATAATTGTTATAAAGGTTGATCTTAACCTTAGACCCACTTAAATCATGATTTAAACCCATGATTCTTGAGATATGAGTAAGATTTGACTAGTAAATGGACCTGATTATTCACTTAAGGTCGCAAGTGGACGATCTTAAAACCAATATGATCTGGTATTGATCTTGATTATCAGATTATGAATCAATTCCATCTAAACCATATAAAATTTGTCTAAACCCTTAGATTAGTAATTCAACTAGTCATAACCGTCCATCAAGTGGCGAATTGATTAAAATGGAAGATTAAGTATATAGGAACCTAGATCCAACCGACCATATCTTAAATGAACGATTCTAATTAAAGTTTAACGGTCGGATCGAAAGGATCTCAGGTTTATATGAAAATAAAGCCAAAATGAAAGGTTAAGATTGGTAGATCATGAACTAAATGTGAAATATGACTAAACCAAAGGTGTGGATCGTTAGATTGATGATCTAATTGTCAAATCAACGGTCATAATTGTATATTAACGGATAATAATTGATTATATCATGAAATTAAGTATGAAAGTAACCCTATTCGCATAACATTTAAAAGGGAACCCAACGAGAACAAAAATCGAGAACCCGTCAACTAGTCACAGAGCATTGTATCCAAGGAATTCAAGCAGAATAAAACTTTAAGTAAGTAACACTACACCAAGATGGTAGTTCCAGCATGCATTCATTATGCATTCATGAATCTTATGATATAAACTGCTTATTTGATATATGTCATTATCTGAAATGTGATGTTGAAGTTGAACACCAGACAACTCGGGGATAGAAATCCCTTAAATTCTCGAGCAGAGTTCCCAACCGGAACCCGAGTTGGTACCAATAGGGCCTCCTCCCAAGGCTGCGGCTTAGGGCTGGAGAAGGAGTATAATCAGCTCTAGAATAGACTACTCATCGTTGAATGGGTGTTGGCAGGCCGGAAGCTGTGTGCAGCCATGGCCCTGGTGATTCCTGAGTATGGAGTTGTTTATATGATAGATGGCATATTTTATTGCTATTTTGGTAAACATGATATGTATTGAATCATGCAAATTATTATTACTTATTGGGCTTCTAGCTTACGATGTTGTATATGGAAACCATCCAGGAAAAGACATAGTGGAGGCGTCTCTATGAAGATGACTTCGACAGAATAACTGGTGGAGGAGCCGGAAGGAAATAAGAGAATTTAGTCTTTATATCTATGAAGTTATTTATGTTTTGAGTGATTTAGTTCGGACATAAGCCTTAGGGCCATTTGATACTTTGAGACAACCAATAATTAGTTATATGCTATGATGATGATTAAACTTTTATTTTAGTGGGTGAATGTGTTACGATTTAATTTTAGCACAATATGATAGCTAATACCTTGACCTCGATACCCGAATTGATGGAATTCGGATATCCAAGGTTGGGGTGTTACAGTTTGCTATCAGAGCCTAGGTTCTGGAAGAACACTGGGCTTAGGGTGATAGTTTATATCTCGCGATGACGGACTAGGGCCTGGCCAACCCTAGTGCTAAATCTCAGGACATGACAATTTGGGAGAACTGTGAAAACATAGAAGGAAGAAAAATAGTATCAGGGTTGAACTCTCTTAGTAATGAAGAACTTAGAACATACTTCTGAACATTCCCTTTACTTTTCGTAGATCAATGGCACCCAAGAGATCAAAGAAGACACCTGCCAATTAAGGAGCTACAGCAGGACCGTCTGCTCCGGCGACACAGGCAGCGTCATTTGCTTCAGCCTCAACTGTGCCACCAGTTGGGCCAAACCCAACACTAAGCGATGTAGTCAGAGTCCTTGGGACAATGGCTAACCTTTTCAACCAACAGATGCAAGCAAATCAGAGGATCCCGTCCGACTCTGAAGAAGAAGTTGTGGAACACGATAGAACCAGAAGCTTGGTAAAAGAGCTCAAGCGATTGTTTCCGCCAGTATTTAAGGGAGAAACAGATTCGGCTAAAGCATTGGAATGGAAGATGGAATTAGAGAAAATTTTTGATGTTATGAGTTGTAATGAGGAGCAAAAGGTGAAGCTTGCTGTTTTTGTATTACAAGGTGAGGCGTATCTGTGGTGGAAAACTAAAGAGAGGACTACCCCAGCAGGAATAGTCTGGACATGGGAGAAATTTTATGAGGAATTTGATGAAAAGTACTTTCCGAAGAATGTACAAGAGGAGAAGGAACTAGAATTTCTTCGCCTAGAGCAAGGGCATATGTCTGTAAACGAGTATGAGGCAAAATTCACCGAGCTGATTAAGTTTGCACCAGACTATTTAGTCAATAAGAAGAAGAGAATTAGAAAGTTTAAAAGGGGGCTTCGACCGAGTATTCGAATATATGTGGTTGCGATGCGTCTGACCGTGTATGCAGAAGTGATTGCTAGGGCCCAAGTGGTGGAAAAGGATAACTTGGAATTCCACCAGGGCAAGGACTCAAAGAAGGATTCCAAAGGAAAAGAAAAAGTAGTCTTTGATCCGACTCTGAATCAGGGCAGAAACCCTAAGAATTCAGTAACTAATCCTCCAACACCTCGTCGATTCTCGGGAAAATGTTTCAATTGTGGCAAAGAAGGCCACAAGTCTCAAGATTGTCATCGCCCCAAGCAACAGCAACACCAACAACAACCGTTCCAATATAAAGGACCTGGAGGGTACCAGCCGCGAATAGGAGGAGGTGGGTCGTTACAACAGTCTTAGCCAGGGAATCAGCCTCGATATGGTGGAAATCAGCAACCACAGCAGAATCAGCAGAACAAGAATGTGCAGCTGCCAGTGCAAGGAAGAGCGTACACTATGACTCCGACGATGGAAGGAACATCCAAAAAAAATGATAAGGGTAATTCGATCACCTATTCTTTTCCTATCAAAGTTTTGTTTGATACTGGAGCATCTCATTCGTTCATCTCTCAGCAATATATGCAAACATTAGGATTGATTCCTGAGAATTTAGAGACTGAATTAGTGATATCTACCCCAGTAGGTAAAACATCTGCGATTAGACGAATATGAAAATCGTGTCCTATTAAGGTTTCAGGTGTTATAATGCCCGCAAACTTGATAGTGTTAGATATGGAAGATTTCGAAATAATTTTAGGAATGGACTGGTTAACGAAGTATCATGCCCATATCGACTGTTCAACGAAGATAATCTCCTTTCAGATACCCGGACAACCTTTATTTCAGTTTTCGAGCAAGTGGGAGGAAAAGTCACCTATGGGTTTGTTAATGTCGGTGATCGCGAATGACGATAATAATGAGCTGTCGAAAGATTCCGTAGACCATATTCCAGTAGTATGTGAGTTCCGAGACGTATTCCAAGACTTACCAGGTTTACCTCCACGTCGAATGGTCGACTTTGGTATTGAATTGATGCCTGGGATTGCACCCGTGTCTATGGCCCCGTACCGAATGGCACCAATGGAGCTGAAAGAACTAAAGGAGCAGATTGAAAAACTGACGGATCAAGGATTTATTCGTCCTAGTGTGTCGCCTTGGGGAGCACCTGTTCTGTTTGTGAAGAAGAAAGATGGCTCAATGAGATTGTGCATAGACTACCGGCAGCTGAACAAAGTTACTATTAAGAACAAATATCCTTTACCTAGGATAGATGATCTGTTCGACCAATTAAAGAAAGCCAAGCACTTTTCGAAAATAGACCTGCGATCAGGTTATCATCAGTTGAGGATCAAGGAAGAGGACATTCAAAAGACTGCTTTCCGAACTCGGTATGGACATTATGAGTTCTTAGTCATGCCGTTTGGGTTAACTAATGCCCCGGCAGTCTTCATGGACCTAATGAACCATGTGTTCAAACCGTATTTGGATCAATTTATTGTGATTTTCATCGATGATATTTTGATATATTCAAAGACTGAAGAAGAGCATAAGCAACACCTTAGGATCACACTTCAGACACTTCGGGAGCAGCAGTTGTACGCTAAAGCAGAAAAGTGTGAGTTTTAGAAGGAAGAAGTTAAATTCTTAGGCCATGTAGTTACTCGAGAAGGTATAAAAGTCGACCCGTCGAAGATTGAAGCTGTTTGGAACTGGGAAAGACCCACGAATGTCTCAGATATACGTAGTTTCCTAGGATTAGCAGGTTACTACAGACGCTTTATAGAAAGATTCTCCAGCATAGTAACACCTTTGACTCATCTGACCAAGAAGGATGTAAAGTTTATATGGGACGAAGAGTGTGAGCAAGCATTTATGGAGCTGAAAAAGAAGTTAACTATTGCACCAGTGCTGACCCTACCCTCTAGTGACGAAGGTTTTGTTGTTTATAGTGATGCCTCGCACAAAGGATTGGGTTGTGTACTCATGCAAGAAGGCCGTGTAATAGCATATGCGTCTAGGCAATTGAAGGTTCACGAGCAGAATTATCCGATGCACGACCTCGAGCTAGCTGCAATCATCTTTGCTCTAAAGATATGGAGGCATTATCTCTATGGTGAGAAATTAGAACTTTTCTCAGATCATAAGAGTTTGAAGTATCTATTTTCGCAGAAGGAGCTAAACATGAGACAAAGACGATGGATGGAGTTCCTTAAGGATTATGATTTTGATTTGCAATATCATCCTGGTAAGGCAAACGTAGTTGCTGATGCCTTAAGTCGCAAGCCATCTACTTTAGTGGCCAGGATGAAACTGCAAGAGTGGGAAGCCTTAAAGACCCTGCGAGACTTGGATGTTCAAGTCGATATGCTGGATTCAGTTGCTAGGCTCTCAAGTCTGACCATCCGTCCAACTCTGATCAATCGAGTCATAGAAGCCCAGAAATTAGACCCATGGATTCAGAATCATGTGGCAGAGATGATGAAGACACCAAACTCTGAGTGGAAGATTGGGTCAGATGGAGGGTATAGGTTCCAAGATAGACTTTGCGTTCCAGAAGATAAAGAGTTAAGGAGAGATATTTTAGATGAAGCCCATAAGTCCAAGTATACTATACATCCAGGAGAAACAAAGATGTACCATGATTTGCGTAGGCAATATTGGTGGAGAAAGATGAAAAAGGACGTAGCGGTATATGTGTCGCGATGTCTTATGTGTCAGCAAGTGAAAGCAGAACATAAACATCCAGCAGGGAAGTTGCAGTCCTTACCAGTGGTTAAGTGGAAGTGGGAGCATATAACCATGGACTTTGTCACTGGGTTACCGAAGACGAAAAGCGGTTATGATGCGATTTGGGTGATTGTGGATCGCCTCACTAAGTCAGCCCATTTTATTCGGTAGGTATGACGTACTCGATGAACAAACTGTGTCAGATTTATATGGAGAAGATAGTGTGTTTGCATGGTATTCTTGTGTCTATCATTTCTGATTGGGACCCAAGGTTTACATCACGGTTTTGGGAGACATTCCAAGAATCTCTGGGGACAAATAGAAGCTATAGCACTGCTTTCCACCCCCAGACTGATGGACAGACTGAAAGGGTGAATCAAATTTTGGAGGATATGCTACGCGATTGTGCCATAGATTTTCAAGGAAATTGGAGCGATCATCTACATCTGGTAGAATTCTCTTACAACAATAGCTATCAGTCTAGCATTGGAATGGCACCATTTGAAGCCTTGTATGGTAGACCATGTAGGTCTCCTAGCTGTTGGTTGGAAACGGGAGAACGGGAATTGTTAAAGTCAGAGATGGTAGAAAAAGCATCCGAGAAGATAGCGATCATCCGAGAGCGATTACGAACTGCTCAGAGTCGCCAGAAGAGTTATGCAGATAATAGAAGAAGAGACTTGGAATTCACAGAAGGTGACTATGTGTTTTTAAAGGTGTCACCTACGAAGGGTGTCATGAGGTTTGGGAAGAAAGGCAAGTTAGCTCCGCGTTTTATAGGACCCTTCGAAATCTTAGAACCTGTCAGACCCGTTGCATACAGGTTAGCATTACCTCCGCAACTTTCTGGCATTCATAATGTATTTCATGTATCTATGCTCCACAAGTACGAGAGAGATCCATCCCATACTATAAATTGGCAGCTCGTAGATATTCGAGAAGACGCATCCTACATCGAGAGATCAGTACGCATACTGGACAGGAAGGAACAAGTTTTGAGGAATAAGGTGATTCTATTAGTTAAGGTCCAATGGGGACACCATAATGAGGAAGAAGCTTCATGGGAACTTGAGGCTAAGATAAAAAAAAGTATCCTGAACTATTCAAATAAGGTACGTAGAATTTCGGGCCGAAATTCCTTTAAGAGGGGAAGAATGTAATATACAGAAAAAATTTTAGGTGTATAAATTTTTTTTTAGAAAATTAAGATAAAATCTGACCATTGAGTGGATCATATGACACTTGAACATAAATATAGATCAATTTGTTTTATGAAATACCGATCTAAACCATGGATCGTATATCCATGTCATATAAAACGTAAACCTACAGTCGGATTGTCAATTCGAGTGCTATAAATGGTCCGATCGATGGACGGATGACTTAAATCCTCTAAATTGACTATCTTAGAGAATGATCCATCCAATGTGTGCTGATCATCTTGTAAATCGTATTATAACGTTCAAAATGGTATAAGTATGATAATTTTTTCTAAGTAGAACTTGAGATATGAGGCCGGATATATGGATGGCCATAATTTATCGAAGATATTAACCAATCTAGTAATCTGATTTGTGTAAAATTACTTTCCTATGATTCATCTTAAGTAGACCCATCATGCTATCTGATTTGATCATAACATATATATACTTAGATCTTTCTAATCATGTGCATGTGTATATTGCATCATCATGACCACCCATTACCTCATCTATCGTCCATAGTTGAACATTGCCACTATTTTTCCATGTACATGTATATCATGATCTATGATTCTGTGTGGTTAGAATTTAATATTTCATAGCCATGTGTAACATACAAGGTTGGCACACACACAAACATGGATATACTCCCACCCATGATATTGAGAGAGTACCTTTGATAGGTGTGCCCTCATGGCTATGAACGGTAATACATCATATCTCGTTATCCTAGTATCTTTTGAGAGTAAAACAAATTTTAATAGGATGTGCTCACTTTTAAGGAGCAGATAAATGTTTTAGATGATGATGACCACCTATGTGGGACCCACTTTGAGAGTGGCACGTGTACGTACTCTGAGCTATACTCTTAAATAAGAATTTTTCTTAAAATCCCTCTCGTAACCTTTTTTCTTAAATCTCTTCCCATTACTTGAAGAGAGTGCATGTATTTACATGTGTTTAACATGTTTTTTTCATGCATGTGTTTAATGTAAGAAGACTTTGTTTCATCTATATAAAGCAATGCCAAGTCTCTTCTCGTAAACACTTACACTTTAAACAAGAGAGAGAGAGAGAGAGAGAGAGAGAGAGAGAGAGAGAGAGAGAGTTCTGTGAGCTTATCTTCTGATCCAAACCATTTATCAAGTGAGTACTCTAAGACTATATCTCTTAGATATTTTTGATCAAATCCAAGTGGTCTCCACAAAGTATAAAACTAAGATGAACCATAAGTTGACCATTAGTCAGCATGAGTGGGCCCCACATGGTACCCCCACACGCTGCCTCACGTGGGCAAACACATGGGCCCCTTATGCGGACATAATGAATGGCAAGAATGGGCCCCACTCTTTTATAAGGTTTTGTACATGTGGGTTTTTCTATTTAGATTTGAATTTTTATTTACTTTATTTGTTGTTATCATGTTTAACAATATAAATGAATCAATTAGTTTAGAGATCTTATCATTAGACTTATGGTGGGCTTATACATAAAAAAAAAAACTAACATCTCTCTAAAAAGGGCCCCACCTTAAGATCTTGTCATTAGAAACATGACAAATGAGTTTTACATGAAAGATCCATCGTTGACAAGTAATATAGTGGTGGGCCCCACTAACATTAAAGGCATCCTTAAGTGGGCCCCACTTCATTTATTTGAATGAACGATGGATCTTATTCAACAAAGTATAGATCTTTATCGAAAGTCTTATAAATCTTTATCTTCGTTTGTTAATCAAGATCCCTAATCTAATCTTAGATTTAAACCACTAAAGTTTAAATAAAAGATAAAAATGATGATATGGATTGTTAAATCAATGATCAGGTCCAATCCAACCGTTGATCAAGAGTCTAATAAACCAATTAACGAATTGAATTTGGTAATAATAAGATCCACCCAACCCAGATCTAGATCGGATCATCTGATCAAGGATCAACTAGGGTCGTTGGACCAAAATTGTGAAAAATAAGAAAATGAACGGTCGGATCGGATGGATCTTAACAAATAATTGTTATAAAGGTTTATCTTGACCTTAGACCCACTTAAATCATGATTTAAACCCATGATTCTTAAGATATAAGTAAGATTTGACTAGTAAATGGACCCGATTATTCACTTAAGGTCGCAAGTGGACCATCTTAAAACCAATATGATCTGGCATTGATCTTGATTATCAGATTATGAATCAATTCCATCTAAACCATATAAAATTTGTCTAAACCCTTGGATTAGTAATTCAACTAGTCATAACCGTCCATCAAGTGGCGAATTGATCAAAATGGAAGATTAAGTATATAGGAACCTAGATCCAACCGACCATATCTTAAATGAACGATTCTAATTAAAGTTTAACAGGTCGGATCGAAAGGATCTCGGGTTTATATGAAAATAAAGCCAAAATGAACGGTTAAGATTGGTAGATCATGAACTAAATGTGAAATATGACTAAACCAAAGGTGTGGATCGTTAGATTAATGATCTAATTGTCAAATCAACGGTCATAATTATGTATTAACGGATAATAATTGCTTATATCATGAAATTAAGTATGAAAGTAACCCTATTCGCATAACATTTAAAAGGGAACCCAACGAGAACGAAAATCGAGAACCCGTCAACTAGTCACAGAGGATTGTATCCAAGGAGTTCAAGCAGAATAAAACTTTGAGTAAGTAACACTACACCAAGATGGTATTTCCAGCATGCATTCATTATGCATTCATGAATCTTATGATATAAACTGCTTATTTGATATATGTCATTATCTGAAATGTGATGTTGAAGTTGAACACCAGACAACTCGGGGATAGAAATCCCTTAAATTCTCAGGCAGAGTTCCCAACCAGAACCCAAGTTGGTACCAATAGGGCCTCCTCCCAAGGCTACGGCTTAGGGCTGGAGAAGGAGTATAGTCAGCTCTAGAATAGACTACTCATCGTTGAATGGGTGTTGGCAGGCCGGAAGCTGTGCGCTGCCATGGCCCTGGTGATTCCTGAGTATGGAGTTGTTTATATGATAGATGGCATATTTTATTGTTATTTTGGTAAACATTATATGTATTGAATCATGCAAATTATTATTACTTATTGGGCTTCTAGCTCACGATGTTGTATATGGAAACCATCCAGGAAAAGACATAGTGGAGGCGTCTCTATGAAGATGACTTCGACAGAATAACTGGTGGAGGAGCCAGAAGGAAATAAGAGAATTTAGTCTTTATATCTATGAAGTTATTTATGTTTTGAGTGATTTAGTTCGGACATAAGCCTTAGGGCCATTTGATACTTGAGACAACCAATAATTAGTTATATGCTATGATGATGATTAAACTTTTATTTTAGTGGGTGAATGTGTTACGGTTTAATTTTAGCACAATATGATAGCTAATACCTCGAACTCGATACCCGAATTAATGGAATTCGGATATCCAAGGTTGGGGTGTTACTGGTCATGGATGGTCCATCAAGATATGTAGTATGGCCCCTTCTGTTGAGTGTTCTGACCAGTCGGACGACCGGTCCTGGGCTATGGACGACCGGTCCTGGCTGCTTTTTCCTGCCTTCTTTTCTTCTCTCCTTTGCTTCTTTCTTCCATCCTTCGACGCTTGATCTTGTGATCTTCAATGCTTGTAAATAGCGTCTTTAAGTCTTCAATTGATGAATGCTCTCTTATTCCTATAACCACAAGACCATGCATTAGTTAAGCCTTTAATCATGTATTTTAAGTATAGTTAGTAATAAAATGGGGTTAGAATATGCACATTTAAGAGCTCAACAGGGATCCTTCGACATTCTCCTTTCCTTTCCCTTGTTGTCGGTTTCCGTTCTGGAATATGTTCAAGAGGAAGGTTGTTGTACCTCAAACAGTCAGGGTTCTTGGGTTTGGCTCATTTCTCCCTCAGGGGGTTTTCTCCGTTAACTCAGCTTGGAATTTTTCTAAGGCTGGCGACAATTAGAAGCTTTGGGCAAAGTGGGTCTGGCATACTAAGATGCTTAAAATATCGGAGTGTTTGTTTGGAAACTCATTCATGGAGCTTTGCCTACTAATAGAAACATCCAAGCCAGAGGAGTCAGTCTTGCTTCCAAGTGCATTTTGTTGTGGCTTTGACAATGATATAGAGAGCCAATCCAAATCTCTTGATCACTTATTCTCCGGTGGGGTTTTTGCCTCACTCAAAGGTATGGGCCCACTTTAGTTCTCTTTTTGGAGTGACATGTATTGGCTGTCAGCCCTTGTTGGGTAGAGCCATCTAGTGGTGGTGCGAGGCTTCCATGGGGATATTGTCTCTCTACGTTGAGGGGTCTCCTCCCCTATTTCATCGTATGGGAAATTTGGAAGGAGATAAATGCAGCCCACTTCCAAGGGGAGATTCCCCACCACGGTAAAGTCAATGCCAGGGTTAAGTTTTGGGCGAGTAGGTTAGGTCCCCTGCTTCCTTTTGCCAAGGCGCCTTCCCTCCCGTGGCTTTTCAACATCCAACCTTTGGGTATTTTTGTTCCTAGCTCGACGACCCTAAAGTTTAAAGTATTGAAGTGATCCAGGTCAAGGGAAGGTTGGATTAAGTTAGACATTGATGGCTCCTCTCGTGGGAACACTGACCAATTGGGTGGTGGCAGGGTTGGCAGAGGGAGTTAGGGTGGGTTCTTATTTGCTTTCTCCAAGGGTTATGGGCTCGGGACAATATATAGGAGAACAAAGACTCTCTTCCTTATCGATGGTTTATATTTAGCAGTGTCCATGGGTTTTCCTAAGATTGTTTTGAAGAGAAACTCCTCAACAGTGTTGTCTCTATTTTGCAATGGTTTTACTCCCCTATAGAACTTATGGATTGGAAAGCGAGCTTTGATCTTCTTAGAAACAAAGTGAAAGTTATTGTTTTCTTTTCCCCTAGAGAAGGTAACAACCTAACGAATGGTCTTGCAAGATGGGGGAGCTCCTCCCAGTCCTTTCAGCTTTTTAACAATGAAGGTGAGCTGTCGAGGGAGATTAGAGGAAAATTGTTCCTGGATAAGCTCAGTCTGCGAAATATCAGGGAGGGCTGAGGGGTATTTGTTTGTTGTTTTGTGTTTGAGCATATGATAGGCTGGCCACTATATTTTTTGTTGTGGTGAGACATCCTGAATTTTAAGGACTTTATTTTACCACTTTTCATCAAATCCAAGCAATAACCATTAACATATTTCTAAAATAATAAAAATATGTGCAAGCAAACCAATATTGACATATATCAGTAGAAGGAATGGTCAAGATTGTTATCCACCATTTCGAACAGTCTAGATCATTATTCACATACTCTTGAATGGTCTAAATCGCTGTCCACTGCCTTGAAATGGTTTAGACCATTGTCCAAGTACTTTATAATGGTCTAAATCACTAACAGCCTACTGCTGAGCAGTTTAGATTGTTGTCCACTGCATAATCTAATGTTGAAAGGTTTAGATCCATTGCCTTGGAATGATCTAGATCATTTTCCACGGGCTCATGAACAGTCCAAACCACTGTCCATAGTTACCACCCTTAGGGTAATTTCATCCCTCTCAAAAATAAGACGAGGGGGTTTCTTGGATATCACAAAAGATGGCCAATAAAGAAACCCTTCAAAATGCCAGTGGTTGCATCTAAAGAGAATTTTTCAGGGGGTCCTTATTAATTAAAGCAAAAGAGGGTGGGAGTTCCTGTAGGGAAAACCAACAGCGGAAGCAAGCCAAACACCACAGCAGAAAATAGAATCAAACGAACAACACAATATAATCACACCCACATGCCGTCAACCACATAGAGACAATCCGATTTTACATGGAAAAACCCCTTAATGGGTAAAAAACCACGACATAAAGTGAATCCACTATGATTAATAGAAGTTACAAGAGAATGAAAAAGAAAAAAACCTAAATCACAGCCCACAAGAGAAAACTACCCCGAGCTAACAAAGTTAATTCTCACACGAGAAGGACAAACCCCGCCTTTCCCTCATTCCAGAGAACTCCAAGCTTTCCCATAACTCTTTCTCTTGCCCTAGAACCCTCTCAATCCCTCTAGGAAACCTGGCCCCAATGGCCATAACCCCTAATCCCGCATTACACCCTTAAATAGGCATAAAACCCAGAATTAGAAACACCTTGCACAACACCACGCAAGCAACCGACTCAAATAGGAAACAGGCCAATCGGTCGCACGACCGTTTACGGACCCCTGTCAACTGGTCATTCGACTGGTCATTGATGCCCAAAATAGTCCAGAGAGTTCGCTGCCTTAAAATCCACAGTGACCGACCAGTCGAACGACCGATCGGTGGCCTCTGTACAATGAAGTTTTGAGGCGTCTGATTCCAACAGTTCCATTAGGGATCTCTTTAGGTTTCTTTTTTATGTACAGTAATCCTCGACCATGCATATTTAATGTACTGGTGTATTCACTTAATTCACATGAGATATTGGTTGAGCAATCGAGATAGATGGTCCGTATAAGGGCCGCCACTCGAAAAGTATCCAATGTCAGAGATATGGACCATTGCTTTATTTCTCTTTCTGAACTCTTATCTTCAAGGCACAATTCCAAAGGTTAGGATTGTTTCTACTACCCCAGGAATGAACCACCTATATCTCTGGGCAGTAAAATCTGCATGGTGAGGTCCACCTGATGGATAGCTTGGATATTTCACTTTTTTGCCAAGTTAGCATATGAGACTGTAGGTGCATTAGTTGACTTACAACACACGACGTGGGCTTAGAATTCATATTTCTAGGAGACCATGCTTATTACATGATCCATCTGATATGGAACCTAAGAAACCAACGCTTTGGATGCAGTGAGCCATGGGCTCCAACCTTCTACCAATAGAAAGTTGACACATGGAAGAGTATGAAGAGATAATGAGAAAGATCACCGTTTTCATCAAGTGATTAAATCCTTGAATCCACAAGGTAGTTTCTTCAAGCCCTAAGAAAATAAAGAGAGATAAAACTCAAATATCTTTTATTAAATTATGTCTCTCAACTCTCAATTACATCACTAATAAAAGAAAAAATAAATTCAAATTCATAATTACTAAAAATAGCAAAATTCCAATCCTAATAGAAGTTACCCAGGATAGTAAAACTCATCTAAAGCCTAATTTATCAAAAATAGAAAGTCTAGGTAAACCTTCCCGAAAGAGTCCATGATTGCAAGTAATTTTTAAAAGAAATTAAAATCCAAAAATCTAAAAATAAAAAATAAAATATTACAAAAATTAGAATAATTAAAAATAATAATTTTTTCCTAAAATCCCATTTTTAAACTGGAAGCGCGCATTTTCTTGTGAAACGGACTGACGCGGCCCACTTTGTGAGTTAGTTCACCCTAAATGGCCTATTACGGAAAATATTGATAGGTTGTGTATTTCGTAATGATGCACGGATCAAAAGTTATGGTTAATTTATGATATATACTTCAAACGACAATTTCTTCCTATCCAGATTGAATCTCTTCATTTCGGATGTGCTTGGGGTCCAGTTACATCATGTCCTATATAGGACTAAGCGTGGATATGACAGAATGCATCCGCTTCTGTTTGTCCTTCTTTTAGACCAACCATGCTAAGAATGTATCTTTGCCATGTCCTCCATCGGACACCTCCACTTGGAAAAAAAACTTGTCCTCGAGTTATCCAATGAACTCGACTCATGATACTCATATAGATCTCTCACAATGAAAATATATGTCATCTTTATGTTATCGGGAGGATCAACAACATAGGCAGTGATCTTCTTATTAGTTTTCTTTTTATATGTCCTAATCGAAAATATCTCCTTATACAGATGAACTAGTACATTATCACCCACTTCAAATACCTTTTAGCGATGATGTTTATCAACTGCTTCCTTTGTATTAGACTCTTGTAACATTTTGGGCATCAACGTGGCTAGCACAACACATGGACTCATTCTATCCTCCATTAGAACCTTATGAATTAGTTTTTCCACTTTTCCCTATAAGATCTTATATTCTTTTAGACTGATCTGATAATTTGGGTGATTAAGTAGACTTGCCCTTAGGACAATATCAATGTGGTTTGTATATCACACCTGGAGGGCAATCCATCGAGAAGTTAATCAGTTATGATTGCCTTGACTTCCTGCAACAATGGTTTTAACTTCATTGGGAAATCCATGGGCTCTAGTACTTCTTTTCCCTTCTGAACTAATGCATTGATTTCCCTTGCCTTCTCAAAATTTCTGACGAAAACTTGAAGATAGGCACTATTTCAATAGGTTTACAAGTGGGATGTATAAAGAATAAGAAGATAGGCACTATTTCAATACCAAGAAAAATAAATGATAATGCCTATGGTGTTGATCTTCTTAAGAACCTAGAGATCTCGCGGACTTTCAATATGACAAATTTGTATGAGTATCATGAACTGAGTCTGTTGAATAACTCAGAGAAGAGTTCTTTTCAACTAAGAAGACTGATGCAAAGCAGGCCACAAATCCATTCTCAACAGGATTGGACCAAAAGAAGCTTGAACGAAAGCGGAAGTAGTCCATCAGATTTGGGCCAAGTCCTATGTAGGGCATCATGTAATTGGGCCTTAAGTGCATCCAATTTGAAGGAATTCATTCATAATAGGGAGAAAAATTATCGTTCAATAAACCGTAAATCAGTCATAACTTTTGATCCGAGCATCGTCACAAAATGCACGACCTATCTATCTTCATGTAAGGATTATTTCGATGTCAACTGGCTGTTGTGCTAGCTGAATTCATCTATTTAACTAGAAAACACATCCCTCTAGTTCAACATTGTAATTTTAGGAAAAACTTATTGTTTTTCAAAATTTTCGTTTTTGTAAAAAAATGCTTTTAATATTTTCAGGAATGCTCCAATAAGGTTTATCTAAATGTTTCTATTTTTTGACAAATTAGGCTTTAGAAGAGTTTAGCTATTTCGGGTAACTTCTAAATAAATTAAGGTTGCTTAACAAGAGTTTTGTTATTTCAGACAACTTCTAAACAAATTAGGGTTTTATTTTTTCCTTTATAAGTGATGTAATTAGAAAGTCTTAAGATCATCTCTCATTGCAATTTTTGAATTTTCTTTTGTTAATCTCATGGATTTAAGGTTTTGCCTACTCAAAAAAGATGGTGACCTTCATCTCATTGTTTCACGCCCTTCCCTATACCAAGACTAAACCCTAACAATATTCTAAGCAAAAAAAAAACAAACATAAAAGAGTTTATTGTGTAACCTTAATTTGACCCCAAAAATAATATTTATACTCCATATATAAAAATACCTAAAATACCCTATTTTCGGTCAAGTTGGGTCTTCGGATCGGGTCTCACGTCATTTTGAGTCAGGGACACTGCCGAGCGTTGCCCCCTGTTTGGAACCAACGAAAGCTAAAACTCAGAGTGGAATCAAATGAAGCAATCAAAATGGCAACAAGCAAATTAACAAACAAGAGACAATCTGAATTTTACATGGAAAAACCACGACACAAAGCGAATCACTATGAAAACGAAGTTACAAGATATGAAGAACAACTAACCTAGATTTAAGCCCCATAAGAGGGAAAAAAAACCCCTAGATTTTTCTCTCCTTAGAACTCTTGCAACCCTTAAACACGTTTTGGCAATCTAGGATACCCTAATCCCATAATTACACCCCATTATATAGTAATAAACTAGAATTAGAAACAAATCATGGAAACTTGTACACTAAACAGCAGTGTTAGCCATTGATCAACTGACCCGAACTTTCGGGCGACCGAACATGGCTAAAATATGTCCAAAGACTATCTATCTCATCCAAGGTATTTTCGGGCGACCGAGCTAAGGCCTGTCGATCGACCGTAGAGGTGGGCAACAATCCGATCCGAGTTGAACATGGACCAGATCGGATCGTTCGACTGCTTGAGTGGGTATGTTCGAACAATGTTCGAACAAACATTCGAACAGGGTGGCTCTATTCGAACTCGATTTGGTCTGGCCCAATCATGTTCGAACATATGAGTTTCAGACAATTTTTACCAGTTGGAACAAGTTCAAACAATTTCACTTTTTTTCACTTGAAAATATTTTTTCTACTACTGTATAGTAAATACTAATTTGTTCACAAATTATATATCACAAATGACAAATCACAAGGTTTAGCCACAACTAAATCTCTAGTGAACCGCACCACAGGAGTGACATTATGATGGCATTAAACATCACTGTGGACTCCAGGGAGATTTCAACTGTAGGAATTTCCCAACCACCTTTTCTTTTAGTGTGGCCCACTTGAGTCTTGGATCCAGATCATTTGTTGTCTTACATCTTGAAATGATCTCACAAAATGGATGGATGGCATGGATTCCTCACAAACATCATGGTGGACCCCACCTAGATTTTCAGTGCAGGAACTCCGCATGGTTGGTGACGCGAACATGGGTTGGCTCATGGCTGGTGATACGAACACCCACCAACAAGCTGGTGTCAAAGCTCTGTGGGCCCCACCATGATGTATTTGTTTTATCCACTCCGTCCTTCCTTTGTACAGCTCACTCAAGGCAATTAACACAAAAATGAGGTAGATGCCAAAGCTCCAGTGGCACAAAACCACTGGAAACAGTGAGGAGATGAGTAACCATTGAAACCTTCCTCGGGCCCATGTCCTGTTTTTGTCATCCAAATCCCCCTCCCCCCCCGGCTCTCTCTCTCAGACCCCCAATCTCAAATTGAAGACATTTCTAACACCCTCGAACCCCCCACCTGGGTGCAACGAGAGCTGGGACCCTACGCACCCTCCATTGGAGATATATCTATAACTTTTTTTTTTTTTTTTGCACCATTCTTCAAAATAAAAGACCATTTATCACAACAAATGTCCATAACATCATCTAGATCATTCATTTTATTGGATCCATTAATATCGCAGACCCACCTCATTCCCCCCGAGTAGAGTTCCAAATTAAAACATAGGAAAGAAAGAAATTAAAAGAATCTAAAAAGAATGTGGTAGAGAAGCTCAAATACGCTACTCAGATGGTAATGCATTGAGGGTGACGATTCAATGAACGGCTGCTCATGTGACGGATGGAATACGTTTCATTGATTTCAGTTGACAGCAAGTATGTTACATAGCCAAACCATTAATAAGGTTACACTAAACATACCAAGGATGAAAATAATTTTCGGCAGCTAATCAGGCAGGCCAGACTAATATGAGGATAAAAACAGTGGTTAGAAAGAAGTTACATGTGTGGCTCACATTATGGCAACTGTGCCATCCACCCAGATCTCATCGTTCCACTCCCTTTACATGACAAGCCATTAAATCACAACAGCAAGTGTTACATCTCTCTCTCCCTCTCTCTCTCTCTCTCTCTCTCTGGTGCAGCCGTTTGTTCTTAAGGCAAGCTTGCTAAAACATTTGAGTTCTATTTTTGTGCACTCTGTCTTGCTATTGGGAATGGGCGTCACGAGCGTTGATATTGGAGATGGAGAGAGTGAAATATATGAGTATTATCGTTCCCATGCTTGACCTGCGGGAGAAAAAAAAAAAAAAAAACCATTATTGAAAAATAGAAAATTCAGACACACGACTGTTAATGTGGCCCACTTGGGGTGAATCCACCTTGTATGCCCCACCGATTAAATGGTTAAGATTGTCCAAAGAACACGGCCCACTCATTGAATGGCTAAGAATTCCCTTTAATTAGGGAAGACTTTTCATGAACGGTGTGGATCTCTAAGGTGGTCTCTGCGTCTGCCGAATGCTGGCCCAATGAATTAAGCCAAACATCATGCATCTCGAATCGTTCCAATCAATGCATGCGTGCACCATCATTCTATACAATAGCCAATGGTGGGCCACATCTTGGATGACCACATTTCCCCATTGTGGTCCATCCGATGGTTACGATCGCCAGGAGTGGGCACAATGAACGGTGGAGATGGAGCCAAACATAAGTAACAGAACTGAGGAAGAGGTAGTATGGGATGGAGAGGCTTACAAGGTGGCAAACAGGACGAGGACCTTTCGAGGATCGAGCCATGAAGAACGCCTACTGATACTGCTGCTGCTTCGGATAAATCTCCTACATCTGTCTTCTGATGTGGTTGTTGTGGTGGTTGTCATAGGCTCTGCTGTTGTTGTTCCTAATAGCGGGACCACAACCGATTTCTCTGAGGTGCAAACCCCACCAAAAGCACCTGAAATTTCATGCATACAACCATAACAATAATAAGCGTTTGGACGCACAAGTGAATTGACAATTACTTAAAAGTCCTGACCAATGATTTAAAAACTGGACCCTTAATGAACAGCCCATATCTTGCACAAAAGTAGGTGGCCAGGCTCAATTTCGGGCTCACCCGTCTATTTTATGGTTTGGGCCCATATTTTAAGTCCAGTCCTGCCAGCAGGACTTAAGAGGTATCCAAGACCTACCCACAATGGTTGCCTGGGTTCTTGGTTTGTGTCCGGCCTAAATCCAAGACCAGCCCAGGTAGTTGGGCCCGGAGCTTAATGAGCCTAAACTGGGATCTTTTTCGTATTGAATGAAGACCATCCCTTTTTTTTTCCTTGGTTTTAATCGCCCTGATGGTTTTTTGGTCCCACTTGCCATCTCCTTGAGGCCCATAAACAGTTTCGATCACTGTCCTAAAGGTCACACTTCTACCAAAATAAACACCCAAACAAGGCAAGTATCATTTTGAAAGCTTTGGCCCAAGCTCCCCTTTTAGACCCATAAAGGCCAGACTTAAAAACCAGGATTGAACTTCAGGCTTGAAAACTAGGCCCAGTTATTCTTTAGGCCCATTAAGGCCACATTTAGGCTTACAGCTTACCTAAACCAGGATGAACTTTACATTAAAATACTGGTACCAGGACGGACTCTAGGCCCATTAATACAAGCCAGGCTTAGGATTGCCTAGGCCTGGTCTCAGCCCCTCATTGTGGACATGAGGACTGCGGATCAGTGCGGAACTATCCTGGCCTGAAGTGACAACTCAAACTCATTACATAAACATCATGAGCAGCATCAACATCTATTGCACCGGACCACATGCCAACATGGCACAATCTTGGAAGATATTGGGCCGACATTGACAGGACCGCGTAAAGAATTTCAACTGCGTATAAGAAAAAAAAGACAGCTGATCTACTCGTCCACAAATGCCGACATCCAAACGAGTAAACCCAACAATGACAGGACCAGATAAAAGTCTACGACCGGGCCACATCGAAGTGTGCCTACTAAGTGCAGATTAACTAACCAATAAAGCTTGGGCTTGAATGTGCCCTCAGCGTTAGGGAATTTGGGCTCAACTTTGAGAAATGTTGGGCTTGATTCGAACACAGGACTATTACTCTTGTATTGATCTTTAATCAGGCCCAGGTCCAATGCACAGTATCTATTTCAGCCCAAGCCCAAACCGTAGTGTTTTGGGCTTTGACCTGGCCCAGCTGTTTTCATCATTAATAAGCCCATGTGGAGTGGTACCTGTACCTGCATCTGATGTATCTCTTTCAACGGCAGCCTTCCATTCCACTCGTTGAGATCCTTTACGGGAAAGTGTCCTCTGCAACTTGAATGGAGAAAACGAACATACATTAGTCAGGTGGAAAAGGAGTACCCACACAAAAGGGAACAATGTCAGACCATGTCTAAAACCACTAAATTCATATGACGTGACCCACCTGAGTTTAGGAATGGCCTAAACTTCGATGTGTCCCTACATCTTTGTGGGTCGTGTTAGATGAAAAGATTAGATGGTATGTATGGTGGGCCACTTGCCAATATGGCTAAGTAACGGTCTAAAATTCAGGTGAGTTGAACGCTCCTAACCTCTGTATGGTGGACACTTGTTTTGTGAAATAAAACCATTGTGTATTTTTCATTGTTAACTTTCCAAAAAAATCAAGCGTCCAAAAATTTAATAACCAAATAAGTGTATATTTTGGTTCACCATATATTTAAACTGGTACTAATAATTTGAATGGTTAAGTTTGAATTAATTGCATGCCACGTATGCAATTTCTCAGCAATATAAAACTGCCTGCATATCATCCATCACAGTCCACCCGAGTATAAATATTTTTCAAATAAAAACAAGCCCAATTGAAAGGACTAATCAGCGTCAAAAGGCTAAAGAAGGTGACCAGTTTTTTATACACATAGGCATGCAGCCATATCCAAACATCTTGAATAGTGGTCCCCGCTATATACGGTGTACAGTCCAAAAGGAGTAAAGCCCTTTGATATTATGGTAGGATGTGATGGTTCATATGCATGCACTTGGAGATTGTACGTGTGGCTTACAGTTAACACTCAAATTGGACCGCACAAATCATGGGCCCCACCTTAGATGGGTCTAAACCACAAATTAGACTAGTCGAATGATTATAACTTGAAAGTTGGTGGACATCTAATGGATGGTTAAAAGTAGTGACAACTCCTAGTTCTATACCAAATATCCACTAAATTAAAGGCTAGGATCATTCAATCAATCTGATTAGGAGTTTGTACAAAGTGGGCCTCATGATTTGGACGATTCAAATTGAACTATAAAAAAGCCACGACTTAAATCCTAAAGCAAAAGGAAGGCTGTTTGATTGGTGACCAGAAATAATGGAAGGTTAAAGTTAATTAAAAGGGGTCAACAAACAAATGTCTACCAGTGATTTCCCAACGGATCTCATCTTGTGGCTATGCCCCATCAGAAGTGTGCCCGCGATTTAGAGCATTGATATGGATTACGTGTAGGTCAACTGACAGTAGCCGTGTGATTTTCAGCACAATTTCTAAAAACAAAAGAAAAGAAAAGAGAAACGGCCTCTTGTTCTCTATTGAAAAGAAAGCTCTTTGGGTTGTCTTATTGAGAGAGAGAGAGAGAGATTAATTTTTTATTTTTAATTTGGTTAATTAAGATAAGCAATTAGGAGAGATGTTTACTATGGATTATTGGGTTTTTAGACATGGAGAAATCGAATTTGAGTTCTTGAGAGAGAAAACAACAACAACAACAAGATCAAAGATATTTTTTCTTTGTTTTGTTGGATGGAGAGAGAGAGAGAGAGAGAGAGAGAGAGAGAGAGAGAGCATTTCTCTAAGATCTCTCAAAACACATTGAAAATTCAAGACAGGAGATGAAGAGAGAAGAAGAAAGTAGAGGAAACTCACATTGCTTTCATTTAAATCTTTATCAGCAATATGTACCAAGCTCTCCATATCCACAACATAACCATCATTACATCTCTCGCTTCTCTTCATAAAAACTCCTTTCTCCAAAACACCCATTCTCTTACTACTATTTTCTTCTTCCGCTCCAATCTCTCCACACAGTCCCAAAGAAGAATCACGAACCTAATCATCCAACATATAAACAAAAACCCAATTCAAACAAGATTAAAGAAAAAAAACAGTTGAAAGACAGTTGAAAAACCAGACGTTTGGAAAATCCAATACCAACAAGACCCATAAATTCAACTCCCTCAAGAAAAAAAAGAAAAAAGAAAAAAACAATAAAATTAAATTAAATAAGCAAAATAATACAAACCCAATTCAGAATTCTGAGAAATCTTACTGGTTTTTGGATTTCCTCCATTTCTATCCTCGCTTTTAAAGAAGAGTTTTCAAAAGCCGCGTTTTCTTCTTATTTTCCTTGCGTATTGGAAGGGGCAAACCTGAAAACGATAATTCTTCGGTTAGTCAAAAAACCGCCGCGTGTTTACGTTTCTTCGATGGATTTCTGTGGTTTGCGTTTGTCACCGTATCCCTTTTGGAGCTTATCTGAGCCCACGCGTGTGCAATAAAACTCATGTAGACTCACACATGTGCTGGCAAACTTAGGTAGAATATCCAATTCATCCATCAGAAAGTACCATTATCTTTATGCCCAATCATCAAATTGATCCACTGGTCAGGTGGGCTACAGTTTGCAAAAAAAAAAAAAAAAAACATACGGCTCTGAGAAGCTTGTCCCAAGCCTTCTAACCCATCCGCCTGTTTCCAATATTGTGGCCCATTTGCTGAGCGGACCAGATTTATTTTTCAAAACATGTTAAAGATCAAACCCACCTGGCGATCGAGTGGATTTGATCGTTTATCAATGTGCCATGCTGGCACATATGTGGTGTGTGCACATGCACATGCATGTGCACTTAGCACAGCCCTCAGCTAATCCTTTTAGGATAAGCTAATGGCCTCCCTCACGTAAGAATGGAGTCTTAAGAAATAATTTTCAGTATTTATATATTAAGAGTTTATTATGTGAAAAAATGTATGTTTGTTAAACATGCATAAGAAAAATAATTTCCCCTCATACGTTTTAGTGGTAAAAATCGAATACCTACTATTTCATATAGTGTGGCCCAGTCTTCGATCTACCTCATTTTTAGAGTCATACCCTGTAATAACACAGGGAAATAAAGGAAGTGGATGTCGCATGGTCATAATGATAACCACCTCATAGCATTTTAGGTGGAGGTGACAGGAAAGTTGCATATATCCATCCAGCTTTTCATAGATGAAATTTGCTAAGCTCACCCACCCTGGCCTAAGGATTAGGTTGATCCGTCAGTGTGGTTAAATAAATGTACAACTCTAAAACACTTGGCTAAGCATTTCTAGCACATCCCAACTGTTTCTAATATTGGGGCCATCTTCTAAGTGGGACAAATTAATTTTAGGGAACATATGATTGGACATAGATTTGAACTCTAACCTACACTCTATGATTACACGTGTGGAGGTGCATGGCTCTACACTGGTGTTCAATTAACAAACCTTCCAACAAGAGAATGATCTTGGATTTTTATAAGTGCTCTTTGCAATTGTATAGAAGCCAAAATGATAGTAGGAAATTGAGGACAATACGTTGCGGAGAAGCCCAAAACATTCACACTTAAAATTTAAGAGAGTAATTTGTAGGATCAAACTCACAAAAAAAAAAAAAAAAAAAAAAAAAAAAAAAAAACCAAAGCCATTTAAGCCCTGAACTAAGAAGCAATGAGTGGGGTGCATGCATTGCAATGTATTTGTTTTTTGGAAGGCAATTCTTTTAGACCGAAATATTTTTGAAAGGCCTTTGGTTTTTTTTCCAAGGCATCTATTTAGAAGGCTATTTCTTTAAGTCTTTTATTTATTTATTCAAGGTATTTTTTTATGGAAGGAATTTTTTTGGAAGGCATTTTTTTTTTTTAACGCACTGCAATGTTTTAATGACATCCAATCCATCTGTGGTAGGATCCAACTCCTACTCTCCTTAGACCCATAGGGCCGCACCATGTAAGATCATGCTTAAAACCTTGAAAAGCACGTGGTCTGGCATACCTAAGTTTTTGAATGGCCTAATTTGTTTGTTGTCTATTCATCCCTCCCGGACGGATGCATTTTCTGAATGGATCATGGCATATACAAAACATGGCGGGCCCACTTAAAATCAGAAAGGTTTTTCAGTTATCACATGATCGATGAATACTGTGCATGAGTCACCACTATTTACAAATCAACAAAGAAAGTTGACCCACCTATATTTTCAAATGGCTCAAGACTATTTTGTTTGTTTGTCACATAACTATATATCCAGATTAATTCCAGCACACGTCGTATACATGCACATCAACTGACCACCCATATCCCGGCCAAAATTAACCGATCAAACGATCTCAGCCATCAGATTTTGCAATCTAATTCAGGCTAGTGGCTAATTTCGTTTCGAATTGTAACACTGATGGCCAGCACCAATTCCAGTCTATGAACTATTCCCAAGGCCCATGATTTTGAAGGTCTTGATTCATCCACATGCATGATATATAGATATTCAATTGGGAGAAAAATTTTGCTACACCCACGAGTTACCCACGCTAGCTACTCCAGGTGTAGCAATGACCCACCATAATGTATGTGTTGTATCCATGCCATCCATCTATTTCACCCGATTATTTTAGGGCATATCACTAAAAATGAGGCATATCTAAAGCTCAAGTGGACCCAACACAGAAAATAGTGGGGATTGAACGCCAACCAATAAAAATTTATTGGGGGCCACTTGAGCTTCAAGTCTGCCTCATTTTTTTGTGTCATACCCTAAAATGATCTCACCAAATGGATGGACGGCATGGATACAACACATACATCATGGTGGGATCATTGTGTTGTATCCATGCCATCCATTCATTTTGTGAGATCATTTTAAGGCATATCACAAAAAATGAGGCAGATCCAAAGCTCAAGTGGACCCGGCACAGAAAATAGTGGGGATTGAACGCCCAACATTAAAAATTTATTGGGAGCCACTTGAGCTTCAAGTCAACCTCATTTTTTTGTGTCATACCCTAAAATGATCTCGCCAAATGGATGGATGGCATGCATACAACACATACATCATGGTGGGATCATTGTGTTGTATCCATGCCATCCATTCATTTCGTCAGATCATTTTAGGGCATATCACAAAAAATGAGGCAGATCCAAAGCTCAAGTGAATCTCGCCAAATGATGGAGCCATTGCTACACCCGGTGTAGCTAACTTGTAGGTCCAGTTACCTACGCTAGTTACACCACATGTAGCAATGACCCACCATGATGTATGTGTTGTATCCACACCATCTATCTATTTGGTGAGATTATTTTAGGGCATATCACCAAGAATGAGGCAAATCCAAAGCTCAAGTGTACCCAACACAAAAAATAGTAGGGATTGAACACCAATCACTAAAAACGTATTTAGGGCCGCTTGAGCTTCACATCTGCTTCATTTTTTGTGTCATACCCTAAAATGATCTTGTCAAATGGATGGACAACATGGATACAACACATACATCATGGTAGGGTCATTACTACACCCGATGTAGCTAGCGTAGCTAACTCGTGGGTGGAGAAAAATTTTGCTACACCCACCAGTTACCTACGCTAGCTACACCACGTGTAGCAATCACCCACCATGATGTATGTGTTGTATCCATGCCATCCATCTATTTGGTGAGATCATTTTAGGGCATATTACCAAAAATGAGGCAGATCCAAAGCTCAAGTGGACCCAGCACAGAAAATAATGAGGATTGAACACCAACCATTAAAAACTTATTGCGGACCACTTGAGCTTCAAATCTGCCTCATTTTTTGTGTCATACCCTAAAATGATCTCGCCAAATGGATGGACAACATGGATATAATACATACATCATGGTGGGGTCATTGCTCCACATGGTGTAGCTAGCATAGGTAATTTGTGGGTTTAGCAAAAAAGTTTCTCTTCGATTGCCCCATTTTTTAAGTAACGAAGCTTGTAAATATTCAACTACATTTATGGTGAAAGGGACGACTCTTCAACAACTCCCATCTGCTCCTTGAAAATGCGGCTTTTGTGCAAATGGAAAGAAAGGCTATATATGGTTTTGTCAAGTGTGAGATCAGTTTGGTCGTTGAAGAGACAGTCCTAGTAGTCAACTGAAATAGGAGACTGCCAGCTGGGCCATGTGATCAGTTTAAGACCCACTCTGGGTAGGCCCCACCATGTATAAACCATAAAAATCCAATTCATACATTGCCAGTGGCCATTCACGGTAATACTACCTCTTGAATGGGAATGGGAATGGGTTGAGTCAGCTCACTGTTTAATTGGCCTACTCCATTTATGGGTTGGGTTCGATCATAGTTTAAAAACTCAAAAACTCTGGCCGTCTCGATCTTTAGCCGGGTTGAGTACTCGATGCCTTGGTCAATAGGCCTTACCCATTTCAGGGCCAATTTGGATTCCCGTAAGGTGCGCTTCAACCCATTGGTAATTAATTATTCCACCTCCTATTTGTCAAACACTTTATAACTAGAGCAAGACAGACCCCATCATGTGTAAAACATTGGTTGGTGGTGCACTTGCACATGTGCCATATTTTTTACCACTTGAAGACTAATAGCGAGACATATGAACATGGCAGAATGCTTGAACTTGAATAGTTACACACATGGAGTATACATGGAATATTCAAACATGTCAGGCATGTGCATATATATATATATGTGTGTGTGTGTGTGTGTGTGTGTGTGTGCACATGTTCATGTGTGTGTGTGTGTGAGAGAGAGAGAGAGAGACATATTTACGCTGAATCCATTAAGTATCAGTCATATTTGGTTCTACTTCTCAATTCCTGATATAACAGCGATATAATATCTACCATTCTCTATAACTACTAGCCAGATACTGTTGGGAAAACTGACCCGCAGTCGAATAAGCAAGAAATCAAACGAGATAATCACTAACATCACACACCAAGTAACAATCAACATACACAAGAAGGCAATCTAATTTTACATGGAAAAACTCCTCACGGGTAAGAAAACCAAGGCACAAAAAGAAGAATCCACTATGAAATATGAAGTTACAAGAGATGAAGAAACAAAATCCCGAATCTAAGCCTCATAAACTTTTTCGTTCACCCTAGAACCCTCTTAATCCCTCCTTGCGCATCTAAGAAACTATAATACCCAGTTTACATCCCTTAAATTGGCAACAAACTCGAATTAGAAACATCTTATGCAAAACTGTGCAAGATCGCGCAAACTATATAACACAACCAACTTATGGTCAGTCGCCCAATTGGTTGCCCGAACCCACCATCGATCGCCTGTCACCTATGATTCAATCCCCTGAAACCACCCAAAATCGTCCAGAGAGTTCACTGTGCCAAATCCGGCATGGTCGGTCGCCTGATCATCCTGTCGGTCGACTGACATATTCTCATGCCTCCATAGACTCTATTCCTGCACCCTCACATCCCCTTGTCACTCTTCTCATGTAGCCCTTATGCACTTGCCACATACAAGCAACCATGGATTTCTCTATTGATTCTGGCAACTCCACCTTAAGAAGTACTCCTGATCAACTTGTAAAGATTGTTGCACCTCGGTGTCTTTATCATCCCGAGTGCCCCTTCTTTTACTTTACAGTACCGATCGTCACCTATAAACCTGCACCATGTAGCCTCAAGTGCACCAAGAGATATCACATTTCTCTTTAGCCTAGGAATGTGCCTCACATCTTTTAGGACTCGTTCGATCTCATCGAAATACTAATGCATACCGTACCAATACCCATCACCTTACAAGTGTAGCTAACGCTCACAAACACCGATCCACCTTCATAATTCATGTATGTCATAATGAACTCCGGTGAGGACATATGTGACATGATGCACTTGAATCCAAGAGCCACTCTTCACTGAGAGACCTTTTTCTAAATACAGTCAATACATCACAAATATCACACTCATTTTTCATAGATTTCGCGGTATTAGCCTCCTCCTTAGAAGAATTTTCAAACTTCTCTTGCCTTGGTTTGGGATTCTGACAATCTATTTTCATGTGCCCTTCTTCCCCACAATTTCAGCACATCGCCTTGCTATTTCCTTTGCCCTTATATTTAGACCTCAATGACGAAGATCACCCACCCTATTCAGAATTTCCTTCCATCATAACTAGTGCCTCGTCAGAAGATGACCCCACGTTACCGCTCTTCCTTCTCACCTGCTTTCGCCTGGAGGGATGAGATAACGGTCTCAATGCTAATTATTTCCTTGCTCGCGTACAAAGAGTCCTTGAATGACTAATATAAATATGTAAGCAAATTCAATAAAATACATGCCTGATATTCGTCTTTCATCAGTTTATCTAGATCCAACAACTTGCAAATGAGCCTATTGAACGTACTAATATAACTCTCAATATCGCTCCCCTCCTCCATCTTCAGATTGAACAACTGCATTATCAGATACAGACAATTCTATAAAGATTTCTTCACGCAAATGTTCTCTAACTTCACTCACGTATCAGCCGCGGCCTTCTCCCTCATGATGTTATACAAGACCTCATCCGTTAGGCATAAATGGATTGAGACATTGGCCTTTTGATCCACCTTATTCCACTATTATTCTTTCATAGTTTCTGATCGCTTCTTAATGAGTGCTTCTTCAACTCCTTCCTAAATTAAAATGTCTATCTTCACCTTCCAAAGTTCAGAGTTTTTTTTTTCCAAAATACTTCTCTATGTCGAATCACATGGTTGACGCAATTGATACCTTGTCTTAGATTTCGATCTACCTGCCAATGTTCACTCTGATACCACTTATTCAGAAAACTAGCATACATCGGAAGAAGCAAGAAATCAAATAAGATAATCACCAACAGCACACACCAAGAAATAATCAAAATACACAAGAAGGCAATTCGATTTTACGTGGAAAAACCCCTAACGGGTAAAAAAAACACAGCACAAAGCAAACAATCCATTATGAAATACAAACTTACAAGAGATGAAGAAACGAAAGCCCAAATCTAAGCCTCACAAGAGAAACTCAAGCCTCACAAGCTTTTTCTCTCACCTTAGAACCCTCTCAATCCCTCCTTGCGCATCTAATATACCCTAATTCCCATTTTACACCCCTTAAATAGGCAACAAACCTGAATTAGAAATATCTTACGCAAAACCGCATAAGATTACACAAACTATATAACACGACTGACTTACGGTCGGTCACCCGAACCCACCGTCGATTATCCGACACCTGTGATTCGATCACCCGAAACTACTTAAAATCGTTCAAAGAGTTCATTGTGCTAGATCCAACATGGTTGGTCGCCCGACCATCTTGTTGGTTGACCGATGGCCCTGTGCAACATAGATTTGAGTCACCCAATTCCAACATATTCAACTTCGACAAAATCATTTAATGCGACATTTAAATTAATATTTTCTGAATCCATAAAACAAAACCGATTAATATTTTCTGTACACATAAAATAAAACCGCTAAAATCTTCACAAGGAAGTGAACGATGCAAGTAGAGCTAATTCCCTTAATGGTAGGGGTCATGGCTTACTTGGAAAAAGTAGTTTGACCACTTGACTGAGCCCAAGTCACTCTGGGTCATGGCTAGTCATTTTAGGAGTGAGTTTCACACCAAGCTGCCGAAGAAGGTACGAAATCAATGCTTTTGATTCCATTCATGTGAGGCACATGTTGGGAATGACATAGAACCTCAGAAAATGTCATGCCCTGCCTCCAGCCTGGAATCAACTCTCAATTAAAAAAAAACAGAAGGTCAAAAGTCCAACGGCTTGGACTACAAGTTACATGCCACCCAACGGATAACTTCCAATCTATGAACTTCATGCCTAATCCAACACATTCTATAGCTTAGTCAAACATGAGTATCTTCTTATACAAAACACAGCTGTATACACTCATCATGTGGGATACATTATAGAAAACAATATCTAACCATTGATAAATAGAATTATACAAATGTGGCCTACTTGATGAATGGATATGGATGATATTTTTCATTATTTGATCCTATGAAGGGAACAAGCTATTGGATGGGTTGGATATCGCATGCATTTAACAGGTTGGAAGTTAGTGGACCGTAACTTGAGGTCCAACTAGTTGGACTTCACACCTTCTCATAAAAAAAAATATTCCGAGGTTGTGAAACCTAATCACCAAAGGTAAACACCGAAAAAAAAAAAAAAAGAAAGAAAGAAAGAAAGAAAAAAAGAAAAAAGGAGAAGGGTGCATAGAATTCCGAAGATAAAAAAAAAAAAAAAGAAAAGAAAAGAAAAGAAAAATGCCCTATCTCCAGAGAAACACTCACGTCATGACTCATGAATGGATGGTGCTGTTCATCCATTGGGCCCCACCATGGATGAACCATTCACTATTTTTATTTCGCCACCATCCATTTGAAGATCATCTAAACAGTGTAATTTTGGACTGTAGGCAACCAATGGTTAAGTTTAGAATAAGTTAGTGTGTGTGGGCCGGCCTTTTTGTGGAGACAGCTCTACCTAATCATTTCATAATGTTTAGCCCGGACACCGAATGTGCGTCTGTCACAGAGAAATAAAATGTGATAGCTCATGTACCGTACACCCACATACATGCAAATCAATCCAGACTGTCTAAATCGTGGGCCTCACCGTGGATGAAACATAGGCCAAAAATCAAAATGATCAGACGATCCTAATATAAGCTAACCGTAACTATAGTTTATCAAACAAGAGAAAACTCCCCAGATCATATGGATGAGATTTCCCAAAAGAATGTTGTTTCTCACAAGAAGGCGAGATTCTCATTGACATTGCATTCACCAATGTCAATAAAGGCGATGATGAAATGTGGAATATTTGAAGTCCCTTACAATAACCGTCTGATTGGAATTGGGCATTAATTATTAGATTCATGAACACCCAGCCTGTCATTGGTGTTGGACACCAACATCACACATCACCATCCCTAGAATCACGCAGGTCTCATTTGAACTGGCGACATGAAGTAGGCCCGCTTGATTTGTAAATGCACCCATCTAAGTTACATGTGGGCTCCACTTTTATATGATCTACAATGTTCATTTGATGGGAAAATCACATCCATTACATCATTGCTTTATCGCGTCGGGTGCAGGCCATTAATCAGGCTATTGAGATCATTCGATGGAGGAAACTTTTGGGCCATGCATCATCCATCATGGTTACCACGAATGAACAGACGGGAAGATGTCCGGCTACCTGTAAAGTCGGCCCATCAAAATCCATCGAGTTGGCTGGAACACCAACTAGATTGATCATGGAAACTAGAGGATGCTTGGCGTGATGAAATTGAGATATGGAAGAGGTGAAATGCAGCTAGCATGCTAGCATGGGTTCAAATGAAAATACGAAAGATTTAGATGGGTAGGTCCAGAGTTAAAATCCATCGAGTTGGCTGGAGCATCAAGTAACCAGCCGAAAGTAAAATCAAACTAGAGGATACCTGTTGGGATGAAATTGAGATGTGGAAGAGGTGTAGTTCAGCTAACATGCGAACATAGCGCAAATGAAAAATAAGGAAGTTTTGGATGGATAGGCCCACAGGATCTCATGATATCATTAATTAATGATCCGCCTAATTATTATGAGAATAGAAAAGAAATAATCACTCATCTGATCCTATGGTTAAGATGGTAACAAGATACAATCAATGGTTTAGATTATCTAAAGAGAGCATATCTAATAGATAAGGGATGATATTCCTCTCTTGATTCTCTCTAAGAAATCTCCCAAATGGGATGCTTTTACCGACATAATGGAATCGAGAAGATTACGAGGAGTTTGGATACAATAGAGGTATCTCTATCACATCTGATCGCTCACCCTTATTCTTATATTTTCTCATTGTCTTTTCAAAGGTGCTTAAGTACTCAAGTGACCACCAAACTAGCCCCCGATAACCCAAGGTTTATTATGCTTGTTCTAATCCATATGACCACATCGAATGAAGTTGAACTTTGGATCTGGATTACTCGGACAGCATACTAACTTAGCTAGCTTATCAAATTTATTTAGAAAACTCAATTTTTTCACAAGCATTAGTTTAAAACTCTTTCTAAATTAATAATTTACTACATATTTTTTAAAATAATATTTTTTTAAGGCTTATTAATAGTTTTAGAAACTTGGTATAATTATCATGGGATCTTCTCCAAGCAGGCATGAAATTCAGAATTAATCAAGCCAACTTTTTTAACATAAGCAAGTCAAGCCAATCCTGAGACTTTTATCATTATATACATGATCACATCCTTTTCCCAGGTTGTTTCCTGCATTTGGGACCCTGGAAAAGGTTGCAAAATAGTTTCTAGTTAGAAATCAATTTTAGCAAAAGGGGTTGATTTTGGGAAATGATTCCTTCTTTCTCAGTACCCAAACATAGTTTCTAAATTCTATAGAATTACATTCTAAGTATACTAGCAGAAATGGAAAAATCTCCTTTTCAGAAAGTCAATTGCCTAAAAAAAAAAAAATTTAAGAAACTTTTAGGGACAATTTCGATAAGTGGGCTCCAATGCAAAAGAAATTCTTTCCACAATAATTTCATTTCCACCTCTGTTTGAGTTACAAAGAAAATCATACATGCGGAGAGATGGCCCAACTTTATAGTAAACATGTGTCCCACCCTAACTACCAGTGGACCATATCATGTACCATCCTATAGGTCATGGGACATTGCATGTTCATATACAGCCCCATACATTACACATCCAGATTTGCACACGTGCGTACAGTTGGCACGTGTACCCCACTTCACATATTCAAACTCGTATGATGAAATGACCTCACCTTCAAATGTTGCCCTCACGTGCACCGAAAGCCTTCTCTCTTTTCAGAACCCTTCAGACTCCACTGACCTAAATAAAATAATGAGAATAGAAGAAGACGTGCAGATAAGAAGAAGTGAAACGGCATTTAAAAGGTTCCTGTTTTTAATAGTTTTCTCCCCTTTGTGGGAAGAGAATGGGAAAAAACACGTTTTATCATAAAAGAAGAGAGAGAGAGAGAGAGAGAGAGAGAGAGATCATGTGAACGAGGAGACAAAACCTGGTGCATTTGGCGCATGTCATGCAGCGATAGTCTCCCCTCGCCTTTTGGATCCTGCTTTCTTGAGAGAGAGAGAGAGAGAGAGAGAGAGAGAGAGGTTATGGATTGAAATATTTAAATAAATAAATAAATAAAATGCACGATCGTTGGAACAGCACTATCTATGAATTGGAATCCGTTTTGCATTCGCCCCATTAAGGTGGCAAAAACAGCTCCATCTTTGAAGGCTATGACGAAGAGAAAATTATTTGGTACTTTATAAGACTATATTTCATCCATGTACAACCACCAGATTAATGTAAACGTCTCATGCTGCACCTCAATCCTAACCATAGATGGTTCCACCTATAAATCAAACCAAATATTTTCTTATAATTTTTAGATCAACAACGCTTGCATGGTGCTATTCGCTAATGTGAATGGAAGACTTCAGGTAGAGTAGATCCACAGCATCGATCAGGTGCCCAACCATGCTCAAAAATCACGTTGATTAAAAGATGAGGTGGCCCACACCACGAGGAATAATTGAGATGGGAAGTCCCACAATTGAAATAGCCCAAGTTGTATGTGGGATCCACCATGGTGCTTATATTCCATCCAATCCACTCATTGCATTTTCCACATCAGGGTGAATGAATTTTTGGAAAATCAGAAGATTCTAAGACTAACCTGGACCACGACACGTGAATTTGAGTTTTTTTAATAAGTTTCCATTGCTCCCTATGATTTGGCCCACCTAAGTTTAGTATTGGGCTGATTTTATGTTCTATGGTGAAAATGTGATAGCACACCTGATGGACGGGGTGGATTTTATATATTCCAGCCCACATGGTGTTGTTAGTTGCAGGCACATGACTAGCAGGACTAGGCGTACACAGTACTTTTTAGAATGGTGGCTAACAAATAGGTGGGTGATGGTCACCATTTGACTAAACCATATCCTTTGAGGCTAACTTATTAAGTGCCCGTCATGTAAGGGGACAGAATACGTGTTAAAGATCCATGCCCTACCGCACATGTGTCAAGATCGTACACGAGTCGAGTTGAGTCCAGTTCGTTGCTCGGCTCGAACCAAGCCCTTGCTTGTATTGCTCGATCAGCAGATCAAGTGAGTTCGAGTTTTCGAGCCAAATCTAAGTACGAGTCTTTCGACCCGAGTTCAAGTTTGAGTTTTCACCCGAAAATTCATGTAAAAAAATAGAGGGGGAAGGGGATTACCGGCATCAAGTAGACAGGCAGGTTAGGTAGCTGAGGGGGTGGTTGACATCGAGCGGACAGGTAGGGGGTGGCCGGCGTCAAGCGGATAGGGAAGCTCAGTGGGTGGCCGGTGTCGAGCGGACAAACAGGCCGTAAGGCAGCTCAGGGGGTGGCCGACGTCGAGCTAAGACTTGACACTTGAGGGAGAGGGAGGGAGGGAGTGCCAGGAGTGGGCCGTGGGGGTGGTCCAGTGGGGCCAGGTGCACGAGCACGAAGAGAGAGAGGGAGAGGGGTAGGGGTTAGGGCACTCGGGGACTCAAGCGGATTTTTTCTAAATGAAAATTTTAATGTCTTAATGTCTTTTTTTTTTTTTTTGTATTTATACTCCAAGTCATGATCCGAGTCGAGCCGAGTCAAATCGAGTCGGTTTCAAGCCACTCCATGAGTCGAGCCGAGTCAAGTGTGGCCCTGCTCAGTGCTCAACTCAAATTCATTCGAGTACCCAAATTTTGGATCGACTCGGCCAAACTCACTTCTGATCAGAGCTGAGTCAAGTATTTTCGAGCTGAGTCGAGCGAGTTTTTTAAGCTTACTCAACTTGTGTACAACACTAGTCAAGAGGACTCAGCCATTCATGAGATAGATACATGATGGGCATGTGTTGGTTTTCTAGTAAGGCATGTTTCTAACCTGGGTGACGAAAACTAATCAATTACATGATGGAATCCAACAACGAAAATTCACCATACATGTGTGTCTCGCTTAATGAGTGTAATACCCTAATTTTGGCACGTGGCATGTTCATAGTGCAGTGTATCATGTTCTGGCTCTGATACATGACACGTGTCGTCCACACAAATTATTGAAAAGTATTCCACCCCCTCACGCAAGGGGTTGATCACTGAATCATGATATGTCCTTTAGATAAGAGTGTGCCCAGGTACTATTTTAAATAACTCCTAATCCTAAATAACAACAGCACATTAATATTAAAAAGAAAAAGAAAAATAAAAAACAGCACATTATTTTTTCTAAGATCATGTGCTGCACTTGTTTAGATACGTGAAGTCATTGTAATCGATAATTATAAACTAAGCATCTAAAAAGAAAAGAAAAAAATAATAATTACCTAATGATAATTTTCAGCAAAGTTATTAAAGACTTTAATTTTAAGTTATTGTTTGAATAATATGTAAAAATCTTATTCTTCTCTCATAATATTTACATAGTTTTTCTTGCTAAGAATTTAAATTATGAAAAAGTGTAATGATTGTTGGGTGAAATCTACCATTTTCTTGCAATCCTTACAACAAGTCATCACATCAATGGGAAAAAAAATCATTTTCTTTTACATTGTTTGGCATGGAATGCATGGTTTCCAAACATGGCCGAAATGACCAATGATCTAAACCATTCATTGAATGGGTCTCACTGCTTGCATAGATCAAATTATCCTGGCCATATGATTTTTTTATCACTTCTTTTGTATCAATGTTGTTGTTGTCACGCCCCGAAATTCGATACCTGAATTGGTCAAACCCGACTCTGAATTTCAGGTCATGATTTAATTTTAAACATTCACAAACAACATTCATGAAATACAATGTTTAATTTTAATAGGCTTAACTCACTTCTAGGTTTTCATTATATATTTTTTTTCTTGTACAAATAAAAAGATAACTAAATTGATAGCTAGATCTTTGCCTTCTCTTCGTCCTTGAATAAACTCTGATGCCCTGAAATACTGTTAATACGAGTGTGAACATAATAGCTCTTGGGATCATATCCAACCTAAACATGAAATTTCTATATTATTAAATACATAATCAAGAAAAATATTTGATTAAAATTCAAAATACGAATTGAAATATTAAATTGCAAGATGGCATGAATGCAATGTTGGAATTATAAAGATGTTGTGAATACTTTCCAAAAATTCTCATTAACAATAAAGTAAATAACATCATTTCTTACAACACCGTACCCAAGCAGATGGCCATGTTGTATTAATGCCCACACACCGATACCATATGATGAGGGACTCATTTAAAGAATGTGACATTTGCTACCAAAGACCATAAAATACTTCATACTATGGGCTTTCCTATGCCATAACTCATACGTTGTTTTGTTCGGACCTGTTGTCAAATATACTCGATTAATTATGTAGTAGATTGTATTTACAATTTTAACGCACAAATTCTTAGTAAGATTTTTACTGTTCAGCATAACTGTGTCCATTTTCAATAGGACACTATTTTTTCTTTCGACTACTCCATTCTGTTGTGGAGTCTTTGGGCTGAGAATTCCTTTCGGATACCAAGTTCATTACAAAACTTATCAAACTGACTATCTTTAAATTCACCACCATGATCACTCTTGATCCTTTTGACAATATAGCATCTTTCATTATGAAGTCGCTTCATAAGTTTTTTAAATTCTTCAAATACATCTGATTTATGTCTTAAGAAGGCGACCCATGTGAATCAGGAGTAATCATCCACCACAACCAAGAATTATCTCTTACCACCCTAACTTTGAACCCTAGTAAGACCAACTAGATCCATATGTAACAACTCAAGGGGCTTGAATGTAGCCACATTTGAAGTCTTTTGTGACCCACTTTGATTTGTTTACCTTTCTAGTAATCCCCAAAAACATCCCTGGCCTTTTTCCCTATTTTCGGTAGCCCTCTTACCAGGTTCTTACGGCTTATCAAGACAAATTTCTATAGTGGACATGCCTAAGCCTTTGGTGCCATAATTTGTCTTGATTATCTCGAGCCATGTAGCACATGGATGAAGAGTGAAAATTTTCATCAGTTTCAATTACATAACAATTATCTCCGGTGCGTACACCTCTCGTGATCAATTTACCTGTAGAATCTAAGATCTCATACATCTTCCTAAAAAAATTCACCAAGTACTCTCTGTCACGATATACTCAAGAGGTTATGCTTCAACCCCTCTACAAAAAATACATCTTCTATCTTAGGCAACCCTAGCCCAACAATAGTTACTCGCCCAACAATCCTAGCGGTGCTCCCATCTCCAAAAGTAACTAAACCACCATCAAAATTAGCATAATGGCAAAACTACATCTTGTTACTAGTCATATGTCTTGAGCTACCACTATCCAAGTACCATCTAGTATTACTACCAACTTTGAGAGTTGTATGAATAACAAGAAAGTTTATTTTTCCTTTGACCACCCATTTGGATATAACTTTCATAAGGCCTTGATTATTTATTGGAGAGACAACTTTCTGCTTGAGCTCATCTCTCAGGGGCGAGTGCCTCTTAGGCGACCTTCTCTTACCAGGAGATTTGCTTTTCGTCTTCGGCTTCTTATTTATCTCATTCAGCATCTGCTTTGTCTTCACATTAGTTTAGGCAACCTGCTTAAGCAGCTCCATCTTGACATCATTCTTAGGAGGAGTTGAAAACTTTCTCCTCACATTCTCCTTCTTCTGAAGCAATTGCCTTAAAGGACTCCTCATGGTCTGTAGCATTCTCCTAGTCAGTACAAATTTACCTATATGACTCATGATTAGAGTGGATCATTAATTTTTAAAAGCCAAACATTTAAATTTCAAATGTCCCACATCTTCACAGAATCCTTCTTAGCCACCACAGGGGTAAAGGTAGAACTAGACTTATGGCTATCATATCCTAAACATCTCCTATCCCCAGGGGATCTACCTACACATTGGAGTTTTTCTAGATTTTCTTCTCCTTGAGCAAATCTCCAAGTGGAATTAACAACTTGACACTTAAGGCAGTCTATTTTTAATTTCAAGTCAAGATTAGTAGATTTAGACTCCTTAAGATCCTTTTCAAGATTTTCATTTTTACCATGAGCTTCCTTAAGTTCAGCTTGCAAGTTAGCATCATTTACTTCCCATTTATCAATGTAATCGTTGAGTTCATCTTTTTTATCTTGCAGTGTGAGTTTGTCTTTATTCAAATTCTAATTTTCAATTTTTAGTTACTCAACACTTTTTATCAGTTCAACATTTTCAGCCTTCATTTAACCCATCTTCTTTGTAAGTTTCATGCTTTCAGTATATATAGCTGGTTATAAGCTTCTTGAAGGCCTTCATCATTTCATTTTTCCTCCACACTATCACTAGAGGAGCTCTCATCTTCTTAGCCAGATTAATCATGGTCATCATTGTCTCCCTTGTTGATGTAGGGGAAGAACCCCATGATCGAGGGCGTGGATTACGCACCTTCCTGCGGGAGATGGACAGGAAGAAAAACAAGAGAAAACTAAGGAATTTCATATTTTGGAGTTTCAACTCAAACGGGAAATTGTTATTCCCATTTTTGAACTTCGGACCAACTTGTGGGGCCCATCTTGATCATTTATGATGATCCATTCCATCCATTTTGTAGAGCTGCTCGATGCCGAGAAAACCTAACAAGTTTCACGTCGATCCGAGTTACGGATTGATCGTGGCGTCGAAAATGGTACGAACTGTCCAGAAAGTTCCGAATTCCGCCCACTGAAACTGGAGATGGTCCAGGTGGCCCATTACTACTAATATGGAGAATCTGAGCCGACCATCTTGAAGAGTACGTCGATGTTAGTAAAAGCACAAAGCTTTGTGGCAATCGGACATGTGGATTGCTCGTATCAGTAGAAGGAAGACAGCGCCCGACGGGCGTTATACAGTTTGCGCAGATTTTTCTATTTATTTCCTAATTGTATTAGAATTCTTTTTTTCCTTTGCAAGTTAGAGTTAAGTACAAATTTAGGATTTAGTTTATTATTTAAAGCAAAGTAATTATGTTTTTTAATTATTCATTCAATTATCAATAAATCAATTATTCAGAATTTATTTTCTTTTATTTTTTCTTTTATTTTCTTCTCGTGGATTCGAGAACTATCGGTTAGGGAGACGGTGATCGACCTACCACGTCCCTCCTGCGTCATTGGTATCAGAGCGAGGTTTTTTCCTCAGAATGATGGCCTCTAATGAAGGGTTGGATCCTCATCCTAAGGACGATGCTCCAAGGGACTATCTAACGGCGACAGCTTTCGAGGCAGCATTAGAAACTGCAAAACGGGAGAACCGGTTGATCTTGTAAGGTATACAGGCAACCCTCAACCGTATTGTAGCGGCATTAAATCTGCCCCAAGCCCAAGGCAACAATCAGCAACCACCTGTGCTCGCTGTACGGAATAACCCCATGTTCTGTAGAGCACCCCAGGTGGCCTATCGCAGGGCTACCCCAGACGATTCAAAATCCAGCGATAAAGAGGTCGAAGACATCATCGTACGACGGCCTGCATGTGGGAACGATCGTGGGGATTATGTTGAAAGAGATTTTCGAGGTAATGCAACTTCAGATCAGGTAGTTGAAGTACAACCTACCACCATCTCAGAAGACTTTCAAAATTCTGAGGAGGTGGAGGAAATCAATACCTCAGTCTTAAAGGATAAGGAAGGAGAGTCTAAAGTTATTCCTGACATTATGGAGTCAGTTTTGACGGAATCCATGAGCATCTCACAAAGTATCACGCCAGCAATGCAGGAAATCGAGGCGATCGTAATTGCCGAACTTCCTGATGAATTGTTCATTGTGAAGGAAATTGTCATTTCTCAGAAAAAGCCAACTTTTGATGTGCTAGAGAAGATTGCAATTATTCATGTTGGCATGGAGAAGAAGTCGGAGAAATTTTTTGCTGCATTCCAGGATAGGGCCTGCAAGCATCGACTTCCGAAGTTAAAAGCAAATCATGGCCCTAACCTAAAGCGAAACTCGAGGATGAGTTTTTTTCAAGTGGGGAAGCATTATGTTGGGGAAGAACCCCATGATCGAGAGCGTGGATTACGCACCTTCCTGCGGGAGATGGACAGGAAGAAAAACAAGAGAAAACTAAGGAATTTCATATTTTGGAGTTTCAACTCAAACAGGAAATTGTTATTCCCGTTTTTGGACTTCGGACCAACTTGTGGGGCCCATCTTGATCATTTATGATGATCCATTCCATCCATTTTGTAGAGCTGCTCGATGCCGAGAAAACCCAACAAGTTTCACGTCGATCCGAGTTACCGATTGATCGTGGCGTCTAAAATGGTACGAACTGTCCAGAAAGTTCCGAATTCCGCCCACTGAAACCGGAGATGGTCCAAGTGGCCCATTACTACTGGTATGGAGAATCTGAGCCGACCATCTTGAAGAGTACGTCGGTGTTAGTAAAAGCACAAAGTTTTGTGGCAATCGGACATGTGGATTGCTCGTATCAGTAGAAGGAAGACAGCGCCCGACAGGCGTTATACAGTTTGCGCAGATTTTTCTATTTATTTCCTAATTGTATTAGAATTCTTTTTTTCCTTTGCAAGTTAGAGTTAAGTACGAATTTAGGATTTAGTTTATTATTTAAAGCAAAGTAATTATGTTTTTTAATTATTCATTCAATTATCAATAAATCAATTATTCGAAATTTATTTCCTTTTATTTTTTACCAATGACGCAGGGAGGACGTGGTAGGTCGATCACCGTCTCCCTAACCGATAGTTCTCGAATCCACGAGAAGAAAATAAAAGAAAAAATAAAAGGAAATAAATTCCGAATAATTGATTTATTGATAATTGAATGAATAATTAAAAAACATAATTACTTTGCTTTTAATAATAAACTAAATCCTAAATTCGTACTTAACTCTAACTTGCAAAGGAAAAAAAGAATTCTAATACAATTAGGAAATAAATAGAAAAATCTGCGCAAACTGTATAACGCCTGTCGGGCGCTGTCTTCCTTCTACTGATACGAGCAATCCACATGTCCGATTGCCACAAAACTTTGTGCTTTTACTAACACCGACGTACTCTTCAAGATGGTCGGCTCAGATTCTCCATACCAGTAGTAATGGGCCACTTGGACCATCTCCGGTTTCAGTGGGCGGAATTCGGAACTTTCTGGACAGTTCGTACCATTTTAGACGCCACGATCAATCGGTAACTCGGATCGACGTGAAACTTGTTGGGTTTTCTCGGCATCGAGTAGCTCTAAAAAATGGATGGAATGGATCATCATAAATGATCAAGATAGGCCCCACAAGTTGGTCCGAAGTCCAAAAACGGGAATAACAATTTCCTGTTTGAGTTGAAACTCCAAAATATGAAATTCCTTAGTTTTCTCTTGTTTTTCTTCCTATCCATCTCCCGCAGGAAGGTGCGTAATCCACGCCCTCAATCATGGGGTTCTTCCCCTACATCACTTGTCTTCACTTTCTGAGAGAATAAAGGTGATAAAGGCCATCGGAATTTTTAAAAACTTTTTATCTTCATCACTTTAGGATTCACTAAATCTGAATTCAAATCCTCTATTTCATCTTAGGTGGCAGTCATTGCCTTCTTTTTAGTTTTATCTTTGATTGTGGCTTGATAGTTAGAAGCAATATGACCATATCGTTGGCAATTATAACATTGAGGTTCTTTTTATTTGTTATAGGATTTACCTATGTGACGCTTTGTATCAAAAGATTTTTCATTTTTGTAAAGTTTCCTTCCCTTGATCTTAAAGAACTTTCTAAATTTTTTTACCATTAAGGTCATTTTTCCTTCACTGTCTTGTTCTGGTTCTTGTTTCTTATGAGATATTTTCAGGATAGTGTTTTTGCATTTCGTGAGAGGTTTAAAGTAAAGTCCATATGTTTGTAAAGAGCCTAATAATTCATTTACTTTCATTGTCTCAAGGTCTCTACATTCCTTTGGAATTACAACCTTGGAGGAGAATTTTTTCGATAATGATCTCAAGATTTTCCTACATAGCTTACTTTCTGGAACACCTTCTCCTAATCCACTCATGGAATTAGTTATGTTGCTTAATCTAGAGTAAAATTTCATGAATGTCTCATGCTCCTCCATCATAATGTTTTCAAATTGGGTTGTAAGGAGCTGCAATTTGAAATATTTTACTACTCTCATTCATTCATGTGTTACTTCGAGAATTGGGTTCTATGACTCACGTACGCTCCCATCGAAGGCATACACAAGGACTTACTCAAGTGTGGGTTTTCAAACTCTGAAACCCAAATCTCTACAAAAGAGATGGTTTCAACTTCAGATTGTTACTAAGAAATACCTAGCTGGATGAGCCTCATGAAAGCGCCTTGGTTGAAGAAGCTTCGATTTGCACAAACAGCTCCCTCGATTAGCAAGCTTACATTGAATGCTCTTCTATAGAACCATGGTAAGGGAATAGGGTTTGGATGAAACCTTCTTCAAGATAAGGCTTTAATGAAGAGAGGTTTTCACCAAGGTCATCATTTAATGGCTTTAATGACAATGATTTAACTATTTCGAATTACGTCAAAGGTCATTAATGAAAGCTCGAGTTCATATTTCAATCCAAGCTTTGAATGCTCTTTAAAGTTCACAACTAATCATAATTGAATAATGAACTCAAGACATTAGAGCTTTGGGAAGAAAGGATATGAGAGTAGAATAACTCTAGCAAAGTCTCTAAAGGATTCTCATCAAGAAGGTTCAACAATCTAGCAAGGGGATAAATAGAGTTGCTTGCAACGACTAGAAAATGATCATAGAACAGCCTCTTTGATGAGATCGAACTGGGTTTCAATGGGACCGAAGACAAGTTTAGATAGATTTAAACAATTTTGGACAAACACTTTCGATAACATTGAATAGTCTTTCAATGGGATTAAAGGCCCTTCAATGGTATCAAAACTTGGAGTTTTATGGTATCGAAGAACAATCCAGAGAGTTTAACAGTTTGCTGGATATATCGAATGGGCTTTCGATAAGATCGAAGGTCTTTTGATGGTATCGAAACTCGAAGTTCAATGGTATCGAAGAAAAGTCCAGAGAGTTTGACATTTTGCTAGACATATTGTTTGATGGGATTGAAGAGGCTTTCGATAGGATCGAAGGCCTTTCGATGGTATCAAAATTTGGAGTTTGATGGCATCGAAGAACAGTCTAAGAAGTTTGACAGTTCGCTGGCCATATTGTTCGCTGGCATCGAATAATTCTTCAATGAGATCTATGTCCTATTGAAACTGTCTTTAATGGGATTGTCATCCTATCAAAAAATGCAGAAAGCATATTTCTTTACATTTTCTTCTCCACATCCCACTTTAAGTTCAAGCTGATCTATTTGGACAATGTCTCTAGAAAAAAAAAAAGCTAAGGAGTATTCCTATGAGGTCTAGGCCATCTAGAAACAATGGTATTAGGGATCACAAAGTTTATGATGGTCATAAGATTTGGATCCAATCAAGGCACTTGAAATGCTTCACTTATTTCTTCAATTCAAGATTGACAGAGATCTTCAAGTCTTTAAAATTCAGCTACTTGAGGGGCTCACTAGACTTGATGACCCACTTGACATGCTAATTGACAAACAAGTACACTTACAACAAAGATGTCAATTTTCTCATGGAGATCGTGCCTGTTACATGTTTCTCCTTCTTCTTCTCATTCATTTAAATATGAAAAAAATGAATTAATTGTAATTCAAGTTATATATATAATGATGAACTACAGTGATCGAAACCTGTCAGTGATAAGTATGTAGGCAGCTCTCTTATTAGTTGTGGAGAGTCTAGTTAAAAAATATTAAAAAAATTGAAGCTGATTTATATTCTTTACAAAGCTTTATTTTCTTTTAACGCTATGATAGTTGTCTAGATTTGTCATTTTTGTTTTACTTAGCATTGTGGTCAACCATTATTATGTGGTGTTATCTTTTTGAATATGTTATAAGTTTAATGTTCTAGGTATATATTTTATTTGAATATGTGAGTATATATTATCATCTCATGAATAGTTTGTTTAGTTTTGTGATTGAATTTTTTAATTCTTTATGAACAGCATTTTCTTTTTCAAATAGTTTATTACCAAAACGCAAACTTATTATTAAATTTTTTAATCTCTATTCATGATTTTATAATAAACACTATGATTAGTAGGAAAGCTCATAAATTCCTCCCAATACATTGTGTCTGCAATTAGGCAATATGTATGCTATTAACATAAAAAACCTCTACCAAACTTGAGCGACAGTTTTATAAATGTCCTTTGCTGGTAAGATTGTTGGAGTCTAAAAAGTAGAATAATTATTTTTTTAATTTTTATGCTTTTAACAGTGAAAGATATTAAATGAATACAGAATTGCAAATGGTTTTGTTAGTGTGATGAGCACAATTGATTTGGACATGATCGGATGCATGAAGCAAAATATGAAGTTGAGGAATTAAAAAAAAATTAACTAGATATAAAGGAGAATGTTATGTTAAAGAAAGAACTCGAGATTGTGAAAAGAGAGTTGGAAGTTACAAAAAACAAATGAATTTGCTTTGGATGACAAGAGAATTGTAACAATGACTACATTTTTTGTCGATTGCAACCGATGTTGACGTAAATGTCAACATGAATGTAAATAAAAGAAGATATGTCTGAATGTTGATATTTAAAATAATTTAGAATGTTTGAATTTTAAATTTTTTTAACAAGGTATTATAGCGGCGGATATATCCACCGTTAAATAATTATTTAGAGTTATACTTAACATCCGCTGCTCAAACAGTATTCTACGGTAGATGAACGAATCATCGCTGTTTATTCTTAATGGTTTCTATTGGCGGATAAATTCGCCTTAACAATACCCTCGCAATATAACAGTTGTAGTGGCGGATATAATATAATATTTGTAGCGACAGATACTCTTTATGTCATCTTAATCACCATATTTAGAGGTAGATGCATCCACCAGTACATAATATAATACGGCGAACTAGTCCGCCATAATAAATTTCACATTCGTCAACTGTTGCCGCATATATAAGTAGATATATCCACCACTAAGTGTCTAAATGTCATGTTAATCACTATATTCAATGATGGATGAATTTGCTAGTATATAATATCATGTGATGGATATGTCCACCGTAATAAGTTTAACATCTATCGTTTGTTGGTCATATATAGAGGCAGAAAGATTTGTTGCAATAACAGTTGTAGAGGTGGATAGGTTATCCGCCGCATAATCTATACCTATAGTGGATATAGCGACCGATATATGATCCACCGCAAAATGTATTAACGGCAAATTTTGGTATATACAGCGGTGGAAAAATCGACCACTATAGGTTACTATTATTGTAATGAATGTTATATGGTTCATAGTGTGTATGCTTTAAAATGTACTTAGGTTACTAAAGTGAAAAGTATCTCATGACTTAGTCATTAGATCAGAATTTCAACAGGTGGAAATATTCACATGAAGTCAAGGAGTAAGTGGTCGGTTTACTTCATCGGATGATCAAGTTATGAATGGATAAAATGCTCTAAGGGTTATCTTATTATGATAGGGTGATCCAAAAATAAAGTGAATGGTTAAATCGTCAAATGTATTGATGAATGATTATCTCTACGGTCAGTTTGATAAATGGTTGGGAGATTAAATTGAAAGATGAATGGTTGGTGAATAAGTGGCCTAAAATCAATGATAAAGTTGAAGCATTTGTATATATTAGTTAAGGGTGAGAATTTAGAAATTGGTCGATTGAATTGTTTTAGACGGTTTGAACACTTCCTCTACTTAATATCAAGAATGCCTTCTTACATGAAGATTTATAAAAAAAAAAAAAAAAAAAAAAAATCTATATGTAGCTACCTCCCAACTTTCAGCTAATTTTGTTTACAAGAAAAAGTGTGTCGACAAAAGAAAGCATTATACAATTTTAAACAATCCCCTCATACTTAGTTCGAGCACTTCATTAATCTTATGCTCCAAATTGGGTTTAAACGATGTGTTTCTCATCATTATGTCTTTGTTAAGGCACATGGGATTCATTAATTATAGATTTTTAGTCATCCATCCGCTTCTCTTTTAAGCTATAGTAAAAAACAAGCCTGCTTTTAAACCTTTTCCAAGTACCCGCCTATCATTTTCACCCATAGTTATTTTGGCGCCTATCATCAAATACTATTAAGTATGAAATAATGTATTTTTAAAAATAAAAAAAATTCTCTTTTACTTTTTACTAACCCTACCATCGTAGGACGTGGGTTTCTTGTGAAAGCCTTTCACAGGAAGTTCATGCACTTCCTGCGTCGGGATGCTGTAGGGCCCATTATGATGTATGTGAGAAATCCACCCCGTTCATCCATTTTGAGAGATCATTTTACGACATGCGACAAAAAATGAGGTAAATTTAAAAATCAAGTGGGCCATACGAGAGGAAAAATTGGGGAAAGAGTTTCCTACAATTAAAACCTTCTTAAGCTTCACATTGATGTTTATATGTCGTCCAAACCGTTTATAACCTCATTCCCACTTGGATGAAGTGAAATCACAAAAAAATTAGCCTGATATGAAGCTTTTGTGGCCACATGAATGTTTCAAAGATGATCACTTAATCCCTACTGTTTCCTCTCGCGTGACACACTTAAGTTTTCTATCCGCCTCGTTTTTTGTCGCATGTCCTAAAATAAACTTAAAAAATAGATGAATGGTGTGGATTTCTCACAAACATCACGATGGGCCTCACCTAGTAATTTACTCAGCGCTTACCCATTGTGGAGTGATATGTAAAAATTAAAACATGTAGTCAAGGATCGAAACTCCACAATCATTTACCAATGTAGAATTTGCCAAAGATGTTAGATAAGATTTCTTCAGAGATATCAACCCCACTTATCTGCCCAAGTGCTAATGCAGCTTCCCTCAATTCAATGGTCCAAAAATCTAATGGCATTTCCTCTTCTATCAATGATTTCAACCTCGATAGTGCTTCCCTTGTATGAAGTTGTTCATATTTCCTCTTATTAACAATCGATCTACTAGGGTCCCCTGGAGGGATCTAATAACACAAATTTAAAACAATGAAAATAAAAATTGATAGTAGACGTCTAATAAATCAATATTTTTCTATTGTTGGCTCCACCTCATATTTGGATGTACTTCATTTTTAGCTCATTCCCTAAAATAATTAACTAAGAAGGATAGACGGCTTGGATTAAACAAAGATATCATTGTGGAGCCCACAAAATTCTTTATACACATGAATTGGCATCTCATCCCTGAACGCAGATTATCTACTATAATGTAAGTAGGGAGATTTTCTACTGAAGTGACCTCACCAAGTTTTAGTACCCCATTATTATTGATTATTAATTAATTATCGTACATTTACCGTTGATTTGCGAATAGCGGGACATCCGTAGGAGATCCGATAGGGGACCCTTTACAAAAGTTGCTTAGAATGATCCCATAAACATCGTAGAAAGATCAGATTTTAAATTACACACTTTTCAGATAATTACGAAAATGTCATTAGTTAAACTTAAGTTAAGTTGTCATTTTTAAGTATTATAGTTTCTAACGATCACTTTCACGTAAAACCCTGGATTTAAGCTTTTGGGTACATATTAACCATACACATCAAATTTCAGCCCTTAAATCATAGTAGAAGTGGTCCGATTGTCAAATCAGCCCCTTAACCCTTGATTTTCATGTCCATCGAGTGAGGAAAGTAGATGGTTAGTCGTAGTCGAATATTTCTCTTCATATGAGTGACTTGGATCGTCTTTATCATGGACCAATAGTGTGATTTGAATGCCCCACCTTGATAAGCATCTTTCTTATGCGCGAAGTTATCCCGTTTTAGAAATTAACGAGTTACCAACTCTTTTTAAAACTGAACCTTTCGATTCACCCACTTCCCACCATCAATCGCTTCTCAAATTTGGACCACTTATTATACTCATATGACTACGAGTTTATACAAAATTTGGACCCCGATCTATAATCCTACACCGTTGAACCACAAAGCCAGCCCCTTCCTTTTCCGCCAAAAGTTGGAATTTCAGATCTAAGCATTTCTCACCATCAATCAACCACTAAACTTTGTACAATTATTTGCCTATCATGACTAAATATTTTTTCAAAATTTGGGCCCTGATCATCAAGCGTAGACCGTTAATTGAGATTAAGACCATTTTAGCACCCGTTAGGCCATTTTCAAGGATCGGCCAATCTAGAATGTGGATCATCAAGAAATTTACGTATTCTGACTCTACTCTTCGAGCTTAATAAGATGAACAGATTAGAATTGATCATAGATCATCCGAATATTGAGATTTGAGAAACCCACTTCAAGAAGTTGTTACACAAGACCTCGCGTGCACATCCCTCTCCATATTTCTACTACGCACCTCCAAACCCTAATTCCAACCCTACCTCTATATATAGGGCCCCTCTTAGCCAAAGGTGACCCCAACCCACGAATTTGAGAGAGAGAAAGAGAAAGAGAGAAGAGAAGAGAGTTCTTTCTCATATTTTTCCAGCGGCTAGGATCTCCTACAGCCCTCTTCTTCTAAGTCCATCATAAGGTGAGGATTTTCCTTCAAGCCTTTCATTAATAATATTACGATTATCATAAGTTTCTTTTGTGGCATGTGAAGTTGTTTTATTTTGAATTACTTATCCATATAACATGAAGTTTGATGTGAGATTTGTAATGAATATCATTATATGGTGATGTGATTCCTTTTTTTAGATTTTTTACTAAGAAGCATGTGTATTTGTGTTATTTATTTTTGTGAAATCTATGCCCTTATTTTCTTAGTCCATGTATTACAAGTAACATTGATTTTCATATTGTGATATGAAATATGTGTATAAGATAATCATATGGACATCCCATTATTGTATACTCTTTGTCCCTAAGTTGGTAAAATTATTCGATGTAGAGAGATGGAACCCATGAGAGGTGTCCATGATGGAAGAATATATCTTGACTTAACTAAGAGAATGAAGTGATTGCTTTTTAATGGATCCTTACATGTACATGATGCTTGATTTGATCCATTTACAGTACATGGGTATTTTAATGAATTTGGTCATGATGTACAACATTGGCTTTTTGGGACATGATGAAATCATAAAACGGGACAATGAGTGGACACTAATGGTATACAAATTCTCATGAGCCGGGGTTGGTGCTATGGACACTAATCTCGTGCTGTCGGCCTATGCTGGGTTACTTGCGACTCCCCATAGTGACCATTGAGTTTTATTTAAATCGGTTGTATGCGAAAACACTTAAATAAAGGTGAAACTAAGGTCATGCATTCACTTGGCTCCATGTGGGTGTACGGAATTGAGAATAGGCTAGAGCGTCCTGCTTCTCCCGTACACTGTCATGTGTAGATTTGGGCTATGAGCGTCCCGTTTCTCACGTGGTCGGGCAAAACTATGGGCTTGTGCATCCCAGGAACCTCTGGTGACTAGTGGCTAGCGTGAAGTCGTAACAGGGAGTCTCCCACTTCATGTATTGTGATTCTAGCCAGGGTGCCTTAGCCAGAGCATGCATTCCATGCATCGCATTAACAAAGATTTTTACTTGATTGTTTTGTTTGAATAAAGATATTATTGTGTTGCGTTACTCTGAGTTTTGTACATTGTTATTCTTGATAGTCTTGGAGGGAATATTCCCCACTATGATAGCGTTTAACGCTATCCCAAATACAATTTAGATGATGCAGGTGAAGATCCAGGTATTGAACCCGATTTTTAAGGAAAAGAGTTTGATGGTTCGTACGATCACATGGCGGATGACGATGTTAGAGAAACATAATTGATGTTATCATTTATTAAATATTTCTTTTGAGTAGTTGATACATTTATGGAATTGTAATAAGTCTTCAAGAGAAGACATGGTTTTGTATTTTAATTAATCAGTATGGATATTGGTTGGTTCCTTTATTTAAACATTGATGATGACGTAGTAAGTTTGATAGAATAAGATGATAATTGTTTCCGCCATTGTGCTTGAATGCTATATTTTATTATTTAACAAATCAATTAGTCCATGATTTACTTGGGAATTCGGCCGTCGTGTTATACACGAGAGTCGAAAATCTCGGGTCGTTACAGTTAGCCCCACCATAATGTATATATTGTATCCATACCATCCATGCAATTGGAGGGATCATTTTAGGGCATAAGCCAAAGAATGAGGCAGATCCAAAGCACAAGTGGAATAGAAAACAGTGGGGACGGTGACACCCACCGTTGAAACCTTACAAGGGCCCAACATGATGCTTTTTTTCGATCCAACCTATTCATAAGTTAACACACACATGAACAAAGGGAAAACACAAATATCAACTTGATCAAAAACTTTTATGGCCCCTAAGAAGTTTCTAATGGTAAGCATTCAATCCCCACTAGTTTCTATGGTGGGTCCATTTGAGCTTTGAATCTGCCAAATTCTTTAGATCATGCCTTAAAATGATCTCTCCAAATGGATGGATGGTGTGGATACAACACATACATCATGGCGGGGCTCGCAGAACTTGGTGACGTCCCTTGATACAGTGGCTAATCCGCATCCCTCGTTCGTGCACATGATACCAGATACGTCGGTTCAAATAATTTAGAATAGAGGGTAAAATCATCATTTTAGGAGATAACGGTTGAGTCAGTAAGCAAAACGTTAATTAAAGTTCAAACAATAGGTTTGTTTTAGCATATTCTAAAATGATAGACGGGTATTTAGAAACGGTTTAAAAGCAGACTTGTTTTTTAATGATAGCCTAAAAGAGAGGCGGATGGATGACTTAAACTCTTAATTATACTCACTATTTACATGGATAATATAGTGCTAACAGGTGACAGTTCAAGTGTGATCTTATCTCTTAAGCAGTTTTTAGCTAGCTAATTTGAAATAAAGGGTTTTGGACCACTATGCTATTTTTATTTAAGTTGAAGTTACTCATTTCACTAGTAACATCTTTATTTCTCGACGAAATTATGCACTTGATCTCTTGAAGATCACTTGCATTCTTAAATCTCATTCTATCGACTTGCTTATTGAGGTAAATCATTAGTTATTCTCAACAAAGTTGCGTTCCCTTAATGAGCCTCTCTCATATTGAATGTTGGTTGGAAAGCTCATTTATCTATCAACTACTCGCACAAATATAGATCATATTATCACTGTAGTTAGTCAATTCATGCGAAAATCATGCCCACATTATCTTACTGCAATTTATCGCATACTTTGGTATGTGAAGTCAACTCGAGGAAAAGGGATTCTTTATACCAACCATTGTTATTTTGACGTTTGTGCCTACTATGATATTAATTGGGCATGCTCCGCTAATAATAGGTGCTCTACTATAGTTTTTTGTACACTTGTTAGTGGTAATTTAGTCTCTTGGAAAAGTAAAAAGTACTAGTCAATCGTTTCTCATTCTTCAACAGAGGTTGAGTATCAGTCTATAGAACATGCCACTAATGAGGTTTTGTGGTTACAGTTGTTTCTATGAGAGTTGGGTATTCTCATTCCTACATCTATCTCTCTTTTTTGTGATAACCAGGCAACAATTCATATCACCTCTAATTCAATATTTCTTGAACGAACAAAATATATAAAACTTGATTGCCACTTCGTTCGAGAGAAACTAGAAGCTAGCATTATCAATACTCCTCATCTTTCTTCAAAGGATCAACTTGATGATATTTTTACTAATTAAGGGCATATTTGTTTTGATGTAATTACTTGTATTTATAGTGTAAAAGTGTTATTATTAGGCAAGTATTCTGTTTGAAAAGGATGGAGTTGCTTCAAGTAATCTCAATGCTATTTCATCTTAGGAACTGTGTGAGCCTCACAATGATGTATGTGTTGTATCCACTCCATCCATTTATTTTTTAGATCATTTTAACACATGAGCCTAAAAATGGGGGCAAAGCCATAGCTCAAGTGGACTACACCAAAGAAAACAGTGGTTTCAATGGTAACATCACTATTTCCACTATTATCTATGATGTGGTCCACTTGATCTTTGGATTTGCCCCATTTTTTTCAGATCTTAAAATGACCCTAAAAATGAATGGACGACATGGATACAATGCATGGGGCCTGTATGGTCTGCTTCTTCTTTTTTTAGCCAAGACCTATAAAAAAGTAAGATGTTCAATGTCATGAATTGACATTTACCTTTGTAATTAATAAATGACAAATTACATTCAAATACAGGTAATTACTTCGAAAAATATAAGGGCTCGAAGGCAATTGCTGGCATTCATTTATTTGATATTACTTTCAAGCTAGGCATATGTGATCTCTATGGTTTACCTTAAGGAAGATGGAGAGTAAGAGTATATTGTATTGTGTCTTGCCGGCTAGCCCAGCTGGAAGATAACTAGGCTGCCAGGTTCGAAATGCCAAAAGGACACACTAACCCCACCGATGGGTGGGTGCATCATGTGACTAACCGTGTGTGTGCGTCGCGAAGCTAACATGGTGAGTGTGTTGCATGACTAACAAAACCAAAAAACAAGAATAATATATTATATCGAGTGATCCTCTGGTTAACCATTTCTTTTTGGATACTTTTATTAATACATATAACAAAGGGGTGTGAAATAAACAAGCCTTAATTTTTTCTTAATCATGTTTAAGAAGTTTGTGGGGTCAACAGATGGAGTGCGTCATTCATCAAATCCGTTCATCTGATGTAACTCGCAAGGATGAAAAGAATTTGATAATCATCCTCATCCAAAGCTCAGGCAGGTCACAATGTATGAACTGGAGGATTTTTTTAGTACAATTTTTCACTATTGGCATTGGTGTGGCTGATTTGAATATTTTTATTAGACTGGTAAATGGTTAAGATTTTTTTTGAAACATTTTACATTTTAACACGTCATGGGCATCCTAGCAACGCCTCCAAAGCCTGCATGTCAGTTGTAGATTCAATGAAAAGTAAAAATGAGTGGCATCCAAACATACCCTAGGAAGTAGCCAGAATTATTACCAATTAGAGGGACCTAAATGGCTTTTCATAGTGACCTAACACTAATCTAGGCCTGAGGAACCTTTAAGGTCTATGATAGTGGCCTCTATAAGGATCAAAGGGTTGTGTTTGCCCTAAGGGCCTATTTGATTTTTCATTTCTCTGATAAATACATTGTAAATGTATAATGATTATTTTCTTAGGTAATTTCTACACTATTTCCCATATATGATTTGATTGCCTACTTTTTTATTGTTAAAATCGAGGAGAATGCAAATATAGGTGGGGCTAGGGTTGTAAAATGGGCCGGCACGACCCGTGAGTGGTCAGGCCCAGCCCATGACCTCAGTCGTGTCGTGCCGTATTATGCATGATTTTTCACTAGGGCTGGCCCAGCACGGCCTGTGGCACAGTTTAGGACGTGTCGTGTCGTGCCGACCCACCTATTTTTCTATACATTTTTAACTTTTTTTTTATCTTCTTTCTAACTTTTGTTTTTTATCTTTTTTTTTTCGTATTCAAATGAGCATAGAATGTTGAAATAAAGTGAACAATAATCTTATTATTGATTTTGAAACAAAGCTCTACAAATTACAACTAAATTTCAATTTCAAAAATACAAATTACAACTAAATTTCTATTCCTTCAAATTCTTCTTCAATGTCATATTGTTCCATCAACTCTTGCTTCCGATTTTCTGCTAAAAAATAGTCTTGAAGGCATATGCAAGTCTCCACTGTGTCGGGAGCTAAGTTCATCCTATAATCATCAATCATGCGACCACCTACACTAAAAGCTGCATTTGATGCAATTGTAGACATTGAAATCATTAGTAAAGCATGTGCCATGGCGGAAATCGTGAAAAATCTGTGTTTACTTGCTTTTCACTAGGCCAAAATATCAAAACTAGTGCTCTCGTCCATATCGACATCAAACGGGCTAGTTTCAAGATATGCCGCTAATTCGGATGCATTATTTTGATTGCATGATTTTCTGCAAGCTCAAACAATAAAATTCCAGTCAGCCATCGGTGATGATTTTAAGTGAGGAGGGGGAACTACTTATTCCCCTATCCTACTACCCATTTGGGAAGAATATTCTGTAAAAAGAGTTTGTAAAGACGTTCTAATGTTATTAATATCATTATTATTTGGTATATTCATATTATTAATTATTTCTTATAGAAATAATTGAAGGGTTTGTAATTTAAACCTAGGATCTAATGCGGCGGCTTATATTGTAAAGCTACACTTAACGTATTATAGGTATAATCCCACTTAGTTGGGCACTCGGTTGGTATTAATCTTGGTTTTAGCCCATGTGCTTTACATATTTGGACAGATAATATAAAAATATGAGCTATATATCTTTAAGACTGTCTGTGATGGAGCTTATATCTTTTGAATTTAAACCATCCCTTACTATAAGATTTAAGATGTGACATACAAATCAATTGTTAAAAATAGCCTCACCAAGTGGAAGTGGGAGCTTAAATTTCATTAAATTAACAACGTCATTGTTAGCGCTTGCATTATCTAGGGTGATAGAAATAATTTTATGTGCAGTATTGTATTCTCTAAGTCTGTCCACAGTAGTTGACCCAATCTTAGGGCCACTATGTGGGTAATCAAGCACATTATATGAAATAATTCTTTTATGCATTATCCAATTTTCATCATTATAAAGTATAATAATGGTTATATATCTCATTTTTTTAGAAGTCCACATATTTGAAATTAAAATTATTTTTCCTGAAAGATTTTGTAAAATATTTTTTAAATTCTCATTTTTTTTTCTTCATATTTTTATAGCATCATTTTTAGCCGCATTTCTAGAAAAAAAAATTTAATTGTGGGTTTAAGGCATTTTGGACCATATTTTCAAAAGATTCATTTTCAACAAAAGTAAAGATGTGCTCATTCATTATTATAAATTTTACTAATTGATACCTCTTGCATTTTGTTGGTTATAATAAAAAACCACTAAACTACTACCTGATAAAGAAGTGATATGGGAAAGTAATCATTGGGTGCCTTCAGCAGCCCCAACATGTTGGGGTTTGCATTTCCTTAAATGTCTTGTAGGGTGACTAGTGTCGCTTGAACTTTTTGCACTATATGTACGTTTACAATAAAAACAATGTGCCTTTTGCATAGTGACTCATGTTGGATCTTTTACATCAATAAGGTCAAAACCACTCCAAACAGGCAAAGTTTTTTCCTTTTTTATTTTTGGGAAGGGGCATCCACGGATACACTTTCCATGGTGTATATGTTTATTTCCTCATTTACCTCAATATCATCAGGAATGTAGTAAGTAGATCCGACCATTTTTTTTAAAATAATTTGTATATAAAATAATAAGATATAAATTTGTTGTGATAATTTATATAAGAAATGGGGGAATGAGAATATGAGACTTAATTATGTATACTATGAATTTATATAAGAACAAACTTTAAATACTCGAAAATATTTGAAGGATTTGTTGACTTGAACTTGAACTTGAATACTTAATGTTAAAGAGAGAGCTTGAACTTGAACTTGAGCCTTAAGTACTTAGAGAGAGAGCTTTTAAAGAGAAAGAGAGCTTTTAGAGAAAAAGAGAGCTTATGAAAGTTGTTGGTTACAATTTACAAATGAGGAAAGAATGGGGTATTTATAAGGTCTAAAATATCCCTTCAACTAGCCATTTTATGGCTATTGGGAGGGACAAAATTGTTCGTATAATTAAAAAGACCAAAATACCCCTTAAACTAGTTGTTTTATAGTTGTTAGGACAGGCAAAATGGTCAAAAAAAAGATATAAAGACTAAAATACCCCTTAAACTTATTTTATGACTGTTGAGAGGGGCAAAATGATAAAAAATGGCTATATTCCAGTTTGTTACCGTTGGGCCCCTGGGGGGCCATGCCGTGCCAGCCCATGTGCCACGTCCGTACCGTGCCGGCCCAACGGGCCTAACACCTCAGCACAGCATGACCCATCGCATTTTATTTGCCGTGCTGGGCCGTGCCGGTCAACGTGCCTGGCCAGGTCACGTGCCGTTGACCGCCGTGCTGTTCTTGGGCGTGTCGGCCCATTTTACATGCTTAGGTGGGGCCCACCGTGATGTATGTGACATATCACCATCTATCTATTTTGACCAATGAACTTTGGGAATGGACTAAAAAATGAGGCAAATCCAATGATCATGTGGACCACACTTCAAGAAAAAGGGAATCCGCCACTGTTTCATTTGGTGTGGGCCACTTGAGTGTTGGATTTGCCCCATGTTTTGGCTCGTGTCTCAAAATATTCAAGTAAAACTGATAGACGATGTGAATATATCATATATATATATCATGGTGGGGCCTATAATTGTAAACTACTTTTTTTAGACCGATTTCTGATGCAGGAGTCACACGAATTTTGAAACAGTCCAAAAAAAAGTAATAATGTCTTATTTCCTTGGTTCTTGCAAAAGAAATAGAAAATCAAGGAGTCCCTCAGAGGCATCCAAATGGATGTTAGTGAAATTTCACATCACATGCTTAGATCCGGAAGAAATTATCAAACCCACCGGCTATATAACAGGACATGACACCGGCATCCTTTTTCCTGCCAATCTCTCAAATGTGGGGAGTATCCTGTCCGTTCAAAAGGCGAGCCATACCATTATGGTCGCCTTGTAAGAAAATCAGGCCTATCCACTCGATGGAAGGGCCACAACAGCAACACTAAGTCATACTGCTGGTCGTCTATTGATATTGACGTTCTGTCCCACTCAATGTGTGGATTGAGCTGAGTTTCGATGCAAACAACCTTTGTGGGTCCCACCGTGATGGCAATACACTTTGTCACCTTATGTTGACATATGGGCCCAAAAATCAGGTTGTTACTTTGACTCAAGTGATCCACAGCAAGTTGGGACCCACTCAAATTTCAAAATGACCTGATTTTTTTTCGGTGTAATGCATATCAATGGATTGGATGGCATATGTATAACATGGTAGGCCTTCTACAAGAATCAAGGGTGGGCGTCCCCTACTAAATGTTTCTTGTGGCGTTGCCTGCCTATGCCATGGATTGGTGTGATTTTTGAGTTCATTGCTAAACAATAGAGTGCGTGTATGATGGTTGGAATGGATGTCATCAACCCGTCTTGGCTGGGTCCCACAGATGCGTATCTACCATAATTGTATGAATAATTTCACATCCGTTAACGTTTTCACACTTTTCCAGCAAGTTGACCGGACGCGGTCTTTTCCCGCGTGGGGACCGGACGCGGATTACGTCCTGCCCCCGCCTGACTAGGTCCATGCAGGTGTTATGTGGGGCCCACTGTGATGTATGGCTTTATCCACGCGGTTCATCTTCTTTTTTTTCAGATCATTTTAAGGCTTATAGCCTATCAAAATGAGGCAGATTCAAGCCCGAAGTGAACCACACGGTAGGAAAGAGTATGATAGTGACGTCCACCGTTGAAACCTTCTTAGAGCCCACAATAATGTTTATTTGTGATCCAAACGGTTAATAAGGTCACACAAGATATGAATGAAAGGAAAACATGAATATCAACTTGATCCAAAACTTATGTCACCCTCAAGAAGATTTCAACTAGAGTTGGGCACGAATTGAGTCAACTCAACCGACTCAACTCGTCCCACTTGGTTCATACCCGACTTGACCCGAACTGGGTGGGTGAGTGATCCAAACCAACTAAACTTAGCCCAATCCGAACCAGTCCGAGTCAGCCAGTGCCTCGACTCGACTCAGACCATAATCCGAGACTCGAGTTCAGGTAGTGTGTGTATGTGTAAAACCTAAATCTAATCTAACCTACTCGCCACACCCGATGAATGATTTAATCTTGGATCAGAGTTTAAGCGGAGATCAATGGTCATGTTAAAAATGGAGAAGATGGGGGAACTATTAATGGAATATTTGCATTTGCCCCATCTTTCTTTGAACCGTTTCTTCTGGATGGTCCGGATTGATCATCTGATGCTTCATGGACCGTAAAATCAAAGTTTCATATAGGTTTGTACGATGGTTCGCCAGAACTTCTCTCCCGGATGTTATCCACATGATGCGTCAAGACGTTGAGTTCGTTCTCAATAGAAATATTCCTATTAGGTTTCTAAAATTGCTTTCTTCATTCGAAAGCTATCTACATGCTCTGGACTCCTTTGTGATTGGATTCCAAGTTTTCCATTTCAAACAATGTTGCAGTAAAGAGATTGCACGTAGAGACGTTTCTGGATTGTTTTTTTGTTGATGCGGGTTCTGCGGATAGTTGAGATCATCAGGTTGAAACGGATGAGATCCGAGGAAATCTCCTTCATCAAATCAGCCGGGAGAATCTATTTCTAGTTTTTACATACAAATAGGAAAAGAAAGGTCAACCGGACCCGACCCAGCTCGATTCCTGTGATTGGGTCAGAGTCAGTCCGGGTTAGTCTAGGCCATACCCGGATTCAGATCGGTCAGGCATTGGTCAAGTCAGGCCTGTTTGTTTTGTTGTAAATATATGCAAATGCAGGTAAAAGAGTGTAAATGAATAATAATTGCAAATGTTAGATGTTTGATTGAGGCGGTAAATAGATTTTCTCCTTGCAAAATATATTCAACGTACATTCATGGCTCCATTATGATGTTCGTGACATATCTCATAGTCCATCTATTTTATCGGAACATTATAGTGCACAAGCCAAAAAATAAGACAAATATGAAGCTCAAATGGTCCATACCATAGGAAATCATGATCATAAAAGGTTCTTAACGATAAGCGTTCAACTCACTGTTTTGTGTGAGGTGGTCCACTTTAGCTTTTGATCTTCCTTAACTTTAAGCTCATGCCATAAAATCATCTCGCAAAATAGATGGACAGTGTGAATAAGCCACATATATCACAATGGACCCATATGAAATTCACACATTTCTCAATTTTAATGTTAAAAGGCAACCCATCATTGTCATCCTCGAAATATGTGTGGAAATTACCTCAGTACGTAATTACTTACCCATTTACCGAAATTTACCAATTACTTACCCATTAACCGGAATTTACCCTGGTAAATTGGGAAACAAACAATGTCCGTAAAACAGGTGGGGTTGAGGAGAAATGAATGCTTAGGAGGAAAATGACAAATGGCTTATACTCAACGTACACGTCCTGCATCTAATGAGTGAACATCTTACTTTTGAACCTGTGCATTAGTGGCTGAGATTGCTTGTATGTGTACCATGAATCACCACTGCAATCTCTCATCTCTCATATTAGATTATCAACGTACGTGTTTGGCTGCCACGTGGGAAGCACTTTGTCATTTCCACATTTATACTCTCTTGATAAAATGGCACTCAATGGCAATGCCAGTCTTGGAGAAGATGCGTGACACGTCACCTGCATATTGGTTCCGTTGGCTTGTATGACACGTTCATGCAACCGACTCAATTGCATCCTCATTTTGGAATAATGGGTTTCGTTTGTTTTCGAACGCTGGTTGGGTGCGAGCCCGGATCCAGCCGAGTACTGCGGCACTGACCGTGGGGCTCACTTCGATGTATGCGTTGTATATCCATGCCGTTCATTTGGTTTGATAGCTTATTTTAGAGCATGGTGACAAAAATTAAGTAGATACAAATTTCAGGTGGACCACACCATAGGTAAGAATAATCATTGAACGTTAAAAACTTCAATTTCTAAGGCCATGCGTTAAAATGAGTGGAAAAGCTGATAGACAGAGTACATATGTAACACATACGATCAAAGTGGGGCCCACAGTCAGGGCTCAAGTTTATTCATTAATCAGAGTTAGGGTTGTCCAATTGATGCACTTGAGATATACTCCAACATATTAAAAAAAAAAAAATCTGGACGGTTTAGATTAATGCACACTTATGTCACTTCTACAGAATCAGTATGCATGAATATGGATGATCATGCTCTGGCATCATATGAAATAATTGTGTAATGATGCTGACTATTGAAGTTAACATCATTGCCTTCACCAGTCGAGCCTACCCACTAGGAAAATGATTATTTTGGCCAGTGGATGAGAATGGACGGCCAGGATTAAGAGAGAGAGAGAGAGAGAGAGAGAGAGGATACACATGAACTGCATCATTCAAATGCTGTATTTAGTTGTCTAAAATCTGCAACTATATATAATTAAAGATCTGAATGAGATGGCCCGACCAACTTATCTCTAATTGCGAACTTCTCTTCATGGGCCCCACTCTCCTAATGGCTTAAAATGCGCTCTAAGCTTATGATTTTGCTAACATGCACTAAATGCCGTTTTGTCTAATCATTGGTCAGATCTCATCTAACGGTCCAGATTGTTTTTTTCAGTTATTTGCAATAGAGGCCCATGGGCTGCCTCGTCCATCAGGGAGAATTCTCGGGCCCACCATCCGCAAGGGGAGTCCACCGCATCAACGGCGTGGATCACTGAGCCAATGGACCCAAGTTTTAGGAACTTGCTCTCTATAATCCCTAATAGTTTTTAGTTTATAGGACTATTAAACCCTTCAGGGGCGCGCACCAATGGTTTCAATACAACAGGTAAGCCATAGTAGTACGGGAAAGATGTAGTGTGCTGTGGGTTACATTCGAGTCGGCCCATGTACCATGAGGAAAGTCCATAAGCTTAGAGGGTCCAACTGTTCGTGCTTGACCCAAATCTGAGTACCATGCCTAAAAGGATGAGCTACTAGCCTAGCCTACAAAATCACATACACAGAGGTCGGAGAACAAATTCCTTGCTCAAGAAAGATCTACATTATAGGTATGAGCCTACCGAAGTGAGGAGTTTGGAGCTCCTTCAGCCGAGCTTCTAAGATTAGCTCAGCTATCTTAGGAAACGAGCGACAAGTCTAGAGGTGATAGTTAGATTTAGACTAGGACTGACACTCGACATTATCTCATTCGGAAATCCCTCCTATCATTATGGATTATAACTCCTACTTAATATGAAATTTTCCTAACGTATCTTAAATGGACTCTACCACTAAATGGTCTATGAACCCAGGGGCCTCTCTCTATAGGACAAAGTACGCAACTATTCATCCATAAACTCTCTACAATATTCCAACTAGCCTAACTTAGGTATTAGAGAGTCTTTTGCCAAACACCCTATTTTTGTTAATTTGTGTAGGTTGGGACGGTCACTATTGAAGTTATAAACCCCTGCTTCTAGAGGACTTGATGCTATCTAAAAGATTATTGGGCCGACATAAACCAACCTTACTTCTTGTCCAAATCTCAGTGACAATATAGGAACCACATGATGTATGCATGTGATCTAAACGCTCCATGGGATGCATCAGCTCATGTTAACCTACTAGGATCAAATATCTAGCATTGCTTCATCTGGGGGATCCACAAGTGGGTTAGACCCGTGACTGTGGGCCCCACCGTGATGTATCTGAGTACATCCATGCCATCCCGCCATATTTGAAGCTCATTTTAGGGCATGGCCATAAACTGAAGCATATCCAAATCCCAAATGGACCATAGTACAGAAAATCGTAGTAATTGGCCATTAAAAACTTCTTGTGTGCCATGAAAGATTTGGACCAAGATGATATTTGTGTGGTCTCTGCATCTAGGTCATTGTCACCTTATCAACAGGTTGGATGGCAAATAAAGATTCCGGTGGTATTCATGAAGTTTTTAATGGTGGGGATTCAATCACGGCTGTTTCCTGTGGTATGGTCCACCTAAGATTTGGGTCAGCTTCATTTTTCTAATCATGCCCTACAATGATCTGTCAAAATGCTTGGATGGTGCGGATTTAAGGGACATACGTCATTGTGAGCCCCACAGTCAGGGGTCCCACGGATCCACCGAAGCCGCACGCCACCCCAACTATCAGGCCGATCCGTGCATTAAGTGGACCACAGAACATGGAACGAAAAAGAGGGAACAACCACACTTGTTTGCTTGGGGGCTCACTATGTTTTCCATATGAAATCTAGGCCATTCAAGCCCTTCAATTCGCCCCGGTGAAAGGTCAGGCTAGAAAAAATAAAAAGAAAAATAAAAAGAGGTCTGGCCGCAAATCAAGCTCTTTTGCAACTCATGTGCCCCTGTGAAAGTAAGGTAGCCCATCATTTCTCACCTTGTTCCCTTTCCGTGGTCAGCCTGAGTTTGGATTGGGATGTTTTTAAGCCCTGGGGGGAACCTGGGTGGCACGTATAATACTGCTCACACACCACATGGACCCCACATTTTCCTGTACCACCGTAAACTTACGGTCAAACAACTATCACTGGAAAAGGCCATAATTGTGGATTACCCATGCACCAAAACAACTAACATGCAGGATAATCTTGGCCGTACAGTTGTAACCAACAAAGAAAATAAACCTGATCACCTATAGGCAACTGAATCACAAGCTATCAGTTTCTCTTTTGTCGTGTGTCTGCTACATCCAACCCGTTCAAAGGATTGTCCCCACCAGGAGGATCACCTCATACGAAAGTCAGCCCAATTTATTCATCAGGTGAGCCAGACTAGTATTTTGTTATTTATAAGCATCTATCCGTTATTTATAAGTATCAATCAATAAATGCATTGGACTGATCATTGTGAAGGGGCCACCTTATTGGACAGGTTGGATTTGGTGCACATGGGACGGCTGGAATCTATTCAACAAGATAGCTTATGGCGAACAAATTGTTAGCTTAGAAGTGAGGTTAGAAACATTCATACTCAATTGAAAAGGAAGAGAATGATGGCTATAATCATTTTTGTCAAAATCATTTTTGTACGTAATAGTGGTTGAATTGTATCAAATTATAATTGTAAGATTTTTTTATTTATGATTTCTCATAAATATATGATGTTGTAGGATAAATTTGGTCCATCAAGAGATGCGATCAGAGAACGATTGAGAGAAGTTGTGGCCAGTCTGACCAACTGCGAGCAGTACGGCTCGTGGTCGTCGAAAGGGATCGCATCCCAACTGTGAGCAGCTCGGCTCGTGGTCATCGAAAGGGGTCGCATCCCAACTGCGAGCAGTTACCTCCGAGCCTGAGTATCATCCGCCTTTATAGTACCAGCAGTCTATATAGACCGATTTTGGGCTTATCTTTATTCATGGCTCCGAACTTCAGGGGATCGTCATCAGGGAACGTAATCGACTAGAGGTCTAATTGGACCAGGCCGTTCTCTTATCTAGGGATCAAAATGATAAACATCTTATCCCCGAAAATCAGTAGTAATCTTGACGTCTTGCGTAACAGATTGGGTCACTTGGATCTATATAAATGGACGGCTTCATCGACGATAACGATACACAATCTCTAACCTCTGAATCCCTTCGTTTCCTTTACAACCATGTCTCATCTAAATTAAGCTTCGGAGGGCCAACGGCTGGACGCCGGCCACCCTTAGTTTTCCCTTGTGCTCTTTCAGGTTTGGAAGGAAGCTGGCTTGAAGGAAGGCGAACGTCTGGAGGATCCTGTTACCAAATCCGACGTAAACAGATTGGCGTCGTCTGTGGGAAGTGATCGTTAGGGTTAGCCACTCTAATCACTGATCGAAGTCCTCCCACCATGCCTCCCAAGAAGATGGTTCATCCTTCCACTTCAAGGCAGACGCTACCCTCGCCTAACATTACCGAACCAGCGCCCAACCTCCCTTAGACTACTTCGACGGGCATCCCCCAGGGAGATCCTAACGTGCCGTCGCAAAACCCATTATTCGATGCCTCCGGCAATCAAGAAGATGTCATGCATTTCCTCGGAAACACACTCCTAACTCTCAAAGCCGGATTTCAAGCTTTATCTAATTGGCTTGATCAGCATTTCCTGGAGCCCCAGCGACAACCTTCAGAAGGGTCGCCGGCACAACCTATACCAGTGGCTTTCAGACATTATGCGGACGAGCCACGAGTCCAGCCAAATCCTCCTCCATCAAATCGAATGCCACTCGGTAACCTAGCCCTTGTACTTCCTCCGCATTCTATACACTCCAGTACTTTCAGGCAACAGCAATCTCAGGGGTCCGCCTTCGAAACGTCAGGCTACACCTTACCATAGGAAGGACACCTCAAGAGAATCCACGATCGCTTCGACGATATGGAACAACGATATCAGACGAATCGACCATCTATTGCTATGGCGTCAATACATCGATCCGAATCTCCTTTCACTCGTGAGGTCATGGAAGCACCCTTACCTAAGAAGTATCGCACGCCTATCATCACTCCGTACACAGGCACTAGGCGATCCTCTCGAACACCTAGAAACGTATAAGTCCCTTATGGAGCTGGAGGGACATGATTCAGAAATCATGTGTAGGGCTTTTTCCCTAACCCTAAAAGAGGCCGCGCGTACATGGTTCCGGGGGCTAAAGCCTCGATCCATCGGGTCTTTCGCACAGCTATCGGAGCTTTTTCTTTCTCAATTCATGGGAAGCATCTGTATTAAAAAGTCGGCATCTCACCTAATGGACTTGAAGCAGCAGCATGGGGAGATGATAAGAAGTTTACAGTTCGGTTTACTGTAGAAGCCATCCAGACTGAAGGTTATATCAAAGATAAAGGCCTCACCGCCCTCATAGCTGGAATTACAAGTGAGAGATTCAGATTCGCCGTGGATAAAAAGCCCCCTAAAACTATGGTGGAATTCCAAGCAAAAGCCCAGAAATACATCAATGCAGAAGAAGTCGCTTTAGCACGTCACGGTGTGAAGGGCAAGAAGCGTAAGCCTAAGGAGATCTCTCCTCCTGACAAAAAATACCGGCGTGATCGGCGGGACCACTCCCCTAAGAGGCCTTACTCTGGTAAATATCGTAATTATACCCCTCTTATTCAATCTCCGGAGAAAGTATTAATGGAGATCAAACACAAGCCTTACGTGAAGTGGCCTTTAAAGATCAAATCTAATTCCGAAAAAAGAGATAAGAGTAAGTATTGCTATTTCCACAAGAATCATGGGCACAACACTCAATATTGCATATCTCTACGAGATCACATCGAAGCTCTCATTCGGAAAGGTCATCTGTGAGATTATGTTGTCCAACAAAGTCGGTCACCTAAAAGGGCAGAAGCCCCGCCACACCAGAAGAAATCACCTCACCGTCATACTTCACAAGAAGACGTTGAACCCACTGGTGAGATCCGGACCATCGCCGAAGGACCAGCTTGCGGGAGAGATTTTCAAGCTTCAAGAAAAGCATATACTCGAAAAGCGTCTCAGAAGCCCCAGCATATATATTGGTTGGAAAAGATGCCCGATAAGACAAAACTAGGCCACCTTCCGATCTCTTTTTCCCTCGAAGATGCAGGAGGGATTCACTTCCCTCACGAAGATTCCATTGTGGTCGCATTAAAGGTATCAAATTATTTGACTCATCGTATTATGGTGGATACAGGTAGCTCTGTTGATATTCTCTACCCGGAGGCTTTCAACAAAATGGCACTCGCCAAGAGCCTGCTTAAACCAATCTCAACTCATCTCGTCGGCTTCGGGGGCGAAGTGGTAACACCTGAAGGAAGCATTGACCTTCCGGTTACCTTCGGAGAAAGCCCAGCGAAAACGACTATCTTCGTAAATTTTCTCGTGGTAGATCGGAGATCAGCGTATAACGCCATTTTGGGCCGACCTTCTCTCAATAAGGTAGGGACTGCTTTACACCCTCTGTACTTGTGCATCAAATTCCCTACTCCAAATGGAGTCAGGGTTGTACGAGGAAATCAAAAGGAAGCGCGAGCGTGTTACGAAATCGCCGTGCAAGACCGAAAGAAGGCACAAACAACACCAGTTATGATGGTGACAAAAGATTCATCAAGCCCTTCGATGGCTACCTCGTTGGACCCAAGGGAGAGTGCTCTCCAATCAGGAACTCCAGGAGAAGAGACAGTTGCAATCCACTTAACTGAAGATAATTTGTCCAAAATTGTCTACGTTGGATCCTCTTTAAGCAGTGTCTTTCGAGAAAATTTGGTCCGTTTCCTCACGAATACCAAGATGTGTTTGCCTGGTCTCACAAAGATATGCAGGGTATCGACCCCAGCATCATAGCACATTGTTTGAATGTTGATCTGAAGTATAAACATGTTCACCAGCGCCAGCGTGCCTTCACTGTAGAAAAGCAAATGGTAATCAAGGCTGAGGTCGAGGAGTTGTTCACAGTCAATTTTATAAAAGAAGTCGACTACCCAGAATGGGTCGCGAACGTGGTTCTCATTCGAAAAGCTAACGGCAAGTGGAGAATGTGCATTGACTATTCTGATTTGAACAAAGCGTGCCCCAAAGACAGCTTCCCGACCCCGTGAATCGACCAGCTGGTTGATTCGACGGCAGGGCATGCCCTGCTCAGTTTTATGTACGCTTATTCTGGTTATTACCAGATTATGATATATTCGCCAGACAGCCAACACACCGCCTTCATCACTGACTGAGGCCTGTATTGCTACCAGGTAATGCCTTTTGGTCTTAAAAATGCAGGAGCCACCTATCAGTGCCTAGTCAATAAAATATTCGCCACGCAAATCGGTAGGAATATGGAGGTTTATGTCAACGACATGCCCATGAAAAGCGTCGTAGAAAATGACCACCTTACAGATCTTCGAGAAGCCTTCGACTTAATGAGGAGGTATCAGATGAAGCTAAATCCAGAGAAATGTGCGTTCGGAGTGTCCACTGGAAAATTTCTCAAATTTATGGTCGGCCAACGAGGAATCGAGGCAAATCCTGAAAAAATAAAGGCATTGATGGAGATGAAGTCTCCGTCCACTCTCAAAGATGTCCAACGTCTAGTTGGTCACATCGCATCGTTGAACAGGTTCATTTCGCGGGCCTCTGATAAGTGTTTACCCTTCTTTAAGCTCCTCCGAGCCACTGTCAAATCTGATTGGGAGTGGACACCGCAATGCGAGGAAGCTTTCCAACAACTGAAGCAATATATGAGTGCACCCCCCGTTTTATCAAAACCTGTGGCGCACGAGCAACTTCTTCTTTATTTGTCTGTGTCTTCTATGGCCGTTAGTGCCACTTTAATAAGAGAAGATTCCGGGGTACAAAGGCCCGTTTATTATATTAGTCGAGCGATGGTGGATGCTGAAACTCGGTATTTTGATATGGAGAAATTGGCCCTCGCCTTAGTCACTACTGCCCGAAAACTACGACCCTACTTCCAAGCCCACGCTATATTGGTGCCAACAAACCATCCGTTAAGGTGGGTCCTCCAAAAACCCAAGGTTTCAGGGCGATTAACTAAATGGGCGATTGAGATCAGTGAGCATAATATTTTGTTCTGCTCTAGGACCTGCCATCAAGGGTCAGGCCGTGGCCGACTTCATCACCGAATTCACATATTCCTCTTTCGGTTATAACTCTACGACCAGCGACCAGACCCCCTGGTCACTCTTCGTGGATGGGTCTTCACGGGCCACTGGGAGCGGAGCGGGTTTAATCTTAGTCGCTCTTAACGGGTCACGCTTCCAATATGCCTTGCGATTTGACTCTCACGTCTCAAACAATGAAGCAAAATATAAGGCTTTGATCGTCGGCCTCGAATTAGCAAACGTCCTCTCGATTCGAAGTTTACTTGTTCATAGCTGATTCTCAGCTCATTGTCAATCAAGTACTCGGCGAATTTGAGGCGAGAGAAGAACGGATGATTTTATACAAATTCTGAGTGCTCATCCTGCTCGCAAGGCTGGAGAATTATGAAATAATCCACATCCCTCGCGAGAAGAAAAAACTCGCAGATTCTTTGGCAAAACTAGCCTCCGCACCCGAATCTGAGTTATCGCAATCTATTCCAATCGAGCACCTTCATGCTCCAAGTATCGACCAAGCGACCTCCGAGCAAGTGATCGTGGTTCATCCCTCTCCATGTTGGATGGACCCCATCGTCCTCTATCTCAAAGATGGACATCTCCCGGATGATAAGAAATCTGCACGACAAATTCGTCATCAGCGCTGCTAGGTATACTTTACAAAACGGAACGTTGTTACGCAAGAGTTTTACTTTACCCTACTTAGGATGTCTTCACCCAGAAGAAGCACAACGCATTTTGGATGAAATACACCAGGGGGCATGTGGTAACCATCCTAAGGGACGGTCTTTATTATTGGCCCACTATGAAGGCGGATGCGATCGAATTCTCCAAAAGATGTGGCAAGTGCCAGCGATATTCTCCCATACCTCGTGTGCTATCGGAGCAAATGACGCCAATGGATGGCCCTTGGCCCTTCGCCCAATGGGGAGTCGATATCATCGGACCGTTGCCTACCGGGAAAGGTCATAATAGATTTGCAATTGTGGCAGTCGATTATTTCACCAAATAGGTCGAGGTAGAACCATTAGCCAGAATTACTGAAAAACAGACCACTAAGTTCTTGTGGAGAAACATCATATGTCGTTATGGACTCCCCCATACTATAATCACCGATAACGGAAAGCAATTCGACAACGCTGCATTCGCAGAATTTTGTGAAAAATGGAAGATACGCAGTGTTCGCACCTCCCCATATCATCCTCAGGCTAATGGACAGGTTGAAGTAGTAAATAAGATCATCAAACATCATCTAAAGACCAAGCTCGATGAATGTAAAGGCATGTGGCCAGAACTCTTGCCAGAAGTCTTATGGGCCTATAGGACTACGACTCGCACATCAACAGGTGAAACTCCTTTCTCCTTGGCCTTCGGCACCGACGCAGTAGTTCCAATCGAAGTTCAAGTACATTCGTATCGGATCGAGTAGTATGATCCCACTTGTAATCAGGAAGGTCTGAGACTTCATCTCGACCTCTTGGAAGAGCTGAGGGATGCATCCCAGCTTCAAGCAGCAGCGCATTGCTCGGTATCGTGACGCCAAAGTCCGACCGAGAGCTTTTCAGCTCGGCGATTTAGTTCTCAGACAGAACCTCGGAATTCCTGCCCGTTCGTTAGACCCAAATTGGGAGCGTCCGTATCGAGTCATCAAAATTGTACGACCTTATATCTATTCTCTCGAAGACATGCAGGGAAGACCCGTACGTCGCCCTTGGCACGTAGAACATTTGCTACGGTATTTTCCTTAATTCGATGTAAGTCTGAACGATATTCGAATAAAGATGGATTGTCTTTTGGTCGCCTCTCCATTTTATTGGATCCAAACAGCCCTGAAGAGAATACACACATTCTCTTGACCAATCTTCTACCCTTGGTAAAATCAAAGTCTCAATCGATATACCAGTCTATCTCAACACGGACATGGTCACCACAACCCCCGGATTGAGCTTAACTCATTTTTTCATGAGTTAAGTATACAAGCATTTAACATGCGATCGGCAAAGGGATAAAAGCGAGAAAAGATACATGGCGTTGAGAAAGGGTAATTTTCATTTCAAGTGACTAAAAAAGTCAAATCATTTACAAAGATACATTTCTTTTAAAAAAACAACAAAGGAGAGGGAGAAGGGCGACAACTCTAAGATCGGTTGTCCTCGTCTGGGGCAGGCTCACGACTCTCCGCTTCAGGACCGGTCTCGGGAGCAGGTGCGGCGTCAGTAGCCCCTGTGACCTCATTCTGTACTGCAGATCGCTCTCTAGCTGCGACCTCAAAGGCCACTCTCTCGAACTCCTCTACGTTGAACGAAGGAGTGATTTGTTGCATAACCCTGACCGCGAAGTCGCGACCAGCGATATATGCCTCATAGCGCTCTTCATCGTAGAGTTGAGAGGTTCGGAACTCCAGTATGGCGCAAGGACCTTCTTCAGACATCATCTTGACGAGGGCCACTCTTTCCTCCTCCCAGTGAATGGAATCGTCCTTCAGCTGGGCGAGAGTCTTCCTAGCCTCCTCAAGCATAGTCCGACAGTCCTTGAGCTGCTCCTCGAGGGAGATCTTGTCTTGGCGAAAAATCTCCTTCTCTCTCTCGCTCTTGGTGTGGACTTCTTGGAGCTTTGCAAAATGTAGGTCCAATGACTGAAAACGAAGTCAGGGCCTGAACCTTGGCGATGAGGATCTACTTCTCCTCATTTATTTTGGCGATTTGGGCTTCCTGGGTCTTTATTATGCGGTCCATTCCCTGAACCTCGCCCTCCATCGCTTTCTTCTTCTTCTCCGCGTCATCGACGATACGATGGGCGGCATCGATGTCGCGCCTAACTCGTAGTATGAGGTCTAGACTCTGCTCAAACAAAGAAAGACGAATTAGAGCAGTCTACCGCATAAATAATTCAAAGAAGAATAAGGAACGGAGAGAAGGTTGTCACCTGAATCAATCTCACCCCTATGTCGGTAGAGAGAGCCTCTAGACTTGGCTCAGGGAGGCTCCCAAAGGAGTTGGGGGAAATGTTATCAAACATGAACTTGCATATCGGATGCAAGTGTGGCGGGATGACATAGACTCCCGACCCCTGAGGATTAGGCTACGACCATCTCGCTAGAGCCTGCCTTGCGAGCATTCGCAGCCCCCGAGGCAGGTGTGGCTGATTCGCGAGCAGTGTTGGGCTCACATGATATCTCCCTTAGAGGGAGACTTGCCTCCGTTCGATCGCCTTTCGGCGAGTTGTCGATGACTTCGATTATCGGGTGGCCACGGGAGCCAGCCGGAGGGTCGCAGTAGCCGGAGGGGTCACGGCAACTCCCCCTTGAGTAGTACTATGCGGCTGTGAGCAGCGAGCAGGCCCCTCTGATTGAGCGGGCGCAGCTAAAGGACCAGCTACTGACTTCTTTTGCCTTTTCGAAGTAGTGCCCTTTAGGCGGGGGAGCACTCCCAACGCGCCCCTTTTGTCTCCCACATTCGCCATCTCCTCTTGGCAAATCAGGCCCGCGGCGGAGAGACAGCAAAGGTCCAAGGCAACGTTAAAGTTGTGCGCGGCCGCTGAAAGCTTGGAGACCTTGATGAGTTTTTCGTTAAGTCCTCCCTGCAAGTTTGGCCTAACTCCAATCAGAATGCCTGCAAGAAAAATATGAGGGCACATTAGTCAGATGCAGCGCAAAATTCTTTTTTCTTCAGGCAAAGGGGCAGAAACTCAACAGACCTTCGCCAAAGAAGCGGTTAACATTGTGGCCTTTGGGGTCGGAGCCCACATCTAACTCCTAATTGCCGGAGACGTAAAACCATTTTTTCCTCCACCCGGGATAGTTGGAGGATGGGTTTCCCAGGATGAAGTTATCTCGGTGCCAGAAGCAGAGGTAGTACCAACCCTCGCTAGCTGGGGCCTTTTTCAGTTGGTATAATCTCAAAAAATCCTCAGCGGTCAAGTCATCGTTACCCGCTTATTTTTAGAGAACGAAGGCGCTTATAAGCACCCTCCAGCCATTTACAATAAGTTGGCCGGGGGCAATCTTATAAGTGTGAAGGAAGTTTCGGATGAATGGGTGGAGGGGAAGACGCACGCTAAGCCGAAAAAAAATATTCATAAAAGGCTACACAGCCTGGCGACGGTGCATCGGCTGTCTCTCCTCTCCCAGGTAACCTGAGAATGACGGAATCCGGAACCCGATACCTCTCTCGAAGGTCCGAGAGTTGTTCTTCCGTCATTATAGAGGGATAACCAGCGGCAGAATATCTCCCTACCGGTACTCGAGCATTATGGGATTCAGAAGAATCGGGGGTATCATCTCCCAGAGGGACGATCTCTTCATCAGAAACCCCCGCCATCGTAAAAGAAAAGGACAGGAAGAAAGGAAGAGGAAAGGCAAGATAAGGGATACGTCTGTCAGGAGGGTTACACCAGGGACAGAAGGAGAGAAGAAGAAGGGTTTTCTGAGACTCTGTGGCGGAATTTCAAAAATGAGGTAATCTCCACGGATCCGATATTTATATACAATCATTTCGTTTGATTCGGATGACACGCGACGGCCTCCCATCCGGCGCTACAGTCGAACGGGCACGAGCATTAAATTCAAGGGTATGTGGCAAGCGACGCTTCACCTCTCACGGCCGAAAAGCTGCGGAAAGCTGGCAGTCATAAATGCAGGATCACTCTGGATGATTCATGTACGATTCTCCTCCAACAGTCGGTTACGCATTCAAACAAAACCCTTGGCATAGCTCCTCAACGGCAAGGGTTTTGGGGGGCATTTGTTATAAGATAAAGTTGGTAATCAAGAGATGCAATCAGAGAACGATTGAGAGAAGTTGCGGCCAGTCTGACCAACTGCGAGCAGTTCCTCGTGGTCATCGAAAAGGGTCGCATCCCAATTGCGAGCAGCTCGGCTCGTGGTCGTCGAAAAGGGTCGCATCCCAACATGTGAGCAGTTACCTCCGAGCCTGAGTATCCTCCGCCTTTATAGTACCAGCAGCCCATATAGACCGATGTTGGGCTTATCTTTATTCATGGCTCCGAACTTCAGGGGATTATCATCAGGGAACGTAATCGACTAGAGGTCTAATTGGACCAGGCCGTTCCCTTATCTAGGGATCAACGGGATAAACATCTTATCCCCGGAAATCAGTAGCAATCTTGACATCTTATCCCCAGAGGGAGGATCTCTTCATCAGAAACCCCCGCCATCGTAAAAGAAAAAGACAGGAAGAAAGGAAGAGGAAAGGTAAGAGAAGGGATACCTCTATCAGGAGGGTTACACCAGGGACAGAAGGAGAGAAGAAGAAGGGTTTTCTGAGACTCCGTGGCGGAATTTCGAAAATGAGGTAATCTCCGCAGATTCGATATTTATATGGAATCATTTCGTTTGATTTGGATGACACGCGACGGCCTCCCATTCGGCGCGACAGTCGAACGGGCATGAGCATTAAATTCAGGGGTATGTGGCAAGCGACGCTTCACCTCTCACGGCCGAAAAGCTGCGGAAAGCTGGCAGTCATAAATGCAGGATCACTCTGGATGATTCATGTACGATTCTCCTCCAACAGTCGGTTACGCATACAAACAAAACCCTTGGCATAGCTCCTCAACGCTGGTAATCAAGAGATGCGATCAGAGAACGATTGAGAGAACTTGCGGCCAGTCTGACCAACTGCGAGCAGTTCGGCTCGTGGTCGTCGAAAAGGGTCGCATCCCAACTGCGAGCAGCTCGGCTCGTGGTCGTTAAAAGGGGTCGCATCCCAACATGTGAGCAGTTACCTCCGAGCCTGAGTATCCTCCGCCTTTATAGTACCAGCAGCCCATATAGATCGATGTTGGGCTTATCTTTATTCATGGCTTCGAACTTCAGGGGATTATCATCAGGGAACGTAATCGACTAGAGGTCTAATTGGACCAGGCCGTTCCCTTATCTAGGGATCAACAGGATAACATATTATCCCCAAAAATCAGTAGAAAACAGATTGGGTCACTTGGATCTATATAAATGGACGGCTTCATTGACGAGAATGGTACACAATCTCTTACCTCCGAATCCCTTCGTTTCCTTTACAACCATGTCCCGTCTAACTTAAGCTTTGGAGGGCCAATGGTTGGACGTCGGTCACCCTTAGTTTTCCCTTGTGCTCTTTTAGGTTTGGAAGGAAGCTGGCTTGAAGGAAGGTGAACGTCTGGAGGATCTTGTTACCAAATCTGACATAAACATATGAAAAGTATGAATAAATTAAAAACTCAGTGATCATCGTTTTTGCCATTAATGTGAATTCTTATTTTTTCCTTCCTTTTGTCTTTCAAAATTAAAAAAAAAAGGACTTTTGCATATAAATGCCTAACTTTTAGTTGATTTGTGAGAAAGTGCCTTCTTTTAAAATATTTAAAGTAAACCATCTCACTTTTTTTAAATACATGCTAAAACCCGCCTAACGTTACTTTAAGTGACTACCGTTGCCAGAAAACTTGTGTTTCCGTTGAAAATGGCTTATTTGCCATTTGTCTCATCAATTTTTGTAGGCATGCCGCATGCCCAATTGGCAGTTGACGTGAAACGTTGAGAGAAGTTTGTGCGTCGTGGACCTAGGTGGGGTCTACCATGATGTTTGAGGGAAATCCACCCCGTCCATCCGTTTTTAGAGCTCATTTTAGGACATAAGACAAAAAAATGAGCCAAATGAAGGTCTCAAGTGGGCTAAAAACATGAGGATTGAACATCCACACTCGAAATATTTGTGGGGCCACAGAAGTTTTGAATCAGGTTAATATTGGTGTTTTTAGTTCATCCTAGTAGGAATGATGTTATGAACGGTATGGATGGCATATAAACATTAGTGTGGACTAGGGAGGTTTCAACGGTAGGAATTTCCCTACCCACCTTAGTGCGGCCCACTTGAGTCCTGGATCTGGCTCAGTTTTGTTAGCTTGACTTAAAATGAACTCACAAAATGGATGGACGTGGTGGATTTCTAAAAACCATCACGGTGACAACACCTAGGTTCCAACGCAGTATTTCTCACAACCGGGCGTGAATTGGCACTACCCCCACCTAGAGCGGATTAGGTGAGGCTCGGGCGTGGCTTCACTGGATCTTGGGATCCACCGAGGTAGGTGGATACCATATAGTGTCGTTCACTATGTGATGTGTTTTTATTACATCCACGGCATCCATTCAAAACTAGGGCTGGTCATGAGCCGAGTCAGCTCGAGAAACTCAATCGACTCAACTCGAAAAAGCTCGCCTCGGCTCGACTCGAGTTAGTAGAACAAGCCAAGCCAAGCTTCATTTAGGAACTCTTGTCAGAAATTGAGTCAAGTTCGACCATTGGGTCACTCGACTCGAAACTCGACTCGATTCAAGCTCGACTCGGCTCGAGCTCGAGCTCGAGCTCGACTCGTTTCATATGGATATTTGTTAAAAAAAAAAACCCTAATCTTCTTATTTCTTGGTTTTCTCTCCCCCCTCCCCCCCACGCACATTGGGGTCCAAGCTTAGGACATACAAAACCCTAACATGTTGGGGGTTTCTTTATCTTACTATTTTGTTCAGGTAAGAACATTCCTTGTTAAGCATATCTGATGGATTGAGTAATTTCAAGTACAAAATAGGGTGAGCATACAGCGGTTGTGTGTTTTACACGCTACACAAATACAGGTGCTACGGTGAGACCACACACCATACATATCTACAAAACAGGGGCTATGCTTAGACCAAACACCATATGCAGCTATTGATTTCAATTTTACGAGGGAGGTGGTGCATCTGATCCATGAATCAGCTGGGCCTCATCATGAAGATGGTCCGCACAATAATTAGGGCAGTCCATTCACGGGGTGAGCTATGCATGTACTGTATTAATTATGGTTCATAAAATATTACTAGTGGTTTGCATTCAATGCATGTGTGACTTGGCCAAAGAAAAAATCGATCAGGGCTAGGTCATTTTAATGGTGGGGTCCCACTTGTAGAAATACTATTCTCCCCTAATATATGTGTGACTTCTTGAACTTAATGTTGTTGACTTTTAATTTGTATTTTGTAGTAAAAAATATAATAAATTGAGGTGGGGGGAAAGCTCGGCTCGATTCGATATAAGCTCGCCTCGAAAGTTTGAGCAAACAAGGCAAGCTCCAATGGTGAGCTCGAGGGTGAGCTCGAGGAGAGCACAGACGAGTCAAGCCAAGCTTGGCCCACCTCGACTCGGCTCAGCTCCATGTACAGCCCCATTCAAAACTCAACCATTAAAAGCTTCTCGGGGTCACAAAAGTTTTGGGTCTGGTTGATGTTTGTTTTGTATCTTCGTTCAGGTCTTTATGACCTTTTCAACAAGTTCGATGGAAAATAAACATTCCAGTGACCCCCATGAAGTTTTTAATGGTGTGGATTCAATCGCTACTATTTCATGTGGTATGGTCCACCTAAGATTTGGATATACTTCATTTTTAGGACAATGCCCTGAATTGAACTTTCAAAATGCATGGATGGTGTAGATGTAACGTACATACATCACAGTGGCACCACAGTTGGGGATCCACCGACCTCAGTGTGGATCCGGGGATCCACCCAAACCGCACCAGTGAGACCCCCGCCTCACCCAAAGACTGTGCGGCCCTTACCGTGGGTTACTGTGGGACCACCTTGATATATGTATTATGTATCCAGGCCGTCCATCCATTTTTCAGATCCTTTTAGGGGATTACACCGAAAAGGAAGCAAATCTATTCATCAGGTGGACCATAAAATAGGAAACGGTGGTGATTGACCATTCATGGACCACAAAAGTTTTGGATTAAGCTGATATTTTTTTTTTCCCTTCATCCAGGCTGACGTGACCTTATCGACAGATTAGATGGTAAATTAACACTAGGGAAGCATGAAGGTGAGTCCTAAGAAGTTTTTAATGGTAGGAGGGTCAATCACCACTGTTTCTTATGGTATGGTCCACCTGATAATTTTCTCTGCTTTATTTTTGGGATAATGAGATAAGATAATCTCGAAAAACAAATGGACGGAGTGGATATTAAATCAAGGTGGGCCCACGGTAATCTTACGGTAAGGGCCGCACCGTCTTAGGTGAGGCCGGGGTCTCACCTAATCCGCTCTCACCCCCGGCCCACCAGTAAGTAGCTAGAAACGGACGCTCTTGTCAGGGATCTGTGGAGCCCACCATGATGGATATGTTTTATCCACACTGTCCATCCATTTTGACCAATCATTTTAGGCCATGAGGCAAAAAATGAGCCATATTGAAGCCTCAAGTGGACCACACCATAGGAAGCAATGGCTATTGAAATCCGACTGTTGAAAACTTATTGGGGGACACAGAAGTTTTGGATCAAACTGATATTTATGTTTTCCCTTCATACATGTCAATGTGAACTTATGAACAGGTTGGATGGAAAATAAACATCACGGTGTGGCGCTTGTGAGTTTTCAACGGTAGGAATTCAATCCCCGATGCTTCCTATGGTGTGGTACATTTGAACCTTCAATATATCTTATTCTTGATACTTTGACCTAAAATGATTGGTCAAAATGAATGGACGGTGTGGATAATGCATATCGATCACGGTGGGTCCTATGGATCCCTTGACAGGACCGTCCGTCTCTAGCTTCTTTGTAGATTCACTTTGAGGTACGAGCCCAAAAAATGAAGGAGATCCAAAGCTCTAGTGGACCGCACTGCGGAGTGGGGATTGAACGCCACCACATAAAGATCATAGTGGGCCTAAAGTGAGAGGAAGAAGGTGTCGGCCGTGAACACGATACGCTGGATTGGCGTCGGAGAAGACGGTGGGTGGGGGTGAAAAGGGTCGCGGATTAGCTACTGACAGGTTGAGTAGCTATCTCGGGGTCGGAGCCTTTACCTCGTTGGAAGACTCTACCGAGTTGCAACAAGAGGTCAAGGTTTCGAAACCCATCAGGGTAGTGAAACATTCTCCTAACCGCACTAGTGGGTGCGACGTATGACTGACCGGGTGTGGGTGTGTACCGCGATTAACTGGGTGGGTGTGTGTTGCCTCACTAACCAAAAAAAAAGGTTGAGTAGCTATCTCAATTTCTATGTGCCCCACCGTGATGTATGTGCTGTATCCACACCGTCCATTCATTTGGAGATATCATTTTAGATTAAAAGCCAAAGAATGAGATAGATCGAAAGCGCAAGCTGACCTCACCAAAGAAAACAGTGGGGATTGATATCCTACCATTAAAAACTTCCTAAGGGCACAAAAGTTTTCGATAAAACTGATATTTGTGTTTTCCCTTCTTCCATGTCTGTGTGAACTTGTGAACGGGATGGATCTTAAATAAAAATTATGGTGGGCCCTAGGAAGGTTTCAACCGTAGATTCGCTGTCCCCACTGTTTTCTTTGGTGAGGTCTGGTTGCGCTTTGGATCTGTCTCATTCTTTGGCTCATGCTCTAAAATGATCTCTCCAAATGTATGGACGGTGTGGATACAACACATACATCATGGTGGGGCTTATAAAAATTGATGACGTCACTTATACCTGCTCAACTGTCAGTAGCTAATCCGCGCCCGGTGAAAAGGGGGTGAAACGGGTTTTGCCTCTCGTTGAAAAAAAGGAATTTTTGCAGTAGTTTTAACCATGGTAAATCTACCGTAGTTCATTTTCACTTTAGGGTAATTTAGGAATTACAAAAATACATTTTGTTTACCGTATGCTAAACTCACAGCAGGCAGTTATATGCTTAACGTTTAAAAAGTGAGGCAGTTTACTTTAAATATTTTAAAAGAAGGCATTTTCTCACAAATCGACCAAAAGTTAGGCATATGTATGCAAAAATACCCTTTTATAAAACTTACTAGGATTCTTTAATAATTTATATTATTATTACTTTTCTTGAATGTAGAATGACATTACAAAAGTGCATTTGATTCTATAGACCGAAGAAAAAGGTGTTTTGATTTTTTACCACCATTCCACGATACATATAAGTTGAGGTGATCGTAATCAATCATAAAAGCACTCCAAATAAATCATGCATCAATTTGGTGTTTGGATTACTAAAGAAGTAAGAAATCATTGAGAGCTGAAAAGGATTACAATTTGATGTTGAAGAAAGTATATATCATTTAATCTCTTCAAAATATTAAAATAAAACAAAATAATTTTTCTTTTCTAAATGATTCTATTTTTCCTTTTCTCTTTTTTGGAAGTGAAAGCTAATGAAGCTCAAAGTAGAAAAAGAAAGAAAGTATGATTCAAATGGTAAAACAAGATTTGAATAAAATCATAGAATTCATATGAAAATGGATTCAAAGGTGGGATTTAAATCGTTTTTGCTGGACCGTAAATTGTAAGATTTTCACAACACTTATAATAAAAAAAACCTTGGAGATTTCAAGAACATGGTCATTAATTTGCAAGGAGGGGAAGAACATGGTCCCCACTTTGTATAAAATTAAACCATGTACAATGAAGTTATAGATAAATCTACCTTGGGTCAGGTCCTATGGTACCCTTACCTGGTTAACTAAGTTCAGGACCCCTCCAGGTGTAGGTTCTCTCAGTTATAGGATCTGATTGGGTACGTTTCACGTTGAGTACCCATTGGGTCTTCGGATTTCGTTTTGACTGTGGCTAAGTAAAAACACAAGCATTTATATGGATGGGTCCACCCATTGGATGGATTAGTTCACGCATACACATGTGATACTTTGGCACATGCATGGTTTGTAAATGTGCTCTCTTACATGTGGGCCACACCTATTGTGCAGGTTGGATGCTGTGCTCACACCTTGGGTTTCATGATGGACACATTTTGGCTAGTGAGGTTGTCGGTAGCTAGGTGGTTTTCGGCCTGTGCTCTATAAGCCCCACCATGATGTGTGCATTTTTCCGTATCATTTTAAGGATTGATCCAAACTGAGGCAGAACTAATATCAGATGCACCACACCATAGGAAAACAGTAGTGATTGAATGTCCACCATTGAAAACGTCCTAAGGTCCACTGTAATGTTTGTATGACATCCAACCTGCTGATCATGTCATGTAGACCTGGATGAAGGGAAAAAATAAATATCAATTGGATCCAAAACTTTTGTGGCTCTCATGAAGTTTTTAATGGTGGGCGTTTAATTAACGTTGTTTTCTGTGATGTGGTTCACTTGAGAATCTGATGTACCTCATTTTTGGGATCATGCTATAAAATGATCGGGAAAAAGGATGGACAGTACACATGGTGGGGCCTACAGGGCTACGGCCAGTATCCACAGGCTACGGGTAATGTCAGTAGCTAAACCGCTGTCTCGGCATGCATACTGATACACACTTGCCCAATTTTAAATAGGTTCACCTCTCATTCTTTTATCCCAGTAGGAAATCGGGTCAAGCTCAGGTCTCACATTGTAAACCCCGTTAAAAATCAGATCCATTCAGACTCGGGTTGGTCCATCAACTTGGGTCGGGTGAACATTGAGTCAGGTTGGGGCACTTTTAATATTAATATATATACACACACAGTGTATGGAGAGAGAGAGAGAGAGAGAGAGAGAGAGAGAGAGAGGCGCACCACAATGATGTGCATATGAAATCCACTCCAACCATTAGACTCGTCAGCCCATGTTAGGGTCAAGACCCAAAAATCAGGCTAGTCCCTCACTCTGGTGGGCCACACCAAGGGAAACAATTGGGAGAGGAATATCCACCGTTGATGTGTAACTGAAATTAAATCTGACCATCAGATGCGTGGTTTCACACTAGTTCCAGGTCCCAAAAATCAGACTGAAATGGTTGGCAGCAAGCTGTCCACTGTAGACTTTTTATATGAACCAACATGATGTATATGTAAAATCCGCTACAACCATTGGATGATTAATAATTGAATCCAGAGGAATCCTCTGTTTCTGAGAAACAGGAATTTTCTATTCCTTGCCATGTTATTGGGCCACATCATCATTGATGACATGAGTACTATTTTTTTTAGTCATGCAACTCACCGACCTTGTTAGTTGCGCAACACACTCACATAGTTAGTCGCACGATGCACCCACACAACACTAATTAGGGCAGAGAGTCGAGCGGGCTGGGTTAGGTTGGGTTGGGTTGGCTCAACCCTAATCCAACCCAAGGTTCCTACACCTCAATCCTAACCCAACTCAACCTAACTTCGGGTTGGAAATTCTCAACCTAAGTCCAACCTAAGCGGGCTCGGTCAGGTTGATTGGATTGGTCGGGTTGATACAGCTAATATTTTTGTTATTACATTAGTTTATTATATTTCAATACACATCTTTTTTTTTTTTTTTTTTTTTGTACATATGACTTTATTAATTATATATGTAGTTATTTATTGTAAAGAACTTCACTTTTTCTAAACAAATAAGCTAAAATATAAGATAACTACTCATTTAGCATTCAAACATTTCAAATTAAAACATATCAAATTTCAAACATTATAAGTTTACTTAACTAAAGTATAGCAAAATTATAAGTAACTTGTATATAGATCGGGTTTGGATTGGGTCGGGCAACCCGAGACCTCAACCCAAGCTTGGCCCAAACTTCATCGGGTCGGAATTTTCATAGCCCAAGCTCAAGATCGGGTTCCATACTTCGGGCCCAAGCCCAAGCCAATGTAGGGTCGGTCAGGGCTGAAACTCCTAATGCAGTGGTGTCTGATGATATGCCTCAATAAAAATATAGGAAATGGGACATTCCTGTTTTTCAGGCACAGAGATCCGAATTCTTCATCATTTGTTAGTCACAGGGCCGAAAATTCATGCTGCTCCCAGATTAATGTGGAGCATGCCAATGAGAAACAATTTGGAGGGTGGACATCTACTATACACAGTTCCAGATACCGTGGCTCACCTGAATAATGGGTATGGCTGATTTTTGAGTCTTAGGCATTACATGGGCTGAAATTTCTGATGGTCCGAGTGGATTTCCCGTACACATCATCGTGGGGCCCACTCAAGCTCACCCCCATTCTGCTTGCCTATAAGGTCTCTTGGGCGCACACGCAGACCTCCCGACAGCCATTAAAAACTTCTTCCGGTCCATAAAAGTTTTAGATCAAGCTAATATTTGTGTTTTTTTTCCCATCATACGTACAGGTCTTCATGTGAAATAAACATTACAGTGGGCCCTACGAGCTTTTAATGGTGGACAGTTGATCACAATACTGTTTCCTGTGGTGTGGTCCACCTGAGATTTAGATCTGCCTCACTTTTGGGATCAAGTCCTAAAATGATATGGAGTAATGGATGGACGGCATGGATAAAAGACATGAATCATGGTGGGGCCCACAGAGAACCGACCAGTATACACCTTGCTACTGGCAGCATCACTAGCCAAACCGCGTCCCAATAGAGTGGGATTTTGCGCCCAGTAGTCAGGCCCAGGCCACAGTCGCCCCAATTCAGAACAAAGATGGGTGGGCCCTAGCATGGGCCATGACGGACACTCTATGTGGATGAACCATACCCATCTCAGAAATCTCTAAGCGTTAAAAGGCTCGCAAAACCAAATGGGCCCCATGTAATGTTGTTAGAATTTAGGCCTTTGATGTAATGACCAGTCGAGCCCATTTGGAGGTTTGAGCTATAGAATCCGTGTCGGGCTTGGCCATACCCACTTCAGTTAGATAAAAGCCATGTTTATCTCAGTGGAGTCCAAATCAATCCTTGGGCCATGAGCTTTAGTCAAGGCTCAGCAGGAAGGGGCTGTAATTGGGCCTGGGATGCAAATGGGTCGTTCCACCCAACAGGCCCTCAAACCTGACTTTACAATTAGCGGGCTGGGTCCAAAATTTAAACAAGCGGACCGAGTTCGGGTCCAAAAGTTCTATCTTAATTTCTAAATGGCTCAGGTAAGAGTCCTCTCAAAACCAGCCTGACCCGACCCGATCCGGACCCAAGTTTTAGATGGGTCCAACTTGGTTCATGCTAAAATGGACTCAAGCCAAATCCAAGAAAAGTAGTTAATTGAGTGGGTGGGTTTTGTTGTTCACCTCGATACCTAGCCAGGTGGTTGGGTTGACTCAATGTCTCAGACAAGTCTCTACTTGACTCGACTCGTGCCGATGACTACACACCCACGCACTCATGGGGTAGTGAGATTTCACCACCTATGAGACTTGAACCCCAGACCTAATGTTGATACTCTTGAGTGTCTACCGCCGAGGTAAGGATAAGAACCCATTCCCAAACCAAATATTAATAAGTTAGATTTGGTTCCAAACTCCTAACTCAATTCTTTTATAGGTCAGCTCTAGACCTCTCCTAGACCTGATTTGAACCCTAGACTTCACATAGCCTAAAAATCAAATTGATCTAGCAAGTAGCTACCAATAAGACAATTAGGGAAAAAATTGGTTCCCCACATAATTGTCTCAAGGAGCTTAACAAACTGGGCTAATTATCCAGGCCTGTCATAGTTGTTGAAATTTTGAGCCCTCAACAAACCTAGATCAGCCATAGGTATCAGAAATTTGAATTTAATACCACTCAACCAAATCAACCCTACAAATAATCAGTTATGAAATTCAGTTTGAAATACATCACCAAGCAAAGGTTGTATATTTCACTCAACAACCGCCATGGCACATTCTTTGTGAGTAGGATGAAATTTGATAGGTAGAATCAATTACAAGCACATCACCTCGAACCGAGCTCGAGATGAGGTTCACATAAGACTGAATAAGACCATTCCCACTAGGGTTATGTAGCCTAAATAAACCAGATGTGAGACTTCATCTAGGTGCTTGTGAGAGCAACTGAGTTGAGTGGCTTGAACTAAGCACTTGGACAGTAGCTGGGTTAAGATTCGTACGGTCTGGAGGTTGACATATTCCTTTTGAAAACTTCACCGTAACATGCTTTCGTACAGCATGTGCTAGAGACGATCGACCGTAAACACCTACAATGGATGGAGAATGGATCTAAGTTTCCCCTCTGTGTGAGAAAATTGGTGCGTAGGTGACTCTTGTGCCTTTATGACTGTGAGCTATGCCTTGAAGGGAAAGCCCAATGCTTCTACTCTATCTCATTTTCCAAAGACCATATAGAAAATAGTATAACAGAGTGAGTTTGGAAAAGTGATCAAGCCGAGATGGATGGGTATGAGCGCTTTAGGAAGGCTCTCTAGTTTCATGGGTTAGGCCAAGATGGATGGGTATGGGGAGAGTTAGTGTTGCAGAAAATGAAATGCATGTATTATGCTAGTTAATAGAAACTTGGTATAATTACTCTCTTTAAGGTTATACACTTCACTAGTCGCACATAACATTTCATGGTATGAAAACTTCTTTTGCCATTTGTGTAACGCCCCCAAAATTCGATACTCGAATATATAAACTCAAATCTCGAAATCAAGGGTGTTATGTAAATAATGAATGAACTCATCACATTCTCAACTGATACTTTTCTCTTTTCCATTCACATGGTACCAAAAATATATAATCAAAATAAACCAAACTTGAAATATTAAATCATAATTCCATGAGTTCACTACATTATCCCAAACTATCTAAACTAATGACCATCTAATGGGCCTTATTACATCAATACTTTCAAACTAAAATCAAAATAAATAAATTCTCAAAAATCTTCTAGAGTATTTCCTCATCTGAATCGCTTCCTCGAAGTCTCCTAAACCATCACCTGTCACTACGGTTAATCGCATAACACTGCGTCAGCTATGAAAGCCAGTGAGTATTCTCATATAGTTTAGCACATGTAATTTGATAGAAAATTCACTTGACCATTAATTACAAATCACTACAAATCTAATGGCAATTTTATCAAACCAAAATCTCTTAAACATGCACGTGATGCATGGTATGCAAGTATGCCTCAACAATCTCAGTACGATTATCAGTAGAACATCCAGGGCCAGTTCATAGTCGGGCGTACACTATCTCACAACTGCAGAGTTGGTCTCTTGTACACAACAGGGAACTCACCCAACCTGCCAAAATCATCTGATATCCACCGGGTACGCTAGTATGGTATCTTGCACACACAAGGGAGCTCAACCAACCCGTCCACAATCGATGGACTATCAGAAGGGTATATTGCACACACAAGGCGCTCAACCAGGGACTGTTGCACGCACTTGGGCGCTCACCTAAACAATCTTCAATGGGCCTATTGCACACACCAGGTGCTCACCCTACGGTAATAACTGGAGTTCATAAATCGTGCCATGCATGAATCCAATTATTACTTCAAATCCCCTTAAAGGAAATCCCCACTCAGTTATTACATGTACAACACAACTTAACTGAAATCTCCACATAAATATTTAAAATTGATGCAAATCATAATCACTTGAAAGAGACAATTACAAATCGAGATCCGACACTTAAACTTCCCATTAAAGCAAAGATATACCAAAGTAAATTTCTCAAATAAATAAAAATAATCAAAATTATCATGTAAGAAAAATATGAGAAAGAAACTCACACTCTCTTCTTCTTCTCTCTCTTCTTTCATTCTTTCTTTCCTTCTTCTTTTTCTTTCTTTTCCTCTTCTTTCTCTTTCTTCTCCTTCTTCTCCTTGCTACTGGAAGGTTTCTCCAGCAATGTGAATCCCCCCTTGAAATCTCTCTCTCTCTCTCTCTCTCTCTCTCTATAAAACCTCTCTCTCTCTACTCGCGCTCACTCTCTCTCTCTCTCTCTCTCTCTCTCTCTCTCTCTCTCTTTCTCTTTCTCTTTCTCTCTCTACCCGACCTTCTCTCTCTCTCTCTACGTTTCTCTTCTAGGAAACGACACCTAGGGGGTTTTATACAATACCCTAGATGTGTTTGGACGGTCCAAGATGGACTCGGATGGTCTATGTTTGCTGGTAATACAACCAGACCGAAGGTGGTGGAGTTTGAGTTGGAAAAGGCTTCCGTTTTCGTTTCTTGCAGACAAAGCCACAAGTGAGACGTTAGAGACCTAGGTGGGGTCCACACAAACTCCCGGAAGAAGTCTGGTCCATCCATGCAGAGCAACGGACCGGATCTTGGGATCTTTTGGTTCGGACGGTGGTTTGGAAAAGACTGGATTGACGACCGATGTGAAAAAAACTCAAGGGGACTCCATGCGTGGGTTAGAGGAAGAGAATGGACGGTTTATATCTTAAATGTGGGGCTCACAGACGAACGGCGTGGATGGTTCGGTCGGATAGTGTGTAACGCTGTTGCAGCGACCAACGAAGAAGACGGATTCGCCTTCTGTATACGCGGTCAACACGCGTTGACCGGTAGGGGTAACGTGCACGATGTGCACGTGGGTCCCACCATGATGTATGTACGAAATCTACTCCGACCATCAGGTAGGCCACATAATTTTAAGGCATGACACAAAAATTGAGGCAGTTCCGAGGTTAGATGGCCTACTTATGGCCTGTTCTAGGATGATCGGAGGGTTGAAATTCGACGTGTAAGGCTAAAATATGCCCTTAAACGATTATATGAAGTTTTGTATGAAACAGATCGTCAGAAACTGGTATACTTAAAATGATCAGTTTAGCTTAAGTTTACTAATGGCATTTTCGTAACCATTGAGAGAAATTGTGAGTTTTTGTAAAATCTAACACTTCCACGCTGTTCTAGGGTTCATTTTGAGCAACTTTAATAAAGTGATCTTATTATTATTAATTTATGAACATAATAATTCACGTAATTTATTAAATAATTAATTAAATTGTTATTTTAATTATTTCGAAACTTGGGTCATTACAATTTGTGATACAGTTAACAGTTGGGTTGATGCCCGACTTGTCTGATTGGGAGATGAAGGACGTAAAGTCCTAGTGGGCCTCACCCATGTTTAACATGTGGTTAACATTTGACATGTGATTGAAGGCGGGTTCAATGGTTGGTAACAACCAACCCATTTAATGGAGTTATAACAACTACCATTACATATCTCTATAAAATGAAAAAGCTTAGAGAGTTTTGTAAACAGATCGAAGAAAGCTATCCACATGATTTGCAGTGTGGAATTCTCTAAGGAGAAGAAAGCTTCTGGTAAGCTTGTCCTTCAACCGTGTAGTAAAAAAACTCATTTTTTCGGTGATGTGAGATGCATCCAATAAGATCCAAAAGATCTTCTACTACTTTCCTTTGAGGGTGGATCGACGATTCATCAATGCTCGAATCCAATAGAATTCAAAAAGGCTACTTATTAAAAGACGTAATAGCCATCACTTATAACAAAGAGACATAACCAAGAGATACAACGAAGAGTCACTATAAAACAACTAAGAGTTCCTTTATTTTCTTTTATTTTGAAAACATAACATGCTCTGTAGTCAACTTGATGAATGACGGGTACCTTGTAGCTAGGCACCACCTTATTTGCACATATGTGGATACTGGCATCTACGCATTCATCCAGCATAATTAGACTTGCTCTTTCTTATACTATTTTAATCCATTTTACAAAATTTTGAAAGGAAAAATTGTAAATATCTCTCCCATCATTTGAATTATTACAAATACCTCTCCTCAACTAGTGGTATTAGAGAGATCTGAACCAAATGACAAAAATACCTCTCCACGTGTGGAGCCCACCATTAACTGTATATGGTATCCAATTCATCTAGAGGGTCCCACCTAGGCTTTGCAACGGGTCATGTTGAACCGTGTTCGTGTCGTGTCGTGTCGTGTTCGCGTCATGTCAAAATTTTGCACACCCAAACCTAGCCCGTTAACTAACGGGTTGAAATCTAGAAACTCAAACCCATTCGTTAATTTAATGGGTTACCCGTAACCCGACCCGTTTAACCCGTTAGGCCAGTCTACTCATCAAATGGCCACACCATTGATGAGGACAACTGATAGTTAGACCGAACATACAACTATGGTCCACCTAGTGGGCCTATTCTATCTCCGGAAACAATAGGAGTCACTAGTGAGATGAGGAGGAATCACCTGTACATTGCAATATTGCATATGATGGAGTGTCAAGGTTCATAGGTGGGCAATGGTTTGGTGATTTAGACCATTATATTAACGGGTTAAATGGGTTCACGGGTGAAACACTGACTCGACCCGTTGTGTTAACGGGTCAACCAGTTAGTGACTCGACACGATAAGGCTGGACCCGAACACTGGTTTTTTTCGTGCGGTTTCGTGCGGGTTAACGAGTCGTGTGGAATTTTGCCAAGCCTAGTCCCACCAACATAAATATTAGACAATAAAAAAATGATGTTAATCCAGTCACAAGGTGAGACATAAAAAAAACCTTCATATTTACGTGGTGGGCCACCGAATGTTTTAATTAGTATGATTTTTATGGTTTTTCATTTTTGTGGTGGAGTGACCATGCTGAATGGGTTAGATGGTGCATATGTACTATAGTTGGCCCGAGCGTCTACATTTACCTACTAAGGTAGGGATGTAGCACATGCAGTAGATATGGAAAGAAAGGAAGAGATAAATAGGGAGAAAGAAAATCAGCAGTTAGTTTTGGGAGAGAAAAAGTTCGTGCACACACATTTTTGCGGGTAAAATATGATGGGAATCTCGCAGAAGCATAAAGGAGAATCAAACAAGAAAACCACACAACACAAGCAATCACATGCATGACATATAATGTGGAAAAACCCTTGTGGGAAAAAACCATGGCACAAAGCGATATTACTATGTAAAACCAAAAGTATAAGAGATGAACAATCTGAAATAAAGAACCCAAGAGAAAACGCAAGCTCTCTCTCAACAAAACCCTCTGTTTAAACCCTAATCACGTTTAGAAATATCTTAGAAACCCTATAACTCGATTACAACCGCTTATATAAGCAATATCTAAAAATAGAAACAATTCACGCAAAACCTTGTAAACTTCAAACAACAACCAACATTGTCAAACGCCTGACCCGACCTCATCGAGCACCCGAGACCACCTTCAGTCGCCTAATACCCAGGGGTTCGGTTGCCTAAACACTTCAAAAAACATCTAGATAGATTTTCCATTTATCCAAAGAATATTGGGCACCCGAGCCTTCAAGTTCGATCTCCCGAACATATCTGAAATCGTCAAAAGAACAATATGTAATATGAGGTGAATTTCAGTCACCCGAAACCCCCTGACTCTAAGATATTTCATATAATTACAACACGCCTAAACTTGAATCATTTTATGTACCCAGGAGTATAACTATTAGTGATTATGTAGGGGAAGAGTTTATTATTGATATGGGGAAAAATCTGGATAGAAAATATTTGGAGTGAAGAGTTATCAATTTTTTCTTAGAAAGAATATCAATATTGAGACTTGGATCGATATAGATACTGGGATCAACATTAATAAAAATACTAAGATTGGGACTAATGATTATCAAATAATTGAAAGATCCTTTTAATCTCATTTTTCATCAAGCAATCAACCTTTTTTTTTACTGGATGAGAATGAATGAAGAAATGCTATATCACCCCATATCAAATCTAGAACCCTGGTTCTCAGAATTTGTGCTACTTTATGATGCATATATGATTAAACTGTGGATCATACCAATCAAATTACTTATCTTCATTTTGAATGGAAATGAAAACATTAGTGAAAATAAAACATCAAAAGAAATAAAAAAAAAAAGGATCATTGTCTATCATCTAATAAAAAAGAATATCTTAAATTAGAGAATTGAAATCAAGATGAAAAAGAATAACTGGGTCAAGGGAATCTTTGAACAGATCCACGAAACCGATAAAAAGATCTTAAAAAATTTGCTCTAGGGACATCCACCGAAGGTAAACCACCACCTCTCGGGCCTCCTCGATTGATTCTACCATAAAAATCAACAATAGACAATAATCCCCCCGAACACAACTAACAACTTTCATCCACTTACACCTAATCGTTCGAATCTTTGTTTCGAAGTCTATAAATTATACGTCCCATGGTTGAATCATAACAACTTACTTTGATTTTTACTCTATCTCCTAGTAGTATCTGTATAAAACTTCATTGTATCCTCCATGAAACATAACCTAGAATCAGATCTTCAGTATCTAAACGAACCTGGACCATACCATTGAAAAGTGATTTAGTAATTAAACCTTCATGAATCAATTTTTGTTCTTTCATTCTAGGTAACCTTCTTAAAGTATCAACTAATGGTGAGCATGTCCGTTGAATTCACGCTGGTGTGAATCTTATCTAGAGTCACATCTCCTTCCTCAAGAACATGTTGGATAAAGTGGTGACGCACATCAATATGTTTAGTACGAGAGTGATAAATTTAGTTCTTAGCCAAATTGATAGCACTAGAGTTATCACAATTAACTGGCATGACGTCCTACTGAAGCCACAACTGATTTATCATGCTCCTTAACCAAACAGCCTTTTTGAACGTTTCTGTCACCGTGATATACACCGCTTCAGTAGTGGAAAGAGCCACCATCGACTAAAGCTTGGACATCCAACTAATAGTTCCACACGCTAACACAAATGAGTAACCGAAACTTGATCTCCTACAATCCACATTGCCTACGTAATCTAAATCGACGTACCCAACTAACTTGTCCTTAGACTTTTCGAACGTTAAGACGTAGTCATGTGTACTTCAAATATACTGAATTAAGAAGCCATTTTACAACTTCCCAGTGTTGCTTAGTGGGCTTAGACATGAATCTGCTAACAACACCTATAGTTTGTGAAATATCTCACTACAAGATATTGCAGTATTGCCAGCACTTTTTTCCCAGCAGACAAAATATTCCGCCAGTACATATGGGAGCCACCAGCAGATTGTGTATTTGCCGGTGACTTGAAGAATAGAGTGCCCCCGACGACTGAAGACTCCATTTAGAGGTAATCGTTGTCGGTAGACACTAACCCTGTCCGCCGACAACAAATCCCAAAACTCAAAATAAAATAAAAAACCCCCAAAATTCCCTCTCTCCTTCTCGACTCCCGTGCCCATGCAAGCTAAAACGCCGAAACTCCCTCTCGATTCCCGCGCCCCCCCTCAAACCCCAAAACCCTCCAGCTCTCGACCTCTCTCCCTCTCTCCCATCTGTGTGTGCCCTCGATTATCTTTCCCCTCTCTCTCATCTGTTCCCCCGATTCTTCTTTCTCTCTCTCTCTCTACCTTTGTACGTAGGTGCTGGATGTTGGATCCAGCATGGCATTGGAACTGAGAAGTGAAGCGACTCTCTCTCTTTCTCTCTCTCTCTCTCTCTTACTCTCTGATGTAGATCCTGAAAAGTAATTCTTGCTTTCAGATTTATTATTGTATCTTTTATTTTATCTTTCCTAGCCTTAATTTCTTTTATCTCTGTTTTCGATGGTTTGAGGAGAGGATTTCATTCTGTTTTGGGAAATCTCACATGGATTTTGAGTATTTTATGATGATTTTGCTTCTTGCGTTCGATTTCTTAGGGTTTTTAGAGAAATTGTATTTGTTCATCCTCGATGATATTCAATTAGGATTTTTTAAATTAGTTGTTGGTTTTGCATTGTTTGTAGTTTTTCTTAAATTAGTTATTGGTTTTGCACACAAGGTATTTGTGATTTTTCTTTAATTTGATTTTTTGTTTTGCACATAAGGAGTTTGTGTTTTTGCTTAAATTAAGTTGTGCAAGCAAAGTGTTTGTGGTCTTTCTTAAATAAATGAATATTTTTAAATGATTGTACACCCACAAGAAGACATGCATCTGGCAAAGGCAAGAGTATCATCCAGTGGGTTGCACAACATAAATGCCTCTTTTTTCTTTCTTTTAATACTTTTAATAATGAAATATCATGATATTTGTTGTGTTTTCCTTCTACAGGAAGATGCATCTTCCTTTCTTCTTCTTCTTCTTCTTCTTCTTCTTATTATTATTATTATTATTATTATTATTATTATTTATGTATTTATTTTTAAGTAGATTTTTAGGGTGGGGAGATTTTTTTTTTTTTTTTTTTGGATTTTTGAGATTTTAGATCTTTCTAATCCATATTCGATGTTTTTTGGGGCATTGAGTTTAGTCTAATACCTTTGATTCTTGTTGTTTCTTAGATTTTCTTAACATATACTTGCGATTTGGATTCTAGTATTCACATGTTGAATGGTGTGATTTCAGGACATGAGCATTTATGTTTTGCAACCCACTGGATGGGTGGCTTAGATTATGCACAAGTGCTCCAGGTATGCACTTGTGAAGTGTAGATGTTCTCACTTATAGTACTTGTGTTTGGTGGATTGATTAGTGCACTCCCAATGGAGTGTAGATGCACATGTGAAGTGTAGATGTTCTCACCATTTCTTCTCAAAATCCAGTGAACGAGTAGCTCTCCCGCTTACAGGTGTAATCTGTTGTGGTGAACTAGAAGGCTTTGTCAGGTGTAAGTCTTGTCTCTTTTGGATGGATCAGTATATTGGTGCATTTCTCAATTTTAATTTCCCCCACTTATTTTCGGTAATGATTGTTAATTGTGCACGAAATGTGTTTATAGTTTTGCTTAAATTAGTCGTTGGTATTTCTAAGTTTACTCTAATTTGATTATTTGTTTTGCACATAAAGAGTATGTTTTTTTGCTTGAATTTATTGTTAGTTGGCAAGTATATGGAGCATATACAAAAATTGGGTGAGTCAATTAACATTGCCAGGTTCCATATGAATGTTCATTTAGCACCACAGGCAATTTTTTTATTATTTAAATTGCCGATGCTTTGTGTACCAGGCATAAGCCACCTTATGCTTCATTTAGATGTTTTACAAACTCACAATATGAGTGTAGGCTAGGATGTGTGGGTCCAAATGCTTCATTTAGATGATAATTCCACATGTGCATGTGTCATAATGTGATGCATTTGATGTATGAGGTATCCATTAGATGAGTAATGCTGTTTGAATCTTCTAGCATAAAAATCAAAGGTGTCTACTTGGATGTGTGAGTCCAAATGCCTCTACGAGTTTAAACCAGTTGAAAAGGTGTTGAGCTAGCAAAAAATCTTTAATTAATGAATACCTACCATTTAACAAAAACTCTTTAATCCCCACACAATTGGGTTTCTAGGTGCTAGCTCAATGGGATGGCCACTTGTGGAGTGATGGTGCTGCATCTTCCTCTGAAGTAATCTTAATGAGATTTGTTGTTTTGAGTAGGACTTGGATAGCTAAAAAAGTTGGTTGGCCAAGTTTTATCTTGTTGTCCAGAGGCTGTGATTGTTACAGGCATAACTCATAGTCTATCATCAACCGGCTCTTTTGTGCTACAGCTTGTTGTTTCCCCTTCTCTCTATTAGGAACACCTAGCAGATATCCTGCTTTCTATGTTGTTAGCTTTTGTTTTTGCTTCTTTTTTTTGTACTAGCTAGTTTTTCCTTTTGCTTTCTATGTTGCTATTTTGATGGTATCTTATCTTTGCTCCTATCATTCTCATGTTCTCAGTTGTGTAGTACACCTAAACTTCATATCTGCCTCATGTTTGGGATCATGTCTTTAAATAAGCTGGAAAAAGATGGACAGTGATATAACACAAGGATTAACTGCAACTATAGATCAGCCAAGTGTGTGGGACCTTGACCTTGGGGCCACTTTAATGCATGCATTGTCTATGTTTATCTACGCCATTCATCTGTTTTGTCAGTTTATCGTAGGCTATTCTTCCAAAACTAAAGGAGATAGAAATCTCAGGTAGACCACGCCACAAGAAACAGAAACAGTGATCATTGAATGCCCACCACTAAAAATGCCTTGGCTCCACCATATGTTTATTTGCCATCCAACTCGTTTATAAGGTCCCACAGACCTGCAAAAAATAATAAATAAATAAAGCTTATCAAAAACTTTTGTGGCCCCAAGAAGCTTTTAATGGTGAGAATTAAATCCCTTCTGTCTGGTCCACCTAAGATTTGGAAGAGGATTGAGTCCTAGTATAGGTTTTATCTAAGCCGGCTATCCATTTTGGAAGATCATTTTAGGATGCGAATTCAAAACTAAGGTAGATTTAAGGCACAAGTGGACCACACTGATAGAACTCCACAATCCAAATTGGGTTCGCTTGTGCAAATTTTCAGTATTGGTTTCTACAATTGCTCATGTTCAGCAACTGCACAATCTAATTTTTGTGCAATCTGAATTTTGTACAATCTGATTTTTTAAAATTAGTTGAATGGTAAATCTCGTAGGTAGCTTCACCTAATTATATTTACGGATTAAATTTAGTCATCACATGAGTGTTTTTTCTCTCTTCCATTACCATAAAAGCCCCATATTATAATTCTGCGTACAAATTTTCCAAATCTGAAGTTCATATTATATTGATGATAGAACTCCACAATCCAAACTAGGTTCGCTTGTGCAGATTTTCAGTTTTGGTTTCTACAATTGCTCATGTTTAGCAACTGCACAATCTGATTTTTGTGCAAACCAATTTTTGCACAATCTGAATTCTGTACAATTTGATTTTTGAAAATCAGTTGAATGCTAAATCTCTTAGGTAGCTGCACATCGTACGAGAAAACCAAAAACGTATCCTTTCCTGATCTTTTGTTTTCCTTTAAGATATTATAGATTGTGAGATAGAGATTTTTCAAAAAAAAAAAAAAAAAGTAAAGAAGAGATAGAGGTCCCTTTGGTCCAATGCCCAATATTCCATTCTTTTAAGAAACTATCCATCTTTCTGAAAGAAGGTGTGATATTTCTTTTAAGAACTATCCATCATGATTCTTAGTTTGCTTCATGTTTCAATTGTATACGATTCTTTGGGAATTATGTATATATCATGTATGATTGAATTATTAACCAATTACATCCACATGATCTTGATTGGTTTTTAGCAATTCTTGCATTTCTTAAAGCTTGTGCTTTTTTAACTTGTATCTACTTGTGGATAATGGTAGTAATTTTAGTAATTTTTTTGCCTCTATCTCTCTTTTTACAACTAATGGTTTTATAAGATCCTAAATTGTCGTCACTTGGGGGTCATGACCATTATTTAATGTATTGTGTCAAATGAGCCATTGGATATAATCTAAAGAGGGGTGAGGAAATGGAGATGAACTACAATGACCTGATCTTATCATGATGATAACTCTGTAGGTAGCTCTCTCATTATATTTCCACTAACCTTTCGGGGTGGCTGGGGAGCATAGTGATGGATAAAAGTTGGATTCATTTGTCAAGGTACCTTAGTAACTTCTTGTCATGGCCCAATGTTTCCGATGCATTATTTTCACATGTTTTTCAATTTCATTTGATGATCTAGGGTGAGCAATGCATACTTAAGTGGAGCTGCAAAGTTTCTAGATTTTGCATTTGCAAATGCAAGTAATGGAGGGAGGATACTATGTCCATGTAAGAACTGTAACGACAACTTCTGGGTGTCTTGACAAGTTGCATACGATCATATTGTATGTGATGGATTTAATACGAGTTATACCCATTAGCATTTTCATGGGGAATAAACATCTTCTTCTATGCCTACTACTGTAAATATTGTCGGTGATAATCCAAATCCACACGAGGATATGCACCAATTGTTACATGTTGCATTCGATTTTTTAAACTCAGATGGTCAAGAGAGTGATGCAGCATATGGTCCTACAAAGGGGCTTAATATTGAAGCATGTCATTTTTTCAAATTGGTAGAAGATGCTGATCAAGAATTGCACCCAGGCTGTAAGAAGTTTAGTAAGCTATCTTTCATTGTTCGACTATACCACATAAAGTGCCTTGGTGGATGGAGCGACAAATCATTCACCATGTTGCTTAAATTGTTAAAGGAGATACTTCCCGAAGGTGAAACTTTGCCAAAGTCTTTCTATGAAACCAAGAAGATCATTGGGGAATTAGGCCTCAAATATGACAAAATTGAAGATTGTCCCAATGATTGTATGTTATATTGGAAGGAGGCTGCCGACAAGCAATCATGTGCTAATTGTGGTGCTTCTAGATGGAAAATGACTGAACATCAGTCAGATGATGAGGTATCTTCTTCATTTGCAAAAGATCGAAAAATTCTAGCTAAAATTTTACGACATTTTCCCTTAAAACCAAGGCTTTAGAGGTTGTTCGTGTCATCAAAAATAGCTTCCTCTATGAAATGGCATGAAGAGGAGCACACCAATGATGGAATATTAAGGCATCTTATTGATTCCCCGATGTGGAAAACTTTTGACTACGACCACCCGACCTTTTCTTCGGATAGTCGTAATGTTAGACTTGGGTTAGCAGCTGATGGTTTCAATCCTTTCAGGATAATGAATATTGCTCACAGCATATGGCCTGTTGTTCTGATGCCATATAACTTGCCACCATGGATGTGGATGAAGCAACCTTATCTCATGTTGTCCTTGCTTATTCCTGGCCCTTTTGGACCTGACAATGACATTGATGTGTATTTGCAACCTTTGATAGATGAGTTAAAGGAATTGTGGGAGGTTGGTGCAGATACTTATGACGCTTTGAGAAATGAGACATTTCGAATGCGTGCAGCATTGTTGTGGACTATCAGTAACTTTCCAGCATATGCAAACTTGTCTGGATGGAGCATTAAAGGACGCCTCGCTGGTTAAAACATGGTAAAAAGTTTTGTTACATGGGCCATCGTCGATTTTTGAACTTAATCATAGGTTTAGAACTGATAGCAGATCTTTCGATGGCACAAAATAATTTAACGAGGTGCCAACTCTGCTATCTGGGTCTGATTTGTTGGTTCAGTTGTAAGAAATGAATGTCGCATTTGGGAAGATGGCTCCTGACAATCATGGGCACAGGAGAAGTCAGGTGGATAATGTGGAAGAACGATATAATTGGAAGAAGTGAAGCATCTTCTTCGAGTTGCCGTATTGGGAGCATAATTTGTTACGTCACAATCTGGATGTGATGCATATTAAAAAAAAATGTGTGTGATAATGTGCTTGGGACACTGTTGAATATCGAGAGAAAAATAAAGGATAGTGTAAACGCACGTCTTGACCTACAAGATATGGCTATAAGACAGACACTGTACCCTAGGCATCTTTCATCAAATAAAACATATTTACCACCTACATGTTTTACTATGTCATCAAGGGAGAATGATGATTTCTGCAAAGTCTTGAAGTGGGTGAAAGTTCCTGATGGTTATACATGCATCCAATATTTCATGACGTGTGCATGTCAAAGAGCGTAAAATTTTAGGACTTAAGAGCTATGATTGTCATATTTTAATGCAGCAACTACTTCCGTTAGCGATACGAATAACATTGCCCAAGTGCATAAGCTCAGCCTTGCTTGAATTGAGCAGTTTCTTCAGGGAATTATGTTCCAAAGTCATCGAAGTAAAAGAAATTGACCAAGTAGAGTATCGAATTGTGTTAACACTCTGCCATCTAAAAAAGAGTTTTTCGTCGGCTTTTTTTTTATATTATGGTGCATTTGCCTATTCATTTAGCGGGCGAAGCCAAAATTGCTGGACCGGTACAATATCGATGGATGTACCCGATTGAGAGGTGCGTACTCATGTTTAGAAGTTAATTTTATTTGTCATGCTATATTAGTCATGTTAATCAATCATTTGTTTCTAAACTTCTTAATATTGGTGACCATCGGTACCTGCTCACATTAAAGTCATATGTGCGTAATATAAGTCGGCTTGAGGGTTCAATTGTAGAAGGGTACCTAGCGGAAGAATGTTTAACATTCTGCTCAAGGTACTTGCACGGTTTAGAGACAAGGTTCAATCGGCCAATACGGAATGACGATTATGATAACACTGTTATTGAAGAACAATCATTTATTTTCTTACAATTAGGTCGTGCATTAGGGAAGTCTGAGGATTGTGTACTAGATAAAGTTACATTTGCACAGGCACATCGATACATCCTATTTAATTGCCCCGCAGTCAGCCCATTTCTTAAGTAAGCCAACTATGAAACTTAAATTGTACAGAGAATAACTTATTATCGTGATTCTTATTGAAACTAATTCATATGCGGAGAACATCTGAATATTGTTAACCAAATGAATCGTCGTGCACGACAAAGGGAAATAAAACATACTCACAATGATACATTTCCTAAATTGTTCAGCAATCGTATAAGTAATCAATTTGATAAGTTAATCAACATTTGCATGTTCATTTATTTTCATTATCTAAAAATGTGCTTCTGAATGAACTTATCAAATCGTATTCGAATAGGTTGAACAGCTACGCCAGGTAAGGGATGAACAAGTCTCAAAAGACCTTAGATGGCTAGCTCGGGGTCCTAATATGGCAAGAAGATATAAAGGTTTTATCACAAACGGTTTCAGGTTTCACACCAAAGACCGAGAGAAGAAAAGAAAAACTCAACATAGTAGAGTTGTCGTGACCACAAAGACATCAAGCCTTGCGAGTGTCAATGATCTAAATCCTATTGCAGGAGATGTAACTTACTATGGTGTCTTGACAAACATTGTTGAACTGAACTATTGTGGGCATCGAAAGGTTGTATTATTTAGGTGTGATTGGGTTGATGTTTTATCTCAAGGGAGGGGTGTTAAGAAGGATGGGTTGGGTTCACGTTAGTGAATTTGAAACGATTATGCCATACTATTCAACAGATGTCTGATGAACCGTTTGTGTTCGCATCTCAGGTTGAGCAGGTGTTCTATATGTAAGACCCCATCGAGAAGGATTAGCATGTTGTGGTGAGGATGAAACCTAGGGCTTGTTTGAGATGCGTGGGGAAGAGTTTGCGAATGATGTTGATACATACCTAGGGAGCTCACTTGCGATAATCAAAGTTTGGAAGACCCAAGTGATGACACTATTAGTTAGGAAAGGACAGATGTCGATGGTATAACAATTGCCATACCTTTACCAACAAATGATACTGAATTTTCTAATCCCGATAGAGATGACATTATGTACGGTAGTTGATTTTTTATTTACCTATTGTCTTGATATATGAAAAAGAAATTCAAATGTCTTTTTTCTTATGTAACATGTTGTCTTTATTCATATGGTTTCAATATTATTATTATTAATTTTTAAATGTAACATGTTGTCTTTTTTCTTATATAAGATTATCTTTATTTGTGCTGTATTTTCAAATTATTAATTTATCATCGTTTTATATCATGAACTAAAGATGACCGATAGACATGTTGTCTTCACATGCAGGTGTTAGACATGGTGCACACTAGACGTTCAGTTAGGTGACCGATAGGCCCTATAAATGGTAGCACCAATCACCCTCAGATGCCCCAAACTGATGATAGTCCTATTCAACCTTCCCATGCTACAACAAGTCCTATCCAGCCTCAACTCCCCTCACGTACAACGTGTCCTATCCAACCTCAACTCCCCTCGGCTGTAATGGGTCCCTCCCACTCACAGCCTCAGGATCCGCATCAGTTAGTTGGTTCTGTAGAGGAGGCTTCTAGTGGTATGCTTTGCATAAGTTATAATATCTGTGGAACTTAGATGTGTTTTTTTTAATGCTGAGTAATTATATGAGTATGCATATTATTATTGTGGCTTCTTTTAAATAGATTCGACATCTGTAAAAAAAGGACTCGAGGCCCCACACAATGCCTCAGAGTTTGAAAGATGCGTGAAGGGCAACGCATTCGTATTCCCATCAACATTGTTGGACAACCCGTTGGTGATTATGTCCCGAAATTGACAAACTTCCTGGAGACCATAGCACGTAATGCAGGAATACACACTCCTTACATTTTCTGATTGGAGGGATTGCCGAAGGAGAAGAAGGATGATATGTGGGGTCCTATCATAGTAATAGTAATAATGTTTTCATCTTTCTTTTTAGTTTTTACTTTTTGTTCATTATGTGATTGTTTGCTTTAAACATGTGATGCAGTCCAAGTTTGAGTTTGAGACAAATGCTAGGTCTTAGGTGATGAAGTCACTTGCTAAAAAATGGAGGGACTGGAAGAGTGATTTGAAGAAACTTCACTACACTGCTCATCAGACTGATGAGGCGCGGCTCGCTGACCTTGATGAACGGGTCCATTTGGATCAATGGAAGGCCCTAATTGAGTTTTGGAACTCTGAAGAGGGGAATGTATGTGATGAATATTGAATGCTTTACGTTATTGAATTACACAACCATCTTTTGTTGATATTTTATAATTTACTCTATCGGTGTGTCACATTATAGGCCTATAATAAGACAAATATGGTGAATCAAAGAAAACAACAGATCAGACACATTGCAGGATCGAAAAGCTTTGCACGGATACGTGAGGAAGAGGTAAATTTTATTAATCACCCGATTAACTATGTTAGTCTTTTTTTATATATAACTTGTTTATATAATGATAGAAGAAGAAGAGGGCTAGCGGAGAGGATCTGTCCCGAGTAGATATGTTCATATTAACTCATACATGCAAGGATGGGAGGCCTATGGATGAGGCTTCATCAATAGTAATGGTATGTACATGTATTTACCTATTATGTTTCATCGTTTTATGAATTTTTTATCATCGTACAATCTAAACTAGTGTTTTTTTTTAATTGTAGGCACAACTCAATGAACGATCATCTCAGCAGCCCAATGCCTCACAAAACAGCACTGCGAGGAATGATATATTTTCAGAAGTCATGGGAGAAGATTGACGTGGCCGCATCCTCACTTACGGGTTAGGTCCCTCTCCTTCTGATCTATGGGGCACAACACCCAATCATTTCGAGTCCCAAAGGATGGCCTCCACTACTCAAAGGAGAGACCAACAATATGAGGGATTGCAGGTTGAAATGTCCTTACTAAAAGAAAGAGATGTTGAAAGACAGGCTGAAATTTCATCCTTGAAAGAAACGGTGGCCTCTCTATTGTCCACCATTACGAATACAAACATTAACCTAGCCACGGTATTAGGTGCTTAGGCTAATCCCAACCTGAACCAACCGTCCTTATCATCAAGCTGCTTGCATTCAACCCCTCAGGTAACCATATTATATACTTGTATATATTTATATGTATACTATGTCCCAGAGTATATATAGTTCAGTTGGTATATGATGATTGATGTTGATTTAACATTTGCAGAGAAATTCGATGAACAAGGGAAAGAGTATGACTTACACTAGTAACACGGTAAATCCTTACACCAATTGAATAGTTCTTTTATTATGTTTTGAAAATTTTGTGCTCTTAATTGAATGTGGTATATAGACAAGCATTTAATCGATACAATGCATTTTGTTAAATAATGAATTTTATTTTTAGGATGTGACTGAAGTTCTTCTTACGAGTTTTATTAGTGCTGGGGTCACCGTGGCTAAAGGAGTTGTTTTGAGTAAGGATCCACTCACAAAAGTCGGAGGGTTTGAACTTGGAACTGGTTTCTGAGAGGTATCTATTCAGGTAGCAATGATGCATCAGGAGGCTTTAGTAAGACCCCATGGACAATACAAAACAATTGGGGATGTAGTTGGAACAACTATTGCTTGGCTTGCTTGTACGGTAAGATTTTTTTTCATCTAAACTTTTTTTTTTTTCATGTACAGTAGAACTTCTTATACAAGATTGATTTATGTTTGTCATTTTGTTTTGCAGGTTGTAAGCAAAGATGGATGATGGCTAAATAGAGGGATCTTTTTGTTTTTTTTTGTTGGGGGATGTGTGGACCAGCTCATGGTGGATGTTGGGGGATGTTTAGTTGACTATTTTTGTTGGGGGATCTTTAGTTGACTGTTTGTTGACTATTCATGTGACTGTTTTAGTGGACCAGCTCATGTGACTAATTTTGTTGGGGGTGTTTAGTTGACTATTTTTGTTGTGGGGGTGTTTAGTTGATTGTTTTGTTGGGGGATGTTTAATTAACTGTTTTTGTTAGAGGATCTTTAGTTGACTGTTTGGTTGACTATTCATGTAACTGTTTTTATTAGGGGATGCTTACTTGACTGTTTTTGTTGGGGGATGTTTAGTTGACTTGTTTTTGTTGGGGGATCTTTAGTTGACTGTTCGGTTGACTATTCATCTGACTGTTTTTGTTGGGGGATGTTTGTTGATTGTTTTGTTGGGGTATGTGTGAACCAGATCATGACCTGATATTTAGTTGACTGTTTTTGTAGTTTGAAATATTACTAAGTTGTTTTGATAAGGTCACATGAGATGGATGAGTCACCACAATGGTGCTAAATCTAACTTGTTATATGGTTATTGCATATTTTATTATAGTTCTATATAAACTTGCAATTGTATATGATATAATTTTCTCAAGAGGTTGATTGTGTGAATGATAGAGTTCATTTCTCATTGTAGAGTTATTTGTCATATCGCTTAAATCATCATCATGATTATCTTATGTAGAGAAATAATCAAGTATGATGCACAATCATCTGCCTCTCACAATAGGTCCTGTTTTTTGAAGATAGCAAGCCTATAATAGATGGTGAGCCTGGAGATTTGAAGGTTGGTTCCTTTCATTTGGTTTAGAATGCAATCCACTATTTAAATTGGATATTTGAAGGTTGGTTCCTTTCATTTGTTGTTTTGTTGTTGTTAGTATAGTAGGTTCATGATCATTATTGAAGAGAAAAAGCACTTCTAAGCTTAAATAGAAGTTTTAGTGACATCGAAGTATGATTTTAGACAATGCAGGACCCAAATCACACCTTTGCGCAGACAGCAGATTCAAATTCTGCCTTCTCATCTTCGAGAAAGGGAATGAAAAGGAAAAGAAAATAAAGGAAAAGAAAAGAAAAGAAAAGAAAAATGAAGAGGAATGTATCACTAGACTTGAACACTCTAATTTCTCGCATCTATTCATGCATGACTACTTGTGGTTCACTTTACATAATTTTGACATTCTTTGCGAAACATAGGTATTCTATTGTTTCAACTGGCGGAACAACACCAACTTTAGAAGTAGCATCGGGTATCTCTGTTACAAATTGGAAGAACTTTCTTTCCAAAAATGGTAAGTTGTTCCTCCTACATTCTTCCTTTATAGCTCTCGTTAGTTTAGGGCATGTTTGGTTGCAGAATCCAGCTAATTCTATAGAAAATCCAGATTCCACTATTGGAATCCAAAATTGCAGAAACTAGACCGGAAACCAGGTTCCATCTGGAACTTGTTGTTTGGTTGAAAATCATGTAACCCAGATTCTTAGTGTGGTTGGTGGTGATCTAGTCACTCATTGATATTTTGATATCTTGATGTGGTGGGATTTGATTGAGCCATCTGCTACCCTCAAAGATGGAGCCCACATAAATCATGTTTTTTTATTTGGTTTGGCTAGCGACCCTGACCCAACACCAGCATCTGGCTAGTGTCAAAACTCTGTGGGCTCCACCTTGATGCATGTATTTTATCCACACCATATCCATCCATTTTGTCAATAGGTGGACCACATGACAGGAAATAGTGGGGATTAATTGCTTACTGTTGAAAACCTTTTGGGAGCAACAAAAGTTTTGGATCAACCTTATATTTGTGTTTTCTTTTTATCTAGGTCTGAGTAACCTTATCAACAAGTTGAGTGGCAAATTAACATCACAGTGGGCCGTAGGAAGTTTTTAAAGGTGGACATTCAATAAACACAGTTTTCTTGTGGTGTTGGGATCATTAGCTAAACTGTCGCCGTTTGAATTTAAAAGTTCTTGGGCGAGTCCATATTAAGAAAGAGTGATGATCACTAGACTCATTCTGAGTCACCTGGCCTTAAAAACATACTACTGATGCATGCCAGACAGCTAAGTGTATGGGACACCCCACCCATGCCATGGGTTCAGCTCTATGTACATGAACTCTAGACCAAGAATCAGACAGATACCAAAAATTGTGTAGAAACGGTCCCATACACTATTTCCACTAATCCCGATTCCAGCCAAATTAGGTTTGCCAATGGAATCCTGTTTGGCTGGAACTTGCCACCAAACACACCAGTTAAAAATCTAGATTTTAAGCTGGAAATGAGTTTCCAGATGCCAACCAAATGGGCCCTTAGTCATGTGAATTTGCATATAAAATGTTGTCCTTGCATCATGTTGGACTGAATTTTTCATGTTTTCCCAAAAATAAAATATGCCCCAATCAGCATGTGGGCCCCAATATTGGAAATCCATGTATGGGTTACAAAAGTTCAGCCATGTTTTTCAGAGCTGTACATTTGTTTTGCATATTGTGACCCACCTGACCAGTGGATTAACCTGTTTCTTGGCTTAGGACATCCTATTATGTCATGCCGGCACATGTTTGGTGTGTGCATGATGAGCTTTATTGTTGTAAAGCTCTTTTTGGAGGATTGCCTCGCTTAGAAGCATTATAACTCTTATGGAATCAGTTGAATGGGACAATCTATCAACTTTAGGACAACTTTCTAACTTGTACACACATATAATTAGAGAATATACAAGGAATGGAAATAATTTTCACTAAATGACATACGAGAATTTTATGGGCTTTACATGGATATCAAACTCTAGAATATTAAGGAAACAACCTATGCATAATTCATATTGTTGTGCCTAGAAAATAAATGTTTACCGAGAGTATTAAAATCTAGTAATAAATTAGATAATTTAGAAAATTGGGTAAGGCAAATATAAAGAGAAGCATTGATACTACAGAATTCCATTTCACTGTTTAAATGTAGAGGATGTGTACATATAACACAACAATCCATTTTGCTTCACAAGAATGGGACTCGGGTGGCTTTTTTGTTTTCCTTTCAGTACAAGAGCAGGTTCAAGTTATTTTGTAACTACTATCTTCTTTTTGTTATCTTTTTTTTCTTTTTTGGACCTGAGACAGTTATCCATAAGCAGTATGGTATTAATGTGCTGGCTGGAGAGTTGATCATCTGCAGCAAGTATCTGATCCAATTCAATCCATATAATTATTCCAAAATTGTGCGATTTGTTTGTAGTTGATTGATCTCTAAGTAATGCATGTCTTGTTTTATCTCTCTTTGATTGTGTCTTTTTTTTTCTTCCAGAGACAGTCATCCATAAGGCGTGTGGTAGTAATATGCTAGCTGTAGAGTTGATTGTCTGCAGCAATTATCTGATCCACTCAAATCTATAGAGTTGTTCCAAATTAATTTGTGCAGCCTGTTTGCAGTTGATTGGTCTCTAACTAATGCATGTCTTGCTTTATTAGGAGAGAACAATCTAATAAAATCATGTTGGCTCAGCCAGTGGTTTCTCTTTTCTTTTCCTTTTTTTTTTTTTTTATGAATAAATAGTGTTTGTTTATAGTTTCACAAAGTGTGAAGCAGCAATGGATTCAGGCGCGGGAGCAAGGAAGCATCTATTTCAAAATGTTTTCAAGTAAAAATGAGTAGGAAGTGGGAGTAGGAGCTACACCTAACTAGACGAATCATGCAACTAAAGATCTGTTTATGCAGTCTCAAGCCAACATTGATTTGAGTTTAAATAATTTTAGTGGTCCCATATCTTGCATATTGAATGGAGCCACAATGGTCACTTTCTTTGAAGTCTTGATTATGTTCTTGGAAAAACTGTGATTGAGCTTTGTTATCAAATGTCTTGATTTAAGTTTCTGTTTAATTGGTTGATATTAAAGTTCTCAAAAGCATTGTGTAATAGATCCTCAAGTTTCTTTTTTTTTTTTTTTTCTTTCTCACGGTTATTTTGTTTTGCGTGTTTGTAGGTAAAGATGGATGGTGACTAGCAGGTTAAAGGCAGAGATGGATGGTGGCTGGCAAATTAAAGGCAGAGATGGATGAACGATAGATGGGGGTCGATCTTTTTTTTTTTTTTTTTTTTTTTCTTATGGATTTGGAACCATTTAACTTATTGTTGTGAATCTTATATAATTTTTATTGTAAAATAATGCATTTTTGTTAATTAAGTTTATTTTTGTAAATATTTTATATTTTTGCTTGATATTCTTTCAATTATGTTGTGCTTGTTAGAAAATAATACAGGTTATACAGGTTCTTTCCAATCAAATATAAATTACTAAAAAAAAAAAAAAAAATCCGGCGGTCCTAAAACAACTCTGCCGGCGGATAAGCCTTTCTCATTGTGTCATGTTTGTTGTGCTTGTTAGATATTCCCGGGCGCTTCGATATACCTTTCCTGGTGAATCTCTACACATTTCAAGTCTAAACACGTTTTTTCCGAGGGCTTTGGCATACTTTTAACGGCGGTTATCGAGCTATTACCGTCGTACTTACAGACTTTGCCAGGGGGAAGTTTTGAACGCTAGTAGATACTTCATGTCTGCCGGTAAATTCATATCTATACGGGCGGTCACAAAAATTGCCTGGAAAAGGGTTTGAATGCCGGAAAAACATTTCGCGACGCACCTTGTTTCCGGCGGGTCTGTATCCGTCGGCATATTCATTACCGGCTGTTTTTTGGACTTTTGGCGGCTGATATGACTGCCGACAAAAGACCGTTTTCTTGTAGTGTCTGGTCTCATACAGACCATAACAAACATCTAGCTTCCTATAACACTTGAATAAGGCACACAAGACATATCCTTCTTTTCTTTATCTGATTTAGGACATTGTTCTGAAGAAAGCTTGAAGTGGGCTGCGTGGTAAACGCTCACCAGCTTAGGCTTATCCATCCTAAACTTCACCAATACCTTCTTAAGGTATTCCTTCTTAGATAACCATAATTTGCTCTTCTCCATGTCTCTGTATATATCAATGTCGAGAACTCTCTTTGTAACCCCCAGATCCTTCATCTCGAATGTCCCTGAAAGCTAAGTCTTCAATACATCAATCTCAGACATGATATGACTAGCAATAAGCATGTCATCAACGTAAAACACTAGTATAATAAACTTCACATCACTAGCTTAGTGTTTTAAAATAGACACAGTGAACGTACTCATTCTTAGAAAAGCCTTAACTCATCATGAAGAAATTAAATTTCTTGTACCACTGCGTAGGCGACTGTTTAAGGTTGTATAATGATCTCCTCAACCTGCAAACCTTGTTCTTTGTCCCTTATACTGTTTATCTTTCTGATCGCATTAAGTAAATCTGCTCATCTAATTCCTCATGTACGAAAGTAGTTTTTACATCCATTTGTTCCAGCTCGAGGTCGTGTTGGGCAACTAGAGCTAACATGAACTTAATCGATACTTGCTTTACAAACAATACGAATATCTCACTGAAGTCCACACCTTCTCACAAAGCATATCCTTCGCTACTAATATAGCCTTGTACCTATCACGTTTCTTCCAAGAAATTTATTTACACCCTATCACTTTTCAGCCCAAGGGAAGCTCAACCAACTCCCATGTCTCATTCTTGTACAGAGAGTCAATCTTATCTTGTATTGCCGTCTTCCACTTTTCAGCATCTACATCATCAAGTGCTTCTTGAAAAGTAGATGAATCCCCCTTATCTGTAATAAGGGCAAATACAACATTTGAGTCATTCCAATACCTCGCAAGTAATCTGCGATCTCTAGGCAAATTTCTTCGAAAAGGTGGATGCTCCAACTGATCTTGTACCTCTGCCTTCATCTCAGTATTGGCCTAAGTCTCATCTCTGTCAATATGGATATAAAAACCTCTATTTTTTTCGGTTCCTTTGGCACATCCTTTTAGAATAAGGAGACCTCATCCAAATCTGATATTACGACTCATAATAATTTTCCATGTTACAGGGTCGAACAATCTGTAACCATTCACACCATCACTATAGCCCACAAAGATGTATTTTCTAACCCCTTGATCTAGCTTATCTCTCTCAACTGATGGTATATGAGAGTAAGCCTTACAACCAAACACTTACAGACATAAGTAGTCCATCAAATGACCACTCTACTACTTCTTTTGGGATATTACAATCAATTGCCGTAGAAGGTGAATGATTTATCACATAACAAGCCGTGTTAAGGGCCTCAGTCCATGACTCTTTGCCTAACTCAGCATTATTACTTAGCAGTCACTGGGCTCTCTCAAAAGGGTTTGATTTATCCGCTCTGCCACACCATTCTGCTCTGGTGTGTGGCGCACTGTGTTGTGCCTCACGATCTCTTCATCTTCACAGTACCGATTGAATTTTCCTGAAGTGAATTCTCCACCGTTATCGGTTTTCAACACTTTTAACTTCTGCCCTCACTGATTTTCCACAATTGCTTTCCAATGCTTAAAAGTAGTGAAAATATCGAATTTATTTTTTAAAAAATAAACCCACACATTTCTAATATAGTCATCAATAAGCGACATAAACCATAATGATCCCTCGACAGAAAACGAGTGATGGCCACCACACATTTGAATAGACATACTTTAGTATCCTTTGACAAATATGTTTTCTCATTTTAAATGATAGCCTATGATGTTTATTATACATACAATACTCGCATATACTAAAGTTTATTGTAACAGCCCAAAATTTTGACTCTCGTGGACAACACGATGGGTCAAGTGTCCGGGTGTTAACTTGAATGTGTTTAGAAAAATATTCCCACAATCCCTTTTGTTCACATGTATTTTTATACTTTCTTGCCACTCATAGCATAATGATGGAAAATAAAATTCTTATTCCATAGATTTCTACTTTACGTTATCAAACATATTGTCTTAAATCCACACTAAGCATAATGTCCCATTCTCTATATCCCATGAAAGACTTATTATAATTTCATACGGAAATCAACGTATTCTACAAAATGAAAATAAAGCAAATAAAAGTCATCTTTAAGCCTCTTCGGCTTCGTCGTCCGTCATCTCCTATCACGAACCTTCATAATTCTCAGCCTGAAAGTTAGGTTCGTCTAATGGATTGTCACCTGCAACATCTAGGTTGGTGTTTTAAAACACCGTCTCAGGAGGGAGTGAGTTGCTCATGATCAACTCACTGAGGGGATACCCTATAAGATTAGGCACAATAATATTCGAGCATAACAATCATACTTAAATAAAACATACATGAGAAAATCTTATTTAATGCGATGCATGATATGCATGATCTGGCTAAGGTACCCTAACTAGACGAATGCGGGAAGCCCAAGCTTGAGACACCCCAGTTATATACTCGTAAGCCACTAGTCACCAAGTCCTCGATGAAGCGAGAATCTCCATGCATTCATGTCAACCAACCCAACCAATGGAGGTGATAATTATCTACCGCACTTCCACTAGTTAGTGTATGGTTAGTACCGCAACACTCTTGGGGCTGACCCACCAAGTCGGGTCTTCTGAATGCATGGTTAGTTTTCACCTTTAATTAAGTAAGTTTAGTATCCAGTCAATTTAACGTTGTTCAAAATAAATGGTTGCTCCTTACCCCATTCCGTGGTCTACCATGACGTAGAATAGCCTGTTTCTCTTCAACGGGGGCCAACCTTGAGGAGACATGCACATCTTAGTCATGAAACTACACATGACACTCAATTAACATTAATTTCTCAAGGATCCTTCATACATACGCATCCTCACTTTGGACCCTTTTGGCAAATTCTCAAATATCACACCCTTCTTGCCAAAATCATACAATACGACCCTTTATGGGTCAATCCTTCCCAACATACAATTACATCACTCATGGGGCAAAGAGGCCGGCTTCCATTAATGGAACATTCGCATACATAATTACGTACTAAACAAGACAGTATTCATCTTGTTCATCATGAACAGGTAATATTCATGAATCTAGCATAGTCTCCACATAGTTCTCATATAAGCATACTTACACACATGATTTCTCTTCCAAACATTCAAACATAATTTATGGTTCATATCAATAGAAAATTCAACGTTATTACATCAGAATATTTCAACAATAATTCATGTTTAGATAGAGATAAATTAAGAAACATGGTTTTCAAACAATCATCCAACAATACCTTAAATCTTAAGCATATAATCAACAAAAAACACGATATTATTCTAACTAAGCTTCAAGGGATCCTCACCTTTGCTAAAACTTGAAAACCCCATATAGAATTGAAGGAGAAGAGCTCTACATGAACCACTACGACATGAGGAAGGTTAGAGACGGCTACACATGTGGATGAATAAGGAAGAAGAAGAATGAGAAGAAGAAGAACGGGTCTGGGCATCTCTCTCTCTCTCTCTCTCTCTCTCTCTCTCTCTCTCTCTCGGACATCTAGAGGGTTGGAGATATGAGGGGCTGGAGTATAAGGAGTGGGTGTGAGTTGGAAGAAGGATTGGGAGAAGGAGAGTGCGCACCATCCCTTATAACAAGGGCTGGGCGTCCACACCCTTCCAGTCACACTGGGATTTCACTAAAAAGTGTTAAGGGATGGTCTTTGTGGAATTTTAATCGATTCACTACATTGAGCATGAAGAGTAGGGCAGAAATATATAATTTTCATAGTGATCTGAAATTTAGATCGGTCGATCTAGAAAAATGGATTGGCGGGTGCTAAAACGAACTTGACCACAATTAATGGTCAACGCATGATGATCGAGGTCCAAAATTGGAAGAAATGCGTAGTCATGGTAGGCAAACGGGACAAAGTTTGGTGGTTGATCAATGGTGGAAAAAGCTTGAATATGAAATTCCACCTTTTGCGGATAAAGGAAGAGACCGGCTTTAAAGTTTAACGGTGTAGGATCAAAGATCATAATCCAATTTTTGTATCCTCAGTAGTCATATGAGTCAAAGGCATGGCCCAAATTTGAGCTTTAATTGACGGTGGGAACATAGTTAACTTGGGACCAAGTAATTTGATATTAATTTAAGGTGGATTTGGGGATTAATTTCTTAGTCGCGCAATAATTAACATATGGAGGAGTAATTCTTTGAATTAGGCTAAGATATTTAGTATCTAAAATATTCACTAGATGAGGAATGGCTGATTATGGGTAATAATCAAGCTATCTCTCGCGATGGCCACCAAAATCAAGGGTTAAAGGACTGATTTAACAATTGGGCCACTTATACTATGATATAAGGTCTGAAATTCGATTTGTACAACTAATTTATGGTAAAAAGGCATGTGATAAAATTTCAAGTTAAACAGGATCATGGGAACCATGTGATCTAGAAATCAAGGGTCTAGGCTATTGGCGTTTTCGTGATTATTTTTTGTATGAGAAATTTGAGAAATCTAAGGGTTCTACATGGTTCTAGTAATGTTTTACAAAAGAACACATATCAAATTCATTACAGATAAATAGTTATTCACAAATCAAGTTAAAATTCACATTAATTAAGGGAGATACACATAACTACCAATATGATAAACTTATGCTAGTAACCAAAAATTTGGGGCATTACATCTATATATTTAAAAGCTGGAATTAAAGAGCGATAAGAAATTACCTTCATGCCTCACTCGCTTATGTGACTCATGCGTGCATGCCACATACGCAAAATCCGCTACAGTCGCTACGGCTCCACTGATAAGGTATTTACAATCAACTTGTAAAGATTTTCATTCCTTTGTCCTTTCATAATAGCTAGAGCCCCATTTGAAACCTTGCAGAACCGATCAAAATTGGTGAACTTTCTCTACATCGCCTCGAGTGCACAAAGAAAATTTCAACCTTGGAACGTGCCTCACTTCTGTCGAGGTCCGTTCGATCTCATTGAACATCTTGATGTACATTGATTGATCCCCATAACTTTACAAGCATAGTAATCCCCTAGAAACACCAAACCGCCCTCATACTTCCTATATGAAGTAAATGCACTCAAATCAGGGCACATGTGATATGAAGCCCCGGAGTCCATGAGACACTCATCGTTGAGAAACCCTGACTTTAACATCATCAAGACCTCACATACATCACTACCGCCCTTAAATGATTCTGCAGTATTGACATCCCTTAAAGATTCTCCCATCTTCTCTTTCTTATCTTTGAGATTCTTACAATCTTGTTTCATGTGACCTGTCATGCCAAAAGCCCAACACTTCATCTTGCCCTTTCCTTTGCCCTTGGACTTGGATCTCGACCTAGAGGATCCAACATCCCAATCAAAATTTCTCATCCTCGTAACTAGTGCATCTGAAGAGGACCCCACATCACCGCTCTTCTTTCTCATCGCCACCGACTTAAGGGCTGAGATGACGGTCTCAACATTTATGGCCTCTCTACCTGCGCACAAAGATTCTTCAAATGACTTATACGAATCTGGAAGAGAATTCAATAGGATGCATGCCTGGTATTCATCTTTCATCTGTTCTCCTACGTCCAATAACTTGCAAACGAGCTTATTGAAGTTGTTGATGTGGCCCTCAACATCGGCCCCCTCCGCCATCTTCAGGTTGAACAACTAAAGCATCAAATACAAACGATTATTTAGAGACTTCTTCACATAGACATTCTGTAGTTTTTTCCATGTATCAGCCACCATCTTCTCCCTCATGACGTTATAGATGATGTTATCCGTTAGGCACAATTGAATTGAAATCTTGGTCTTTTTATCGAGTTTCGTCCACTCTTCTTCTCACCTAGATTCCGATAGCTTTCCAAGCGCTTCTTCGAGCCTTTTCTGAATTAAAAGGCCTTCCATCTTTACCTTGCATATATAGTTTGAAATTATTTTTGTCGGAATATTTGTCCACGTCGAACTTCATGCTAGATGCCATGAAACTTGTCTTCGAATTCAGAACTGTTACCCAATGTTAGCTATGATACCACTTGTTGGAAACATTGCGAAAACACAAAGGAGAATCAAATAAGCAAACCACACAACACAAGCAATCACACATATAGACGATCCAATTTTACATTGAAAGACCCACGCCGGAAAAAACCACAGCACAAAGCAATATCACTTTGTAGAATCAGAAGTACATGAGATGATCAACCCGAAACAAAGCGCCCAAGAGAAAACCTAAGTTATCTCTCACCAAAACTCTCTCTCCAAACCTAGTCACATTTAGAAACATCTTAGATACCCTACAACCCAATTACACCCACTTATATAAGTAATAATCGAAAATAGAAACATTTGCACAAAACCTCGCAAATTGAGTAATAGTAACCGATGTCGTCGAGCACCCAGCCAGACCTCATCAGGCACTCGAGACCACCTTCGGTTGCTTGACACCCAAGGGTAAGTCGTCCAAACACCTCAAAAAATGTCGAGAGAGTTTTTCAATATATTCGAAGAATATTGGGTGCCCGAGTCTCCAAGTTCCGTCGTCCAAACCTGTCTGAAATCGTCCAGAGACCAATCTACAATATGGGGTGAATTTCAATTGCCTGACCTATGCAGCCGATCGCCCAAAACCCCTTGACTATGCAGATTGAAGGCTCCACCAACCAAATATAAGTCATTTACTGGTGAAATTTAGTTGTCCCACAAACACTAGCCACATTTTAAGTTCCTAAAATATCCTTAATTTTATTTAAAATATCTTACCATGCGCATGAACCATTTATGGTGCTTTTACTAAGAGAACTAATATAGTGGAGATGAGACATGTCTAAAACAGTTGATTTCTCAAAAATGACAATGCTAATAAACCGGGTTGAAGAATATTCAAGAATTTGTAGACAACATGGGAGGCACTTGCAATAATCAAAACTTGAAAAGGATGTTTACAGTTGTCAGAAGCCAAAGGGAGGAGTTTCCAAGCATCCCATTTTAAAAATGATGCGTACAACATGGTTGGACTGGGTTCGAATGCTACGTGAAGTCTGCACATTTAATGAAGCCATGTTCGATGCAACATAAACAAAGACTTACTAACCAAAAAATCACATGACACAGAGACTTCGCCAACCAAGAATCACATGACACAGACTCCCTTCATTGCTGGGGTAAACTCCCTCAGCAGGTCCAGTCTCATCACCCTTCATTTTGATGCTCACCAAAATGCACACATCTCCATTGTAGATGTGACACTCGTGGGTTGTGATCATGACCGCCCATTTCGATGGGACATCACTCGGATGTTTTGTAGCCCAGAAATCAAAGGGACCCAATAACCAGAAGCACTCTATCTATGGCCCGCAAATGGACGGTCAGCACAAAGTAGATCAAAAGTAGATCAAAGGTCCGCATTAAAAGGAAAATCGTGAACAATGCACATGTTATCGAGCCAAGGCAAATCGACATGGTGTCCCACAAGACCAACGGTCCGGATCACATTTCCACATGTATGGTGGGGTCCACACGTCTTAGAACTTCCAGGAATGGCGCAGCCGAACATGAATCTGTGTTGTCCGTCCGGATGACAGCTCTCAATAATTTCTTATCATTGCTGAGTGGGAGACCCGACGTGCAACGTTCAACCCACGTATCCTATTCCTTCTCCCTTCACTCTCGGTTCCTCCCTCCGCAGGAATGATTTCAGCCCTAAAAAGATGTAGCAAACGCATATTCTAATATTTCTTCTTAAATCTGAACAAATGTAACACAGAGATGGGATCTGAACCGTCAGTTATTTGTTTTCAATACTCAATGGGCTATTGTCCAAAAATCACGATGTCTTGACGATTCTGGGCCTTGAATTGGTGGCATAGAAATCAACAATAAAAGAGAAAATTCAAAAACGGCTCCCATTAAGTGAGGAAAAACCTTCTTATTAGATCGCTAAGTGAGTCTATTCAAATTGAAATTTCGTTGGCGCCAAATCCATACCCGACCCCACAAGATGCCTGATTTGGATCATCACACACATATGACACGTGCGAGGCAAGCAATATGAAGGCACAAAAAATGCTGTGAGTCCAGATGCATGTAATCCGATCCCTTCATATTTATCCACGTTAATCCTTCAGGTTTAAGAAAAACAGAGGGTTTCAACTCCAACCGGTTGGACCATAATTTATGGTCCATCCAGCAACTATCTTTCAATCTATCGTGTTTGGTGAAAATCCAGCCCTTCCAATAGGTTTGAACCAACACGAGGATCGCTGTCTACAAATATCTGCTGTAACCACTCATTATTCAGGACACAGCATAGAAAAGAACTTTTAACCACTAATAAATAACAAATATAACTGTGGTCCACTCGGTGAGTGGATGTGGCTGATTTTTTGTAAGAGATAATGTCAATGGTTGGATCAACCTATTGGACGGGTTGGATTTCGTACATATATGAATGGTTGGATGTTATTTGCTGTGTGGATTGTAAACAGTGGTCCATCAGTATGGAGTTCAATCCTTCTCTAAGAAATACATCCATGTCAATCCCTTGCCTTCCAAAACAAAAATATACTTCTCCATCTCTGAGGACATGGTCATCCAATTAATACTTAGACTAGATTGTGGTAATCACTAAATGGTGGTGACTCCTCCTTACATGTGGCATGCTTGTATGGCAATTCCAAATTGTGGGGTCCATGGTGGGGTCCAAATCTGAACCATCCAAGTTGACCCACTGGACTTTACCCTTCAGTTTTACCATCCATTTAGTATACACCAATGGATGGTTGGTTTCATTCTACAACCCAATTTTGGGCCATGATAGTATGTCCCAGATTTCCTTAGATTTCCTTGCCTGTATTTCAATTCTATACTGGATGAGTCCATCCCCAATTCAAAAAATAGTGGTGACCTATCACCACAATCTTTTTGTAGAACACAGCTTAAAATAACATTAGGAAGGTAGGTTACATCTAGTGACAGACTTGCGTTGACAAGTTCAGGAGTTACAAAACTCAAGTATATAAGCATGGTTTAGGTTACATTCCATTACAGGATTCAGATTCTAATCACACTTTAGATTCGATTAACGACATGGCTTCCAAGCTTCTCTTGAAGTTCCTACTCCAAGTGGGAGTTCTTCTTTTTGTTGTAGGCTCGACGAATGCGCAAGGATTGGAAGTAGGGTTCTACAAGAAGACATGCCCAAATGTGGAGGCCATCGTTAGAAAAATGACCGCTAAGTTCGTCCTGCGAGCACCTTCCATCGGCGCTCCATTGTTAAGGATGCATTTCCACGATTGTTTTGTTAGGGTATGTCCTGAAGGGTTTAGGTCATGTTTAGATGTACTATCTAATTGAATTGCACTAATCAGTTATATAAAGAGGCAATGACCAAGTCAGATTTACTATAGAATGCTCATAATGAGGAATGCAATTCCATTACTTTCAAATGTAGCTTGAAAGTAACATAGTTGCAATTTGGTCATTACCATTTTATTCGAGCTGGTAATTGCAATTTAATACAATCATGCATCGAAACACAGGCTATGTAGAAAAGGAGAACATCATAAATATAGCCCATGCATTTTCGTTATTGATCTCATGTTATTCTAATATATTTATACTGTGGTCACATTTGGATTTCTACGATTTGATTATGATCATTTCAGGAGGAATTTCAAAATTCATTTCCCCGTTTTAGATTTTTTCAGCTCTAATGAGAAAGATCCATGGCTTCCATCAGAACTCACGGTTTCACTGACAAGCGCACTGGATCTACCCTTGTCATCGTGTGGGTCCCACAAGGAAAGAGCCCTAGCCAACAAATTGGACTGGTTCTATCATCTAGGTGGACCAGTCATGTATGATTTAAAGTTCAATGAGTGGCTCACATCTTCAGTGAAGGCATATGTTGGCAATGTGTGCCCACAAGTGCTGTAATCAGTCAGATGCCCACATTCAATGTTTAACTGTGGCCCACTTAACAAGTTGCTTCTTGATCTATACAGGGATGCGACGGTTCTGTGCTCATCAATTCAACTGCGACGAACCAGGCAGAGAAAGCTGCAATCCCAAATCAATCCCTGCGAGGGTTCTATGTTATCGATGCTGTCAAGGCTGAAGTGGAGAAAGCGTGTCCGGGGATTGTTTCTTGTGCTGACATTTTAGCCCTGGTGGCCAGGGATGTAGTGAATTTGGTAAGAAATTTTTCCATTTTGCTTGTCCTTCGACATAATATTAGGTCACGTTTGGATGCGCTACTGAAACAAATCGCAATAATTAGTTCTATAAGGATGAAATGATCACATTGTAGTTGCATACATTGGCATCCATATTGAGAGACTACTTCCCAATGTGGATAGGATTTATATGATTATGGGCCAGAGGATATGCATATTTTCCATGGTTTTTACATTTTAGATTGCCCAAGTGGGCATATGTGATCCAGATCATTGATCTGATGGGCTCCACCATGGATGGACAAAGCCCTTAAAATCTCCTTTAGACGAAAATCCCACCCCTTGTGTTGGTGGCTACAAATAAACAGTTATGAAATAAATGCAGAGGCAAGTACTAATTGCTAAGATATTCTTTCAATCTGAGAGATTTTTCATGAAATGGTCCATTGACAGTGGGACGCGGATTGCCTGCGAAAGCCTTTCACAGGCATCTCCTGCACTCGGAATCTAGGTGGGGCCCACCGTGATGTTTGTGAGAAATCTACGCAGTCCAACCGTTTTTTGAGATCATTTTAGGCGTTGCCGCCAAAACTGAACGGGATCCAACAGTCAAGTGGGCCGCAATAAAGAAATAGGTAGGGAAATTCCTACCGTTGAAACCTCTATGGGGTCCACAGTGATGTTTATATGTCATCCATACCGTTCATAATTTCATTCCTACTGAGATGAACTGAAAACACAAATATTATCCTGATTCGAAACTTCAGTAGCCCGACAAATATTTCAACTAAGGAAGTTCAATCATCACGTTTTCGGCCCACTTGAATCTTCGATCCCATTCATTTTTGGTCGCAACACCTAAAATGATCTCACAAAACGGTTGGACGGTGTAGATTTCTCAAAAACATCACGATGAGCCCATCTAGATTCCGAGCGCATGAGATTCCTGCGAAAGGCTTTCCCAGGCAATCCGCGTCCTTGACACTGGGGCTAGCAAAGACCCACAATAATTCTATGCATAGCCTTGCATCGTGGTGGATCATAAAATGCTAGGAAATTTCATTGCAACTTGAACAAATTACATTAAATATGGACACTATATGCGGATTTCAGTTTGTACAAGTGGAGAGATGGCTCAGTGATCCAGACCATTGGTCTGATGGACACGACCATAGATGGACCATGACCCAAAGATCTCCACATTAGGCTAATCCTAAATTTTAGTTCATAGAATGAAATAGATTGTCAAGAAGAGAAATATAGTGACAGACAATGATCAACAAAGAAAAAGCCCAAGATTAGTGTTTAAGATCTTCCAATCTGTGGCTTTGTATGGGTATAGTCCATCTGTGCCTTTTCAAATGAAACAAACGGCCTCAATTCCTGAACCATTGAGCCCACCTATTCAAACTGAAAAAACAGTGTATACCATGCATATGCTTAAGTTGGTGCTCATATGATTCCTCCAAAATTTGATCATTTCATGTAACTGAACTGAATTTTTAACAAGTCAATTCACTTTCCCATCCCAACATATCCTAAGACCTAGTTTTACTAACCGTGGAATGTCTATAGCTCATGGGACCAACTTGGAAAGTTCCGACGGGGCGAAGAGACGGACGGGTTTCGGTTTCCTCTGAGGCCTTGGCCAATCTACCCCCTCCATTCTTTAACATCACTCAACTGAAAGCTTCCTTTCAACAGAAGGGTCTATCTGTGAAGGACTTAGTAGTACTATCAGGTATGATGACGATGGAATCCTGATTTTGTGACCATCTTCTATTGGAACTCCATAACCTGCAAAATGCAAATTCCACATGCAGCTCCACATGCCAACGAGAGAGATCCAACTACCTAACGGGTGGGCCTAACAATGTCATTCCCAAGGCCAAAAATCAAGCCTGTATGCTCAGCTGGTGGGTCACAAAAGTACTTTGAATGGGGACTTCATTTGACATTCCATTTCTTTGTAAATGTGTCCCCCTGATGACCAGGCTGGCCTGAATTTTTGCCTATGGAATCTACATAATGGGGCTAACCTGATGAGTGGCTCAGATCTCAATTGATTCAAGATGAAGTCGCAAGTGCACCTAGTACTCTCTATTGGGTGCACTTCCATGGGCCTGATGCCTCTGTGAGAACCAAGCCGCTCATCAGGAGGCACCCAACGTGTGATTGCACCCCATCGAAAGACAATCTGGTCTACTTTCCTGTGCGCCATGAATGTATATGGAATGTGGACCTCAGGCCAATCCTTTTGAGCCGTCCACATTATTATCAGGAACAGCTTAATCTTTGTCATAGGCATCAAAATAGTGGGGCCCACCTGATGGGCATCTCATGTCTCAAACTCACATGCCATGTCAGCACAATATTTGAGCTGCGAGGCCCATCTCGTTTGCACGGTCCCTCCAATTTCACAGGTAATCTGATTTGAACTCCATTCTACTCAGGCAGCCACACCATTGGGATCAGCCACTGCACATCATTTTCAGACCGCATCTACAACTTCACCGGTAAGGGCGACGTGGACCCCTCGTTGGATCCCAACTATGTAATCCAGCTGCGGAAAAAATGCCCACAAGGGAATACCACTGCCTTTGTGCAGATGGACCCAGGTAGCTCAAAAATATTCGACACAGATTACTACAAGATCGTGGCGAAAAGAAGGGGCCTCTTCCAGTCCGACTCCGCACTCCTTAACGATAATGAAACTAAAATCTACATCGGTCTCCAGATCAACTCCAACCATCCAAGCTTCTTCAGCGATTTTGGAGTGTCCATGGTGAAGATGGGCAACATCAGTGTCCTAACAGGCAATGCCGGTGAAATCAGGAAGAATTGTGCTGTGATCAACTGATCAACAGCTAGAATATATTGTTCAAGTTCATGAAACCATTTGAGGCAATAAGCCAATGTTTTGCCAGATCCACTTCCAGATAGAAGACAGTCAGATTCTATTGTATTTCTATATTTGTTTTCCACTATCTATGAATAAGATTGTTGCCATTTTGTATTGTTTTTAATCGGTATATGAGATGAAATATCAATAAAATGTGGAAAGGTGGTTTTCGATCAGCCATCCCCTGTGTTAAACACAAGCTCCCCTCACTTGCCAACATGACAAACATGCAAGAGAGCCAGCATGTTTATTGAGTAGTCCCTGTTATAGGGGTGGCAATAGGCCGGGCTGTGGTTAGGCCTGAGCCGTGTCTACCCCAGCCACCACAGTAACAGAAGATCAAGGATTAAAATAGCCTAATGGAAGGATTGCTTTACAGGTATCCCATCCATTCATGATGAGTCTCATCCTATAAATGGTTTTGATCATCTCTAAGTATGACCTCTGATTGAGAAGTTCCTTTAAAATAGGCATGTGCATTGGATTGGTATTAACAAGTATCTTTAAAAGTATTTCCTTTTCATATAACCTTGTAAAGATCATTTAACACTTAAATATTATTTTCAGTCAAACCTCAGTTCGCATTGTAAATATACCCTTGCAAACTCTGTCCAACAACTCATTCATCAAATTGACTTTAAAAGGCTACTAAATTGAAAACCAATCTAATTATTTTTCTCAAGTCAACCGATTTTGTCAATAAGGAACTCATTTACTATACAGGACCCATTTGAGAGTTGCATCCAAACGGGCCTAAATCATCCATTTCCTTTCTTAAAGGATACATAATTGATGGTTGAACGTGCCAATGGGCTGAGCTGGGCTATTCAACATTAGCCCAACCCAGACATTAGGCCTAAATTTCACACCCAGCCAAGTCCTTAGGCCAATTTAAGGAGCTTAGGTCAATGGTGTTGCCTAGCCCATTGCCAACCCCAGTACTCTTGGGATGCCTCCCATAACCTAGAATCAGGCTGGCGCACTCATCAGGTGGGCCAAGCATGGATTTTGAATATCGAATAGAAGATGCCACGATGAGAAAATATGCTTATTTTATGGGCTAAAATCTTGCTATAGATCAACACCAGTGTGAACATGATGGGGGACTTTCCACCGTACACCTGCCATAGCTGTATAATAATTGAGACCGTTCAGCCATTGAACAATTGTCAATGGACCATCGTCCGAAAATTACATTGAGCTTTCTTTTGACCATCAACTGGATGGTAAGAATTGCTTGGTCAACATGATTTTCGAGATTTCTCGATGCAGAATGGGCTGCTCAATTTGGATGTTCTACATGGCCCTACATGAGTGTCACATGTGAGGAGGATATATGTTTATATAAGGCATGATATACCACAAGACCTTAATTATATGTCTTGGAGTAAAATACTTGACTAGAAAGGAAAAAACGATTAAATAATACTCAGCAAGTGCATTATTGTTTATTGTTGGCATACATGTGTGTGCATGTAACTGTGGCCATATGGCTTATTTATTTATCCAATAAAAGGTAATTGAACAAGTCTCCCACACAATTGGTCGTGTGGGAGAATAGTCTACTTGAGGTTGGCAATTGCATAAAACCTCAACAGCAAAATATTTTATGTGGATATAAATACAGTGGACAAGTATTGGTAGCTTGATGGTTATCATTATATTTTGGACCCATTATATATTAATGTGCATTTCATGATATTAATCATGATTTTGTAGTGTGATATTTGATTATATATTGCAAAATGTGTGTTGTTGCAATATTTTTACTATAAACCAGCATGTACTCCATGAGGACCAATTTTCTTTGATGTTGTATTAATCATGTTATGGATGATTCTCTTATTATTTTAAGCTATAGTAAATAGTAATTGTAGCTAGTGATTTTGACCATACATAGATGCTTAGATCAATGGGAGTGGGTTTGATAAATGAAAAGTACTTTAAAAAAATAAAAATAAAAAGTATTTCAAGGGTTTTGAGTAATGGAAAAGGACTTGGTGGATCAAGTTGCTAAATAATCCTTAGTAGAAAAGGAGAACATCATAAATATAGCCCATGCATTTTCGTTGTTGATCTCATGTTATTCTAATATATTTATACTGTGGTCACATTTGGATTTCTACAATTTGATTATGATTTCAGAGGAATTTAAAAATTCATTTCCCCGTTTTAGATTTTTTTCAGCTCTAATGAGAAAGATCCATGGCTTCCATCAGAACTCACAGGTTCACTGACAAGCGCACTGGATCTACCCTTGTCATCGTGTGGGTCCCACAAGGAAAGAGCCCTAGCCAACAAATTGGACTGGTTCTATCATCTAGGTGGACCAGTCATGTATGACTTAAAGTTCAATGAGTGGCTCACATCTTCAGTGAAGGCATATGTTGGCAATGTGTGCCCACAAGTGCTGTAATCAGTCACATTCCCACATTCAATGTTTAACTGTGGCCCACTTAACAAGTTGCTTCTTGATCTATACAGGGATGCGACGGTTCTGTGCTCATCAATTCAACTGCGACAAACCAGGCAGAGAAAGCTGCAATCCCAAATCAATCCTTAGGCCACGTTTGTATGCACAAATCACAATAATTTGTTCTATAAAGAGGAAATGATCACATTGTAGTTGCATACATTGGTATCCATATTGAGAGACTACTTCCCTATGTGGATCGGATTTATATGATTATGGGCCAGAGGATATGCATATTTACCGTGGTTTTTACATTTTAGATTGCCCAAGTGGGCATATGTGATCCAGATCATTGATCTGATGGGCTCCACCATGGATGGACAAAGCCCTTAAAATCTCCTTTAGACGAGAATCCCACCCCTTGTGTTGGCGGCTACAAATAAACAGTTATGAAATAAAGGCAGAAGCAAGTACTAATTGCTGCATTGCTTAAATATTCTTTCAATCTGAGAGATTTTTCATGAAATGGTCCATTGACAGTGGGACGCCGATTGCTTGTGCAAAAATCTCCTGCGCTAGGAATCTAGGTGGGGCCCACCATGATGTTTGTAAGAAAACACAAATATTATCCTGATTCGAAACTTCAGTGGCCCCATGAATATTTCAATTGTGGAAGTTCAATCATCACGTTTTCGGCCCACTTGAATCTTGGATCCTGTTTATTTTTTGTCGCAACGCCTAAAATGATCTCACAAAACAGTTGGATGGTGTAGATTTCTCAAAAACATCACGATGTGCCCCATCTAGATTCCGAGCGCAGGAGATTCCTGCGTAGGGCTTTGGCAGGCAATCCGCGTCCTTGACACTGGGGCCTATGATATGACATAAGTGGTGTTGATTAAATAACCATGGGCCCCACTTGTACATGGCAAAGACCCACAATAATTCTATGCATAGCCTTGCATCGTGGTGGATCATAAAATGCTAGGAAATTTCGTTGCAACTTGAAAAAATTACATTAAATATGGACACTATATATATGCGGATTTCAGTTTTTACAAGTGGACAGATGGCTCAGTGATCCAGACCATTGGTCTGATGGACACGACCATAGATGGACCATGACCCAAAGATCTCCACATTAGGCTAATCCTAAATTTTAGTTCATAGAATGAAATAGATTGTCAAGAAGAGAAATATAGTGACAGACAATGATCAACAAAGAAAAAGCCCAAGATTAGTGTTTAAGATCTTCCAATCTGTGGCTTTGTATGGGTATAGTCCATCTGTGCCATTTCAAATGAAACAAACGGCCTCAATTCCTGAACCATTGAGCCCACCTATTCAAACTGAAAAAACAGTGCATACCATGCATATGCTTAAGTTGGTGCTCATATGATTCCTCCAAAATTTAATCATTTCATGTAACTGAACTGAATTTTTAACAAGTCAATTCACTTTCCCATCCCAACACATCCTAAGACCCAGTTTTACTAACCGTGGAATGTCTATAGCTCATGGGACCAACTTGGAAAGTTCCGACGTGGCGAAGAGACGGACGGGTTTCGGTTTCCTATGAGGCCTTGGCCAATCTACCCCCTCCATTCTTTAACATCACTCAACTGAAAGCTTCCTTTCAACAGAAGCGTCTATCTGTGAAGGACTTAGTAGTACTGTCAGGTATGATGACGATGGAATCCTGATTTTGTGACCATCTTCTATTGGAACTACATAACCTGCAAAATGCAAATTCCACATACAGCTCCACATGCCAATGAGAGAGATCCAACTACCTAACGGGTGGGCCTAACAATGTCATTCCCAAGGCCAAAAATTAAGCCTGTATGCTCAGCTGGTGGGTCACAAAAGTACTTTGAATAGGGACTTCATTTGACGTTCCATTTCTTTGTAAATGTGTCCCCCTGATGACCAGGCTGGCCTGAATTTTTGCCTATGGAATCTACATAATGGGGCTAACCTGATGAGTGGCTCAGATCTCAATTGATTCAAGATGAAGTCGCAAGTGCACCTAGTAGTCCCTATTGGGTGCGCTTTCATGGGGCTGATGTCTCTGTGAGAACCAAGCTGCTCATCAGGAGGCACCCAACGTGTGATTGCACCCCATCAAAAGACAATCTGGTCTCCTTTCCTGTGCGCCATGAATGTATATGGAATGTGGACCTCAGGCCAATCCTTTTGAGCCGTCCACATTATTATCAGGAACAGCTTAATCTTTGTCATAGGCATCAAAATAGTGGGGCCCACCTGATGGGCATCTCATGTCTCAAACTCACATGCCATGTCAGCACAATATTTGAGCTGCGAGGCCCATCTCGTTTGCACGGGCCCTCCAATTTCACAGGTAATCTGATTTGAACTCCATTCTACTCAGGCAACCACACCATTGGGATCAGCCACTGCGCATCATTTTCGGACTGCATCTACAACTTCAACGGTAAGGGCGACGTGGACCCCTTGTTGGATCCCAACTATGTAATCCAGCTGCGGAAAAAATGCCCACAAGGGAATACCACTGCCTTTGTGCAGATGGACCCAGGTAGCTCAAAAATATTCGACACAGATTACTACAAGATCGTGGCGAAAAGAAGGGGCCTCTTCCAGTCCGACTCCGCACTCCTTAACGATAATGAAACCAAAATCTACATCGGTCTCCAGATCAACTCCAACCATCCAAGCTTCTTCAGCGATTTTGGAGTGTCCATGGTGAAAATGGGCAACATCAGTGTCCTAACCGGCAATTCTGGTGAAATCAGGAAGAATTGTGCTGTGATCAACTGATCAACAGCTAGAATATATTGTTCAAGTTCATGAAACCATTTGAGGCAATAAGCCATTGTTTTGCCAGATCCACTTCCAGATAGAAGACAGTCAGATTCTATTGTATTTCTATATTTGTTTTCCACTATCTATGAATAAGATTGTTGCCATTTTGTATTGTTTTTAATCGGTATATGAGATGAAATATCAATAAAATGTGGAAAGGTGGTTTTCGATCAGCCATCCCCTGTGTTAAACACAAGCTCCCCTCACTTGCCAACATGACAAACATGCAAGAGAGCCAGCATGTTTATTGAGTAGTCCCTGTTATAGGGATGGCAATAGGCCGGGCTGTGGTTAGGCCTAAGCCGTGTCTACCCCAGCCACCCCAGTAACAGAAGATCAAGGATTAAAATAGCCAAATGGAAGGATTGCTTTACAGGTATCCCATCCATTCATGATGAGTCTCATCCTATAAATGGTTTTGATCATCTCTAAGTATGACCTCTGATTGAGAAGTTCCTTTAAAATAGGCATGTGCATTGGATTGGTATTAACAAGTATCTTTAAAAGTATTTCCTTTTCATATAACCTTGTAAAGATCATTTAACACTTAAATATTATTTTCAGTCAAACCTCAGTTCGCATTGTAAATATACCTTTGCAAACTCTATCCAACAACTCATTCATCAAATTGACTTTAAAAGGCTACTAAATTGAAAACCAATCTAATTATTTTTCTCAAGTCAACCGACTTTGTCAATAAGGAACTCATTTACTATACAGAACCCATAAATCTCTCAACGTAGGTTTGCCCGGATTTAGTAGGTAAAGGAAAGAATTTACTATGTATTAACTACCAACTTGCACGGTTACCCGACTCGACCCGATAAGTTGTAATCGGGTTGGGTCTGTAATCCGGATTTAAAGTGTGGGTCGGTTCAGGAATCCGGTTAAATTCCTCAAATCCAGTTACCACAACGGATCGGGTAACGGTTGGGGTCATGAGAACCCTACGGAGGGTATTGGATCTTAGTCCGACCGCGTGAGTAGTCCACCCGGTTCGTACCTAAAACTTATACCTTATCTTCTACGGTGCTACTCTTTTATACGAATAAAATACCCGATTTTAGACCGATATTTAGTTGTGGTCACACTTGTACTACCCCCTGAAAGGTGGCATGTGGACGGTATCGACATATTATTATGAGACCGTTCAGCCATTGAACAATTGTCAATGGACCATCGTCCGAAAATTACTTTGAGCTTTCTTTTGACCATCAACTGGATGGTAAGAATTGCTTGGTCAACATGATTTTCGAGATTTCTCGATGCAGAATGGGCTGCTCAATTTGGATGTTCTACATGGCCCTACATGAGTGTCACATGTGAGGAGGATACATGTTTATATAAGGCATGATATACCACAAGACCTTAATTATATGTCTAGGAGTAAAATACTTGACTAGAAAGGAAAAAAACGATTAAATAATACTCAGCAAGTGCATTATTGTTTATTGTTGGCATACATGTGTGTGCATGTAACTGTGGCCATATGGCTTATTTATTTATCCAATAAAAGGTAATTGAACAAGTCTCCCACACAATTGGTCGTGTGGGAGAATAGTCTACTTGAGAATAGTCCACATATGGCAATTGCATAAAACCTCAACAGCAAAATATTTTATGTGGATATAAATACAGTGGTGTTCATAACCATCGAACTACAAATAGTAATATAAAACCTGGGTAATATATAATTACACGTAAAGAACTATAATTAGTACTAAAACATCACACTATAAACTAATATATAACGTTTTACACACAACAACGTTATAAAAATGATATTTGGTCGTACATGAGGTACTCCTGGTTAAAAGAAACTACAACATAATTAGTACAATACCTACTAAGAGAATAATAAAATTCGATATCATTTATCATTAACATCGATCACTAAAACTGGTATGTATCTACGAATCTAGTTACCCTCACCCAAACTATTTACTTTTCATGAAATTTTTTTATTTTTATTTTTCATAAAGTTCCCAAAACTCATTACCTTTTCCTGAACCACCTAGTTCAACGATTTATTAGGAATCATCTTTTCCTCTTGTAGTATTTATATCGGGTACGTAAAAGCAATAACTAGAGTACAATAAGATTATATAAATATGACACCAGTGTAAACCTAAAGATGTTAATGATTATGATTTCAGAGGAATTTGAAAATTCATTTCCCCGTTTTAGATTTTTTTCAGCTCTAATGAGAAAGATCCATGGCTTCCATCAGAACTCACAGGTTCACTGACAAGCGCACTGGATCTACCCTTGTCATCGTGTGGGTCCCACAAGGAAAGAGCCCGAGCCAACAAATTGGACTGGTTATATCATCTAGGTGGACCAGTCTTGTATGATTGAAAGTTCAATGAGTGGCTCACATCTTCAGTGAAGGCATATGTTGGCAATGTGTGCCCACAAGTGCTGTAATCAGTCACATGCCCACATTCAATGTTTAACTGTGGCCCACTTAACAAGTTGCTTCTTGATCTATACGGGGATGCGACGGTTCTGTGCTCATCAATTCAACTGCGACAAACCAGGCAGAGAAAGCTGCAATCCCAAATCAATCCCTGCGAGGGTTCTATGTTATCGATGCTGTCAAGGCTGAAGTGGAGAAAGCGTGTCCTGGGATTGTTTCTTGTGCTGACATTTTAGCCCTGGTGGCCAGGGATGTAGTGAATTTGGTAAGAAAATTTTCCATTTTGCTCGTCCATCAACATAATATTAGGCCACGTTTGTATGCACAAATCACAATAATTTGTTCTATAAAGAGGAAATGATCACATTGTAGTTGCATACATTGGTATCCATATTGAGAGACTACTTCCCTATGTGGATCGGATTTATATGATTATGGGCCAGAGGATATGCATATTTACCATGGTTTTTACGTTTTAGATTGCCCAAGTGGGCATATGTGATCCAGATCATTGATCTGATGGGCTCCACCATGGATGGACAAAGCCCTTAAAATCTCCTTTAGACGAAAATCCCACCCCTTGTGTTGGTGGCTACAAATAAACAGTTATGAAATAAAGGCAGAAGCAAGTACTAATTGCTGCATTGCTTAAATATTCTTTCAATCTGAGAGATTTTTCATGGAATGGTCCATTGACAGTGGGACGCAGATTGCTTGTGCAAAAATCTCCTGCGCTAGGAATCTAGGTGGGGCCCACCATGATGTCTGTAAGAAAACACAAATATTATCCTGATTCGAAACTTCAGTGGCCCCACGAATATTTCAAATGTGGAAGTTCAATCATCACGTTTTCGGCCCACTTGAATCTTGGATGCCGTTTATTTTTTGTCGCAATGCCTAAAATGATCTCACAAAACAGTTGGACAGTGTAGATTTCTCAAAAACATCACGATGTGCCCCATCTAGATTCCGAGCGCAGGAGATTCCTGCGAAGGGCTTTGGCAGGCAATCCGCAGTCCTTGACACTGGGGCCTATGATATGATATAAGTGGTGTTGATTACATAACCATGGGCCCCACTTGTACATGGCAAAGACCCACAATAATTCTATGCATAGCCTTGCATCGTGGTGGATCATAAAATGCTAGGAAATTTCGTTGCAACTTGAACAAATTACATTAAATATGGACACTATATATATGCGGATTTCAGTTTTTACAAGTGGACGGATGGCTCAATGATTCAGACCATTGGTCTGATGGACACAACCACAGATGGGCCAGGACCCAAAGATCTCCGCATTAGGATAACCCTAAATTTCAGTTCATAGCATGAACTAGATTGTCAAGAAGAGAAATATAGTGACAAACAATGATCAACAAAGAAAAAGCCCAAGATTAGTGTTTAAGATCTTCCAATCTGTGGCTTTGTATGGGTATAGTCCATCTGTGCCTTTTCAAATGAAACAAACGGCCACGATTCCTGAACCATTGAGCCCACCTATTCAAACTGAAAAAACAGTGGATACCATGCATATGCTTAAGTTGGTGCTCATATGATTCCTCCAAAATTTGATCATTTCATGTAACTGAACTGAATTTTTAACAAGTCAATTCACTTTCCCATCCCAACAGATCCTAAGACCTAGTTTTACTAATCGTGGAATGTCTATAGCTCATGGGACCAACTTGGAAAGTTCCGACGGGGCGAAGAGACAGACGGGTTTCGGTTTCCTCTGAGGCCTTGGCCAATCTACCCCCTCCATTCTTTAACATCACTCAACTGAAAGCTTCCTTTCAACAGAAGGGTCTATCTGTGAAGCACTTAGTAGTACTGTCAGGTATGATGACGATGGAATCCTGATTTTGTGACCATCTTCTATTGGAACTCCATAACCTGCAAAATGCAAATTCCACATACAGCTCCACATGCCAACAAGAGAGATCCAACTACCTAACGGGTGGGCCTAACAATGTCATTCCCAAGGCCAAAAATCAAGCCTGTATGCTCAGCTGGTGGGTCACAAAAGTACTTTGAATAGGGACTTCATTTGACGTTCCATTTCTTTGTAAATGTGTCCCCCTGATGACCAGGCTGGCCTGAATTTTTGCCTATGGAATCTACATCATGGGGCTAACCTGATGTGTGGCTCAAATCTCAAATGATTCAAGATGAAGTCGCAAGTGCACCTAGTACTCTCTATTGGGTGCACTTCCATGGGGCTGATGCCTCTGTGAGAACCAAGCCGCTCATCAGGAGGCACCCAACGGTGATGCACCCATCGAAAGACAATCTGGTCTGCTTTCCTGTGCGCCATGAATGTATATGGGATGTGGACCTCAGGCCAATCCTTTTTAGCCGTCCACATTATTATCAGGACCAGCTTAATCTTTGTCATAGGCATCAAAATAGTGGGGCCCACCTGATGGGCATCTCATGTCTCAAACTCACATGCCATGTCAGCACAATATTTGAGCTGCGAGGCCCATCTCGTTTGCACGGGCCCTCCAATTTCACAGGTAATCTGATTTGAACTCCATTCTACTCAGGCAGCCACACCATTGGGATCAGCCACTGCACATCATTTTCGAGCCGCATCTACGACTTCACCGGTAAGGGCGACGTGGACCCCTCGTTGGATCCCAACTATGTAATCCAGCTGCGGAAAAAATGCCCACAAGGGAATACCACTGCCTTTGTGCAGTTGGACCCTAGGTAGCTCAAAAATATTCGACACAGATACTACAAGATCGTGGCGAAAAGAAGGGGCCTCTTCCAGTCCGACTCCGCACTCCTCAACGATAATGAAACTAAAATCTGCATTGGTCTCCAGATCAACTCCAACCATCCAAGCTTCTTCAGCGATTTTGGAGTGTCCATGTGAAAATGGGCAACATCAGTGTCCTAACGGGCAATGCCGGTGAAATCAGGAAGAATTGTGCTGTGATCAACTGATCAACAGCTAGAATATATTGTTCAAGTTCATGAAACCATTTAAGGCAATAAGCCAATGTTTTGCCAGATCCTCTACCAGATAGAAGACAGTCAGATTCTATTGTATTTCTATATTTGTTTTCCAGTAATTATGAATAAGATTGTTGCCATTTTGTATTGTTGTTAATCGGTATATGAGATGCAATGTTAATAAAATGTGGAAATGTTGTTTTCGATCAGCCATCCCCTGTGTTAAACACAAGCTCCCCTCACGTGCCAACACGGCAAACATGCAAGAGAGACAGCATGTTTATTAAGTAGTCCCTGTTATAGGGTTGGCAATAGGCCGGGGCTGTGGTCAGGCCTGGGCCGTGTCTACCCCAGCCACCCCAGTAACAGAAGATCAAGGATTAAAATAGTCTAATGGAAGGATTGCTTTACAGGTATCCCATCCATTCATGATTAGTCTCATCCTATAAATGGTTTTGATCATCTCTAAGTATGACCTCTGATTAGAAGTTCCTTTAAACTACGCATGTGCATTGAATTGGTATTAACAAGTATCTTTAAAAGTATTTCCTTTTCATATAACCTTGTAAAGATCATTTAACACTTAAATATTATTTTCAGTCAAACCTCAGTTCGCATTGTAAATATACCCTTGCAAACTCTGTCCGACAACTCATTCATCAAATTGACTTTAAAAGGCTACTAAATTGAAAACCAATCTAATTATTTTTCTCAAGTCAGTCTGATTTTGTCAATAAGGAACTCATTTACTGTAAGGACCCATTTTGAGAGTTGCATCCAAACAGGCCTAAATCATCCATTTCCTTTCGTAAAGGATGCATAATTGATGGTTGAACGTGCGAATGGGTTGAGTTGGGCTATTCCGCATTAGCCTAGCCCAGACATTAGGCCTAAATTTCACACCCAGCGAGGTCCATGGGCCAATTTAAGGAGCTTAATTAGGCCAATGGTGTTGCCTGGCCCATTGCCAAACCCGGTACTCTTGGGATGCCTGCCATAACCTAGAATCAGGCTGGCGCACTCATCAGGTGGGCCACGCATGGATTTTGAATATGGAATAGTAGATGCCACGATGAGAAAACATGCTTATGTTATGGGCTAAAATCCTGCTATAGTTCAACACCAGTATGAACATGATGGGGGACTTTCCACCGTACACCTGCCATAGCTGTATAATAATTGAGACCGTTCAGCCATTGAACAATTGTCAATGGACCACGTCCGAAAATTACATTAAGCATTCTTTTGACCATCAATTGGATGATAAGAATTGCTTGATCATAATGATTTTCGAGATTTCTCGATGCAGAATGGGCTGCTCATATGTGAGGAGGATATATGTTTATATAAGGCATGATATACCACAAGACCTTAATTATGTGTCTTGGAGTAAAATACTTGACTAGAATGGAAAAACAATTAAATAATACTCAGCAAGTGCATTATTGTTTATTGTTGGCATACATGTGTGTGCATGTAACTGTGGCCATATGGCTTATTTATGTATCCAATAAAAGGTAATTGAATAAGTCTCCCACACAATTGGTCGTGTGGGAGAATAGTCTACTTGAGGTTGGCAATTGCATAAAACCTTAACAGCAAAATATTTTATGTGGATATAAATACAGTGGACAAGTATTGGTAGCTTGATGGTTATAAATACAGTGGAGAATAGTATGACCTCTGATTGAGAAGTTCCATTAAACTACGCATGTGCATTGAATTGGTATTAACAAGTATCTTTAAAAGTATTTCCTTTACATATGACCTTGTAAAGATCATTTAACACTTAAAATATTATTTTCAGTCAAACATTGTAAATATAGCCTTACAAACTCTGTCGGCATTGTAAATATACCCTTGCAAACTCTGTCCAACAACTCATTCATCAAATTGACTTTAAAAGGCTACTAAATTGAAAACCAATCTAATTATTTTTCTCAAGTCAACCGATTTTCTCAATAAGGAACTCATTTACTGTACAGGACCCATTTTGAGAGTTGCATCCAAACGAGCCTAAATCATCCATTTCCTTTCATAAAGGATACATAATTGATGGTTGAACATGCCAATGGGTTGAGCTGGGCGCTATTCAGCATTAGCCCAGCCCAGACATTAGGCCTAAATTTCGCACCCAGCCAGGTCCTTAGGCTAATTTAAGGAGCTAAATTAGGCCAATGGTGCTGCCTGGCCCATAGCCAAACCCAGTACTCTTAGGATGCCTGCCATACCTAGAATCAGGCTGGCGCACTCATCAGGTGAGCCAAGCATGGATTTTGAATATGGAATAGAAGATGCCACGATGAGAAAACATGCTTATGTTGTGGGCTAAAATCCTGCTATAGTTCAACACCGATGTGAACATGATGGGGGACTTTCCACCGTACACCTGCCATAGTTGTATAATAATGGAGACCGTTGAACCATTGAACAATTGTCAATGGACAATTGTTCGAAAATTACATTGAGCATTCTTTTGACCATCAATTGGATGGTAAGAAGTGCTTGATCAACATGATTTTTGAGATTTCTCGATGCACAATGGGCTGCACAATTTGGATGTTCAACATGGCCCTACATGAGTGTCATATGTGAGGAGGATATATGTTTATATAAGTCATGATATACCACAAGACCTTAATTATATGTCTTGGAGCAAAATACTCGACTAGAAAGGAAAAACGATTAAATAATACTTAGCAAGTCCATTATTGTTTACTATTGGCATACACATGTGTGCATGTAACTGTGGCCATATGGCTTATTTATTTATCCAATAAAAGGTAATTGAACAAGTCTCCCACACAATTAGTCGTGTGGGAGAATAGTCTACTTGAGGTTGGCAATTGCATAAAACCTCAACAGCAAAATATTTTATGTGGATATAAATACAGTGGACAAGTATTGGTAGCTTGATGGTTATCGTTATATTTTGGACCGATTATATATTAATGTGCATTTCATGATATTAATCATGATTTTGTAGTGTGATATTTGATTATATATTGCAAAATGTGTGTTGTTGCAATATTTTTACTATGAACCAGCATGTACTCCATGACGACCAATTTTCTTTGATGTTGTATTAATCATGTTATGGGTGATGTGTATTATGATTCTCTTATTATTTTAAGCTACAGTAAATAGTAATTGTAGCTAGTGATTTTGACCATACATAGATGCTTAGATCAATGGGAGTGGGTTTGATAAATAAAAAGTACTTTAAAAAAATAAAAATAAAAGTTATTTCAAGGGTTTTGAGTAATGAAAAAGGAATTGGTGGATCAAGTTGCTAAATAATCCCTAGTAATCGGATAATAACCATCGGTGATTCGCAAACTAACCTTACAATGATGTATAAATGAGAATTTGATGAATCATACTTATTAGACAAATAATAAGGTGTGGATACTGACATATCAAAGTACTGTGAAGTCTAAATAAATTAGACAATGGATTATATTACGTTATGATGATGTAAAATATAAAATGGAGAAAATAGTTTATGGATACATAATATGTGTCTAAAAAAAATGAATAGCGATGGGTTGATTAAAATAAATTTGTCTAAATAAGCAATAAATAATAAAAAATCATCATGCCGTAAGATAATATATATATATATATATATATATATATATATATATATATATATATATATATATATATATATATATATATATATATATATATATAGATATATATATCTCGTGATAGCACGAATGATGAAAAATGATCCTCATATCGTAAGATGAAAGAAATGGGACACTACTAAAAATTGAGAATTATTCTAATTTCATGAATAATCAAAATGATAAAGATGTTGTGATTGTCTAAATAAATTACCTAACAAATAAATAAATGAGAGTATAAATATAGAAAGGTATGGGTCATAATGTCAAGTGGGAGATGTCAACACATATGTGGGTACATGTAAGCATAATAACATGATTTATTTATTTATGCACTAAAAGGTAGATGAACAAATCCCCTAAATAATTAGTTATGTAAGAGAACAATTGAGTTGAGGTTAGCTTCTCCGATAGAAGCAGTACTATAAAACCTCAACAAGAAAGTATCCTATATTAATATAAATACAACAAAATCATAACACAAAATGAATATAACAATAAAATGGAATGTTTGAGTAAAACTTTAACTTGAAGGGAAAAACCGTGTGCACTGGAAATCCAACGCCTAATGCCAATCAGCCTCTTTCGACCATTAATCTCCAATCAAGCATCCTTCGATTCTCATGATTAATCTTCAATTATAAATGTTTAAAATTTACTCGTTGTGTAGAGTATAATAAGGTGAACCTAATCTAATTTTTTGTAGTTTTTCCATTAAAGATATTTTAGTTCAATGCCTTTTGTCGCAGCTGGTTATTTTTTTAGGAGTGTCTTTATAACTCTTAAGTATCAGAAGACTTATTTAGCTATTAGAGGCAAAGCGTAACTACTAGTTATTTAATGTTGGGATAATTCACTAGCATTAACCATACAACTATCCATTGCAGCCGCAAACTGTCAGAAAACTTTTAGTCTCAAAGCATCTAAGTTTTTTCTAGATGTAGAGTGTAAAAAGCATCATGCTTTTTGTATCACGTTAATTTTCCATGAAGAAATCCCTTGATAGAAAGATAGAAATGCACCTGTTAAGGACTTATTTATGTACACGATATAAGCCTCTGTTAATGACAAGAAGAAAGACATCTTATATGAAGTTAATGCACTTAAAGGTATGTTTAGGAAGGAAGCATGTGTGGTACATTGGCTTCGGCCTGAACAATTGTTTCATCTTGAGTCATGTGTTTACATTATAATATATTCTCTACACTTTATTTCAAGAGCTATTACTCTCATACAGTAGTACTTCTCTTGAACTTATTTCTTAATATGATGCTGAGTGAGAAAGAGATGTCATTGACCTATGTTCTAGTATTAATTTTTGTATAATTTTCAATGATTCATTAATTTTGCAAAAGAGAAAATAAATAAATTATAGTTACTCCCACAAACAACTTTTAACATTTTGTGGTTAAGATAGTTATTAGATGATATAGGTGTTTGCTTTTCTAGATACTCAGTTTTTCTTGATAACAAAAATGTTATTTAAATTACCCATATGATATTTTTCTTAATGTACCAAGTACATTGATATCAATTATCATTTTATTAAACATTATTATCTTAAAAAAGAATGTGTTCTTTCCCTTATTTACTCTGAAACATAGGTTGTTGATCTCTTCATGAAGACCCACACTGTAACCCGATTTCACTATTTGTTATCCAAACTTAATATGCTCTCTTAAAATATTCTAAGTTAGAATTAAAGATGTTTTAATATATAAACGCATATATATGGATTTATACTTGTATAGTACAGTTGTAACAAACTAAGATATCATCAGTTCCATTTTGATGAACTAATAACAAACTCGTTATTTATAAACATTATCTTGGGAGATTTGTTAATACCATCAATTCTAAACTCCCACATTTCATTCTTCAATATTCACAAATATCTCTCAAGTACATATGTACAGCAAGTGCCATTGTCTCTCTTTAAGAACCCACTTGTCCTCATGTAGTACATGTAGGTTGCCTTCAAGTGACCTACATGTGCTTATTTTCATCTTTAAATAAATTATCATGGTTAAAGTATGGCACCCAAGTATAATTGACACTGGTTCCACATTCAAGGGTACAACTCATATATGATAAGCAAACATGCCTTCCATATTATAACATTCATTCCCCCCCGATCGTCTGTCACCCGAATTCCTCATCGGTCACCCGATCTCAATAGTTCGAGCGCCCGAACATCGTTGAAAATTTCAAGCAAGCTCCTGTTAAAATCACTTGATTTTCGGGCGCCTGAACGGTCACCCAATAAGTTATCTAACACTTAACAGTGCTTCGTCAATTGCCTGAACATCTTCAAAAAGTGTCCCGCAGGTTCACCATATATTCTAGGAAGTTTTGGTCACTCAACCTTCATTATCAGTCGCCAGAACTTTTCTGTTGGTAGCCCGATAATTTTTGTTTTTCTTAACTTTAAACTTTCGACTTTTCGATCTTTGATAATTTGATTATTCAACTATTTAACTCATCTGAGGCTATTTTCTTATCATCCTAAGTTGTTTTTTTTAGCATTAGATCAATGAGTTCTCTCTCTATTACTTGCTAACATAGAAACATATATAAGTTAGTCTTTTAAAGCATATATTCTATGTAACTAAGTTATGAAATAGGGGATAATTATGTATTTTTAAAGGCTCAATAGCCACGGCCGTGGCCGTGGCATGGCAAGGTGAGCGTGCCGTCCCACGTCACACTACACCACGTCACATCACACCACACCACCTAGTAACTAGCTTTACAAAAATGAGAGAGACGTATACTAAATAGAATGATAGAATGAGCACGCATACTTCTGTTTTCTCGGTAACGTGCGGATGTACTAACACTAGCGTACACGGCTGCACGTAAACAAAGATGACTGCGTACACGGAGTTCAGGATTATCAACAGACGGAACCGATAAATTTCAGTAGAGGAGACAAAACTTTTAGGTAGGGTTTTTAGATAGAAGAGAAGATCAAAAGAGACGTTGAGAATAAAACCTGTTCAGTTTAACTAAAAGAACGCAAACAAATCAACACTAGTTCTCAAGTGGTTTGGATTCAACAGGTAGAGCACTTCTTTTGAGCAACATAGGATCCCCGTCTGAACAACCCTGGGTCACGTAGTCCTAGCAGAAGGACACTTCCTTTTAAACAGAAATTCTGTTGCTGATATTTCACTGAATCGAGAGGTTCTTCTTTTATTATTATTTCTGGTTTATTAGTTTAAGTTTCTGCTATATCTCTACATATAAGAACTAACAATTTAAAGGCAAATTTCTCTCTAAAAAATTCTGACACTATGGTAATATTTTTAAGACTCGTAAAATTAAGATTTTTAATGGGAAGAACTTCAAGAGATTATATAAGAAAATGGAGTTCTATATGATTATTCTCAAGCTAATTTATGTTATCAAAGAATCTACCCTATCACTTGAGGCAAATGAGCTACGGTATTCATTGAACAATCAAAATGGAAGAATGATGACTATATGTGCCATAATCATATTCTTAATGCAATGACTAATTACAACTACGACATCTACTATTATTTCTCTACTGTCAAAGAACTATGGGAATATCTTAGAAAGAAATTCAAAATAGAGGAATGCTGGAACAAAGAAGTATGTAGTAAGTCGCTATATTAATTTTCAAATGTTTGATGATAAGTCTGTAATAGATTAGGTGTATGATCTACAAAAGATAGCCCATGAAGTCTCTTCCGAAGGTATGGTGATTGATGAATCTTTTCAGGCTGCTGTAATAATCGAAAACATCATCTAGCATGGAAGGAATTTAAAAACTCTTCAAAGCATAAAAGAAATGACAGGATTCTAGATGACCTTATCTTTCAGATACTAATCAAAGAGGAGGCAAAGAATCATGATAAACACTATCTAAAATAAGAATCTATGACTAAGTCTCACCTTGTTGAGAATAACTAAAAGGGTCAAGAAAATAAAATGTTTGGACCACCAAAGGAAAGCATCCACATGACTAAAGAAACAAGAAAATTGACAAAAATAATAAGAAAAAAAAAGGATGATATATATGTGGAAAGAAGGGTTACTTCACAAAAAATATAGATTTCGCGAAGATAACAAGAATGAGAAAGATAATTCTAATGTAGATGAGGAGTTTGTGGGAGTCATTCCTAAAGCACTCATTACTTGTAGCTCAAATGAGTGGTAGATTGACTTAGGTGCCACCAAGCACGTGTGCTACGACTGGAGTGCATTTTCCTCCTACGAGAAGGTAAAGGATGCTAGGGACATAGTCATGAGGAATTCGTTCAAAGAAAAGGTCGTTAGCAAGGAAAAAGTGTGCCTAAAGCTTTCCTTTAGAAAAGTATTGACTCTTCTGGATGTGCTGCATGTTCTAGACCTTAAGAGCAATCTTGTCTCCAGATCTACTCTTGACAATAATGGGTTTAAGCTAGTTTTTTAATATGAAAAATGTGTTATCACCAAGAATGATACTTTTGTTGGGAAATGATATGTAACTAATGGGTTGTTCAAACTTAGTATTATGAATGATAATGTTACTAGCTCTTCTGCTTACTTGATTGAGTCTCTTAATATATACGGTATACTCTAGGACATGTAAATTATAATTCTCTTAAAAACATGATTTCTATTGTGCTTATTCTTAGAATGGAAAGAAAAAATCAAAATAAATGTGAAATATACATATAATCTAAGCATTTTAGAAAACCATTCAAAAGAGTTGAAAGGAACAACCAAAAGTTGAAAAGAACAATAGAGTCATAAATTTGATTCACAGTGATATATGTGACCTTAAAAATATTATAACTCGTGGGGAAAGAAATACTTTATAACTTTCATAAATGATTACTCCAAATATGCAAAGGTATATCTGATCAAGAGTAAAGATGAAGTAAAAGATAGATTCATAGCCTTTGTGAATGAAGCAAAAAATCAATTAGAAAGAAATGTGAAATTTTTTAAATCTAATCGAAGTGGGGAATATCTTTCCCACGACTTCGCATCTTACTATGAATCAAAATGGATTATATATAAGATAATCGCACCATACTCACCTCAACAGAATGGAATAGTTGAATGGAAAAATAGAACTCTGATGAAAATGGTAAATATTATGCTTTCTAGTTTAGATTTACACTTTAATCTATGGGGAGAAGCTCTCCTTACTACATGTCATATTCTTAATCGTGTGCTTTATACGAATTATACATAAGAATTATAATAAAATTTCTTCTGAATTATGGAAAAACAAACCTCCAAACCTGAGATATCTTAAAGTGTGGGAGTGCTTAACCAAGGTAGGGCTACCTTTACCCAAGAAAATAAAATTAGGGGATAAAACTCTTGTTTGTGCATTTTTAAGCTATGTGAAAAATAGTAAGGTTTATAAATTCTTGATTTTGAGGTCTCGTAATCATATTGAGATCAATTCTATCATTGAATTATTAAATGTCGATTTCTTTGAAAATATATTCCCAGTAAAATCTTAGGCTACTTCTATGAAAGTGGAAGATTCAGCCATAATGATTAATATGGAAAATGATATAATAGATGACCCTTTGAAACCTAGAAGAAGTAAGAAGGCAAGAGTTGAGACAAGTTTTGGACCTAAAGGTTACACATTCTCATATGTTGAAGCTATCATATCTCCAAATGCAACTTTTTGAAAGGAAGCCATTAATAGTGAAATGGATTCAATATTGCACAATATCACTTAGAAATTGATAGACCTACTTCCTAGTATCAAACTCATAGGTTGTAAATGGGTTTTTAAGAGTAAGCTTAGACTAGATAAGTCTATTGAGAAATTTAATGTTAGGCTTGTGGCTAAGGGATATAAGAAAAATGAAGATATTGATTGCTTTTATACATATTCACTGGTGACTAAGATCACAACTATACGAGTAATAATAGTTATTGCTTCTATGCATAATCTGGTGATCGATCAAATGGATGTGAAAACTACATTCCTAAATTGAGAATTTGAGGAAGAGATTTATATGGACCAACCTAAAGGGTTTGTGATAAAAGGTCATGAGAATAATGTATGAAAATGCGCTCTAAAGCAGTGATATGAAAATTTTGACAGTATTGTTGTCAAATGATTTTCAAGTTATGAATCAGATAAATGTGTGTATAACATGCTATTTGGAAATGCGTGTATTATCATTTGTTTGTATGTGGATGATATGTTGATATTTGGTTATAATATTGATGTGGTAAATAAAACTAAGTCATTCTTTAGTTCATAATTCGACATGAAGGATTTAGGAGTAGTGGATGTGATTTTTGGAATCAAAATTGTGAAAAAATCCAATGAAATCATTTTATCTCAATCATACAATGTAGATAAAATCCTGAAAAAAATATAATCTTCTAGATTGTACACTTACAAGCACTCACTTTTATTCTTATGTGAAGTTATGTAAAAATAAAGGTAATAGTGTATCACAACTTGAGAACTCTAATATTATTGGGCATCAATATATCTAATGAATTGTACTAGACCCAATATTGCATATGCAATTGGTAAGTTAAGTAGATTTACCAGTAATCATGGAGAAGATCATTGGAATGTCGTAAATAGATTACTGAGATACATGTTCGCCAAAGTCAAGTGTAAGGCCGCGATGTAGTAATAATCGATCATGAGACTGAGATCGTCCTCAGGGATTATGTAACTAAAACAATTCCAATCGTTCTGACAACTAAACTATGATTATAAAAAATTCAGAATAAAACATAAATAAGAAATTTGAATAAAAAATCTCAGAATTTAAAAGAAACTAGAGAGCTAATTAGGATCAATTTGTAGTAACAATAATGCTAATCCATTCACCAGGCATAATACTTAATTGGAATCGAAGTCATATCTCTATTCAATTGAAAGATATAACATTTAAAAGCACATAACAGTCCAAACTTGAAATCTGAACTTCAACTTCTAATTCATCTTAAACATGGAGAATTTGAACTAGTGGAACTTTGAAACATCACCCATATCCTTTAAATAAGCATGATCTAGAGTTTTCACAACTCAATTCTCATAAAACCATAATGATCAACATCAGAAACTCTTAAGTAACTCATACACTTGACACATAAGCTCTCAAAATTGTCTAAAAAGATCAACTTTATTCAAACTAAAACTTGAAAAATCCAAGATAAAAGCTTAGAGTACTTACATAAACGAATTAAAGATTAAAACTAATTACAAATTTCATCTCTTAGTTATAGCTAAGAGGTTCTAGCCAACCATGGATATGATTAAACTAGAAAGCAAAAGAAAAACTAGGAAAAACATAAAAACAAGAACAAACTAGAAGAACTTAGATTTGTAGAAGCTCTACTTTGAATCTCTTCATCTCTAACACTTTTAGGATTGATTAGAAATGATGTAGATGTGTCATTTTATAGAGAAAATCCACCACCGCCTTGGAATCCTCAAGAGAATGCGTAACTTTTTCGCACTCGCATGTCGGTGGCCGATCGGTCGGTGTTCAAGATCAATGAACTTAACAGAATTTTGAAATTTCGTTCTTCATGGTTGACCGGTCGTGAATGGACAAAATCAGTCCAACAAGCTTCGGACAAAAATGTTTCTTCTTTCTGAATTTTTGCCTGATCGGACGATCGGTCCTACTGGGTCAAAAATTGTCCAGCGAGTGCATCTCCTGTCCTTGAATTTCAGACCGATCGGATGACTAGTCGGACAAACAATCTTGGAAGACTATTTTTTCTCAAATTTTCTTCTCTTTTCTCTCTTCCTTCTTTCTTCCAGCTCTTTGACTCTTCTTCTTTTGATCATTTGAGTGTTTCAAAGTAGTCCTTTTAACATTGGATTTATGAGGTCTCTCTCTCTCTTTCCTTCAAACAAAAATAAACATATAAGATGCCTTTTATAATATTGTAAACCATGCATAATGTGTGATGAATTTGGGTTAGAATATGCACAATTTAGAGCTTAATAATACCCGAAGAAAACTTGTAGCTATGGTCTCAAGTATATCAAATATCCAGTTGTACTAGAGGGATGCAGTGTTGCAAATTCGATATCAGATTCAATGGAATCCAAGTTCACTAATGGTTATGTGTTTACTCTTAGAGGAGTTGTAGTATTCTGGAAGTTCAAGAATCAGAATTGTATATCTCAGTCCACGATAGTCTGAATTTATTGCTCTTGTAACTGCAGGAGAAGAGGTCAAATGGTTGAAAATATGCTTTCAGATATACCCATGTGGGGTAAAACAGTAGCATCAATTGCACTACATTATAATATCCAAACTGCTATAGCTAAGGAAAACAATAGGACCTATAATGAAAAGTCCAAACATCTATGTCTGAGACATAATTTAGTCAAGCAATTAATCCAAGATGGGATAACTATAATTAACTTTATAAGGTTCAAAGAGAATTTAGCTAATTCACTAACCAAAGTGCTAACCAAAGAGTTGGTGATAAATACATCAAGGGGAATGGAGTTGAGTTCCACTTAGATAAATCACTGGCAATGGGAATCTAACGTATATGATTGGATATTCATAATAAGAAATTTCTTTAAGTGATTCGATATCAGAACTATATATGAAATTTGATAACCTCATTCCTATGGTGTAGTATTATCTGAAATTCTGTCGGATCGCTTAACATAACATCCTACGCTACGCGTGGAAGCCTGCAGAGTTATTAGAACTATAGTTAAGTCCTAGAGAGGGGGTGATTAAGACATTTTTAAATCTTTTAAAAACTCTTCCTCAATTTAAACTAATTAATAATTAAACTAATTTAAGCAAGTAAAACTTAACTTTCAAACTTAAGTGGGTCTAATCACAAAGACTAAAAATAATTAAGCAATTATGCCCATAATCTAAACGTATAGATTAAACATGATATGCCTAATAGAGCGACTAATCTAAATGAACAATATTTAGACTATAAAAGATATTACTAATCAAACAACTAGTCTAGAAAGTGAAACTACAAAATGTGTATGAGAATCTACCTATCATGTATAACATACATTCCATTTAAGCATTTATATAATTAACAATTAAATTGAAAATGCTAGAATAACAATGTGCTCAAATCAATCATAAACACAAGCATGTATAGTAGTTTTGTTTTCCTAATCCACTCTCGGTTGTTATACTCATCCCTTGAGCAAACCGAATTTCACTATACGGAAGTTTTAAATTAGGTTCACCTCTTAACCTTTACATAGAGGTTTTTACATAAGTTCACTTCTCAACCTGAAAGGAGATTTTTCAGGTTCATCTCTCAACCTAAGTGTTTAGACCGATTCCACCCAACTAAGGTGTTTAATGGGTTCCACCTAATTTAGGAGTTTGAAGGTTCCTCCTAAACATTCGATTCTAATCCAGTTACCTATAATGGTTTCTCAAGATAACTAATAACCTACACGTACACACCCGTGTCAGTAACTCCCTTGAAGACTTAGTTAAGTTTGATATCAAACTCTCACACTCAATTCTCCACAAGGAAGGAGTGCAATCAAACTCTTACAATTGACATTTACTTGTCGAATTAAGCCCCTTTTGTAGCGCCCCTTAGGTTTCTTGATCTTTGCTCTCTCGTTCTTCAATCAACTCCCCTTTGCTCCCCCGATCTTGTTACAGATGCTTTGCTAAGACCTCAACTCCAACGATCAATCACCTTGCATACTATTCTCTTTTGAGATGCCCAAGGTGAAAAAAGATAGGTTGAATCTTCTACAACTAGTTGTGTATTGTAAGCCTTGAATGATTTACCTAATTGGATCTCTAGAGAGGTTCAACCAAGGGATTTACCTATGGTGTAGTTGCCTAAATGTAACACCTTGAGATTTTTTACTCTCGTGGATACCGTGATGAGCCAAGTTCCTGAGTGTTAACTGGAATACATTAAGGACAAAATTCTCTACATTCCATTAATCATTCAAACACTTAATACTTGTGGCTTCCAAGCACAGTGACAAAAACAAATTACTTATTCCATGAATTTATATACTAAGTTAACAACAAAATATCCTTAAAATAAATCAAATAGAATATTCAATTATTGCCTTCACTAGAAAGTCTTATTACAATTTTGAGATAAGCAGTAAACTATCCTAAGAATGTATAAATAAATAAAGTCTTCAAGACGCCACTCTGACTACGTTATCCGTCATTTGTTTCAACAAACATTCGTATAATTTGGTTCATCTGCTGGATCTTTACCTGGATCACCTGAGATGTGTTTGGATAACGTTAATTTCTATTATAGTGAGGTAATCCCTCTAAGACAATCATGATAACAATGATAACATAGAATATATGCAAGTAGGAAGATAATATTAACCAAATCAAAACATACAAAGAAAATCTTTCTAATGAAATGCATGAGATGCACGTTCTGCCTGAGGCACCCTGGCTAGAATCATAATACGTGAAGCTGAAAACTCCCTATTACGACTTCATGCTAGCCACTAGTTACCAAAAGTTTCTGGAACACACAAACCCATAGTTTTGCCTAACCAAGTGAAAAGTGGGACGCTCATAATCCAAATTTCACGAGACAGTGTACAGGAGAAGTAGGATGCTCTAGCCTATTGCCAATTTCGTACACCCACATGAAATCAACTGAATGCATGAAATTAATTTCACATACATCAGTTTTAAATATAACTCAATGATCATTATGAGGAGTTGCAAGCAACCCAGCATAGGTCGATAGCTTGGGCTTAGTGTCCATAGCACTAACCCGGGCTCATGAGATTCAGACACCATCAATATGTTCACTCATTGTCCCATCTTATAATCCAATTATGTTTTTAAGAACCCATATTGTTTAACATTGCAAAAATCATCAAGTATAGCACATGGATCCATCTTAAGCAACATAAAATTATAAGGATCCATTGGCACACATTCCTTGTAATCTCATAACCGAGACAAGATACATCTTGTCACGCCCCAAACCCGGGGACCGGGCTCACTAAATTCCCGATCGCCGACCTTGGTGCCAACAGCCTTCGTAGTACCCCATTCTCGGCTCCTAGCTCTCATATGCCAGGTTCCGATCCTATGATCCTACCATGAGGATTTTCAGGGTAAATTTTTTTGTAAAGGAGCATAATCAAAACCACAAAACATCATCAAATATTCACTAATAAGTTGTTGAGTACAGTCATGAAAAAGGAAATACGAGATGAAGCAAAAGCCCAAACTATCAGGTACATGAACTGCGCTCAACGCTGCTAATGTACCTTAGTACCTGCAACGTAAACAAACGCACATGAGCTTCCTAAGAAGCTCAGTAGAGTGCGTGTGTGCGCGTGTGATGCATATAACAAGTATACAGATATCAGAGTAAGCGGAAGTGATAAAGGGCTAAGTTACCAAGTTCATAAATGCTATCAGCCATCCCAAGGCTATGCGATGCAAGGGCCTACGTGGCTAAATGTTACATGCTAGAGATGCAATGCAAACACGTCAATCCTCAACTAATCCACATATCAAAATGGTTCTCATCTGGGACATCATTGGGGTCTAGTATACTCTAATACTGGCTGCCGCACATCGTGCGCATAACCAAGCAAGTAAAAAAGACCTCACTATCTACCTTATTAGTGGTATGCAAATGCCCACCCGGCTCGCCGATAGCGGACCCATTCCATGAGCTGGTCAGACTCGACCTAGCTTATAGCCCACTGCACTCGGGCGAATAAGGTCACACCCCTTTCCAACCGACATCGACACAGTGGGAGACGCGGCCTACTGGTATTTGGCACACCGGCGCTCATGTTATCCACTCGGTCTCGACGTTGGAGCATCCTACTGGTACCACAGGGTTTAGAGATTTTCACCCAAGGACATCCATAGCGCCCACGTGCTAGAACATGTTTCCGGTGTCCATCACTGCCAACCACAATGTGACTATGGTGGCCACCACCCCGATGCTGCTAGGGTGTGAAGGCGATCGTGACATACATAATGTGAAATGCATGAGTCACACAATCCAAGTCATGCACCAAACTTACGCATACTGCGCAATCATGTGGGGCGACCCTATCTCACACGGGTCCCTTAAGTATAACAAGTCAACTAGCATATGCTATGATTAATCGTGATCTATAACATGCATACAAATGATGCGTATGAGTATATGAATGAGCATGGTATTCATTATACTAAGCATATGATCAGTGTGACAAATCAAGCTAAGTATACTAGCATGTTACCAAACGTATCATGTGACGTTGGCCTTAAATGGCCCAATATATATACAGAAAGTGGGACCCGGACTGTGGCCCCCATTGAAAATGTAAAGGTCTTCGTGGCATAGCCCACTTGAGACCACATCAGCCCCATACTTGGGCCTGCACATAAAAATAGGCCGACAAGATAGGTGTACAGCTTGGATAAAACATATATATCAAAGGAAGGACCATGGTGGGTCCCGCCCACTGGTCGGATAGCAAATATACATCGTCGGTCTTAGGAAGTTCCAATGGTAGGTATTCCATCACCACAACTTCCTAAATGAAGCCCATTCAAATCAGGCCCCACGCGTCGATTAAGACCGGTGACATGGTACACAATACATCCATCAAGGTGGAACCCAAATATGGGCCCACAAACTCTAATCGGATGAAAAATAAACAATAAAGTGGCCCCAAGGAAGTTTTCAATGGTGGGCATCAATTACCACTATTCCATGCGGGTGTGGCCCACCTAACATCTGGATTTGCCTCATTATTGGGGCCATATCCTAAAATGGAATGGAAAAATAGATGGGCAGCATGAATAAAACAGATACATCATAGTGGAACTAATAGATACATCACGTTGGGACCCATAGGGTGGGCCACCTGCTGGGCAGCGTGGTACCCAATTTGGTTCCAAGAAGTTTTAAATCAAGCAGATATTTGTGTTTTCCCCTCCATCCATATCCATGGGATCTTATGAACAGGTTGGATGACAAATAAACATCACTGTAGGGATGGGAAGGTTTCAACGGTGGAGATCATTATTCCCACTGTTTCCCGTGGCATGGTCCACTTGACATTTGGATATGCTTAAATTTTGGGCTTAGCCGCTAAAATGAGCTGGAAAAACATATGGACGTACTAGATAAGGCACATACATTCTAGGTGGATCCTTCTGAGTTTTCGATCAAGCTGATACTTTATTTTCCCTCTTCCACACGTGTGTGGAATTATGAACAGGTTGGATCTCAAATAAAGATCATGGTGGATCGTAGGAAGGTTTCAACGTTGGGGTCACTGTCCTCACTGTTTCCTCTCAAGTGGGGTCCACTTGAGATTTGGATCTGTCTCATTCTTCAGATCATGCCTTAAAATGATCTCCCCAAATGGATGGACGGTGTGAATATAACACGCACAACAAGGTGGGCCCATGGAAGTCGGTGACGTCACCCCAGTAGCGAGATGCTACTCAACCGTCACTCCAGTCGGTAACCCTTCTCTCTCTTTTGTTTTTTTTTCTCTGATTTCTATCGAGTGGGGCCCACATGAGGATGATCTACTCCGTTCATCAAGTTCTTCATCTCATGGGGGACCCAATGAGCCCAATATTGGGTATATGATTCGGTCTAGAAACTTCAAAGTTGCCAAAGAATTTTCAGCAGTGCACTCCATCACCTTTGTTGTTTTCATGTGGTGCGGTCCGCTTAAGATTTGGATCAGATTCAGATTTGAGGCCTGGCCCTAAAATGATTTGGGAAGACAGATGGACGACGTGGATTAAACGTAAACATCAAGTGGGTCCCACGAGTGGGGACCCATTCATGGCGTCCACGCGACGCTGGACTGTCCCAGCATCTCTGACGCTGTGAACGTCCAGCGTCCCCAAACTTCTCTTCTACATGGGTGTGATCCAACTCGTCCATCAGGTCCCCCAACTCGTGGGGAGCCCATAGAGCCCAATATTAGACTGGTGATTCAACCTACAAACATCACGGTGGGCCACGGAAGTTTCAATAGTGGACATCCTTACCTCCACTGTTCTATATGGTGTGGTCCACCTGAGATCTAAATCTGCTTCATTTTTTGTGTCCAGCCATAAAATGGGCTGGAGAAACAGACGGACGGTGTGGATTAAATTCATACATCAAGGTGGGTCCCACGAGTGGGGACCCACGGTCAACGCCCAAAGGGCTTTAGCCAAGGCGCTGCTGGCAGCAGCGTCCTCTGGACGCTGTCTGTCTAGCGGCCTACTTTCCTTCTTTTCTTTTTTTCTTTTATTATTATTATTATTATTATTATTATTATTATTATTATTATTATAAATAGGTGGGGCCCATTCATGGATGATCCAATCCATTCATCTAACTGTCCATCACAAGGTGGGCTCAAAAGAAAACAAAAAAAATGAAAGGAAATTAAGAAAATGGGGGGTTTATGTCCCCCTTGCACTCACAATGATGGTTGGACGGTTGGATTGGATTGGATTGACGATCGGATGATCCGGACGGTGATCGGGGTCCTCCAAGCTTGGTTCCTCCCTTCTAAATCCTCTAACTCCCTCTAAATCTCTCTCTTCTCTTAATCTTCTCTCTCTCTCTCTCTCTCTCTCTCTCTTTCTCTCTCTTCTCTCTCTTCTCTCTTTCTCCTTCTCTCTCCTTTCTCAAACTTGGAAATTTCATGGAAGGTGGAGCTTAGGAATGCTTGGGGTTTTCTAGAAGAGAATGGCTAGCATGAGAGGGGGGTATGGGAGATATGGGTAGTGTTGACTTTGGAGGTGAGAGAGTGATGGGGTGGGTATGGTGTGTGTAGGCTAGGGTGATGAGAGGGGTATGGGTGAGGGTGATTGTGATTGATTTGATTGATTTGACATATTCTTGGGGTGAGTGCAAGTGGGGCCCATGCCACACGCGCATTGGTCGGCCCTCCTTGGATTACGCAAATGACACAACTTGCACACCGGGTATCGCAATGGGGCGTGCTGCGCGGCGTTGGAATCGCAGCGCCTACGCGGTCACCGGGGTATAGGTCTTGGGTCGATGTGATACTAAAATAGGGTCGTGATTAAGGCTCGCTAATCTGGTCCATCCGGGACGTACCGGCACCGAAAACTAAACGTACGGAGGGCAATTCAGGGTACGTGTCTTACACATATTTTCATCATGGATACCCCTGTTGGAATTGAAAATGCTACGCGGGGACATTTTCCTGAGAATGTGGTGTTTTATTGCTCTGTAGTTCTGAGTAATGGAAACATGCATAGACAATCACAGGCATTCACAAAAGGTACACAAGAAGAGATATCGTAAGGTGAATTTTATTCTAGAGATCCTGAGATCTTGTACATTCCAAGCCGTGATCTAGCACGAGCCCTTAATTACATCGAATGATCGATGACCCTTGATTGAAAGACAAAGACTAGTCATCGGGGACTATGATCTTAGAGATTGTGGTCATAGAGACCTGTATTTGTCTTGTTATGGACTGAACCATCTTTGTATTAGTCAGATGTCTATGTCCCATGTTTTTGTCGGAGATCCGGGTTGAGACTATCAGGGTTTATGACTGAGATGGACGACTCTGGGCCCGCGCCTGTCAATGTAGGGACAGGTGACCTCGGGAAGTCCATTCTACAGTTGTGTGTACCTGCGTAGCCCAACTGACGGATACCGTTTGAATGGGTAGGGCATCGATTGTTGTGTTATGGCAGTTCATAGCAATTGTTTTGTAGAAAATTGAAACTCTTTGATATGGTTTATCGTGGTAACCATAGTCCCGTTTGTCTAGCTTTCGACCCGAATCGGATCACAGCTTTACAGTAGATATGAATAATGACATATTTGCATAGTTCTGGATGCTGGCGGCGTCTTTCCGAGAAGTCACTTCGTTCATCGCATCGAATCAGGTCGAACCTCGAAGATGTGCGGTTTTGCTCATTTAGAGATCTCAAAATGTCCATTTGATCGCTCCATTACATCCGGAAAGCTCGAAATACCCAAAATAGGCTCAAACGGAACCTGAAAACACTTTAAATCGAGTCCGGTATACCTATGAACGTGTTTTGCAATTGGATGATTTTTTGGGTGCGTGGGACTTATTTTACGAGTGCGTGGGCCTCAACGCACCTAAAAATTAAGGTAATGGATTTTGATGAATTTAAGGGTGCGTGGGACCATTTTTGGGGTGCGTGGGGCCAAATATGCAAATCTGATTTTTGATGAATTTATGGACGCGTGGGACCCAAATTTATGGATGCGTGGGCCATTTTTCGGGTGCGTGGGAGTCCGGTGCACTTGTCCAATTCATGTCGAATTATTGGACGCGTGGGATTTAATTTATGGACACGTGGGCAATTATTTGGGTGCGTGGGACCATTTTTGGGTGCGTGGCCACACTTAGGGATTTTCAGGATTCAGACCTGCGGGGAGAATGCTGGTGATTGGAAGGAATTTCGGCGACCGAAAAGGGTTTCCGGCGATCGAAAAGTATTCCGGCGAGGGTTTCCGGCGGGAATTTTCGAATTCCCAGAGGGCGGCAGCTCTCTCTCTCTCTCTGAATCGTCCCAAATGACCCGCGGGCGGGATATTTATAGCCGAAGAATCCGAAAATCAGCCAATGAGGGGCTATCACGTACCACGCACCCCTAGAACACCCTCCACGCACCCCAAAATTGGCGTTTGGATGTCCGACACACCCAGAAATGATTTCTGAAAATATCTGATTTTTTGGGTGCGTGGGACTGAATTTACGGGTGCGTGGGACTCAACGCACCTAAAAATTAAGTCCCTGATTTGCAGTCGAATTTGTGGATGCGTGGGGCATTTTTCGGATACGTGGGACTCCAAAATGCCTCTGAATGAGAATCATAAAATGGGTCGAATTTAAGGGTGCGTGGACCCATTTTTGGGGTGCGTGGGACACCAAAAACACATTTAAATAGAAATCCTGAAATCTGTTAAATTTAAGGGTGCGTGGGGCATTTTTCGGGTGTGTGGGACGCCGAAATGCCTTTAAATGAATTCCTATTTTTAGTGATTTTTCGGGCGCATGGGGTACCTGAATTTATGGGTGCATGGACACGTAAATAGGAACTCCACTATTTGGGTTTTGAATTTTGGGGGGTTTGTGGGGCCCGCTTGATTGTGAAATCACTTGCACTGTTCATCATAAATCATAAAGAAGTTATGGGTCCGATTCCAGATGGTTCTGATCATGGTGGTCGGTGAGGTCCACTGGAGATTTCAACCAAAATTGGCTAAGGGAAATTTTGTAAATCTTCATTTTACGTGCACCGGAAAGTGTTTTGCGTAATTCCTTCGAAGGTATATGGCTATTTTGCTTACTTTAAGGCCCCTACCTTTTAGGACCCCAACAACCCCACATAGGTTTCATCTCTTTATGTCATGTGATTTCACCAACATGGGAACAAGGGGTGTACATTAATGCAACATTCATATAAATAATCTCGTTCGCACAATAAATGTAATGTCATAAACATCATCAGCACATATACAACACGAATTAAGATTAATCTACGAATGATTCTCACATAAACATGAAAATATCTGTGTTTTCACATCCAAACATCCACATACGCATACCACGAGATAATATAATGGAACTTAACGATAATCTTATGGTTATCAACACATAATATGAATCATCCACACAAATCCAATCTATACGATCTATATTAAAGGAAACTTAGAAAAATAAGAGAAAACTATGAATGGCTTGAAGGAAAATCCTTACCTCTTGAAAGGACACACTTCGAGGTTGAAGAGGCTGGATATGTTGCTGAAAAATCAAATAACTCTCTCTCTCTCTCTCTCTCTCTCTCTCTCTCTCTCTCTCTCTCTCTCCTAGGGTTCGGACGTGCAACGGTGCAAAGATGGTTGAATTTTTTTAAGTTTTCTCTATAACACACGTTAAGAGAGGCTTTCTCTCATGTATAACGCGTAATGCGCATGAGGGAGAATGTTCAATGCTTTGACGGTCCTCATTATGATGTCTATGATGATATTTTTATGAAATCCATACTATTAATCTGATTTGGCATTAAAAGATGAGTCATAATATGTAATTTTTTTTAGCGGTCCACTTTCTGGATCGGCCGATCTTTTAAAATGGCCTGGTAGGTACTAAAATAGGCTTGATCTTAATTAACAATCCATACTTGATGATCAAGGCCCAAAATTGGAGAAAATGTGTAGTCATGATAGATAAACGATTGAAAAAAATTTGGTGGTAGATCGATGATGGAAAATACCTAGATCTTAAATTTCAACTTTTGACAGAAAATGAAGGGGCTGGCTTTGTGATTCAACGATGTAGGATTATAAATCAGGGTTCAAATTTTATAAATTCTCGTAGTCATATGAGGTCAAGATATGTTCCAAATTTGAGTTACAATTGACTGTGGGAAGTAGGTTAATTGAAAGGTCCAGATTTGAAAGGAGTTGATAACTCGGTTATTTCCTAAAACGAGATAACTTTACACTTAAGAAAGAGGCTTATCAATGTGGGGCACTTAAATCACACTATTGACCCATGATATGGATGATCTAAGTTACTCACACAAATAAAAATTCGACTACCACTAACCATTCACTTTCCTCACTCGATGAACATTAAGATCAAGGGTTGATGGGATGATTTGCTAATTAGGATATTTATACTATGATCTAAAGGATGAAATTCGACAGTGTGTGGTTCATTTTTGATAGATAGACATTGTATAAAATTTCACATCAATCAGATAATAGGAACCATGTGAACTAGAAATCAAGGATCTAGGTTAACGTGAGTAATTAACATTTTCGGGCACTCAAGATTTTATATTTATACGCATTGGATAACCATACAAATTCTAGAAAAATATTTTACCATTAAGATAATCTATTTGATATTGTTACTTTCTCAACTACATTCCTCGATCAACGGCTACAGATACTCCTAGGTTAAGATCTTCATAATTGAAAGTTTATTTACACGACATTATTATATACCTAAAATTAGGTTTACCTTTCGAAAATTCGAAAACTACCTATCTGATTGATCAGAAATGATGAATTAGGAGATCCAAGGGCATTATCGTAATTATAAATAAATATGAGTGTCTATAAATATAACCATTCTACGTTGTTCATGGAATTATTCTAAGCAATTTTTGTAATGGGTCGCCCATCAAAACTTTCATGGATGGTCCGTTGTTTTCAAAATAAAGTAATTATGCTCAATATTCAATTAAACTGAAATCAAAATAAATTTTCAAAAATTTATAAATAAATCTTGAAAATTTGGTGCGTTATACTAAACTATTTAGAGATCATAATCTGCATTGAAGAAAATTCATCTTCATTTGAACTCTTAAATGCTCTACCCTATGATCAATCACAATGCAGATGACTTGGAATGGTTAAGATTAGAGCCTAATGACAATATGGGTAGCTTCTAATGCATTAAATTCTCTCTATTTTTCTCCTCAAACCGCAACTCATCTTTATATAGATGAAGTTCTAATGGTTGAAAAATGACAGCCAACGGCTAACTGTTAACCAGTCACACAGAGCTTGTGACCGGTCACCAAGAGCCAGCGACTGGTTACAATTGAGCAGCGATCGATCATTTTAAGCCTAGGGACTAGGTGTCACTTGTTGTCCCATTTTTGGCATTTACGACCAGTTGATCAGGTGTGTTGACTAGTCATTCAAGTCCCTATCGACCGATTGTAATTTATTAGCGACCGACCGCAATACTTCAGGACTGATGTTCAGTGCTTTCCTATTTTGGGCCTCTGGCGATTGATCACATAGTGCTTGTGACCGGTCGCATGGTGATGTTGATTAGTCTTTGACCAGTCGCTAGAAACATGAGTTCTCTTATTTGATCTGTATTTTTATAGCAATTCATGCACTTCATAGGCCTTCCTTTGGATGATCTTTTTGGGACTCCTAAGACCATTTTAAGATGACTAATAGTTTACCTATTGGGTCAAGTCATCTAGAGGTTTGGTTTTTGTTTAGGTTTAAGGATTTTGGCTTACCAAGACATCTCTAATTTACCTGTTTCTTCTTCCTTGATGCAGCTTGACTCTTATGTCTTTGGTCATCGTATTGTTTAGGTTCAACCAACGTCTAAACACATGGATCTTCGTAATTAGCAAATAAGGTGCACTAGTATGTCATAGAAAAGTGCACTAGCAGTGTTATGACCTGTAGTAAGGAAGGTTGGACTGTGTCTTTAATGAGTTCCATAACTGTGATACAGTAATATGTCTAGCTGTAGGTACATCCCTGATGGACTCACCTATATGAGTGTGAAAGTGGGGTCACTTCCTATGAGAATTGAGATATTCTCTAGAGCACTCATGAAATTGGGATTAAGCACATGGTCATAACATGCTGGCTTTAAAAATTCAAGTTTCTCTGAAATGTTGTGCATGTAATGTGTTTAGGTTGTTATTGTAGGGGGTTAGTTCAAAACTTTATGTTACTTCCTCCCGATGAACCAGACATATTTACACTAGGAAATGTTCAAACCTTCTAGATACTCTGTTGATGCACTTTATTTTATTGATTTGCTCAACTGATTTTTCATTCTTTTTCTTGATTTTTCAAATTGTGGGGGAATGTTGGCTTAAAATGTTTTAAAATAAAAAAGAAAGATTTAAAAAAGTCTGAAAAATTAGCATTTTACCTTTGTTAACCCGCATTCCATAATTGAGTTTAGTTTAGTTTCACATTGGAAAGAAGTTTGGAAAATTAACTCTTTATATTAAAGCCCTCATTAATCCTTTGTAATGAATAACAAGGGTATGCCATGAGAGCAACCTCCCTCCCGCGCACATGCCATGGCCGTGGATTTGGAGTGGTGTGGCGAGGTGAGGCGCGACATGGTGCAGTGCGATGTGTCTTTGATTAAACATTTTTTGCTCCTTCTATATATGATTTGTCTTCCGCATGCGCATGAAGACAAAAGAGTCATTGCACGCCTACCTCATAATTGTGATCCGCATGCGCCAACGTGTATTTATTTTAATAGGCGCATGCGCCTCAAGTCTCAATGGTTACTTGCCCTTTTATTTTATTATTTTTTTTAGGAAACAAGGGGGGGGGGGATACACCCTCAAGCTTTATTAAAAAAAATATGACCTAAATTGGGATTCATTCGGGTGGGCTCCATAAAAAGAACAGGCTGAAATTGCGTCGGGTAGTCTAATACGACACCCTATGCATACACGTGCGGAAGCTTAAGGAGCAACTAGAATTATGGCTAAGTCCTAGAGGGGGGGTGATTAGGACCTTTTAAAATCGTTTCGCCTACTTAATAAATTTAGCAAATCAATCTACGTAAGCGATTAACACTTCGGCTTCCAAGCCTAAGTAGGTCCAATCAAAAGACTAGCAAATGATAAATGCAATAAACAACCTAGTCTAATCAACAAATGTAAACTATAGAGGATAGATCAACAAAAGCTCAAGTCTACATGAGGAGTGAAAGTTAATCATGTGTGTGCGGATGTGCCTATCAAGTGCCTAGCATACATTCCTAACTAAGCATTCATAATTAACAAGTTAAACGCAATGCATAAAGAGAAATGTGCTCAAGAACAATCACAAACACAATGATGTATAGTGGTTCGACTACTTGTCTACTCCACTCCCCGGTTCAAGTACTCAACCCCTTTGAGCACACCTGGCATTCATTAGAGAGTTTAAATCTGGTTCTTCCCAACTAAGGTGTTTTAACTCAGATCCACCCAATCGGGGAGCTTACAGGTTCCTCCCAACCTACACATTTGCACCCATGTTGGTGGCTCCCCCTTAGAGACTTTGTTTAGGCCGACTAACGAGCCAAGGAACGGCTAACGTCCCTGGATTTAGGCCCGGCAAACGAGCCAAGGAGTGCTGAACAACCCCTAGTCTTTAGGTCAACAAACAGGCCAAGGAACGGCTAACGTCTCTAGATTTTAGGCCGACTAACAGGCTAAGGATCGGCAAACAACCTTAGTTCGAGTTTATCAAACAAACTCTACACTCAACTCCCACAAGGAATTAAGTAAATGGACTCCTAACAAGACAACCTTACTTATCAGATTGAGCCCCTTTGAAGCGCCGCTTTGGGTTGCTTCTTCTTGCTCTCCCGTGCTTGAATCAACTCCCCGTATGCTCCCCCGATCTTTAACGTCGTTGCTTTGCCAAGGCTTCAGCTCCAAGATCAGCTACCTTGCATGTGATGCTCCATTAGAGATGCCCAAGGTGCTAGGGAATGGCGAAACCTCTACAAATGGTAGGGAATGGGTTTCCTAGAGGAATACACCTGTTTGGACTCCTAGGTAGTGTTTAGACAAGGGATTTAATTATGATCAAGGTGTCTAAACCCTAGGAATCAAGAGGGAACAAGTCCATTCTCAAGATGTCATTGAATGGCCCAAGCTTGTGATGAAAACACAAGGAGAATGACTTGCTATGGGTTTGAGATAGAGCCTCTGATGGTCTCTAGCAATGGTGGCTTCTATCTCTTCAAAATACCCTCACTTAACCCTAAAATCGAATCCCCCTCCTTTATAAAGTTTCCTCCAACGGTCAAATAACGGGCAGATTAGCGTAGGGTCGGGCACCCGGAATCTGGTCCATAAAAAGATTTCAATCACTGGACATTTTCTGAGTTGGTCGGGCTCCCGGACGAGTTGTGGTTGGGCACCCGGTGGACATTTGGTCGGGCGCGCAGAATTCAATCCAGACTGGGTCATGTGCTGCTAGACGTTTTGTGCACTGGTCGAGCGCCCGAAATTCAATCCAAACTGGGTCATGTCCTGCTGGATGTTTTGTGCACTGGTCGGGCGCCTGGACATGTTGTGGTCGGGCACCCGATGACCTATGGACATTCAGGCCAACTCATATGGGCAGATTCCTCTGCGGTTAGGCGCCCGGTGGACACTGGGTTAGGCTGCCCGAACAGGCATAAATTTCTACTATTTTCAGCAGAACATGCAACCTCTTGGCCTTTCATTCGGTGGACTTTTGGGACACCTAAGGCCAAGCCAAGATGACTTAATGGTATGCCAATTGGGTCATGGTTATCTAGAGGTTTATGATTTTGGGTAGGTACTAGGTTCGGGCTCACCTAGGCATCACTTTCCCCTGTTTCTTCTTTCTTGATGCAGCCGGTCAATCTTGAGTCGTCGGTCTTCGTCTTCATTAAGCTCAACCGACACTAGACTCACTGACCTAAGTAATTGACAAACAAGGTGCACTAGTATGCCATAGAAAAATGCACTAACACAGGCCTCACCTATCATATGAGAAAAGATATATATATATATATATATATATACCTACCAAAACGATAGATTCGAACACAATGGGCTAACCTCCTCTAATGGTTCTTATCCCTGCGTTATCAAGAGAAACCAACCCCTAATGCATCTTAGGAGGTCTGATCGGGTGGCATAGTGGGTATTCTTCTAGCCTACCTAGCGCATCTGCCAACGCATTACCCTCCCACAGAGCATGAATTATATATCGTGAAGTTAACATTGGCTCTAATGCGATGGATGGAACCAATGATATACCATATGGTCCACAGGGCATTAGCCCCCTGATTGGAGACCGCCTCCACCACCACCGAGGAGTCTGATTCCACTAACATCTGAGTAAGGCCTAACTCTGCATTGAGACGAAGTCCATTGAGCATGGCCCGTGCCTCAGTCACCTTATTCAAAACCCTATCATAGGCTTTATGGAAAGAAAACTCCCCCACCGCCCCTTGGCCCGGATTGCCTCTCGTCGACCCGTCTACATTAAGCTTGCACCACCCGTATGTTAGTCTGGCCCATTTGACAATCTACAAGCTACGTACCCGACTCTGAGAATTCTCAAGGATCCCCAAGGTGTGAAATACACTCCTTTCCAAAGAGGACTCCTTCCCTTTAGGAGTTTCCTCCCAATACTCCTCAATCACCGAGACACCCAACCAATAATCTGCACCGAAGAAACAGCTTTCCCTTTGAATCAGCTATTGTTCCGGCTCAACCATATTTCCCAGACCACAAGGCACGGAATCACCCCCCTCAAAATTTGAATCTTGAAGACACTGATGCCATGAGCATCCAAAACACAATTCTTTATCTTATAGTCTGGCTTGGCTGCTAGTGAACATCAAATATGCTCAAGAAATGAGCCCATACCTGGGTCGCCAGCTTGTTGTTGCAGAGAAGATGCTCTACATCTTCCACTTCATTAGCTCGCACCGAGAAGGGCCCCAGAGCATCTCTTTCGCTCTGGTGGGGATGAGATTGCTGAAATTGGGTTGAGCTACTCCCCGGATGGATGGCTAGGATGATACTTAATCTGTTCGCAGATTACTCTGGGTTTGTGTTATGCCCTACAATTAGGCCTGGCAACGGACCGTGTTGAACTGGGTTCGTGTTGAACTGGGTTCGTGTTGTGTCGTGTTCGTCTAAAAAATTTGCTCACCCAAACCTGGCCCGTTAACTAACGGGTTAAAATCTAGAAACCCAAACTCATTCATTAATTTAATGGGTTCCCCGCAACCCAGCCTGTTTAACCCATTAAATAAATGGGCCATGCTGTTCCAGAGCTGCTTCTCCTCCTCCTCCTCCTTACTTTTGCTTCGAATCACAAAGAGAAGGGGGCAAGAGTCTTAACTTAGGGCCGGGGTTCGATTCGAAGAGACGGAGTGTGGGGTTATGCCGTCGTGGGCAGAGAGATGGAAAAGGGGCTTGATTTGATAGAGATATTGTGGTGTGTCTGTGTAGGAACAAATGGAGAAAACTCCCTGAGAGAGAGAGAGAGAGAGAGAGAGAGAGACTGCGAGAGACTTACCGGCTATCTTAGCTTAACTTAAGGTTTTCTCATTACACTAAGCATAATTACTGAAATACCCTCACTAACGGCTTAAATGGGTTTCGTAAGTGAAACATTGAAACGATCCGTTATGTTAACGAGTCTTAACAGGCCAACCCGTTAGTGACCCGACGTGATAAGGCTGGACTTGACCACTAATTTTTTTCGTGCGGGTTTCATGCGGGTTGGCGGGTAGCGTGAAATTTTGCCAGGCCCACCTACGCGCAATATGACGTCAATGTACTAGAACGTAATCTATACCTGATCCAGATAAGACTTCTTAGGGAGGAAGTCATAATGGAAACGAGCAGATCTTGGGTTGGGCTTTGATGATCATGGAGCTCAGACAAATGCTGTTGGACATTCCGAGGGGCCTGATTTTCCTGCTCTTTGAGATCCTGATGGGAGTATTGACTGCTAGATGCAACAATTCAAAGATGGTCCTGTTGATCTGATTCAGGCAGTTGGGGGTCCCCATGGCTCATGTTGTGTTGGGAAGAAGAAAAACAGTTAGAATTCTCTGGACCAGCTTGATTGCAGTAGTTGCATTTAGAGGCGATGGAGATTCCAACTTTCAGAATAGCAGTACCCACTGAAACAGCTCCTAACATAACTTTCCAAAGGAAGATCACATTTTTTTGTGGAACATATTAGTTCCAGCACCATTAGGTCCACTGCAACTTGGGCTTCTTCTGGCGGATCTCAGTCCATGCTGACTGCAGGGAGAAGTTTCCTGAAGAGCTATCCGTCCAAATGAGCTGATCTAGCCCATTTAATACAAAATTGTTGCTTAACTTCTTTAATAGCTTGTAAAATATTTGCTGGCAAGAGTTTTGTTATGGACGAGAAGTCCCAGCCCCCCTAGTTGGACCAAAAGTCTTGAACTTTAGAGACCTGTAGGTGATTCGGTATCAAGCACTAAGCCGTAGCTGCCAACATCCCCCCTCCCGTCCAGTTATAATGCCAAAAACTAACATTCCCTTCCCAATCATCCATCTAGATTTCTGGATCGTAAAAACAAATGCTTAGCTATGTCCTTCCACACCGAATAACTAGCTTGAACGAGTTTTCCATTTCTCTTAACAAATTCTTGAAGTACTTAGCTGCGAAAAACTTAGCTCATGGTGATTCTTCTCTAATTAGGTTCCAACCCATTTTAACCCTGAACGAGTGCACGAAGAAAATATATCTCCTCTATATGCCTTGGCTATTTAAAGTCATCCCTTCTGTTTTGAAAATCCATCTTGAAAATCTATCTTTTCTTCTGGTTTTCTCTGCAACTCTTATTTTGGGCAAGTCAGTTCGAGTTTTTCGAGTTCGTTTGGCTGTGATCGAGAGTGCACCGATTTAAGTCATCCATCTCATGGAGGAGAGTTACTATATCCCAAGTGCAAACTTGTTGGACCCAGTGCATTAAGATCGTCTTCCTATGGAGGAAAATTTGTATTTAAGACAGCCACTTTAATGTGCCTCAGCTCTCCTACTTCTATTATTGTTTTCTGGTTTATTAACTTGGATTTCTGTTATATCTCTACATATAAGAACCAACAACAAGTTTCATTGTCCATCTTCAAGCACTCACATATGCTTTAGCACACGTAGGTTACCTTCAAGTACTCTACGTAGGCTACCTTTCATCTGCAACGTAAACTTTCAATGGAAAAATATTTATATATTTTTCCAATGAATGGAGTTTAAAATTAAAAAAATTCTTTTTACAAAAGTATTGCTGAGAAACAAAAGGAAGAAGGAGCAGCTCCTTTTCTGCGGCTTCGGAGAACACCATTTCGTTAGAATTACTTCTTTTTCAGGATTGGCAGCCAGTGTAATCGACGCTGATGAAAGAAAAGGTCATGCTTAATTGAGAAGAAGAGGTTGCAAGGCCCACTACTGGAGTGCATAAGGTAGCACATGCACACGCCATCACACGGGGCACATATGTATGAGGTCCAATCCATCCATCAGAGGGGTACCTCTCTACTAAGAATTAAGCCAGTCGACTAGTCAAATGTCACAACATAATAAAGATGGTGGCCCATCTGATGAGTATACAGATGGAAGTATTTCTAACATCGAGGGCGCCACCTGATGAGTGTACGAGCTTGATTTACAGGCAACTGTATCTACTAGTTGAGACCCACCTGATAGACGGATTAAGATCTTTTATATTTGCCAGATGGTAACATATCGTGGCATATAGATGATATGCCTACCCCAGGCCTCTCCGGAAATCTCAACTCGCAAAAAATAAGTAAATAAAGCTCAACCGACTCAACTCGTGTGACAGTTCATACTATTTTAAAATCAGTGAACAGGATAGTGACTTTTCAACCGTCTACATGGTGCAGTTGACCCACAATCCAGACGGTGCGAACTACTAATCCAACTGTGTTTGAATTATAAACTAATAATGTAATAGAAACCATATGACTTAAACCATCCATGTCATGCCCATCAGTTAGATTCAAAACTCAAATGGGCCAGCTCTACCCACTAGATCACGTTAGGACATGAGCCCAAATAGAAGATTTATTCAAAATTTAAGTGGGCCACACCACATGAAATGGGATTGAACACCCACCATCGAAATCTTCCTGGGGCCGCAGAAGTTTTAGAATAGTACTATATTTAATTATTTAGGAAGGTTTCAACAATGGCCGATTACATCTCCATTGTTTCATTTTCTGTGGTCCACTTGAGTTTTGGACGTGCCTCATTTTTGGGACGGTGGATGAATGAGACAACCGAAGACCCAGAACTTTAAAAATGGTGGTGAGATATATGACCCTGTTCTTCTCCAGTATCAAGAAGATCAGCGTCAACAATCAACCTCAACGTCCATCTCAAGATGAACAGCGTCACCAATCATCTGAAGATTCGTACTCCACAACGCAATCAAGTGGACATCTATAGTATCTATAATATAGGATCATACTCTGATTAGCTGTCTCTGATGACGTCTGACCTAACCCTAGTTTTCTATTCATTTCGTCTTTCATCATGTGGTTATCTCACCCGTGAACGAGAGATTCTGTGCTTGTATAAAATCTACAGTTCGAAAAAAAAGGAAGGAGCCTTTGAGGTTTTGACGGACCATGATTTTGCAATTAAATAAGCAGTTCATGCGTGCGGCTTAGTAGATGAATAATGTGATGATGCTTGCAGATCGTGTGAGGGGGTGTTGATCCAAACCGTTGATTTGAAGGGCCCCACTGTAAATGTTACACCCACGTGAGAATTTCAGGTTGAAAAATCATTAATATTTGGCATTAGGGTTTGGAATTTTCGATCTAAGGGAGTTTTGAGTTTTCCACTTAGATTTTGGAACGCAATTTAGATCGACGGTCTTGATTATCAGAACCTTATATTCCATGGTCAGTCAATTATAAAACGTAGAGAGAGATAGAGAGAGAGAGAGAGAGAAGCAAATTAAAAACTCAGTGGGGCCCACAGTGATGTTTGTGCGACATACACTCTGTGCATGTGAGGACCTGAGCCCATAAACCAGCCAATCCAAAACTCCAGCCGGCCACACCATATGGAACGGTCAGGATAGAAATACCCACTACTTAAACCTTCCTGGTCCACCGTGATGTTTATATGCCATCAAACCCGTCCATAAGGTGAGTCCCACAAGGTACCACACCGATCAAAACCTGTTGTGGGCCCCAAGAAGGTTTCAATGGTAACCGTCCACAGCCTCACTGTTCCTTTTTGTGTGCCTCACTTAAGTTTTGGATGGGCCTGCTTTACCGGCTCATATTATGTTTTTGGTTTTAATAAAATAAAAGAGTTATTGACAAACAGGTACCTATCTTTTGGGCCATAGACAGATTAGTACCTACTTTTAAACTTATTTCAAATTAGTACCTAAGGTTTGCAACATAAAAACATCTTACTACTTTGTTGACATTGACTGACAGAGGAGTAACATAGACATTCATTTTGTCAGAAAAAGAAGCATTTACCCCTACTTATATAGAATAATGATAGTGCTTGCTGTACTGATAGCTCATTCAGAGGACGCTACTGTCTATTGTTGGCAAGGGCGGAAGCCCTTTTAGGTGGTAATAAGGGCCTCACTCATGGGCCCCACCATGATATATGTGTTTCATCCATCTGGTCATCTATTTTGTCAGATCATTTTCAGGCCAAGGCCCGAAAATTAGTCAATTCCAAGTCTTAAGTGGAACACACCACATGAAATGATGGGGTCAAGTCGCTGCCCTTTTTTGCAACTGTCTGATGGCCACTCCTGGGCCCCACCATGATGTATATGTTAGATCCACGCATTTCATCTGTTTCTCCAGTTTATTTTAGGTCGTGGATCTAAAAATGAAGAAAATCAAGATTTCAAATGGGCTATCCAATGAGAATAATTTTCATCGTTGAAACCTTCTTAGGCCCACTGTGATTTTTTATGCTGTCTATTATGTCCAATCCAAATATCTTTGGGCAGGCCATGAGTTGGCCAATTCGATGGACATATTAGATTTTCCATGTTCACCCCACATTGCTGGGAAAGCACAATAATAACAATAAGAGGGGTCACTGGAACAAACATCGTCCAGAGGACGCCACTACCGGCGGACGCCCTTATTGGGCGTGATCTGGGGACCCACCATGATGTTTATGTTTTATCCACGTCATGTGGACCCATTGCATAACAAGCAGGGCCAGCTAGTAGGGCCTACCTCATGGATGGATTGGATCCAACATTCTGCGATTGAATAATTCTAACCATCTAATAGGGGGGGGGGCAAAGTGATGTATTTTTTTTATAAATCTACTCCATCCCTTCATTTTGAGAGCTCAACAAAAATGAACCGGATCCAAGACTCAAGTGGGCCTCACTAAAGGAAAAGGTGGGTAGGTAAATTACTATCGTTGAAACCTCCCTGGGCTCCACAGTGATGTTTATATGACCTCCATACCGTTTATAACGTCAATACTACTAGGATGAACTGGAAACACAAATATTATCCTGATTCGAAACTCCTGTGGCTCCACAAATATTTCAACTGTGCACTGTTCAATCCTCACGTTTTCGGCCCATTTGAGTCTTGGATCCGGTTCATTTTTGTTCTCATGTCCTAAAATGAGCTCCCAAAACAGATAGACGAGGTGGATTCATAAAAAAAAATATCACTTTGGGCCCCACCTCGGTTCCTAGCACAGGAACTTCCTACGCAAGGCTTTCACAAGAAATCTCTGCCCAAGAGGTGGAGAGAGGGTGCGGTTTAGGTGGATCCCCAGATCCATTGAGGTCGGTGGATCCCCAATTGTGGGGCCACTTTGATGTATGTACCTTACATCTACACCGTCCATGCATTTTGAAAGCTCATTTTAAAGCATTATCCAAAAAATGAAGCAGATCCAAATCTTACATGGACCATATCACAAGAAATAGTAGTGATTGAATCCACACTATTAAAAACTTCATGGAGGCCACTAGAATGTTTATTTTCCATCCAACCTATTTAAAAGGTCACAAAGACCTGGATGAAGATACCAAACAAATATCAGCTTGACCTAAAACTTTTTGTGACCCATGAGAAGCTTCTAATGGTTGAGTACCATTGCTTACTGTATTATGGTCCACCTAAGATTTCTACTTCATTTTTTAAATCATACTCTAAAATGGGTTTCAAAATGAATGGACGACGTTGATGTAATACACACACATCACACAGTGGACGGCACGGTAAGGGATCCACCTACCTCGGTGGATCCGGGGATCCAGCGAAGCCACGCCCGGGAAGAGGGGTTAGGTGAGTTGTATTTTAGTGGTTGTAAATTTGTAGGGCCCACCTTACTGATCTGTTGTATATCCACACCGTCTATCCATTTTTCTATATTAAACATAGGAGGTGAGCCTAAAAAAGAAGCAGATCCAAATCTCTAGTGGACCACGGTATACAAAACAGTGAAGATTGGCTTAATGAAGGTTTAAATGGTGCACATTTGAGATATTACTGTTCATGCAGTGTGGCCCACTTGATTAAGTTTTTTCCATTTATTAAAATCTTTTGATGAATAAAAATGGATAGACGGAGTGAATTTGTCTAGGTCATCTCTGTGGGCCCCACATAGCTTCAGATAACAGGTTGAGATTACACACATGTATCCGTCTGTTTGCAACTAAAATGAGGGATAATATCGTCTTTTTTAGAAATATCGTATGGCTTTGTATCATATACCAATATGACTAACGTTTGCAATCCTTAGGTACTGATTTAGAAAAAGTTTAAAAGTAGGTACTAATCCGTCTATGGCCCAAAAGATCTATATATATATATATATATATATATATATATATATATATATATATATATATATATATATATAGTCCCACGTTACTTGGTAAAGAAAAAAGAAAAGAGTTTTAGGGTGGGGGCTTATGTACCTTACTAATTGGACAAATCTAATCGAGAATGGAGACTTGCGTGCGCTCCAGCGCACGCACACATGCGGGTCAGGGCGTGGATGTGGGCTGTGAGGCAATGTGGCTGTAATGGCGCTAGTTAGCGCACTTTGTACTTTGCACGTGTTGCGGAATGGTCGCTCCCATGCGAACCGTCACGAGACAGTACGAGTCACAGTGCGAAGGTAGGAAGAGACTGCCGAGTGTGATTGAGAGCCTTATATAAGGTTGTATTTTTTTTACTATTATAGAGATGATCATTTTGCATGAAACAGTCTTACAACAGTCATACCCATGGAAAAACGGCTAACATGCAATAGTTATAATTATTGCAACCATTGGTTGCATGTAACGGTCAGAAACGGTCACTAACAGCTAGTTTCTAATAACGATCAAAATCGGTCACAAACAGCTAGTCTCTAACGGTCAGAAACATCCATAAACGGCTAGTTTCCATCGGACAGAAAACAATCATATTATTTATGACCTAAGCCATAACTCATAGCCCCAAGTGCCTATATAAGTAAGGCTTGCTAGGATCAATTCAACATCAACAGAAAACACGTCTCATTTTTCTTTCCATATCTCCTAAATAGTTTAGCATCTGACTCAGTGAGTCAAATAAGCCAAAGATTCAGTGAGTTACCTCGTCATCCAACTCAGTGAGTCAAATCAGAATTCTGACTCAGTGAGTTTATAAACTTGTTGGAGAACTCTTTTCTATTTTCCCAGTAAGGTCAGGACTGTAATCGAGAATTTGCCTAATGAACTATGTTTAACGAGTTCCTACAGGAGTTTCTTTGTGATTGTTGCATGCAGAACCCAATAAGCTTGTTGTGTCTTGGAAAAGATTTGCCATGTAGCCCATCAACAATTTTAGACAAGTGGAGGCAAATAACTCTTTAAGGACAGCGTATTAGATACACGTGCATCAACTTGATTTAAATTAAATATTTTCTTTATTTTTTTTCTCAGTGTCCAAATTATTTTATTTAGTATATTTCCACAAAAATCAATAGGACCCACTTTCATGTGTGTAACATCTACTCAGGATGGAGTAGATGTCACACACACACACACATGAAAGTAGGTCCTACTGATTTTTGTTGCTCCGGGCTCCCTTAAACAGTTGTAGGAAATCCTCGTCCTCCAAGAGTGCCCGAAGTATCAGTCTCCCAAATCTTTACCATACACATGGCAAACACCAACATACCTTGCCCATTTATTCTCCCTGTCAAATTATGAATGCGCCATGGATTTAAAATAAAAATAAAAATCAATCCCAACCGTGTAATTGGTTCTACACAAACTGATGCTAATAACCAGTAACTTTTGCAATGGTTCACTTTTATCGAGAAAAACATCATAGATTGGACGGTTAGGATTATATCTCCTAGGAACAATCTTTTTAGATGATCAATGGTGTGGATCACAAACCAGAAGGCCGGATCATCATCTACTCAGGTGCCTCTTACAAGGCGTAAGGTATGCGACAGCAGCCCATGAACCACGTCTTTTACGTCAGTGGGGACATCAAATGAAGATGATCACCATAGATCCTGACCCTTCACCTGTTGCGTTCATATGGGCTCCAATAGACATTATTGGATACTCTGGCAAGGTATGATGGTTGATACACAATTACTAAAAATTGTAGACATGGCAAACAATATAAGTAAATCATCCGAATGGTGAGCCCCACCTTAAATGGATCATAAACTCAACATTCATCGAATCTCATAAATTAACTAGTCAATCAAGAGAATTTATTTGATGCTTGAGATGAGAAAAAGAGAAAAGAAAAAGGCCGGTGGTCTGCTTTCACCGGGTGGTGAGTAAACTTTACGGGACCCACCTTAATGTATTTGTCATTATCCACGCCGTCCATCTGTTTTTACAACCCATTTTAGGCATGGGACAAAATTGAAGAATATCCAAAACTAAAGTGGACCACACCAAAGGAAACGGTGGGAATTGAACGCCAACGGTTGAAGACTTCTTGCAGGCCACAAAATATTTGGATCAAGTTGATATTTGTAGTTTCCATTAATCCTGGTCTATGTAACCTTATCAACAGGTTGGATGATAAATAAATATCAATGTGGCCCTGGGAAGGTTTTAACTCTGTCTGTCATTGTCCCCACTGTTTTCTATGACGCTGTCCACTTGAGATTTTGATATGCTTCAATTTTGGCTCATGCCCTAAAAGAAGCTAGAAAAATGGATGGCCAGTGTGGATAATGACACTATATCACCGCACAGTAGTGCAATGAGTTTCAATCTGTTGTCCGCTTTCATCAACAAGTGTCCACGAATCAAAAGGTTAGGATGGGCTAACCAATTTGATGTTTGGATACCAAGGGTTTCCCCCCTTGGTATTCTAGGGAGAGCATTTATCAATGGCTTCAAGTCTCGTTACGAGACTTTGGGTTGATTTGTCGCTTATTCTGGGCTGTGGCCTAGTTTATTGACATGTTGCATGCATCTAACGGTCTATTCGAAAAATGTAGCAAAGTCACTGGAGATTTACTGGGAAGATGATCCTGCTTCAACATCGACAATGAGCTCATAATGCTGGCCCAAGTCTTGTTGCTCTTCTGTAGCATCAACCACAAAACTAGTGTTTTTACATTTAGGAGGCATCTTATTTTAATAAAAAATAAAAGGACTTACTGAGTACCACCCGGCATACCAAAAGAGTGTTGTTGCCAATTCAATCAAACTACATCACACGTGTGGACAAGGGCTTATATTTGGTTTTCGTGTGTGGGTAAGATGCACGGCTATGTCACAATCTACTCGACTAAAAGTTTGATTGAACTGCTGGTGTTACCCAGTGTTGAGATGAATAGCTTGGAGATTGGACACGAGATCTAGTTATCCTCTCAACCACCAAGTTTGCACTTAGTGTTCAGAGGATTTATGAAAGGGTAGGGGTTAGCCCTTCCAAGTGGATTCTTTTTACATTATGACAATAGACGTGAGTCTACAAATTTAAGGACTTGTTCTTTCACTAGTACTTTAATTCAATATTTCTCAAATGAATAAAATTGTACAAATAAATTAAAAAAAGGCTAAATATATAATGCCGATTTTATTAACTGTATGGCATATTATAATTGACAAAGTTTCAAACAACCAAATAAATAAACAACAAAAATAAATACCTGATGCGTCTATTAAAACAAACGATCGATGCGGGTGGTCTACAGGATGTGATCAGATGGATATGATCAGTTAAATCGGAATATAATTGATCATGATCCTACAACTTAAGGTTGCAAATATTTACTTCTACTCCTAAAGTATTGTAGCAGAAACTGATGGACAGTAGTGATGTAAGCTAAAACTAGGCTAGGCTAGGCTATGATAAGAAAGATAAATTGAAAAAATAAATTAAAAGTAGATTGATGTGTGTGAACGTTGAAAATCGGCACCCACACTCTAAGTGTTTGTTTTCATAAGGTTGGAGGGCTGATTTGGATTGATGTAATAGATTTAGAGTCGCCACTAGCCACTTATCTCAAAATCCCGCAGTCGGCTAGGACCTATAGAATATGTAAAAGCTAGAGGATTCAAAGACTCTCTTGCTTTAAGTTGACTCCTGATCTGTGACCTGTGATTCTAAGGGACCTCAGAGAGGGGAGGTGTTAGGCACCTTCTCTACCTGTACGGGTCTACGGTCTCTACTTCGTGTGGTAAGCTATTTTGGGGGATAGTATGATTGGATGTAAAGTATGAAAATAGGACTAGACAGACTCAGTTTTTTTATGTGATAGAATCTAGAAATCTAGCAAGCCACAAAGCATACGTCCAGAAAATGTCTAGAAGAGAAATGGGGGTTAAGAGGAGATGTGATGATGCCAAACTTACATATAAGAGGACTAGGCTACCATGAGTTTCTAATGTGACAGGATCCGAAGTTTCGGCAAGTCATAAAGCATACATTTGATGGCAACCTAAAAAAGGCAGGGGTGAGAAAGGAAGTGATGATGTAATAACAAAGTGTGAATGTTAATGATGATGGCATGATCTTGGGCTTTCACTTGAAATGGCTAGGAGGTTTGGTGCACCATGACTTGGAAGGTTGGCCCAAATGGGCTACATGGCTAAAAGGAGGTTTGGAGGAGGCTAAGGGGGCTGAAAAGGATGAAGCTCTAAAAGCTCAAGCTCTCCTTTCACACTCACTTTCCTTCCCACTCTCTCACTTTCACTCTCACCCTCCTCCTCTCCTTTGTTAGTGTGTAGAAATGAAGAGAGAATATGGGTATTTATAGCTCAATTTTCTGGTTTTCTTATAATGTTTAGGACTATGGATGGTAAAAGTGTGTTGTTGACTTGTGATTGGTTAAGGGGAGGGAGATGCCACATGACACACCCTCATTGGTTGATGGGATTAGGTAAAACTGTAAATAGGTGAAAGTCCAGGGGTAAAGAGGGTCCTAAGGCAGTTGTCTCTTCAGAGGAGCAACAACTGTAGCTTAGGGCGCAAGAGAGAGTGGTAATCCAATTACCACAGCCCATCGCTTTCCTCCCATACTTTAGCCAAATTCCTTAGCTGATAGCTAAAGGTTCAGATCAAACATTTTGGCTTGAAAAACAGCTCTAGCTCAAAAATGAATTTGTTTTGGCTTGGGCTCGGAAGTGGGTAAAACTTGGCCTGGGCTTGGAAATGGTTAAAGTTTGGCTAAGGTTTTAGGGTTTAGGTATGGTATAAAGTTAGGGTTTGGGTTAGGATTTAAGCATGGTTCAAGATTTCATCAAGTTGATAGCCTGGGTGGGGTGTCTACAATGTGTTTGGTGTACAACCTCAAGCTCTTTTTCGTGTGCTTTATTTATAGCTTGTCGAGGTGGCAAAACCCTCGTTTGGTATTCCTTGCCGATCTTGGATCCTCCGCGTGTTTTGTTTGCATTGGAAAACAAATACTCCAATTATACCTAAAACTGTCGGTTTCTCGGATCTTCTTCTTATAGTTGATCCTACTACAGAGATCTTCGTGGTCTACTAGTCAGATTTGAAATTAAGTCTAAAAACATCAAGGGAAAATCCTAGATATTAAATCAATCATGACCACTCAACGTCTCTTTCACTTTGAAGTATTGGATAATCCCGATTGAACCCGTTCATGCATCCTCACTGATGGTTTGGATTGCTGGAAGGATAGATGGGAAAGATCTATCAAATTAGGATCTCTCAAACTCTTGGTTTTAATTGAACCTCTCGACTACATGCTCAGATCGTCACATGGGATTCTCGAACGTCTCGAGGTGTTGGATGGACCAAATCTTCCCAATACTAATCAGTTATCGGACAAATCATATCCTTTTTTGGGACCATTCACATTTTCTTTATTCCAGTCAGTAAATGGCTTAGGACCTAACTGGGTTGATGTGTCTATTTCTCCTTATTTGGAACCATAGTACTAGAGTTCACTTGGATATCAGTCCGATATCTAGATATTTGGAATCTTCTCAACACTATATTCTTTCCGAACATGTCTGAAAAGGTCTTCCATTTTGGAAGGATTATGAAATATGATTTTGCCAAGTGTATCATAACTAGATACATGATAAGATTTCTTCTCTCCACAGGTTTTTTTTAGGTGTGTTGTGCATGCTCCCCATTAATTATTAATGACACGATAAACGTGACCATGTGGCATATGTGGAATCGTTCTTCTAAGAGGCTGGCGTAAGTTTGTACTGTTTGCTATACTAAGCAATCCGAGTTCGGTCCATATACATCCTGGCGGGGCTTACAGAGCTTTTCCAGTAGCACACGGTACCAACTTGGGTGCTGTGTGCTGTATTAAACAATCCATCCGTCCTGGCAGGGGCGTGACGAATCCGCGTCCTTCTCAGTCCCTAGGCATTAAAAAATACTCCTGTACTTACCTTCAAATCCGTTTGGCCGGCGTTGTGCAATTGTGTGAGAGCGTTTCCTAGATAAGATCATACTAGGATGATAAAAGTCGTCATGAAAATGTATATACAGCGTTTGGCAGAGACCCTAACTATCCATATCAGCAATTGTGGACAGTGTAAAGTATTTACTGGATGATTTTCTTATATCACCACTTGTATGAGAAGACTGGGTGCAATTTTTTAGTCATGCTCTATCCATTGTTGGTTTAGCGATTTGGATGGTTGGGATTGTTTTATAAACATGACATAAGCACAATTTTCTAAGAGCATGTACATAAAACATCATACTCCACTAAGTTCTGTGGGCCCATCATGATGTATGTGTTGTATCCGCACTGTCCATCCATTTGGAGATCATTTTATGGAATGCTCAGAAAATGAGGCAGATCCAAAGCTTAAGTCGACCCCACCACAGAAACAGTGGGGATTAAACACATACCATTAAAAACTTCCATGGGCCATAGGAGTTTTCGATCAAGCTGATATTTTTTTCCTTGTCCATATCTGTGTGGGGCGCGAATTAGGTGTTACCCCGGGAGCAACTTAGTGAGTGTTACCCCTACCGTATGGCCCACATGGACAATATTTTGAATATCCAGACCGTCCATCCTTTTCTACAGCCCAATTTAGAATGATGTTCCAAAAATTATGCAGACGTAATTATCAAGTGGACCATGCTACTAGAAACAATGTGATTGAGTGCTCCACAATTAAAACTTCCAAAGAGCCTATTGTAAGGTTTTGGTAATGTTTATTTTCAATCTAAGCTCTGAATAATGTCAATAAGATCTTGATAAAGGGAAAATATAAATATAAGATTGAGCCAAAACTTTTGTGGCCCACCAAACGTTTTTAATAGTTATTCATTACTGTTTCTAGTTTTATGGTCCACCTGAGATTTTAATCTTCTTAAGATTTTGGATCACATCCTAAAAACGATATGAAAAAACAGATAGATGGCGTCGATATGTAAAAAATACATCAAGATGGGCCCCGCACGGTTAGGGTAACACCCATTAAGCTGTTCCCAGGGTAACACCTAATTCGCGCCCATCTGTGTGAACTTCAACAGGTTGGATCTCAAATAAACATCATGGTGGAAACTACTGAAGCCGTTAGTAGCTAATCCACGTGGGAAATGATTTATGTTGAGATCCATACCGTCCATCAGATATGCCGTACCTCTTTCGCTCCTGGTCCCAAAAATCAGACCAATAAAAAACAAGGGTAGGCCCAAATATAGTTTTGGAATGGGGCTGATTATAGGAGCATCCCTTCATCCTGGTAGGGTGCATCAAATGAACGGACTGGATGTCATACACTAGGATGAACCTTAAAATAAAAATAAAAATTAGTTTGAATAAAAAATTCTGTGGCCTTAGGAGTGTTTCTATTGCTGGCAAACCCCCACTGTTTCCTGGCTTTTGGCCCACCGGAGCTATGGATCTGCTTCAGTTTTAGGCTCTTACTATAATGCAAGATTTCGAAACTGATGGACGGTGTGGATGTCATAGGTGACACCGGCAATTCCCGTCCCATTGAACGAGGTTTGGTTGGACCATTACCGGCCCAATCCAGACGCCTAAAACGGAGGCCCACTCATGGCATGTGGTGGGCCACGCCTGAATCCATAGCATTATTTAAGAACGAATCCCCACATCATTACAGCTGTGCATAGGAAAAACCAACCACTACTGTCTTGTCGGGTGATTTTCCACTGTGGGCAATCCACGAACAGGACTCAGTAAATGGACGTTATAGATGGACCAGTCCACCTGGATAGATCATGAACGTTGATAGAAGATCTAGCACGTGGGATTATAGTCCTCCTTTAGCCTAATCTAGATGATGGGGTTGATCACACACCTTCCAATCTATGTGAGTTCCCATACATCCGAGCTTTGTGGGGCCCACTGTGGTGTATAGGTGTCATCCAAACCGTCCATCAGATGGAAATCCCATGGTAGAACCAGACCCAAAAATAATCGTAGTAAAAAGCTCAGGTGGGCCACACCACATGAAAGAACGTGGAAGCAACGGAGAGAGAATGCCCACCACATAAACATTCAGATCTTGTGTAGGAGACAATGTTCGGTGCATATTCCATCCTATCCGTTCATCAGACGGCAGCCACAAAGATGAAGGAACACCCAAAAGCCGGGCCATTTCATGACTTGGTCCGCACCATTTAATTTGAAGGTTACAGGCGGCGCGGATTAAGTCTGGGCGGGACCTGACCAAGTTCTGTCATGTCATGACAGCAGGGTCCACCTTGGTGTATGTAATGTATATCCACGCCGTCCATCCGTTTTTATATCTCATTTTAGGACGTGGGCCGAAAAATGAAGAAGATCCAAATCTCATATGGACCACACTGTAGGAAACACTAGTAATTGAATGCATACGATTGAAGACTTCTTAGAGCCCTCTTTAATATTTGCTTTCTATTCCAGCTGTTGATAAGGTCAACAAGACCCTGATGAAAGGAAAAAAAAAAAATTCAGCTTGATCCAAAACCCACAAGAAGTGTTAGTGTTTAGCTAATTGTCAATCAGCACTGTGGTGTGGCCCACATGAAATTTGGATCCCACGTTCTAAAATGAGCTGAAAATTTTGATGGACATACAACATATACATCAAGGTGGGCCCCACCATCACGACCTGACCAAACAGGTCCCAACTTGACTGGATCCGCTCCTGGTTTCAGGCATTATTTTACATTGTTCCCTATGATATGGCCCAACTGAATTTTGAATCGGCCTGCTTTTTGGGTTTGGGATGTACTGTCAAAAGTAGATGGCAAAAGTGATGAACGGTTTAGATTCCACAAAAACATCACTTTACGATCCACAGAAGAATGGAGGTATAGGAACTCAGTAGCCTTAAACGAATGTGATCATTCCTTCCTGTAGTTCAAATACTTATAACCCATGATTAAGATAACATAGATTGTGACATTCCATGAATTCTGCCGTAAATTTAAGTGCTAACGTACACTCAAGGCAATGTGACATATTGATACTTACTAAATAGAGCTAACTGATATACTGGGCCATGTTTATGGAAACTTCCCATACACATACTTGCATTTGGACCCTTGGATTCCACATCACCCATCTGGACCGCCCAATAGATCAAGTCCACAGTTCTACCCCCAACATGCAAAAAATCACAGCGATTACATGGTCATGAGCATTTCTATAAAGGATCTTGTCCACCCATCTTTCCATACCCTAAAATGGACAGTCTAGGTCATCCAATCAATATGATTTTTTGAAGGAAGCCTATGAAGAGTGGATTGGACCAAACAGACGGTCCAGATTGATTATATAGATTGTCCCCATGTCCAAATCCAATTCAGTGCGTGAGAAGGTTTCAAGCACAGAGTCCACTAGATAATTTTCGTCACGAAAGGGGCAGATCAGCATCCGATAGATAAGCACACCAGCATTATTATATGTTAAAAAAACATTACAAGTCAATGGCGTTGATTAAACAATATTAATCAGTAATTAAAATATGAATGTCATGGTTTGTCGGTGTGAGGTGCATGTGGCCCAATCAGAGAGAGAATCCGTGTGCATTGCAGAGGGCACGTGTATGCATGCATGGCTGAGAAAGATATACATATATGTGTATTGTCGACCACTGTGGACCCCACCGTGATGTTTTCATGACATCCATTCCGTCCATCGTGTGTGTCCCAACATATTCACCCTTCAACCAAAAAATGACGTTGACCCAAAACTCAGGTGGCCCACACAAAAGAAAACGGTGTAAAATCGTGCTTAAAACTTCTACAATAACGTATGTCCCTTCATTTACTGTGGAGGGATGCTCCCATCCAACTGGTTGCACCACTAATCTACCATCCAATCAGTAAATACTGAGACACCCCACCATTCAAAAGGTTTACTACACGATGAGAATCATCTCATGCGAAAGTTAGTTTGATCCACTCATCAAGTTTCTTATATTACCGGATGTCCATTATTATCTATGCTGTGGCCACCCAATGAACGAATTGGGCGGACGCGGATTTCCTATGAAAAGCCTTGCGCAGGCATCTCCTGCATTCAGAATCTAGGTGGGGCCCACCGTAATGTTTGTGAGAAATCTACACCGTCCAACCGTTTTGTTAGATCATTTTAGGTATTGTGACATAAAAGTATGGGATCCAAGACTCAAATGGGCCGAAAATGTGATGATTGAACTTCCACAGTTGAAATATTCATGGGGCCACTGAAGTTTCGAATCAGGATAATATTTGTGTTTTCAGTTCATCTCAGTAGGAGTGACATTACGAACGGTATGGATGGCATATAAACATCACCGTGGACCCAGAGAGGTTTCAACAGTAGGAATTTTCTTACCAACCTTTTGCTTTATTGTGCCCACTTAAAGTATTGGATTCCGTTCATTTTTTGGTAGCAATGCCTAAAATGATCTCACAAAATGTTTGACAGCGTAGATTTATCACAAACATCATGGTGGCCCCACCTATATTCCGAGCGCAGGAGATGCCTGCGAGAAAGCCTTTCGCAGGCGATCCTCATGTAGTTTCACCGTATTATAACCGTTGGATGTCATGTAAACATGATGTTTGAACGGTATGGATGTCATATAAACATCACTGTGGACCTAGGGAGGATTCAACGGGAATAATTTCCCTACCCACCTTTTCCTTTAGTGAGGCCCACTTGAGTCTTGGATCCGGCTCATGTTTGGTCTCATGTCCTAAAATGTGTTCCCAAAACGCATGGACGGAGTGAATTTATCAAAAAAACATCACTATCGCCACACCTAGGTTCCAGCGCATGAACTCACGGGAACTTACTGCTGAAGGCTTTTGCAGGAAATCTGCGTCCTCTACATCTACGGGTCGTACAAACTTACCATCCATACATTGGATATGACACTTGAGAGAGAATACATGTAAAAACTAGAAGTGTGAGGTGAACGTGAGGTGGTAAGGAGTTTTCATTATTACATAATGCATGCGTACCACACACGTAAATGTCACGCTGAAGATAGTTGATTCAGGGCGCAGATTTCCTGCGAAAGCCTTGCGCAGGAAGTTCCTGCGCTGGGAACCAAGGTGGGGCCCACAGTGATGTTTTTTGATGAATCCACCACGTCCATCCGTTTTGGGAGCTCATTTTAGGATATGAGAACAAAAATGAACCTGATCCAAGACTCAAGTGGGCCGAAAACGTGAGGATTAAACGTTCACAGTTGAAATATTTGTGGAGCCACAGGTGTTGCGAATCAGGATAATATTTGTGTTTCCAGTTCATCTGAGTAGTAGTGACGTTATGAACGGTATGGATGTCATATAAATATCACTATGGACCCCAGGGAGGTTTCAACGGTAGTAATTTACCTACCCACCTTTTCCTTTAGTGAGGCCCACTTGAGTCTTGGATCCGGTTCATTTTTGTTCTCACCTCCTAAAATGAGCTCCCAAAACGTATGAACGGTGTGGATTCATTAAAAAAAATCAATGTGAGCCCCACCTTGGTTCCCTTCCTGCGCAAGGCTTTCGCAGGAAATCCGCGCCCGTTGTATCATTACATAAGGTACATGCAGGTGTACGGTGAGGGACAGCGCACCAAACAAATTAACAGCTAAAAACAACTTGGCCTTTTTCTTTATTTGTTTTAGGCTGTCCATTTGTTTCCCCAATGATCAGTCGGTTAATTAAGTGCACCTACTTAGTGGGGCCCACATAGGGAAGAGATATGGCATACAATGAAAAGAGAGCCGATCAATCAGTTTAAAATCAGAGAATCTATGTTAGTTTTTCATTGATGTTCAAATTACCCACACACAAGGTGCAGTTGCACAGCAGTCAAGACCGCCCAAATTGCTGACCCACCTTGGATGAAACGCAATGGAGAAAGTTTCACTGTGGAAAGTGTGTTAACCCCATTTGATTTTTACCTTGTCATTTGAACCACTCATTGTTTTACATTGAACCATCCATTTCATAGCAATTAATTGGATGGCTTGGATTGTTTTCTCAGTTTTAATTTAGAGAAATGCTCTACCATAATGCAACAAGCAATTTGAATGGTCTGGATTGCTTTACGTCAGTGCCACATGCGAGGAAAATGAGTCAGCACCATCTTTTGAATGATGAAAACTACCAGCGGAGTATAGCCGCCTGCAGACCCACGTTCATGTGGCAGGTTACTTATTATTTGGAACCGTCCATCTTGGCTGAAGTACTATAGATAGAGGTACAAAATATAGATAGTTAGGAAGATCCAAGCCATCTAGTGGTGGCCTTGAAAGCAATAGTAGAAAAAATAACGGTTGGCATTCAGTGATAGAAAGTCAATAAAAGTGGTTTAAAAGAGTGTCCCTGCAGGTGTGGTTTCTGGAAATGAGCCATCCATCATACGCTCCACCAGATGGACGGTTCTGATTGATATATCACCCTGCCATGTGTACTGTGGAGTGATGGCTCTATGTTACTCCAGATTCTACCGGATCTACAATATCATATTCGTAAAGAAAAAGGGACCACAGATCACCACTACCACAAGATATTGTTCCGTTGCACAAAAAAAAATGGAGTTGGTAAACATTATGCAATTTGAAAATATGAGCTCCAAAGCCAGTACACCAATCAAGCGTATGCTCCGGCAATTAAAATAATCCATGTGGGTCCCACCATTTGGTCACTCAAAACACAGTAGTTGAAGGTAGATGCCGCATCGATCTCCAGCATCCAAGAAAATCCGGATCATCCGATTTGGACATTGTTAAATGCTGACCACTTGTTCCACTTCTCAGTATCGTGTGATGGATTGGATCATCTGATGGGCCCACTAGATCAATGGTTTAGATTACTTTAAAGTTAAACCACCATGTGCTATTGCCAGGCCAAACCCAAAAAAAAAAAAAAAAAAATGCCATTTCTTACTATCAACCATCATATATAGATAATTATGCAATTCTCAATATCTACTGTATGAATCCCACAGGTTTTACAGTGATTACAAGTGGGGCCCGTCACCCAATGATCCAAACCGTTGATAATATAGGCCCCACGATGGATTCCAAAGATCACAGCCATCGAACTGTGGGTCCCTTTTCAAATCAAGTGCAAACCATTGATATATTATTTTCTGTAACCATCTATCAGCCGGCCACCAATTGAAAGTTTGGCTCTCCCCACATAGGAACTCCCCGGTGATCTACCTCTCCGAACCGGGACCCACCATATCAACCACTTGGATCAGTGATCATGGGCCCCACTAGTAAAAAATAGAAAAAAAACACCACCATTGGTCAACAGTCCTATCTAACTATGCAAGGAAGGTAAGAGAAGGTGAATGCATGCAAAACAACCCAACTGAGATGCTTCAACCACTAAAACAAAGATCCAACTATTCAAATATCTCTTCTCTTTGTCTGACATGAGCCAATCTGTAACTAATCTCAGCTAAAATATCCCTTTTTTTAAGTTTAAAAATACAATGATAGGAAGCCAAACACATGGTTGATGCAACAAGCTTCAGTACATCTCATTCAGGAAGTACAGATTTTCAAATCATTCAAGGGTTGCTATAAAACCTCTTGCATTGGGTGTGTTTTCTTCATTCATTGCAAGAACCAATGGAGAAGATGAGTTGTGTTGGGATTCTCATCCTTTTGGGATTCTTGAGTTTTGCTCATGCTGATCTGAAAATGGGTTTCTACGATCAGAAGTGCCCAAAGGCGGAGAAGATTGTTCTAGACTATGTGAAGAAGCACATCCCAAATGCGCCGACCTTGGCTGCGCCGCTCTTGAGAATGCACTTCCATGACTGCTTCGTGAGGGTTGGTATCATGGATTTTCATCTGTTGGAGGATGATCTTTTATTGCATTTTTCTTTTTTGTTAACTTCTATATTTATTCAAAGGATAGTTTTTTAGGGCTGTGGCCTACTCTGAATAATAGTGATGGGGTTCTGTTGTGTAGCTAATCCATGATGTAATGCATATGTTGCTGCTTGGACAGATGATCTGCACTGTCTGTCTAATGGGTCCCATTACATGGATGGATAAGATCCTTTAATTCTCCAGCCATCTTGACCCACGGCAGCAGACCCTTAAGCACATCACAGACTTCGGCTTAAGATATTTAAGATTTCGGCTTTCCGTGGTTTTTCTTCTTGACAGGGATGCGATGCATCAGTTCTTATAAATTCCACTTCAACTAAACCATCAGAGAAGGCTGCATTTCCGAATCTGAGCCTACGAGGATTCGGCTTCATCGATGCAGTGAAGAGCTTAATAGAAAAAGAATGCCCGGGCGTAGTTTCCTGCGCTGATATTCTTGCACTGGTTGCAAGAGATTCAGTTGTACAAATTGTAAGTATTCAATAATCAGACTACTTAGAGCAGATGAAGATTAAGGAAATTCTTCGGATCGGAACAAACGCCATACTGGCTTGGGTGTGTGAGATATCAGGGCCATTCATCTAGTGGAGCCTGCCATGAACATGCTCCATGCCTAAAATCTGGCATGTCTGCTCAATGGAGAACACACTTAATTGTATGAGAAAAATTGATGGTTAGGAGAAAAAAAAAAGGGCTAATTATTCATACTCAACATACATGTGTGGCCCACCTGATTGATGAACTGCATAACTTTGGGCAAGGCTTGCTCATAGTGGGCCTCACAAATTAACAATTTCCAACTACACCCTCGATCATCTTCACAAGAAGCTCCTAATCATTTCGTTTTTTTTTTTTTTTTTTTTCCTAACTGGTTTCGCTTATTTTATCGCCATGGTAGGGAGGACCCTTTTGGCAGGTTCCAACAGGACGTAGGGATGGGACCGTCTCAAATGCAACAGAGGCGCTTAATCAAATTCCAGCTCCATTTTTCAATTTCACTACTCTCCGGACGAGATTCGCAAGCAAAGGACTTGATGTAAAAGATCTGGTTCTGTTATCTGGTAAGATATCCAATGATCAATCAAAAGAAATTGACATTTTTCTTCTTCCTACCTTTTGGTGACCAAACATGTTGATTTGGTGGGCCTCATCATGGTATGGGCCACACCCCAAGAACTCCCCTATCAGATGATCCTAACAATGAATTGAAATAGACAATTGGATCTGATACTAAACAACTTAAAGGGGCCCAGCAGGCAGGATCATCTGATTTAGGAGGCCTTAATTTGGTGTGTTCCCATCCATCATTGGATGGTCTTGGATAATTGAAAGGTGGATCCCACTATTCAACATTGTATATTTTCTCACAAACCAATTAGTAATCTTATCCAACTATTTCAGGCGGCCACACGATTGGAATCACCCACTGTCCGCAATTCAGCAACCGTATCTATAATTTCACTGGAAAAGGCGATGTGGATCCTTCTCTAGACAGCGAGTATGCTGCAGTCCTAAGGAAGAACGTATGCAAGACTCCTACAGATAACACCACGATCGTCGAAATGGACCCTGGCAGTTTCCGGACCTTCGACCTCAGCTACTACAAGCTTTTACTGAAGAGACGAGGCATTTTCCAGTCCGATGCCGCTCTGACCAAAGATAGCCAGTCGAAAGCAATTGTCACTGAACTCGTCAACGGCCCGCTATCGAATTTCTTCAAGGAGTTTGCACTATCGATGGAGAAGATGGGCAGGATCGAAGTGAAGACAGGAACAGTCGGTGAGATCAGGAAGCAGTGTGCCTTGGTGAATAGTTAGGATTTGCGTCTATCGGAGATTTGAATGTGTGCGCCATTTGAAGTTTGATTGTTTGGATTTTTGAGTCATGGTTTGTAAGAATAAAGTTAAATGATTTGTTTTTTAAAGGACTATATTCTTGTTGAGAGTCATTGGTCAGTGGGACCCTAGAGAAGTAAAAATTAGCAATTATCCAATTCCAATATGTGACCCACTGTAAGATTTTTTAATGTGTGTCATTTGAAGCTTGATTTTATGGTCTTCTGAACCATGGATTGTAAGAATAAAACACAGTTCTATGAAGGAATCTGCTCCTGTTGATGAAACTCACTGATCAGCAGGAACTTATAAAGATAAACATGACCAATGATCCACTGTCGACGTGCAATTGTGGCCCACCTGATGGAGTAGTCTAATTCAGTGTGGAATGGTAACCAAACTGAGAAATTCAGTGTGCAAGTGTTCTTCATTGGAATTTCACACTTGCTAGTCTAATTGAATGCCAAGGTAGATACACTGTATGGCTCAACTGATGGACGGTCCATCTAGCACATCCCATGATATATAGAGTTGAAGATCGATCGTATCTTTTATGAAATGGTAGCCAAACTGAGAATTTCAGTGTGAAAGTATTCTTCATTGAGATTTCACACTTTCTGGGCCTTGATCTGATCTTTAAAGCCCACTAATAATTGCACAGCAACCATGCCTGTGTCTGCCCAAAGACCCAACCAGGCGACCGGCCTTAGCTCAACAGGTCTGGAATGGTTTTAGGCCGGATTTTGAAATGATCTACTCAGAAGTTTGATTCTGTTAGCCTGGCCCCAGCCAACCCTACCTAAGCTAATATAAACTGTTGGCTAATGGGCCAAACCAGAAGTGAGCCAGGGTACTAGATCCTATCTGAGCCATTAAATCCCAATCTATAGAAATCCCACTTTGCAGTTACTCTCAAATTAATACTTGTCTAAGACAGTTTAACAAAGAATGCTATAGTAATTCTCAGAGATTGAAAGGGGGATTTGGGACACATCTGCCATCATGGTAGACATCATGAGACATCCCAGCCATTCATCAGGTGGGGCTCATTGTGAACAATACATGGCCTATCAATAAGTCCAATCAGCTCATCAGGCCAGTCAGACAAATGAGAAAAAAATGGCAGCTAGGAAAATAAAATGATGAGCAAGCAACGGTCTATATTTGAAGTACATGCACGCCTCATTTAACGAGTGGAACTTTCTAATGAGTGTCCTGGATCATACACACATGTGCCACATTATTAAGCATGTTGCATATATCACCTCAGCATTAATTTCTCAATTTGCACATAAGGACTATTTCTGAGATTGATTCATAGAATTAAAAAAACCAGTGAAAATGAAACAAAATTGAGTTTACACAATCTTTTCAACCAGGAAGCTTATTTACTCTCCGGCAATTCTGTCGAATCTCACCGGCTTGCCCACTCAAGACACCCACATTGCCCAATTTGATCATGGCCTTTGAGAACTTCCGTCTGAAAGCCTTCGGATTGTTCGCGAATCTCACCAACATGTTGTTTGTGACACTGGTGAATGCTAGTTCTTGGTCTAGCTGAAGAACAGCCCTTCCGTTGAGTACAGCGTGGTAGAATGAGTTGTCTAGAAGGAATGGTGTGTTGGTCACTTGATTGATGAATACATTTGGATCGGAGCTTATGTTGACGATTGGTGAGGTGGGAAATGGGCATTTCTTCTTTAAAGTATCGAGTGTGGTGCTGTCCATATCGGGATCAGGGAGTCCGGTGCCTTCGAAGCTGTATAAACGGTCGATGAAGAAGAGGCAGTGACAGAATCCAACGCTATGAGCACCTGAAATTTAAATTGTCGGACCACAATATCGGATCATTTGTGATTGAAACAACAACGATCTTATTGAAAATGAAGAGTGTAAAAGGGATAAATGGATGGTGATGATGATGTTCTAAAGTTGGGTTCATTAATTCGATGGTGTAGATGAACCGTCTCACGATTGAGGTTGGTGAGAATAACTACTGGGCCATCCATTGGAGAGCCCTTTTTTCTCCCTTCCTTTCAACTAGAAGGAATCTATATGCTGGGCGTGCCTCAATAGAGATGGGCCATTGCGAAGAGTTCGAAGTGAATTGGACAATCTGAGTCATTGGATTAGGGGAATGCAAATGGATGGTTACAAATTTTCAAGCATGAAAATGAACAATGTTTGAATTTTAAGGGTAAGGATTTGCACCAATTGGACAGCTAGGATCATATGATCACAATAGTTTTTTAGTAGTGGATGAACCATTGGATGGCCAACCAAATGAGATGTCCCTATCACATTGAACCTATTCCACGCGTACGGTTGAGATGTAGGGCGGGAAAGAGCAAAATGCTCTGTTTTGAAGTAGAACCCTTGCTAGTTCTTCCCCAATAGTAATAGCAACAGCTTGATAATGATGATGAAAATAAAGAGAAGCAAAAGGCCCTGATGCATCAATACATGTTTAGTTGCCCTGCTACTCCCAATCTGTACAAGTGGGTCGCATTGCCTTGAGATCTAGACCGTTGATCGGATGTGGGTGCGACCCACCATGTTGCAAATAAATAGTGGGTAAAAGTCCAGGAGGGGAAAAACAAAAGATCAGAGATTGGATTGATAGGATCGATCTTTCAAGGATTATGTGAGGCCCATCAGATCAATGGTCTAGATCATCAAACCATGGTCAAACACAATAATTGTTTATAACATTTCTTTCTAATTTCTTGAGTGCAATTCATGGAAAATCCTCCTTACCTAGCAATGTAACCATATCACTCAAATTGAGATTTATCGATTGGAAGTTGCTTAAAGCAGTATCAACAGAAGATGAAGGATCAGGAAGATGAACTTCTGCAATGGAAGAAACAGTCCCATCTCTTCTCCCAGTAGGCAGTGCATAAGCCGCTCCACCCGACAAGGCGACACCGTCCCTTGTCGCCAATGCCAGTACATCTGCACATGAGACGATCCCTGGGCATCTATTCTCCAATTCAGCTTTGATCTCATCGATGATGTCGAATCCTCGGAGACTTAGATTAGGAGGAGCTTCCTTCTCTGCTATGTTGTCTCCATGACTGTCTAAAAGGACTGAAGCATCACAACCCTGCAAGAAAATCAGCTTCGACGGTTCAAAATCTGTCGAAAATAGTAAAAACCCATTTTCTCATACAAGCATTAGATTACAAAGGTTAAGAGAAATTTGTGAAAAAATTAAAATTTAAGTACTTAAATCACCACCAGATCAAAATCTCTTAGGAAATGTAGCTGAGGATATGAACACTTGGGCACATGATCTATTCAAGCGTTGCCAATGGATTAGAAATCAGGACCGCTTATCAGATGCACCAGACAGTTAATGGACCATGCATGTCACCCAAAACTCCCGAATTGGAGAATCAATACCAGATAAAAACGACCAGAAGGTCCACATTTCTATGGAAGAAAAAGGCCTGAGATTGGATGGCTAAGATCTTCTGATCTGGGAATATTTCCAGGTACAGTCTCTCCACATCTGACCCATCAGAAAAAAAAAATGATCTAGATCACCAAACAATGGGCCCCACATGCACAAAGTGAGGTACTGAAGATACCACGCTAACAAATTAGATGGAAAACAACAATTCGACTCACAGTGAAAATAGATTGCAACAGTAAGAAGAAAAAATTAGAAAGATTGCAATGTAAACACTTTAAATTACAAACAGATCAAGATGAGAAATGATCCAGTACTCTCAAAGCACCATTAAATTATGGTGCTCCTTGTTGCTTCAGGACCCTTGAATAGTACAATTGATAGATCTGGACTGTCTTATGGGTTTATGGTGCTCCTTGCTGCTTCAGGACCCTTGAATATTCCAATTGATAGATCTGGATTGTCTTTTGGGTTCAGAATACATTTCCTAGTCCACAATTTGAAAATCATACTGATCAGGTGATCTGACCCTTCCATAAGTTGGCCTTCCTTTTTATAGCCATCGGTTTTCAAAGCCATGGATGGAATTGTCAGAATTCCCTGTAAAAGCAATTCTTCATAATCACAACTAATTTATGATGGACCCCAACAACTATGCAGCCCAAATTGTTGATTAGACCAATTTTTGTCATCAATGATATTTACCATCCATTATATAGGCAAATGACGGAACAGTTAGAGCCGTCCAATCGGTTTGACTTTTACATGGTAGCTCATGGAATGTTTGCTGGACGCAATGGACGGTCCAGATTGGCTATTTAGACTGTCCAATTGTCCCTTTGCAACCAGTAAAAAAATTGGCAAATACCCATTTACCCATACAAAAATTACAATACAACAATAAGAAAAAAAAAAAAAAAAAAGAAAAGAAAAAAAAAGACGAAAGAAAAATAATAATAATAATAATAATAATAATAAAAATGAATACACTTAAATTACAAAAAAAAAAAAAAAAAAAACTAAAAAATGACAAATACCCATTTCCTCATTCAAGCATTAGCTTGCAAGTACAAGAAGAAAAGCTCCAAAAAAAAAAAAAAAAAAAATGCTTACTCTGACGAAACAGTCATGGAAATGCAATCTAAGTAGTCCAGCTGGGGTTGATGGGTCCTTTAGAAAATGCTGTTTTACAATCCTCTTCACTATAAACTCTGCTGCTGGACATGAATTTCTGTAGAAATGGATTTCCAGAGAGGCTGTACTCCCTACTAAAACTAATAAAAAGAGAGACCTGAGCAAAGCTGCCATTAGAGAAGCATCTATTCTCTCCTGTAAGATGACATTTCTATGTAAGATTGGAAGCCTTTTTAAGGATATCCTGTAGCCTTTTGTTTTTCTCTAGATTCAGTGGGAGGATTGACTTCTATGAGTTTTTGCTAGTTCCATCTACAACTCTCGGGATCAGATCTGTCCATGTGACCGACATCCAAGCTGTTCATAAGCCCAGGCTCAAAGATCAGGCTCTGAGCCTTATCAGGTGGGCCACATTTGTATGTTTGAGTATTGATTTTTGGCATCTTTTTTGGATCTGCTAATGAGTGAACAGGCATGATTTTTAGTATAATTCATATTCACAATGGACCCCACTTGATGAACGGTTCGGATGCTCCCCATGCATGACAGTTTGACGCGTGTAGAAGCATCTAGAGGTGAGTGTAGGATTTGTCAAAGGTCTGACTAGCATTTCTAGGTTTCTCGGCATTCCATGCTTTGGAATCTGTAATTTAATCGCACATGAGCTGCATGTAATTATGGAGTCGTTTTGTTATGTAAAGATATGTCAAAATGCCCCCTGATTATCTGTGAAACTACGATTATACCCTTTATTTTCCATGAACCCTTAAATGCCCTTGAGCTTTTCTTGAAATAACAATTTAACATTCACCCTGTGGGCCCACCGTGATGTGTGTGTTGTATCCATGCCATCCCTCCGTTTAAAACCTTCCTATGTTTATTGTCCATTTAACCTGTTGATAAGGTCATAAAAACCTGGATGAAGGGAAAACACAAATATCAGCTTGATCCAAAACTTCTTGGCCCCCAAGAAAACTTTAAAGCTAGTTGCTCAATCCCCTCTTTTTGCTGTGGTGTGGTCCACTTGATCTTTGGATCTGTCTCATTTTTTGGTTTGTGCCCTAAAATAAGCTGGAAAAATGGATGGATAGAGTGGATAAAACACATACTTCTCAGTGGACCCCACATAATCAGGTCAGCAAGCATGATAAATAATAAAATACAAGTATGTCCACTGCATGATTGGATATTATCTAATTTTTGCAAAAGGTTAATACTCGTAAAATGGCCTAGCCAATATATATAATGAGAAGGTTTCAAGTCCAATCGTTTAGACCACAATGTATAGTGGACGACTTCTACCTTCCATGTACATATGACATCCAATCCGTCCAATAAGTTGGTCCCATCATAAGGAACACCTAGTGAAAAAATCAACCACATCCACTCATCTACTGAACTACAGTTCTATTTTGTTATTTATCAATGGTTGTGGTTTATTTTCTACAGTGTGGCTTACCTGATTAATGGATTGCACTGATTTTTGCCTAAAGTGATCCTCATGTTCGGACCTACTCATCAAACAGGTTGGATGTTGAACGCACATGATATGTTTGAAGTTATTTGATGGGTGGATCAAAAATTGTTGTCCCACTGGTTGGACTTAGACCTCCCTCTCTCTTTACACACATGCCCGAGAAATGCACACACAATTCTGTCTAATTAATTGGTGTTTGTATGATATCTCTCCCGTCCAGCTAGGTTCTCCATCATTAAAATGAAATGCCCCAAAATCAGGCAAACCCCACCAGTAGGGAAATTCCTACCATTGAAACGTCACTGGGTCTACTGTGATTTTTATATGCCATCAGTACCATTCACAACGTCAATCCTACTGGGATGAACTGAAAATACAAACATTAGTCTGATCCAAAACTTCTATAGCCCCACAAATATTTCAACTGTGAATGTTCAATCCTCACATTTTTTGCCTACTTTAAGTCTTATATCCCGCTTATTATTTTGTATCATTTCCTAAAATGAACTCACAAAACAGATGAATAGGGTGGATTTTTCGCGAACATCGTCACGGTGGCCCCACCTAGATTCCTAGTGCAGGAACTTCATGCAAAATCCGCATCCGGACAAGTATGTGGGATGGTTAGCCTAGACCTAGACTACGGGAAAATACAAAGATCAGCTTGATCCAACACTTTTGTTGGCTCATAAATTTTTTTAATGCCCATTCATCATTATTTCTAAGTGGTATGGTCCACTTAATATTTGGATCTTGTTGGGGTTTGGGATCTCATCCTAAAATGAGATGTAAAATACATAGAGAGTCCGCGGATATAAAAAAAAATACATCAAGGTGTCCCCCGCACGGTTAGGGTTACACCCTCTAAGCTGTTACCCGGGTAAGAGCTTGTCCGCTCCCATTAATTTTGCCCAAGAAGCCAGCTGGCCGAGATTAATTAAAGTCATGTTAGTCGCGGTGAACGCGGCACTAATTCTCATGCAACGATGAGTCGATTATACAGCATCAAATTCCCCACCCCTCTTTTCTTAAAGAGACACGGCTGTACACGCTCCCGTATACTTTGTTTGTGTACTCTCCTCACACATAGAATGACGAACACGTGTTCAAGATCTGAACCGCTCATCAGGCGATCCAACTGTTTAGATGACATGGTCCAAGATAAGGACAATGAAATTTTCATCTGGGACACGTTGGTACAGAGAATTTGGACCATTGGTCAGTTTCTCTTAAATGTCCATGGCTAGTTGTGACCCACCTAATAATCAGGTTGATCTGATCTTTGGGAAGATGCACCTATATAAAGTGGGTTAGCCCAGTACTCTCACCGTTCCTTTATTTTTATTTATTTAATAAGAAAAGGTTCAAGTCCAACCGGTTGGACCGCAAGCTGATGATCACTGGGCCGTTAGCTTCCAATCTTTCATGTATTCTTGCAAAATCCAAACCATCCAATAGGTTGGCTCCATCATGAAGATTTCCTTGCATAAAAATCAGCTACATCCAATAATGAGCAGATGAACCTTACATTTTACTATTTATCAATGGCTATACATTGTTTTCAAGGTGTGACGTACCTAGTGAGTAGATGAGGCTGATTTTTGCAGTAGATGATCCTCATGGTGTGCTCAACCTATTGGAAGGGTTGGATTTCACGTTCATTTAACAGGGTGAAAATTATCAGCTGAGTGGACCATAAGTTGTGGTCCAACTAGTTGGACTTGAAGTGATATCTTTTAAAAAATGGTTGATTTTCATGTTACCCTCCCAATATGGGCTTTCCCCAGTCCTTTTCAATGGGAGCGAATTATCTGTTACCCGGGTAACAGCTTACTGGTGTTACCCTAACCGTGTGGGGCCTACCTTGATGTATTTGTTGTATATCCACGCCATCCATTTGTTTTTCCATCTCATTTTAGGACACAATCCCAAATCATAAGGAAATCTAAATCTCAGGTGGACCATAACAATAGAAGCAGTGATGAATAATCATCAAAAGCTTTTTGTGGTCCACAAAAGTTTCGGATCAATCTTATCTTTCTAATTTCCCTTCACCAGATCTTCTTGACATTATCACAGGTTGGATTGCAAATAAACATTAAGAAAACCTTACAATGGGTCCTTTAGAATTTTTAATGGTGAGGCACTCAATCACCACTTCTTCATTTGGTATGGTCCACCTGAGTTTGGATCTGCATAAATTTTGGTACCCATCATAAAATTTTCTGGACAAACGGATGGACGGTGTGGATATACAGAAAATCATCAACATGGTCCCCACCGTAGGGTTAATTCCCACTAGGCTGATACCCGGGTAACACCTTATTCACGCTCCTTTTCAATAATCCAAACTGTTTATATGATGGGCCTCACCATTGATAAGGGATACCACAATGGTAATCCCAGATCTGAATGTTTCCGGCCTTTGATTGTTCAAAGGTGATAGTGACCGTCCATAGTCGAAAGAAATAGTCAAATGACCAGAGTAAAATATTAAGTAAAAAAGTAGTTACTTTTGGCAATGTCCCATCTTAGTGAGGCCCATGATATTAAATGTTTGAATTATTGAAAGATGAACACCGATTCAAGGAGACACGGTTTGGCTGGTGACGCCAACACCAGCCAGCCAGCTGATGTCAAAGCTTTGGAAGTGGAGTGCGTACTGAGTAAATTCCGTGAGGTCCATCGTGATTTATGTATTTTATCCACTCCGTCCATCCATTTTAACAAATAAATTTAGGGCTTAATAAAAAAATTTAGCATATCCAAATTTCAAGTGGACCACACCATAGGAAATAGTGCGAATAGAGTATAAAAATTATTGGGAGCCACAGAAGTTTTGAATAAACCTGATATTTTTTTTCCCTTCATCCATCTACTTGTGATCTTATGAACAGCTTGGATGACAAATAAAGATCACCGTGGGCCCTATCAAGGTTTCAACGGTCGAAATATTATTCCCACTGTTTCTGCAGTATGGTCCACTTGACCTTTGGACAAGCTTCAATTTTTGTCTCAACGCCTGAAATGAGCTGGAAAAATGGATGGACAGCATAGATAAACCACAAACATTCAGGCTCACAGGATTATCAAAATGTGGGGTTTAAGGTTAAGATATATCGTACCTTAGGGTTGGAGACTCAAGCCCGGTTTATAGGATTCGGGGAATCTTTTGGAGAGTTAAGTCCTTTCAAGATATGTCAGTAGAGTCCTATTTTAGTAAAATTTTCTCTCCTATATGTTCAGAGGGATCTTCGTTAGAGATTAGAGTAGATGTGGGAATATATGGATCTACTAAAATATCTTGGACCACCTTTCTAAGGTGGTTGATTGAACCTGCTAGAGGAGCTCGGTGTCCAAACTCTTCTACTACAGTCTATTCCAAATTGTTGACCTTGGGCAGATGACCTAAGCTTACAATATTCTCGAGATCATTTGTCTCTACTCCTAGGCCCAAGGGCAAACGGAGTATTGTAGATTAGTCCTCGGTCCTCGGCTTTAATTGAGGATAAGGAGTGTAGTCTTATTTCATTTTTAGTAGATGTTAATCTTAGTTGTGGTCATCATATCTCTTTGATTAGGTCATTCCTCCTCAGTTCGAGGATAAGTCAAGGACTCGTATTTTGGGCCTCTAGGCCTATGAGCTTCCTCTCTTGTGCAAGAACCCCCCTATCATGATCATTCTCCTCCAAAGATTTATCAATTCTACATGGGTGTAGAGCCATCTTTTACCAAAAAAAAAAAAATGTATATTTCTTCTTTGCGATTTTAATTTGTTTGGTTAACATAGTAATGAGACAATATTTGCACCTAAGCGGGCGCTTGGATGTAAGTTACTTTTGATAAGCTACTTATTTAGGTGGTTATGCCATAAGTAGCTTATCTTGGTTTCTACTTAATCAATAGAGAAAATATGTTTGGGAAACAACATACTTATCATGCAAAAAATAAAAAAGCAAGTTTGGTTTCTAACTTCATAATAATTATCCCTCAAGTCTGTTTGATCCCACTTACTTGGACGTTCCATCATGTGGGGCCAACCTTTGATGTGGATCATTCATTATGTGGACCCCACCTTTGATGCAGGCTGTCCATCATGCCTTTTTAATGATGTTAGACACACACACACACACACACAGAGGAAATGGTACTTCCCATGAGGTCCAGCTGTATGGGCCCCACAATGATGTGGATCAGACATCAAAACTGTGCATTTGATGGGTCCCCTTTAGGTTATGGGATATCCAAAAATCAGCCCTATGTACATAGAACTTAGGTGGACTATATCATCTAAAACCATGTGAAGACATGTTTAAAACATCTAAAAGCACTTGGTGGGGCCACTTAAGTTTTGGATGCGGTTGAAACTTGATCTGACCCCTCATCCAAGTGGGAAACTCACAATGGATGGGCTAGATTTGTGAACCACATCTCAATGAGCCCAATAAACAATCATGAAGGTTTTAATGGGTGGGTAACCCCTCTCAACTGTTGTTTGTGGTGTGGCCCACCTAAGTCATGGATTGACCTGATTTTTAAGCCTGTGGCCCACCATGGAATGTTGCATCTGATTGATGGAGTAGATGTCCAATCCACATCATTGTGGGGCCCATATAGCCTATTTCTGAAAAAAAAAAAAAAAAAAACACTCATAAGAACTTTTTGAGAACTATCCCACTTAACATGAGCCCAAAATCTAAATGGTTGACATGATGCAGCACCCCACCAAATCTCATGGCCCAACCTTTACGCTAATCAAAAACTATAGTAGGTTATGGCAAAAGGAAACAATTTCCTCCCTTGATTTTCCTCTCTTTTCTACGTCCCATTAGAGTTTTAGATTAGGTTGAAAGTTGGTCCCTAGGGGTATCATGGGGTGCCACATCACATGAACCGTTCAAATTTTGGGCCCATGACGCATGTGCAAAGGTGTGCATGTAAGCATGACCACACACAAATATATAACATCTTTGTCTGTGTTGGCCCAGTGCACAGATTTCTTCTCGTCATGAATATTTCTACTTAAGCAAATCATTTTGATCTTAGGGTAGGCAGTGCCACAGGGCTCACAACATGGCTGATGGGCATGGGCCAAACTGATCTGGGCTCAAGCCTATGGAGAAAATGGGCTGAAAGTAGTCCTGAGCTCTTTCGCAGGTCCTGAGTATGTTTTAGAAGTAGACCGAAAGTAGATATATTCGGGTCTTTTCTTGCATCATGCGACTGCAATTATTCTCCCTAAAAAAAGAAGAGAAAATAAAGAAAAAATAAATAAAGAAATAAAGTTATTCCCCTTGCATTTTCCAACCGCGTATGTCTATTCGTTGCCAACAGTGCAAGAAATCCTGTAAACGTGTAGTAGGCACGTGCAAAGGCCACGAGTGATGAGAGGCTAATGAGGTGGGGTTCACCGTGCCAACGTGGCAGACACATGAGAGATTTGGATCAATCATCATTTGGGGTGCCCACCATGATCAATGGTGGGAAATTCAAGTAGGTCCACTCATCCTACTGTCCATATTGAATTTACGTGTAAACCAGATCAGTGGACCAGTCAGATTCTTAGGCCATGGTCTGTTAATGTTGGCCCAGCTGATTAATGGTCTGAATCAAGCACATGCGTTCAACCTCTCCTTTCATGAATTGCCTTAGCATTTTTATGTATATTAGATGAGCTTAAATATTTATATCTTATAATAATTATGTTATTCTTTCTTAACTAAAGTAGACATAAGTAAGTAATGAGAAATAATCCAAATGTGTAGCATGCATATCCTCCAATAGATGATCTCAACCAGTTGGAATTATCATATGGACTGGCTTTGATGATACGATCGTGATCTGAAAGTGGGGCCGTGTCATTAAGATCAATGCGCCCACTAGAACGGATTTCAGATCATATTTTAAAACCATGGTGTCATCTCTAGGCCTGTTTGTTTTATAATTTACAATAAAAAATGGTGGTAAACAAATAATGATTATTTCTCATTGTTTTTAGATGAGATAGAAAACACTGGAGTTATTATGCCTTAAAATTTGTGAGTCTCACAGTGATGTATGTGATTGATCCATGCCGTCCATATATTTCACCAACTCATTTTAGGGCATGACCGTAGGGAGCCTTAAAATGAGAAAGATTGTAAACTCAAGTGGACCACACCATACAGAACGTAGGGATAATGCCATCCACTGTTAAAAGCTGAAATTTATGTAGGCCCACAGTGATGTGTATCTGTCATCTAACCTGCTTGCAGGGTAAGAAAGACATGGACGAACCAAAGAACCAAAGCACAATTATTAGATTGATCAAAAACTTTTGTGGCCCCCAAGACGTCTTCAATGGTAGGCATCATTTCCCAGTGTAGCCTGTGGTGTGGTCCATATGCACTTTGGATTTGCCTCATTTTAGGGCTCATGTCCCTAAGCTGAGCTGATAAAACGGATGAATGGCATGGATCAGACGGAAGCAGATTGGCTGCGATGTTGCTGGTGTGGGTACCTGCCAGAGCACCTTGATTGTAAAGGGTCTAAAGAAGATTAAGGCTCTGTGGCCCTACAATGATGTATTTAATATATCCACACCGTCCATCCATTTGGTGAGATTATTTTAGGTCAGTATAGATAAGATAAGTCATATCCAAAGTGGACCACACCACAAAAGACAATGGGGACAATGATTCTCACCGTTAAAACATACTAGGGGCCCCGTGATGTTTATTTTCCATCCAAACTGTTCTTAAGGTCATACGGACTGGAGGAAGGGTAAAAGCAAACATCAGACTGATCCAAAACTTCTGGCACCCCAAGAAGGTTCAGTGGAGAAGGTTTCAGTGGTATACGTTCAATCTCCCACTGCTTTCTGCAGTGTGGTCCACTAGATCTTTGGATCTGTCTTATTTTCTGGCTCAAGCCTTATAATAATCTCAACAAATGGACGGACGGTTTGGATATAACACGTAACTCATGATGGGACACACAGAATTTGATGACGTCACTGCACCAGCGACTTCCCTGGTGTGCGGTACATCAGCCAATCCGCTTCCGGATCAGACGCATAAATCATAATGGGCTCCACAAGTAATAATGACACATGTCCCAGCATTTAAATGGTAAAACAGTCAGGCACTAATCTTCTTAGCCTTCCTAACTAGTCAAACCAGTCTTTCCATTACGTGGTCCGAGTGACCAATTTCTTAGCGCCCACTAAAACCGAGTCAACTCAACTCAAGACAATATCGCAAAATCATAGCATCAACTAGCTTTTGTATACTTTCTTAGTAACCAAACTATTCTTTTCAAACCCATTTCGGTCGAGTCATCCCATCTCAGTTGAGTAACTCATTTCTTGGCCCACTGAACCTAGTCACCGAGTCGACTCAGTTTTAGGCAATAATTTAAAACGATGGCATCATCTAAGCTTTCTGACCTTCCTTAATAACCAAACTATTCTTTCCTTGCTCCAACCAATGACTTAGGATTCCTCTCTACAAAACATTTCCATTCTTCCAAATTCCAATCTGCCCTCCAAACACACCACCCTAAAAAAAAAATGTCATCCTACACCGAAATCCCAGTCCGCACACCCCCACATCCACAAACAACAACACCCACATCAACACCCACAGCACCCACAAGAAGATCCACAACAAAACGCGCCCGCACCCGCTATTATGTGCACCGAGTTAAGGATAGCCTCACCACCCGAGTCTCAAAATTCCTGTGCTCTTGCTTCCTTGGCCTACTATTCGTCTTGGGTCTTATTGCCTTCATCCTATGGATCAGCCTCCGGCCTCACCGCCCAAGAGTACGCATCGACAACTTCTCAGTGATGGGCATTACACCAGATAATGGCCTCCAAAACTCCATTATCTCTTTCAATGTCTCCATTCGCAATCCTAATCAAAATGTAGGCATCTACTACGACGAGGTGGACGGCACGGTCTACTTCCGTGAACTAAAGATCGTCACGGTGGTGTTGCTTTACCCTTTCTATCAGCCACATAAGAACACAACGTCGGGCGATGGGACGTTGGCCGGAGCATCGTTGATGGTCACTGATTGGCCGCAGATCATCGCAAACGGAACAGTTGAGTTCCGTTTGGAGCTGAAATCGATGATCAGATTCAAGGTGGCCAGTTGGATAACTAGGAGGCATCAGATGCACGCCAGCTGCGACGTATGGGTCGGATCCGACGGTCAGATATTGCCCACGTCGAAGAACAAGAGGTGTTCCCTTTATTTCAACTAGGATTTCAAGTTATGCAGTTATCCGCCGTAGGATCAGGATACATGTACCTCCTTCCAGATCATCCGACTGGTGGGTCCCATTATAGGATGATGCATGGCCTACTGAATTTTCTCCAACCGTCCATTTGATGGCCAATGATCTAAACGGCCTAAGATCGTTCGGTTGGTGCAAGTTTTGGCGCCATGCCTTAACAATATAGTGGGCCCCAAAATGTGGATGGTCTGGATGGATGTAAATTTATGCCAATCGTACGGTACCACAAGAAGGAGATTTTTATTTTTATTTATTTTTATTTTTTTGTGAATGCTTGTAACCCATGTTGGGTGTGTGTACACTGTATGATTTTTCTTTTGTGATTGCGCTGAATAAAGTTTTGGGGCATCCAATCAAGCCGCTTGATCATTGTCAAGCTCCGAGTAATGTAGTTCACCGTACACGTGGCAGATGTGGATGAGATCTGGCCAGTTATTTAGTTCGTCCACTGATTTATGGACCATGAATTTAAAAAATCACATTTGATAATTGTATCCATGTGATTGGTGGGGTACTACAAGGGTCATTCGATGTGCAAATGCTCATTGATTGGTCAGTGGAAAATACATTATCAGGACCATGATGGCATTAGGGTAATAACTCATGCTCAGAAAGTATGGTAATTACCACACTGTCTAGCTTTGTGGGGCCCACCCGTGATGTTTATGTGGAATCAAAACCGTGCATCTGGTTGGCCTACTTATGGGCACCCATGAATCGTCACTAGTAAAAACTCAGGAGGGACAGACCACAGGGAGCAATGCAATCAATCACGCCAAAATCCTATTTATTTACTTGTGGCCCGCCAACTTTATGGAATGGCTTGAGTTTTGGGGTGCCCCTTCGTCCTGGTGGGGTCCACCTGACGACTGAGTTGAATGGCGTACGCATAACACGGTGGACCACACAGTCCATATTGAAGTTTCTACGGTGCCCACCCCCCAATGTCCCCAATTGTTTTCATTGGTGAGGCCCACCTGATTTACGTATCATTCTGAAATTTGGAATACAGGCCTAGTATCGGTGGACTCGGATTAGGTACTACCCCCACTAGGACGCTGAGGACACGGATGGGTTTGTGGCACCTCATCATTAGTGGAGAGCCAGTCGGGCCCGCACTGATGTGATGGTGGTGCGCTATCACATCGGTGCAGGCGCCACTGCTCTCTGCTCTCCACCAATGACGAGGTGCCATGCACCATTATCTCCTCATTGTCCAGGTGGGGGTAGTACCTAATCCAAGCCCAGCATTGGGGGCTTATCTAAGGGACCACACATATTTGTAATTACCGATTACCATTCGTTTGAACGTACATGATCAGTCCCCTGCGATCAATGGTGGCAAAGGGACGGAGCCTGGGACAGGTCAGTTTCAACTGAGTGGGACCCGATATATTAATAATCTTGCCTAAAAGTAGGGTCCGGACCTGGCATTTTTTGAAACATGGGCTAATGATTTAAGGCCTGAGCCTGCCATGTAGGATGGGCCTGTTATAAGGCTCGGATCAGGACTCAGTAAAAACTTTTGAATGTTCTAGGTGGGTCCTAGCCCGTTTATTAGTCGGGTTCAAAATCAGGCCCATATTCGACCAACAGGTCTTTTTACAGACCCGAGTGTGAACTGTGTCATGCTTGGGCCGAACCTAGCATACCCTTTTGGTACCCTTACATGAATAGATGGCTCAGATCATCATACATATGTGCCAAGTGAACTGTAATGAAACTGATCATCTGAGGAGAAGAAAACCCAATGACAAGCTAGGAATATTTGCACGCTTTATAAAGAGAAAATGATCTTGGTGTATCATGCATGCACACCAAATGCCGATCTGCTCTTCTATGGCACAGTCTACCACGTTGGGCCCACTGTCTATTAAGTTGTGTGGTCCACCCAAATGGTTTTCATTTAGAAGCACATGGGAGTTGCACTAGAGGACCTCTAAAGAAGGTGGCCCCTTCTGCCGAAGCATTTGACAATCCAGACCGTTTATCTAGAACTCCCCATCTTAGATTGTTCGTGCGGTGAAACACCTCAGTAATTAGAGGTCCGATTATCCTTTCAACAAGGAGTCATTTATGGTTTGTTTGAATTCGTGGAAAAGAAATAGATAGAAATGGTGTTTCTCAAGAAGGGCTGTTTGGTTTAGATACATGTAAATCCATAGTAAATGAGTAATTATTACCTTTTTGCTTTGTTTGAAAATGAGTAAGTAATTTTTCTCCAAGACCACCCCAAATGTGTTGACTTAAATTTGTGGGGGCCCACCATAATATATATGATATATCGGCATCGTCGATAATGTTTTATCAGTATATTTTGGGGCATGAGCCAAAAATAAGGCAAATCCAACACTCAAATGGCCCGCACAAAAGGAAACAGTGGCCTTAATTCATCCACGGTTAAAAGTTGTTTTCTTCACTGGGCCCACATTGAGGTTTATTCGTCATCTAACTGGTTCATAGGGTCACACAAACATGGATAAGGGGAAAACATAAATATCAGCTTGATCCAAAAACTTTTAGGGGCCCCAAGAAGTTTTTAAAGGTAGGCGTTTGATTCCCACTATTTCTTGTGGTGTGGTCTACTTGAGCTTTGAATCTGCCTCATTTCTTGGCTGATGCCCTAAATTCAGCTGGCATAACCAATGGGTGGTGTGGATAAGCAGTATACAACATGGTAGGCCCCACATTTATTTCACAAATTTCTCAATTTTAGTGTTTGAAAAAGTACATGTTAATTACCTATCTAAATAATATTTATTAGCCATTTACAAGGCAATTACAGTTGAGCCAAGAAACCTGAAACATCATTTCTAGAAAACAATGAGAAATGGAATGTTAGAAGTGTACCTAATTTGGACCTTTCAAAGTCCATAAGATATAAGGCCACATGGTCTACTTACACATAATCCGGTTGTTTTCTTAGTGTCTTGCATATGAGAGAGTTTCATTATTTGAGTTGAATAAGAGTATGTGTGAGTGTTGGTCTTTATAAATAGGCATCTCAAGGCCTGAAGAGGTGAGTACTTTTAGCATTGATATAAAGTTTTTGTTAGGTGCTATTCCAGTTGAGTAATTTAAAATTAAATCTAAGTTCTATTGGGGTTGGGAGGTGGTTTGTTAAAGCAAGCCTACATGAAAATTGTTCTCTCGATTGTTTTTCAATGAAATTTCTCAAAGTTTTATCTTCATTTCTAAATTTATTATTTAGAAAAATGAATTTTTCAAGAAAAATTTACCAAAAATAGAAAGTGACAGATCTGTACATTGAAGATTGATTGTGGCACATGTAGTAGAGTGTCACAAATGACGTATTGGCACAAGTGGGGCATTGGCACGTTTGGGATGCTTGAAGTTGGATGGTGCCACAATCAATCTTCAACGCACATATGACATGTTGGCATGTGGGACGCATGTGGAGCGCTTAAGATGGATAGTAACACATGGGATGATAACCAATATATGGTATATTTGGACATGTGGGGTGCTTGAAGATGATGGTAGCATATGTTGTACATGCACACGTTGATACATATGGGTAATTGGACATGTCGCATATGTGGCACATTGGCATATGTATGGTGTTTTAAGTTGAATTTAGGCACATTGGCACATGTGGAGTACTTGAGTTGATGTTTGTACATGTGGGGTACTTATAGGTGGTTATTGGCATATGTTGCATATGTCACACTTCGGCAAATGTAGTGCATGTGAAACACTTAAAATGAAAAGTGGCCATGTGGCACATTGGGTTGTTTCAAGACAATGTTGGTGAAAGATGGGCGACACATGTGCCATAACGGCATATGTGTGATGCTTTAAGATAGATGGTGGCACATGATGCACATATGACACATTAGCACATATTGGCCAATTGAAGATGGATAGTTACAGATGTGGGGTACTTACCGGCAGTAACACATGTGATTATCACGTGAGACACTTATATAAAAAGACAGGTCATCTCTTCTTTTCATTTTCCTCAATTTCTTGGAAGGAAGTGAAAATTTTGCATTTTTCATAAAGAGAAAAATGAAAACAACCTTTCTCAAAATTTTACAGAAGAAAACAATAGAAACATCTTTTTCATGAAAATGACATTCCTTCAATTTATATTTCAATCGATCCAAAGAAGCCCTTAAAAACAGTAGTCTAGAAAAGCAATTGCTATATATCCCACGTGTCCAGGAATGGTAATGATCTAGAATTGGTGTAAGCTAAAAGTGTACCTTCCCGGGAGAATATAAGAAAGGGAAATAATGATTTAGTGGGCCCGGAAACATTTCCATGCAATCAGTTGCATTCACATTTGAAAAACTTGAAAAATACTCAGACTTGGCTCCACCATATTCCACCAGGAGTTAAGATAAACTCCCATCTAGTTAAGAATCTGTCTAGACTCAAGAAAAACTGGATTGAACTCTAAAAGAGTAAGCAAAAGTCAACAACAACAACAACAACAACAACAACAACAACAACAATAATAATAATAATAATAAATTCACTAAAACTCACTAGACCCTGGGAAAATTTAGACGTTATTTATATTTTAAATATTACAAAAAAACTCAAATGATAAAAACTGGTACAAATTCTATAGAAACTCATCTAAGTTTTCAAGCTGACCCAATGTTGGGTCACACTGCTATCGAAATGACGTATTGCTACCAGAAATGAGATACTATAAAGAGTTGTTCTCTAAACACTTCTTATGTGCTGATTCGAAATGAGACCTGAACTGCCTGATAAAGGAGCCTGGATCGGAATAATCTCAAGGAAGGTTAGGGCTAGATTCATTGGTGTATGCAGCAATTTATCTCGTCCATTCATCACATCCACCTGGCCACTTTCCATAAGCTGCCTTGAAAAGGTCAGATTGTTGTGATTTTTGCTCGGTAGTGGATGAAGATTGGACTGAACCTAATGGACGGCCGAGCATTAGCTAATGAGTCAAAATGAGACTAGGTGCCTACAGAGACTTCCGCACGTTAACCCACTAGATAACTTCTCAGTGAACAATGCATACCTTTTGGGCTGGATAGGTATTTAAGTCACATTGGACTCATTTCTTAGGCTCATAGCATGGGATTGGGTTGTATATGATTTGAAGAAAAAGTCAGGATAGCACACTCATCCATAGAGCCAATGATATATGTTGAAGTAGGAATGTGGGACTCCTTTTCAACCAGTTTGATTTTCTTGTAGTGAGCCTACTAACATTATGCTTCTTCCAGCTCATATCCATAGTCTAACCTGCCATTTGAATGCCCCAAATCACAGATGGTGTTCCATCCAATAGGCTGAGAAAGGCATTGCATGCGTGCTTTCATGCGGCCATGCATTCTACCAAAACCCTGCTAATAAAGGCAGCAAGATTGATGTAGGATAAAAAAAATAAAAAAAAGTTAGAATGTTTGATCAAAGGGCTATTGCACATAATAGCTTCCAATATCCATAACTTTGAGATAATTAGTTATCCATTTTGCACGTCTTAATGTGTCATTGGAAAGCTATCGAAAAGCTTCTACATCTAGCCGATGCCAAAACCTATTGGGCCTTAAAAAGTTGTCCAAAATAGGTCATTTGAGGGCTGATTTTGAGTTTTAAGTTAAAATTTATTAGTCTTAATAAGTTAAAAAAAAATGGCATTTTAAAGTTTGGAGTGTCATGCGATGGCTTAAATTAAATTCTTATTGAGTCATTATAAAAGGCTTGAGTTGGTTCAGAAGTCATTTATTATTTTAAGAAAGTATACTATTTTAGGCAAGTTATGAATTTAAGATTTACGGCTAATATAAGTTATATTAAGGAGCTTTGTAAACAAACTTTATTCAGACTTTTCATCACTAATACCAATTTTATCTCCTATCTATATATATTTTTCTTTTCTGATGAATTCAAGGACTACTCTTAAAAAGAAAACGGTGGTTTCTTTTCTTTATTCATGCAACTATTACATTATTTGGTATACTGGGGACGTTCCTTAAGTCATGGCATTAAGATATAGGGGAAGTAAGCATTAAGGAGCATGGAGTTCATGGCCTTTTATAAAATAAAAAAATAAAAAATGATCAGGTGATTAAGGCCATGGTTGGAAAACACATTGGTAACAGTGGATGGCATACAGCCATAGAAATGGCTCACACTCCATTAGTTCAAAGTCCAATAGGTGCAACACTCATGCTAAAACTTAAGTTACAATCCTTAAGTGATGTAGGGAGAGGACCCCCTGATCAAGGGCGAGGATCAGCCATATTCCTATCGCACATGGACCGGAAGATGATAAAAAAAAAGTCGACAAAAGTGACAATTTTCGTGTGGATGGACCAAAAGAAGGTGGACCGTAAATTGGACGTAACTTTTGATCTAGGAGGAGTTGCGGGACGTACATCATATGGATTCCTACTGAAATTCAGTTTCATGGTGAACCGGGTTGTGTCCATCCGTTTTGTCAGAAAATGTGCGGTTACAACAGAAAAACGGGATTTTAGGAAAAAAGTTACTATTTTTAGTAATTCTGAATTTTACTTTTTTCTTTTTTTTTTCTAAAGTTTTTTTTATTTAGGAGTTTCTATTTTTGTTAAGCAATGAGTTTTAGAAAGAGTCTACTTAGTATTAGTGTTTAATTAGGATGTTACTATTTTTAGTGACTTTCTATTTCAGGAAACTTATTATTTTTAATAAGTATAAATTAGGGTTTATTTAGGGATATATAAGGATATTAAATTCGTTTTTAATGTGAACTTTCATATTATTATTCAATAAAATCCTGGTCTTTACCAATTTTCTCTTGTGGATTCGAGATTTTCTTAGGTGGATTCGAGAAAGCCCTGTTAAGGAGTCTGGAGAGCCTTGTGGATTGAAGGTAGTTATGTTGTGAGGAAGATGATTATCGACCTCACCACGTCCCCCCTGCGTCAGTAGTATCAGAGTGAGGAGTTCCCTCAGGCCGATGTCTCTTTAAAAAGGGATGGACAGAATCCTCGCTGACGGTAATCAAGGGATTAATTATTTTTTGAAAAGAATGGAAGCTTTCCACCGAGAGAGGCGAAGGACCATGCACCCCTCTACCATTCTACGGATGCACCTTTTCCGTCATATGTTCAAGGTAATGTTCGGCCTCCCATGGTCGTTGAACCAATAAATCAAAACAATCGACCCTATGGGGGAACGATAGAACTTTTCATTTTCAATAGTTATAGTTGCATCCACGAATGGCTCTCTAAAGTCGAATGCCGCTTCGACTACATGCAAATTCCTAAAGAAAGAAAAATCTCGATCGTGACATTCCACTTGGATGAGGATGCTTGGGATTGGTGGATTGAAGACGTGCAGATGCGTAGGAAGCAGGAAAGAAAAACACCAATTCGCTCATGGCAACAGATGAAGCGATGATTGCTGACCCATTTTCTAGTCGATGATGAAGATCTGTTTGAGGTGGTGACACCACAAGTCTCTAATCCTATTAACGTACCATATGTCATTTATGCAGACACAAAAGAACCTCTCGAAGCTTTTAAAGTGGAGGAGAATTCTTCCGTGGTTGTCCATGATCATGATGAAGGATCTGCGGAGTCAATCAATATTGAACCCATGGGAGTGGAGGTCGTTCATGTAGACATGGGAATCCCTCTCAAAGTTTCTGCTAAATCAGCCAAGGTTGAAATCATGGAAAGAGATCATGAGGTACAACCCACAATTGTCTCAGAAAATATTCAAAAGTCTAAGAAGATGGAGGAGATCCTTATTCCAGATATCATGAACACGGAGGAAGATCCTACATGAGTCCCATAAGTTGTAAATTCTGTTGTGCTGAAATATATAGACATCCCAGAAGAAGTCACGCCAGCATTGCAAGAGTTTGAGGCAATTATGGACGCTGAGTTTTCTGAAAATTTGTTCCTTGTGCAGAATGCTAATTTTCCTCAGATTGCACCCATTTTTTACAACAAGGATGACGTAGAAGAGTAGGTCACTGTAATTCCTGTTGGCAATGCGAAGAAGTCAGAGAAACTTGCTACAGTATTCTAGTACAAGGTTAGCAAGCATCATCTCCCGAAGTTCAAGGTTGTTCATGACCCTAGGCCAAAGTGGGGGAGTTTGATGTAGAGAGAGGACCCCCTGATCAAGGGCGAAGATCAACCATATTTCTATCACACATGGACTAGAAGACAATAAAGAAAAAGTCGACAAAAATGACAATTTTCGTGTGAATGGACCAAAAGAAGGTGGACCGTAAATCGGTCGTAACTTTTGATCTAGGAGGAGTTACGGGACGCACATCATATAAATTCCTACTGAATTTCGTTTCAACTGTGGTTTGAGTCCGTCCGTTTCACCAGAAAATGTGCGGTTACAACAGAAAAACAGAATTTTAAGAAAAAAAAGTTGCTATTTTTAGTAATTCCGAATTTTAGTTTCTTTCTTTCTTTTTTAGAGTTTTTGTTTATTTAGGAGTTTCTATTTTTGTTAAGAAATGAGTTTTAGAAAGAGTTTACTTAGTAGTAATGTTTAATTAGGATATTATTTTTAGTAACTTTCTATTTTGGGAAACTTACTATTTTTAGTAATTACAAATTAAAGTTTATTTACCGATATATAAGGATGTTAAATTCAATTTTAATGTGAACTTTCATATTATTATTCAATAAAATTCTGGTTTTTACTAATTTTTTCTCGTGGATTCGACATTTTCCCTCGTGGATTCGAGGAAGCCCTGTTAAGGAAGCCTTGTGGATTCAAGGTAGTTATCCTGTGAGGAAGATAGGGATCGACCTCACCACGTCCCCCTGCATCATTAGGAGGTGAGCTAACTTAAATAGCCAAATGCTTTTAGGCTATTAAAATGCTGAAGAAGAAGAGTTAACCTCTACAGATGGAGTGCCCCTTGGGGATGTGGAAGAACAATGAACCTATATGTTGTCGCCAGAACTTAGACAACAAAAATAGTGGGCCTAGGGCAACCAAATATTCAACTGTGTCCTCCTCTCTGTCCCATGCAAAGTGATCTCAACCGTTCGTCATTGATTGTTGGTCCTGCCAGAGAATATTATAAAAACACGGGGGAAGTGCACAGAGTGCGGGGGACTCTCTGCTACTTAAGTCAATCTCCTAGACCAGCAAAGCTAGGGTTTCAGGGCTTAAAATTATCGTACCTTGAAGGTAGAGATCCCCATCCTATTTATAGGACCTGAGGGAAGCTTTTAGAGAGTTGGATCATCTTAAGATATGTTAGTAAAGTCTTAATTTTAGTAGAAATTTTCTTCCTATCATGTCGGAGCAGATGACTTTCAAAGGATAGAGGTGGATCCCCGAATATCCGAATCTTTGATGATATCTCGGAACACTTATAGGTGGTCGATCATTCTAGGTCAGAGAGCTCTATGTCCGAGCCCTCTCACTTGGGGTCCAATTCGGACTGTGGACCTTTCTCGAATGGCTGAGCACTTGGCGGTGTTGTGCTCATCCATCCGTGTTCCCTAGGTGGGGGCATCGTCGATGAGTCTCTGGTCTTCAGCCTCATTTGAGGACCAGGCTGTAGGCCTGCTTTGCTATTCGTAGATGTCAAGCTTTGTTACAATTGTCAGTCATGCGTCTCTTCGGCTCACTCTGGACCGATGACTTGTACATGGGTCCCTTAGGCCTATGAGCTTCTTCTTGTGGGCCAACTCAAAATCTCCCTGCAACACTATCCAAACAGAGTGCATCTAACAAAGCCATCGTAGAATTTTTTATGAAACAACTAATAGTTTAACTAAAAAAAACTAATGATCTAGAAAAAGTTTAATAGAGTCAAAACCTTAATTGATGGATGGATCAACAGAAATAATTGATGAATTGGTGAATACAGCCGATTCAATGGCAAGGAGATCGACACTTTAAAGGTCATCCCGACAAACTCAACAAAGATTTGCATTCTTATATCTTCTCTGCAGCGACCAAAGTGCATAAATCGAAGGCCAGAAATGATGGCAACAACAACTAAAGCCAGTCGACATTACTCGAGGGCCAGCAATCGGACACTCATTGTTACAAATGAGGTGGAGTCGACACACCCAGACGTGATGATTGTAAGGAAACCGATCGCGAAAGTGATGTTTTGTTTTCTCAAGTTCATCATAAGTATAAAATTTCGTTGCAACGAGTACGTATCCAGCTGCGAAAAGTCAAAAAAGAAAAGAAAAGAGCCATAATAGTGGGTCATCGCAGTGGACTATATTACCATTCTCAAGGACGAGTTTGATTTTTCAAGTGCAGGTTCTGATTTAAGACAAAGAAGAGGACAATAACATGAATGATGTCCACACCATTCCACCAACGCAAACATCGCTATATGAAAGGATCAGACCGTTACGCATCATGCATGCCAGACGTGTGCGATGAATTCAATCAACGCCTTTGGCAAATTCTTCTAAACCGTTCATGCTTTTTTCGTAGGGCCCACCTGATGAGTGGACTTTCATAGTTCTTTTATATACGGTCATCTTCACTGTTGAAGCAATGAACGGGTAGGATGTCCAATACGCTAGCCAGCGTGTGGAAAGGATGCGTGTAGGGCCAGCAATCCTCAGAAGAAGGAAGCAAGTAAAGCATCAAGGCATACTTCATCAAACAATATCTACAGAAGATGTTTACTGATCCCCCCCCACACGCAACTCTCTACATGCATGCGTATGTCCCACTGTGTGCCACGTGTGCAATATCAGCCACTCATCATGTGGGCAAGAATACCTGTCCAAAGATTGATCTCGTCTATTCATCAAGTGGGCCCCACATGGGCGAAAGGTCATGGATGGCAAAAGAAAATGGTACCATTCATAGTACCAGATCATAAATACGTTGGGCCCACCCTGTGAACGGTATGGATGGTGTAGGTGTGCGAGTAGAAAGGTGCGTGTATGAATAGTAAACCTCGGGAAAGAATCTCAAAATTCATTCAACCGAAGGCTGTTTCAAGCATTTCTCTCCATAAAAGGGTTTTCTCAACACCAAAAACCATCTCACTTAAGCTCAGATGCTCAATCCATCCCTTCAAAACCAGATTCCTGTGAAACCATTCTCGAAAACCACTCGTCGGAAAACCACTTATTGGAAAAATGTCCGAATGCCGAAGCTTCTACCTATGGCTGGCCCAAGTCCTATTTCTAATGGGCCTAATAGCCCTTCTAATATGGGTCAGCCTACGTCCCAAGCACCCCACTTACACCATCATCGATCTCTCCATTCCGGCATTGAATGGCCGGAATACCACCTTGCCTGTCGACAATGATAGCACGAATACCACCGTCGATTTCTATCTCGAAATCGCCAATCCAAACAAAGAAAGTGGCATTTACTATGACGACATAAACATCACAATATATTCTGGCGACGAGAATGTAGGTGCAACAACGATCTATTCTTTCTATCAAGGCTACGAGAAGAGCCTCCAACGACAGGAGAGTGTTTATACCAATAGGCGGTTTTCGAAAGCGGTTTACGGGGCGGTTTCGAATGGGCCGATGGATTTGAAGGTAGGTGTGGCGACAAAGGTTCGGTTCAAGACATGGGGTTTGAAGAGTAAGCATCATGGGATGGACATGCAAGGTACGGTGAAGGTCGGATCAGACGGTAAGATTTACGGAAAGAAGAAGAAGATCAGGCTTCATCACACTCCCAAGAAATGGAGATTGCATTTTACACGTAGGGATTGAGATGTATCATGTGGTGTTTGGTGGCCATCCTGACCAGTTGGGCTATGTATACATCGCACACATCTGGAAATGATTGGATCATTCTTGTAGGCAGTCATGTGGGTGAGCCATAAACCAGGAAAGGTTGTGGTGATCAGGTGGAAAATGACGCAGGAAGGAGTGAATTTCCTCATTTTCACTGGTTAGGATTGTGGGGTCCCTGAAAATTGTAGGCTATTGCCCATCCTTGTGATGGCCCAGATGATCAACCGTCAAGATCACTGTACATGTACCATATATTGCTCTCATCGACAATACATGAATTAGTAAGTGGATTTGATTTTTTTTTTTTTTTTTTCCCGTTTGTTAGTTAGCATATTTGTGAACGAAATATCACAAAATCAAGAGCGACCCTTGATTCTGATTGGTGGGCCCCATGTACTCAACATGGAGAGAATGGGCCCCATGCCCTTAATGCAGGCTAATCTAACATGGAGAGAATGAGCCCCACCATAATAGGATGATGGTTTAATTGTGATTTTGGGGGATTTACTGCCCCAACAGATAATTACAGACAATTCTATTACTTTTAGTTGTAATTCAAACGGATTTGGTGGACGGGACACAAAATCAGGCCTGCTGGGTTTTGTGTAGCGGTCGAGCTCGATCCGAAACTAGAGGCCCATTGATCGAATGTGGGGACTGATTAATAAATAGGTGGGCCTACACCTAGGTTTTAAACAATAATTTCTATCAAGGTGTGAAAACGCCTTAATAGAATATGCCTGTTGATGATGTTAATTTATGAGCTTGGGCATGGAATCAAAGGCCCAATTACTATCCGCCCCGATTTTTATACATTATTACTAAATGGGCCTGAATTCCGAGCCTGTAAGGCCCGTTACTAAATGGGCCTGAATTCCCAGCGTTTATAACATTTCCAATCATGGCCCAGATTGAGCCCAGTTCAGGCCCATTCAAGGATGGATGGACTAGACTCACGCCCAGTGGTCTAGGAACAGACGTACAAAATAAATTGGGCTGTAGTTTGGATCACATGGCCCATTCCAAACCCAGCTTATCAACGATCCTAATTGTACAATAATTATTCTCATGGCAAAAGCTCTTGGATCCCGACCTACCAATGGATCAACCACTTCTTGGATGATCCATAACCTAAAATAGACAACCATCCGATGATCAAGGCCATTGGATTGACTCTTGGTACAATGTCTTGTTGGATTGATAACCAAGAAACTTAAAATAAAAACGAAAGCTGAATGATAGTCCTTTTGGCGGGGGATGGGCCTGATTTACCCATGTTACAATTGGCCAAGGCCCATAGTCATGTTTGGCAACATTTTTCTACTGAAGGCTAGAGCGATGAGTTCAATCAAGGCCCATCCATGGCTGACCTGGCAATTAGGGACTTGTTGCAGGTGAAACATCAATCCGCACAGTCCATCAGGAGGGCAATATCATGGATTTCATTAGGTGGATCATGCAATCCACTATTGACATGGATCAACAGTTGAGGCCTGTTAGCTCGCGAGCGTAGCCGTCCAACTAGGTGGGTCACACATGTAGGATTATAGTGGGCTCACCGTTGTGAAAATGATATCATATGGGCCACCCCATCATCTAATGATGTGGCCCAACATAGGAGGTCTACCCACTTGCCAGGCTGGCCTATCTAATTATGAGGGCGACACATATAGGATACTGAGCTTTAATTGCCAAGCCCACACCTGCATGTAAAGCTCATGTATACGCCACATTGGGTGTTAATGTTGAGGCATAGAAAAATGCAAAGGAAACGAAAGAAAAGAAATAAGAAATAAAGAAAATTTGGAGAAAATAAAGAAGACAAATGCAAAATAGATATTCCATGCGACCCGCGTGGAAGGTATGTTATGCAGAGGGTGCTGTTCCGCGAAATCTGCCCCTTTACCTATAAATACCATCATTGGGGTCCTCATTTACACATTGACAGAGTTACAAAGCTCTCTTCTAAAGACTCTGAATGTATAAGAGAGGCCTTGTGCATCTCTTTTTTTTTTCGGGTTGAATGCACAAGGTGTGGATCCCAGGAATCGAAGAAGAATGGAAAGGAAACTTTGCCGAAATGGAGAATTGAAGATCGGACGAGGAGTTTCGCCGAAGCCTGTAGGCCAAACCTTCCACGCAACTCGCATGGAAGCTCTCTGAAGAGCATAAATTCAGCCTCTTATCGACCTTTTGTTAAAGATGTTGGGAGTGATTCTTTATGTTTTCACTCTTGTTCCCCTTTCAAAAGTCAAGAGCCCTTGAAGGATCAAGCTGCAATACGAGAGAAAGAGAGTGATCTCGACTCCAAAACTTTGGAACTCTCCAGCACTGCGAAGCAGGAAGATCGAAGAAGGAAGATCGAAGAAAGGGTTGCAGGACGTGTTTACGCGACCCAATTAAACAAATTATTGTTTACGCGTCCCGTGTAAAACCCATTTGCTTTATGCAACTTGCCTGCACTGCACGCTGCATGTCTACCTCGTTTGCCTGCTACATACCAGCACTGTACACCTTATTTATATAAAAACATTTAAGTAAATGTCATATTTTAATCTATGTGTCCATAACTCAAGTGGTAGACTGAGTGAAGATAGCCTCGTTTCAACACTGAGGTCATGATATTGATTCCCATAGTGGGGGTGGCTAACATTATGATGTGACTAATAGGGGTGGGTGGGTGGGTGGGTGTACTAACAATGGGGTGTGTAAACTAATCCAAAAAAAAGAATCTATGTTTTCATTTACTTTAAATTATTTATGTAAATAAGGAAGTACCCCCCATTTAGATTTAATAAAAAAATACTAAAAAAATCATATTCTTAATAGGGCCAATCACGTATAAATCTTGTAATAGCTGATGATATGCCAACGAGGACCCTATGAGCCGATTGAGAGCTCTATGGGCAATAACCTTATGAGTCGACCAAGTCGACTGAGAGCTCTATGGGCAAACCTCATGTGTGAGACATGTCGTCTCTATCACTCAAGTAATGCACCTCGAGAGCCAAGGCGAACAAAAAGAGGGTTGCAGTGCGCCGCCACTAATCACGACCAGCCGTGCGTAATTCCCCCCCCCCCCCCCCCCCCCCCCCCCCCGCCCCGATCGATGTGCAAGTTTGATTCGGCACTTCAACTTCTTATTTGCTATATATTGGTTTGAATCTGAGTCAACTGCAGTTCTTTAGCTTCTTATATTTCTACTATCGGGTATATTTGTCGAGTTTAACTATTTATTTGTGAAAGCCAAAGTTTGTTAGGGAATTTAAGCATGCTCTTGAAGGGAATCATATTCTTTCTTATAATGAGATATAATAAGAAGACTGTTTGGATATATCACTATTGAGGGAGCAACGGTTTTCCCTATTGGTGCAATATTTCTGGAGCAATCTCTATATCATGTAGGTCGCAATATTTCTTGAAGTAATATATGCAGGCCACAATATGTCTTGAAGTAGTATATGCAAGGCCACAAATTTCTTGAATCAAACATTGTGTGTGTGTGTGTGTGTGTGGTGTGTGTGTGTGTGTGTGTGTGTGTGAACAGTAATATCTTAGAACAATCCTTATATTTCGCATGGGCTTCTAACAACTATATGCATCCTTAATCAAGTCAAGCTTATATGGAGGAATATTCTTTGAAAGCGAAGTATTCAATGTTGTCATCATAAAATATGAACTAGCAGGAGAATTTGATGAGGCACATAAACAAAACAACTGCATGAAAGGGAAACAACTTTAATAAAATTATATTGCATATTTTGCCCATGACAAAACAAACATAAGAATATTCAAAAGTTAGCATGTGTATATATGGCTAAAAAAATATTAATGACTATTTCTAGGATGCCAAGAAATTTTAAAGCTCGCTTTAAAATTAAGCGCACAAAATCAGACTCCTCCAAAGAGAAAGAGAAGTTGCAAGTTCGTAAGCACCAAAAGAAGCTCCAATCGATGTTGATCTATCATTAAAGATAACAAAGGAGAGGAATGAAGAAGTGAAAGGGGTTGTTCCTTATATAAGAAAGCTAGCCCGAGTTGTAACGCCCCGAAATTTCGGCTCTCGTGGACAATACAATGGCCGAGTTTTCGGGTGTTATCTAGAATGCATTAAGGATATATTTCCACACATTCATCTTTATTTCCCACATTCATGTCATTCATAGCAAAATGACGGAATTCAAGGTTCTTATTCGTAGTTTTTCTACTCTACGTTATCAACATAATGTCCTTAAATCATACAAATCACATAATATTCTACTTTCTAGTCTCAATGAGAGGCTTATTACAAGTTACATGAAAATAAATCTACTCTACAAAGATAATAAATGTAATCCATTTTCAAGCCGCTTCGGTTTCATCGTCCGTCATTTGATGCCACGAGCCTTCGAGCACCTCGTCGTAGTGTTCGATTCTCTTACTGCATCTTCACCTGGATTATCTGAGATGTGGTTGGATAGTGTTAAACGTTATCATAGTGGGGAATATCCCTTTAAGACAATCGTGATAATAATAGCACAGAGTAAACACAAGCAGGATATTATCATTTAATCAAATCAAAATAATTCAGTAAAAGATCTTAGTTAATGCAATGCATGACATTCATGCTCTGGCAAAGGCACCCTGACCAAATGAGACGGGATCACACCGCTATTCTAACCAACCACTAGTCACCAGAGGTTATAGCTAGGACGGGATCACTCCACTCTTCCCATGCACCAAAACCCAACTAGTGAAACGGGCCCATGCACACTTTCTCTAACGCCCGAGGGGCTGAACCACCAAGACGGGTCCAGTGAATGCATGATTAGTTTTTCCTTTAATTAAGTAGGTTTAACATCCAGCCAATTAAATGATGTGCACGGTTAATGATCACTCCTTACCCCAGTCAGTTCAAGAGTCTTCATACTCATCAATTCTATACTCTAGTGGATCTATCATAGGTAACGAATCAATAAGGATCCCTTGGCACGTAAACAACAATGCGCACACAGTAGTGCCAAACTTAACATCATGGCATATGCAATCAACAACACATACATGGTAAAGCCAATACCTAATTCTCAATGTCGAGGCATATTCATTCAATAAGACACACAGTAATGCCAACTTTCACAATAAGGCATAGTCATTCAAAATTTTCACATGGTAATGCCAACGTAACAAAGCCTCACACAGCTTCTTCTCTTTACATCATACGGTTACATCAGTATGGGGTTAAGGGGCGTTCATTAGCGTAACATCCATATACAATATTCCATAGCAAACAATACATCAATCATCATAAGCATGTGACAACGTAAATTAAGCATGGTTTCCACATAAGCATGTTCATCATCACAATTCCTTCTCCAACCACTTAAACATGGTTCATACATAAAAATTCAACGTATAACACAGGGAACACCATACAATTCATATTTACATGAAAAGATTTCAACAAGCACGTTTTCAAGAAGTCACATAACAAAATCCTAGTTTCCAAGCATATAATCAACATACAATTTAATATTATCGTAGATGGGCTTAAAGGAAATCCCCACATTTTGAAGTTGGATGATTTTGAACGTCGATAGAGCCCGCAATCCTACTTGATCCAAACCTATAATGTTTAATGTAAACCACGAGATTAGAGTATGGATCGATATGATTTTCATCGCTACAATCATCTAAGGTTAGATTTACCCTAAGATTAGGGTTTAGGCTACGCTTAGGAAATAAAATCATAAATCGTGCGGCTTACGTCTATTGACAGCGACGTAACTCGGCAAGACACAACCAATTCGACTCACCTTCTCTCTCTTCTTCCTTCTCTTTCTTCTTTCTTTCTCTTTTTTTTTCTTCTTCAATTTGTAACGCCCCGAAATTTCGGCTCTTATGGACAATACAATGGTCGAGTTTTCAGCTGTTATCTGGAATGTGTTAAGGATGCATTTCCATACATTCATCTTTATTTCCCACATTCATAGCATTCATAGCAAAATGACGAAATTCAAGGTTCTTATTCACAGTTTTTCTACTCTACGTTATTAAGATAATGTCCTTAAATCTTACAAATCACATAATATTCTACTTTCTAGTCTCAATGAGAGGCTTATTACAAGTTACATAAAAAATAAACCTACTCTACAAAGATAATAAATGTAATTCATTTTCAAGCCGCTTCGGTTTCATCATCCGTCATTTGCTGCCACGAGCCTTCGAGCACCTCGTCGTAGTGTTCGATTCTTTTACTGGAGCTTCAGCTGGATTATCTGAGATGTGGTTTGATAGTGTTAAATGTTATCATAGTGGGGAATATCCCTTTAAGACAATCATGATAATAATGGCATAGAGTAAACACAAGCAGGATATTATCATTTAATCAAATCAAAACAATTCAGTAAAAGATCTTGGTTAATGCAATGCATGACATGCATGATCTGGCAAAGGCACCCTGACCAAATGAGACGGGATCACTCTGCTTTTCTCACCAGCCACTAGTCACCAGAGGTTCTAGCTAGGACGGGATCACTCCACTCTTCCCATGCACCAAAACCCAACTAGTGAAATGGGCCCATGCACACTTTCACTAGATAGCGAGAGAGAAACGGGCCCATGCACACTTTCTCTAACGCCCGAGGGCCTGAACCACCAAGACGGGTCCTTTAAACTAGTTGGTCATCTAACTCTTGATATGTCTCGAGTTTAGGAGTGCTTTTACAACTAGAGATATAGAAGGAGGATTAGGTTTGATAGTTATTAGAGAGGTTTGTTCACTATAGGGGCGATGGGTCGGGAGCTTAGGGAATGGATCCGAGTTGGATTACGTCGGCATGATCAAATGGTCAATTAGAAGAGTAGATAACAGGCGCGTAACTAAGCGGATGAGATATCGTTAACGGTCATTAAACGATTAAAGGTGTGATGGGAAGGTGAGACTAGGGGTACCGTAGTTTAACTCATGTTAGGGTCTAGACGGTTTAGTATCCACGTTCTACATTTGTTTATATGTCTACTTCAATCTATTCATCATACAAGAAACACACATACATACATCTAGGAGAATGCATAAATATCCCCAAGCTAAGCCATAAATACGGTTCATGTAGTGACGGCATCACGGGCGAACAGTTCAAGTAGATTTGGATCTGATACTTAGATCTTCTACTCACATTGAGCATTGAGTTCATAAGTATCCATTCGAAATTTTGAATGTCGACCCTCGGGATTTGAACTTGGATCCAATCGTTTACACAACATATCGGGTACAGTTCCGTCCTTTCGTGTGGCCGTTTAGCCTAACATCATGGGGACCTTCACATATTCTCCCAAATGGCATAAAGCAATCAACAAGCTCATACAAAATAAAATCCATCATAATAACAAATTAGAACATTACAATGTCCTATTTACTTTCGTCACCATACATGGTCAGAGATCTATGTAGGGGTTCGCCAAGTGGCGTTCTATGGTTGTGATAACTTACCTAAGGTACCGAATTGAGTAAAAAAATACATAGGAACGTAAGATCAAATATCGAGGAACACTCCTAAGGGTGTAAGCTTACAAAAATTACTCTTAATTAAGGGGTCCTCAGAGTTTCAAGGTCGAGATAACTAGGGTGGGGCTGAATCTGGAGTGCAGGACCTACAAGCGCTTCTGGAATTCTTTCTCGCCAACTAGATAAAGGTTTCACCTGAAATTTAGTAGGTAGGCTATAGGTTAGGTGGGTAACAACCCTAATTTTTCTCAGGTCATGATTCCTACGATAACACATGTTTATACCCTAATCTAGTCCGAAAAATTCAGCAGGTCAGCAGGATTTTACGTAGGATTTTCTCCACTGTTAGAATTTCCTTGATTTATCCATCCATTGGATTGGTCTAAAATTTTATGCAGATGCTGGGGAATGAGTAAGGAGTCTCTAGACTAATTCACGAAAATTTTCTAACTCTGAAAATACTATTTCTAATAGTGGTACTACTGCTAGTTCAGAAAATCTAGCCTAACTTTGAAAATTCTAAATAAAATAGCTAACGATATGATTCGAGGGGGATAAATCACAAAATTCAGAAAATTGCTGAAATAAATATGGGAAATGGATAAGAGTCCCAATTTATAGACAAAAGTGGGAATGCACTTCCCAAAAATCCTAAATTTTTCATATTTCTACGTTTATCGGCTACCCTAACAATATCAAGGGCCTAAGTATGGGTCTCTACATTCATAACATCACATACAATTATTCATGGTCGTGCTTAAGTTAATTTATTACTAGTTTCAGGGGCCTAAGTCATAGGGTGAATTCATTATGCAGTGGGTTGAGCTTCACACCCAGAGGTCCCATTTATGCTCTGATACCAATCTGTAACACCCCGAAATTTCGGCTCTCGTGGACAATACAATGGCCGAGTTTTCGGGTGTTATTTGGAATGTGTTAAGGATATATTTTCACACATTCATCTTTATTTCCCACATTCATGGCATTCAGAGAAAAATGACGAAATTCAAGGTTCTTATTCGCAGTTTTTCTACTCTACGTTATCAAGATAATATCCTTAAATCATACAAATCACATAATATTCTACTTTCTAGTCTCAATGAGAGGCTTATTACAAGTTACATGAAAATAAATCTACTCTACAAAATAAATAAATGTAATCCATTTTCAAGCCGCTTCGGTTTCATCGTCCGTCATTTGCTGCCACGAGCCTTCGAGCACCTCGTCGTAGTGTTCGATTCTCTTACTGGATCTTCACCGGGATTGTCTGAGATGTGGTTGGATAGTGTTAAACATTATCATAGTGGGGAATATCCCTTTAAAACAATCATGATAATAATGGCACAGAGTAAACACAAGCAGGATATTATCATTTAATCAAATCAAAACAATTCAGTAAAAGATCTTGGTTAATGCAATGCATGACATGCAAGCTATGGCAAAAGAACCCTGACCAAATGAGACGGGCTCACTCCGCTCTTCTAACCAGCCACTAGTCACCAGAGGTTCTAGCTAGGACGGGATCACTCCACTCTTCCCATGCACCAAAACCCAACTAGTGAAATGGGCCCATGCACACTTTCACTAGATAGCGAGAGAGAAACGGGCCCATACACACTTTCTCTAACGCCCGAGGGGCTGAACTACCAAGACGGGTCCAGTGAATGCATGATTAGTTTTTCCTTTAATTAAGTAGGTTTAACATCCAGCCAATTAAATGATGTACACGGTTAATGATCACTCCTTACCCCAGTCAGTTCAAGAGTCTTCATACTCATCAATTCCATACTCTAGTGGATCCATCATAGGTAACGAATCAGTAAGGATCCCTTGGCACGTAAACAACAATGCGCACACGGTAGTGCCAAACTTAACATCATGGCATATGCAATCAACAACACATACATGGTAATGCCAATACCTAATTCTCAATGTCGAGGCATATTCATTCAATAAGACACACAGTAATGCCGACTTTTACAATAAGGCATAGTCATCCAAAATTTCCACATGTTAATGCCAACGTAACAAGGCCTCGCACAGCTTCTTCTCTTTACATCATACGGTTACATCAGTATGGGGTTAAGGGGCGTTCATTAGCATAACATCCATATTCAATATCCCATAGCAAACAATACATTAATCATCATAAGCATGTGACAACGTAAATCAAGCATGGTTTCCACATAAGCATGTTCATCATCACAATTCCTTCTCCGACCACTTAAACATGGTTCATACATCAAAATTCAACGTATAACACAAGGAATACCATACAATTCATATTTACATGAAAAGATTTCAACAAGCACGGTTTCAAGAAATCAGGTAACAAAATCCTAGTTTCCAAGCATACAATCAACATACAATTTAATATTATCGTAGATGGGCTTAAAGGAAATTTCCACCTTTTGAGCTTAGATGATTTTGAACGTCGATAGAGCCACGCAATCCTACTTGATCCAAACCTATAATGTTTAATGTAAACCATGAGATTAGAGTATGGATCGATATGATTTTCATCGCTATAATCATCTAAGGTTAGATTTACCTTAGGATTAGGGTTTAGGCTACGCTTAGGAAATGAAATCATAAATCGTGCGGCTTACGTCTATTGACTGCGACGTAACTCGGCAAGACTCAACCGAGTCGACTCACCTTCTCTCTCTTCTTCCTTCCTCTTTCTTCTTTCTTTCTCTTTTTTTTCTTCTTCTCTCTCTCTCTCTCGATGTTTGCTGCTGAGAGGGTTTCCTATCTGGAAGAGGCCCTAAATAGAACTCTCGATACAATTCCACTCCAAAGAGAGATTTTCGCCCGCTTTATACAGCATGCCGTGGCGACTCTGCGTAAACGTTGGTTTGCACTGTATACATCTTGAAAGCTCTTCCTAAACATGGGCCTGATCTTGGTTAAATTTCAAGGCTTAGTTGATGATCATCAGACCCATCTAATGATCGTTTTGAATCGTCGAAAGGTGGTCGATCAGAGATCAGCGCTTGGGCTTGTTTGACAAGGAAGATGAGTGTACATCAATGGCTGATTTTTGCCCGAACTGTATTTCTTCAAACGGAAGCTTATGGATGATTTGGATTTGGTGTAGGAAGATATTTGGATGGAGGGTTCTGAATGGTTGAGATTTGCAGAGATGCGATCATACGGATGAAAGGTTGCTCGAGTGGGGATGGAGTCCGGTTGCGGTCCGTGTTGGGGAGAGAAACGAATTGCAAATAGGGATTTACAGCGAATGGGGGCCGTTGGGGTGATAGGTGGTGTCCACACGATGATCATAAATGCAGTCTGGCACGTCCATGCGATGTAAGGGCGCGGATTAGCAGAATCTTAGTTTGAATGGTGATTTGGAGTGGGCCACATGATCAACGGTTGGACGAAAGGTTACAAAGGACTAGTTATGGGTAGAGTACTAACCTGATGAACGACTTGGATGAAGGATACGGGGTCCACCTAATGGACAGCGTGGAACGTTGGGAAGGCAGCAGCGGCACTGGAGAAGAAGACGGAGAAGAAGACTTCTTCGTCAGTTTGATTTTTTTGTTTTCTTAAAACTCTATTTTTATTTTTTACGTGAAACGACCGGGCCAGAACGGGTGGGGTCCACTTCAAGTGGATCGGAATCATTTCCTTCGCTCAATAAGTGGGAAACACAAAAGTATCCGTTGACAAGAAAAATGAATTAGATTCGAGTTATGGTGGGCCACTTATGGTCTAATTTCTGATTAGGGCATTTGCAGGATGATCGGAGGGTTGAAATTTGACGTGTACGGATAAAATATGTCCAAAAGTTCATATACGAAGTTTTGTATGAAATAGATCGTCAGAAATCATAATACTTAAAAATGGTATGTTAACTTAAATTTATCTAATGACATTTTCGTAATTAACTAGAAACAGCGATATTTTTTAAATCCGGTCTTTCTACAATGCTTATAAGATCATTTTAAGCAACTTTTGTAAAGGGTCCCTTATCGAATCTCCTACGGATGGTCCATTGTTTTCAAAACAAGGTAAACGTACGATATAAATTCAAAATAAAATTTTTAAAAATTCTGAAATAAATCTCAAAAATCCGGGGCGTTACACGAGTATATACACGGGTCACGTAAGAGGTTGGCTGGATGAACTATTCCTTTGCATTATTCTGAAGAAGTCAATCTGCTTTGGCTCGATTTTTTAAGAACTCATCCAAAGAGGATCGAGGGGGCATCTGTTGAGGCATATAAAATGTAAAGGAAAAGGAAGAAAAGAAAAGAAATGAAGAAAATTTGGAGAAAATGAACAAGATAGTGAATAATAGACCTTCCACGCGACCCACGTGGAAGGTACGGCTTCCACGTGACCCGCATAGAAGGCTTGTTACATGGAGGGGTGATGTTCCGTGAAATTTGCCCCTTTGGCTATAAATACGCCCTTGGGGTCCTCATTTGTACATTGATAGAGTTTTAGAGTTCTCTTTTGAAGAATTCGGGGGTATGAGAGAGGCCTTGTGCATCTCCTTCTTCTCGGGTTAAACGCACAAGGATCGGACCCCGGGAATCAAAGAAGGATGGCAAGGAAACTCTGCCAAAAAGGAGAATTGAAGATTGAATGAGGAGTTTCACTAAAGCCTGCAAGCCAGACCTTTCACGCGACCCATGTGTAAGCTCTCTGAAGAGCATAAATTCAGCTTCTTATCAACCTTTTGTTAAAGATATCGGGAGTGATTCTTTATGTTTTCACGCCTGTTCCCCTTTCAAAAGCCAAGAGTCCTTGAAGGATCAATCTGCAATATGAGAGAAAGAAAGTGATCTCATCTCAAGAACTTTGGAACTCCCCAGCACTATGGAGAAGGAAGAATATCGAAGAAAGCGTTGTAGGACATGTTTATGTGACCAGCGTAAAACCCCTTTGCTTTATGCAACTTGCGTGCAATGCACTACATGCTTCATACCTGTACTATACACCTTATTTACATAAAAATATTTAAAGTAAATGTTATATTTTAATTTATGTTTTCATTTACTTTAAGTCATTTATTTAAATAAGGAAGTACCCCCTTGTTAAAACTAGAAAATACGAACAACCCGGTTAAGGGTGACATTTTCCTGTGTATTTTTATGCTGGGGGTTCTGAGTAATAAAGACATTCATAAACACAATCACAAGCATCCAAAAAGTACACAAGAGAAGAGATATCGCAATGCGAGTTTTATTTCAGAGATTCTAAGATCTTATACATTCCAGACTGTGAACTGGTCACGAACCCTTAATTACATCAATGGTTGATCACCCTTGATTAAAAGGCAAAAGACTAAGCCGTTTGGAGCCATGGTCTCAGAGTTCTCAGTCATAGAGAGCAGATTGTAGTTTAACTATGGACTGAGTCATCATTTTGTGTAAGTCAAATGCCTATGTCCCATGTTCCTTCGGGTGTTCCGAGTTGAGAGACAATCAGGATTTTTAGTCGATTCGTACAGCTCTGGGCCTGCACCTGTTATGTTGTTATGTGAACAGGTGACACACCATTCGACTGTTGTTACCTGAGAAGCTCAACCAGTAGATCTCGTTGTGGATGGGTAGTCCATCAGTCAACTTTAAGATAGCAGCTCATAGCAAATATTTTAAGTATCGTTGAAACTCTTTTATCACGGTTTCTCGTAGTAACCATAGTCCCTTCTTCTTAGTCTTAAGCCTCAATCTAGGCTGAAGAGGGTTTGTACAATGAATATGAGAGATACAAAGTGATTATTACATAATACTGGAGTCTGGCAACTCGTCTTTGAAAGCATTCTCGTCCTTGAGCAATCAGTTGATAGTCGACGCCTTACAAGGTGATATTCAAGATTTGTTTACATATACATTAATATACGAAATATCATGCCCGAAGTAGAGGATTCTTCATTAGGAGCTCTAATCCTAACCCATACAAGGCATTCTCCTTGTGATTCATCACAAGCTTGGGGCATTCAATGCTCAAATGAGAATGGACTTGTTCCTTATCAAGTCGTAGGAATTTAGAAACCTTGATCATTGGTAAAACCTTTGTCTAAACACCACCAAGGAATCCAAATAGGTGTATCCCTTTAGGAAACGCATTTCTTACCATTTGTAGAGGTTTCACCACCTCCTAGCACCTGGGGCAACTCCGTCGGAGCATCATATGCAAGGTGGTTGATCTTAGAGCTGGAGCATTGGCAATGCAATGGCATCAAAGATCGGGGGAACACAAGGGGAGCTGATTCAAGCACGGGAGAGTGAGAAGAAGTAACCCGTAATGGCCTTATAACGGGCTCAAATCTAACAAGTGAGTTGTCATTTTTAAGAGTTCATGTACTCTTTTCCCGATGAAAATTGAGTGTAGAGTTTGTTTGTCAAACTCGAATTTACGGTCGTTTGCCGATCCTTAGCTTGTTACTTAAGCCTAAAAGTTTAGGGACATTTGTCGAGCCTAAATTTTAAGGACGTTTGTCATTCCTTGGCACGTTTGTTGGGCCTAAACAAGTCTTAAGGGCAACCACCAACACGGGTGTGAATGTGTAAGTTAGGAGAAACTTATAAACTCTCTGATTGGGTGGATCTGAATTAAAACACCTTGGTTGGGAGAAACTTGATTTAAACTCCCTAGTGAATGTCGGTGTGCTCAAAGCAGTTGAGTACTTGAACAGGGAGTGGAGTAAACCTAAAGTCGAACCACTATATAATATTGTACTTGTGATTATATTTGAGAATATTTCTTGTTATGCATTGTGTTTAATTGTTTAATTATAAATACTTAATTAGAATGTATGATAAGCACTTGATAGGTACACCCACACACAGATGATGTACTTTCACTTACTTGAGTTGACTTGAGCTTATATGATCCATTCTCGTATAGTCTACTTAAGTTGCATATATAGATTATATATGTGCTTGATTAGTTTGATCATATGATAATCTACGCATACTTAGACTACGTAGCTCATCGCTTATCTATATGCTAGTCTTGTGATTGGACATAAGCCGAAGTGTTATTGCCTTCTTAGTTTAAACTGTTAATTTGCTAAAGTAAGTGAAAAGAATTTTAAAAGGTTCTAAACCCCCCCCCCCCTTCTAGGACTTTACCATAATTCTAGCTGCTCCGCTCTATAGCTCCCGCACGTTCCCTTTCTAGGACTTTGCCATAATTTTAGCTGCTCCGCTCTATAGCTCCCGCACGTTTAAAGCACCTTTATAAGTGTATTAGATCAAAAGGCGTAATTTCATGTTTCACTTGAGCCTTGGATCTACCTCATTTTTTTTTTTACTCCTAGCCTAAAATGATCCTTACAAATTAATGAATGTAGTGGATTAAAAAACATGTATCACTGATAGGCCCCATGGAGCCCCTACCTCAACCAATTTCCATCCAAGCTGGGGCAGGATGAATCCTCTTTCTCTTTTGAAAACCTTTTCGAAAAAAATTATGGAATATAATTTTGATATTAATTAGGTAAATATTTGTTTTGTAAAATTCTCTTTTATTTATTGTAAAAAGAGAATTCTTATCATACACTACACCTTAATTGAGGAAACACACATTATCGAAAGAAATGGGAATATGGGTTATTTCTAATGTAGGTGTGGAGACAAAACCTAGCTAGATTTTTTTTTTTTTTTTTAGTATACACACCCCACCGGTAGTACCCCTGTTAATCACATTGCAATGCTAGCCACCCCCACTTGGGAGTCGATACCAATACCTCAATTTATCTTCACTCAGTCTACCACTTGAGCTATGAATTGGGGTGTTCTTCGAGTTGTGGAGCTTATATGATAGGTGTGGCGCCTACCCGAATCTTGTAAAATTTTCCTCTTAAATATAATTTCAGGTGGTGTGCTCCCAAGTTTCTCGAAGAGGTAAAAAAAAAAAAAAAGCCTAGATCCATGACTGACGGGGCGCACGAAGGAGGACAATGGTCAATGACGATAGGATGCCAAATATGAGTTTGTAAGTGAGATCACCACGTGATGTCTTTGTTTCATCAAAGCCATCAATCACATGTAATTCATTAGGATGAGCCGTAGATACAAAAATTGGCTTGATCGAAAACTCAGGAAGGCCACACCAGGTGACAATAGAGGATTTTAGGTATGGTTTTACATTGTTTCTGTTGGTGTGATCCATCAGAATTTCTTGTTTGATTGATATTTTATAGGTACGCTCCAAATATGGGTTGTCACCAGTTGGACGAGCTCCAGTTACATGTACAACTTGGTGGGCCACACATAGCCTGGGCGTTTTGGGCAGCTACGCGTTGTATGCTTAAACACCGCATACAATGGCCAATTGGCCTAATCTGCCGTCTCATTACTTTATTATTTCTTGTTACGTTCACCAAACCTTAGTCATGGAATCTGTTGTCATGTTGTGTATTACTTAACTACCTCAATGTACAAGTTGAGTTTATTTTCTGATGTTTAGGGCCCATTTGGATTGTAAGTTACTTAACATAAGTTACTTATCTGCTTAATTAGCAAATAAGCATGTTTGGCAAACAACATAATTATCATTCAAAAATTAGAAAATGAAGCATGTTTGGTTTCCAACATCATGAGTAATCGTCTCGCAAGTCTATTTGGTCGCCCTCACATTCTATGTCCATCATGTGGGGCCAACCTTTGATGTGAATCGTTCATTATGTGGCCCCACTATTGTGGGCCATCCATCATGTGGGACCCACCTTGGATACGGGCCATTTACCATTAAGGTCTGATCTTTAATGTGCACCATTCATTGGGTAGGGCCCACCTTTGATGTTGGCAATCCATCATGCGTGGCCCACCATCAATGTTATTGTCCATCATGTGGGGCCCATCTTCAATATCCGCCGCCCATCATGTGGTGTCCACCTTTGATGTGGACCATCGATCATTTGGGCCAACCTCCCACTTGGATATGGGCCATTCTCATTAGCCCAACCTTTGATGTAGACTGTCCATCATGTGGGGCCCGCCTTGCTCTGGATCATCCATCATGTGGAGCCCACCATTATTAATTGCCCATCATGTGGAGTCCACCTTTGATGTGAATTGTCCATTGTGTGGGCCCCACCTTCAATGTAGAACCAACCTTTGATGTGGACCATTCATTGTGTGGGCCGTCCATCATGCAGGGCCCATCTTGGATGTTGGCAATTCATCATTATGGCCTAATCTTTAATGTGCACCGTTCATTATGTAGGGCCCGCCTTTAATGTCGGTCATCTATCAAGGTTGGTCAACCGTCAAAGTTATTATCCATCATGTGGGGCCCACCTTTAATATCCACTATCTATCACATGCACCCATGGTGTACACCAACACTGTCTATTCACGTGGGGCCTACCTTGATGGTAAGCAAAGAGCTTATCCTGTTCCCCTCTTTTGCCTCTCCTATTCCTTTCTTCGGCAACTTAATGAAAAAGTTAAAAAGCTAACAATATTTGCCAAAGTGATTATGTAATTTTAAGTAAAAAAAGTTGCTTATTAATTATCATAAACCAAACTTATCAAAGATAAGTTACTTATCTACTGTTGTAAGTAGAAAAAGTAACTTATTTGGTGGCATCTAAACGGCCCTTATTGTCGTATGTTTAACACTACCGATCTACCATACAATGCCCTGGCCAGAAGGTTGTACAGTAGTGATGTAGGCTTTCAGTTCGCGTAAGTGGAAGCCCATTGTTCAAGGAAGCGGATTAGTTGGTTTACCCTACACCAACGACGTTGCTGATGTGGGAACGTAGCAGACGCAGACAAGCACGCCAGCCTTCGAGCATCGTGATTGTACAAACGGTCCAAAGGAGATTGAGGCTCTATGGAGCCGCAATGATATATTTAGTATATCCACACCATCTATCCATTTGGCGAGATCATTTTAGAGCATCATACCTAAAATGAGTCATATCTAAAGCTCAAGTGGACCTTGCCACAAAAAGCAAGCTGTGGGGACAATGATTCTCATCGTTAAAACATACCTAGGGCCCACCATGATGTTTACTTGCCATCCAAACTGTTCATAAGGTCACACAGACTGGATGAAGGGTAAAAACAAATATCAGACTGATCCAAAACTTCTAGGACCCCCAAGAAGGTTTCATTGGTATACGTTCAATCTCCCATTGCTTTCTATAGCGTGGTCTATTGGATCTTTTGATCTGTCTTATTTTTTGGCTCAAGCCTTAAAATGATCTAAAAAATGGACGACGGTTTGGATATGACATGTACCTCATGGTGGGACCCATAGAACTTGATGATGTCACTACACCAGTGACTTCGTTGGTTAGGCAATCCGCTTCCATTGTTGAATGATCCAAACTGTCAATATTGTGATCCTGGTTGTGTATAGGGCTCTCAATGGGTCGGATCTGGATCGGATCCAATCAGATCCAGTTGGATCCGGCTCCAAGTCCGTATATCTGTAGACAGATTCGGATCAAACTCGGATAAAAAAGGTAATATCCATATCTGATCCATTTATAAATTGTTAGATCCATTTCCAAACCAAAATCCATACAACCATCGGATTCGGGTCGGATTTAAGTCTGAATCTACCCCCATTACAAATTTAAAAAAATATGTAATATAAAATATATATAATGTAATATATTTAATTTAAGTAGAAAAATGATGCAAATCCCACTATTTACAGTGATATGGTGGAGTGGCATGTCTCAAAATTGAGACATGGCCTAAAATAATCTAGAAAACAGATGGCCAACATGAATATAACATATACAGTTAGGTGACAATTTGTCGGATCATAAACGGATTCGGATCAAACTCGGATATGTTCCCGTGAATCCAAATCTTGTACCATTTAAGTAATCAGACCTATTTTAAGATTCAAATCTGCATTATACGGATTCAGAGTGAATTAGATCTTGGATCTGACCCGCTCCATTGAGAGCCCTAGTTGTGTATGATCAATGGACAAAACCTCTATCTTTCAATAATTGGCAAACAAGGAAACTGTTAAGAAAGAAAATACAGAAAGAGCTTCCATTCGACCAATTAAATCGAAAATAATTTTGGTGCATAGGACATCCATGGTGAGGCCCACCATAGCAACGTCTAGGATTAGCTAAGCACGTGCGCCACATGCGGAAGCTGAAAGCCCAGACGTGCTGTAAGTCTTCCCCCGAGTAGTGCAGAATACCTCTTTAATCCCCGTGTGTATGGTTATATATTTCAGTTATGGAGTACCATCCATTGACTTTGCTTGGTGCTTCCATCTTTGCTGCTAGACTGAGAGAGGCCATTGCAAGAACTTGGAGAAAAAACAGGTATGAGTTTTTTCTCATTTTCACTTTTGATTCATCTATTTCTTCTTTTACTCAATTATTCCTATCTACTGTAGTTGTCATTGTATTTTATCTTAAACATGTACACATCGTAGCATTCCCCACAATGTTAGTGATTATGATTACTGTAAAAACATGGATTATGATTCTTAAGCGCGAGACTTGTTCTCAATTTCCCCAAGAAAAAATCTATATTGTCACCCATGGTTTGATGATTTTGCATGGAAGTATTTCTACTACCCCATTTTGCAAAAGACCTACTTCAAGTTGTTTGTGCTCAAATATTAGAGCTTTGGATGGTCAGATAAAAAGTTGTGGTTTTCGCTCAGGAACTATCACAGAACCAGAAACCGGATAGGCTGCTCATGGAAGAGTATTAGCAGTAATAGAGAAATGTATGAGATATTCCTTAGACCAAAACAATTTACTGTTCTCAACTCAAACCTACGTTCTTCACTTTAAGAATATTAAATTTGAAGAAAAGCAAATCAAAAGAGATTAATGAGACTGACAGATTTGGCTTAATGAATTTGATTTCATATACTCAGAAAGGAAAAGAAAATACAAATCCCAGACATCTTTATCAAGAGAACCAATCTAGGCTAAGGGGTCATTTGGATAGCTTCTAAATGGTTTACTAGTAAATCATTACTATTTGTGTTTGGATGCTCTCATTTGTTATTAAATCATTTACTACTTATAAGTGATTTACTAGCAAATGCCCCTTCTCATCTCATTTACAAGCAAAAAGTTGAAATTTCTTAACTAGTAAATGCAAACTGTTCTTTTTTTGAATTTTACATCGTAAATGATTTACTAGCAATTATTTACAGGCTATTCAAACACTGTATCATTTACAACTTAAAAAGCCAAAAAGACAGTTGTAAATCATTTACTAGCATTTAAGTGATTTACTAATAAATCATTTACCACCATCCAAACGACCCTAACAATATTTCTTGTTTTATGATAACAAGGAACAATGCATCCGAGAGGTTCATCTTCGTCAGCGATACACAGAGGAAGACGAGGACGAGGACGGGGAATCAGTCCCTCGAGCAATATCAGATTTTCTCCAAGTGAGAAGCCCTCACGGGAATCAGATGTCTTAACAGAGGAAATGGAAAAAGAGAAGGCTGCCATATTACCTCTTAAAGAGGCCTCAGACACCTCTTCTCAAAAAAGGAAGAGGATAGATGATGGAGATTTTCCATCACATGCAGCAGAATTTGAATCCGAGTGGCAAGACAAAGGTATCACTCAGATTAGAAGCTCAACTTCAAAAAGAGAATCCACGAAAACAGATAAAAATAAAATAAAAACTTTCAGACCGATTCTCAACGAGCTTAATGACATTCTCATTCCTCCAGGAAAGAATAGTCAACAGGTTATAATTTTAAACATACAGCTCGGTGGATTATACTATCCAGTATATTCCAAAGAAACCCAGTTCCCAGAACTCGATAAGTTCAGAGACTGCTTCAGCAGTGCAGAACTAACATTTGCAGACGCCCTATGGCATAACGTTGGCCATGAACTCTATGTAAACTTCAGACAGAACATTGTGTCCATCATCAGACATATGAAGAGCCAGCGAGAGAAAATCTCAGACCTCTCATCCCAGATCAAACAACTTAGCAAAGCATCAAGCAAAACCTATGCTTCAGCAATAGAAGAAGAAACTAGAGAAATCAAGTATAGACGGGTAAAATACTCAGTCAAACTTGAAGTTCAGCTCAAACAGACCAGCTCCAACAACGACCAGCTAATTTCAGAGAAGGCCAGAATGGTAGCCATAGCTACTGCATTCACCAACGGGAAATATCCAGAAATGTCCTCCCAGTTCCAGGCATACTTCAGTATCTCCCTATGGGCTTGGTATTTCAGCATACCACAACAGATAATACAGAAAAAGAAATCATGTTCAGACATGGCTTAATTAGGCAGGTCAATGTTCAGAAAAGCTTCGAAGAAATAAGCTTCTTAGCACCAGACTTGCAGAAGATAATCAACAAGGCAATGGAAGACTTTCTTCCGTTCACCATTTGTTCATGGGTACTCCCCCCAGAACAAGGCATTCCAGGCTTCTGTCTTCTCAGAATATCTGATGAGGACGAAAGAGTCGATGTTCTCACAGCCGACCAGATCTCTCCAGTCAATATCGATTTCTACGACTTGATCAATTTCAGAGCTCTCATGGCAAAAGAAATCGCTTCTATTCTGCTAGACCAAACAGAACGATGGTATACACTCTACCATACGGAGCAATGTATCATACAGACATCAGATCCGTACAACGGATCAATCGAGAAATTCGACAAGGAGGCCCCATTAACAACAGTCAGGATTCCTTCCACGTTGCTCGAGACAGGCGTGATCAGCTCTCGTGACCCAGAAATCGTACGACGCATGCAGATAATTGCACCAGATGCTTTTAAAAAAGAAGAGGACGACGAAAGCATCACTACCTTTCGACACAACCAAGAAAAGGAAGAAAAAGAATCCCCCACGATTACAGCAAAAGTAAAGGTGGAAGAGATGTAAAGCAAAAGCAACGTTACCTCAGATTTGCTTTCAAAGCAACTGGCAAAGCATCTTTATATTTTATTTTGTTATTTTTAAATGTATTTGGAGTCGGCCCTCTATATGTAGGGCTCATAGTTCTTTTGTAAATCAATCGATTCCAGAGCGAGATGAGCAAAGGAAAGATTGCTAGGAGTCTACCATATGTATGGAATGCTAATCCTCCTTCTAGTCCGAAGGGGATAGCTAAGCTTCTAATCTTTCAGTTCTTCGATAATATTCAGTGAATATTTAGCCGTGGATAGGCGTTGAGGCGTTAGGTCATTTGCCAAATAATCCAGAGTATAAGGTGTGAAAAGACGAGTCCTACCTATCTCGGATTCGGCTCATATTCAGTGCCCTTACCTGGCTTGGATTCGGCTCGAAATTGGTGTTGAGCCTAATAGGACCACGTTCGATGCGTCTATCAGATTTTGGCCTGAATGATGCCCGTTTGAAGCGTTGAAACGTAGTAGACCTAATTCTGGCTCAGGTGGGGTCAAGCCAAGGTCAATTAGGGCTCAGTGGCCTACCTGGCTCAAATTCAGCTCAAAAGTGGTGTCGAGCCTTATAGGAACTTGTCCAATGTATCTGCAAAATTTCAGACCAAATGGAGCCTGTTGAAGCGTCGACATGTAATAGACCCGTTTTCAACAGTGCTGGGGTCAAGTAGGGTTTGGTGGACTTAATGGTTTGGATTTGGGTCGACGCTACTGTCGAGGCTTTTGACCGTACATTCGTCTCGAATAGTGCTGGTTTGAGGTGAGGAAACGGAGTATATCCTATTCCGACTCAGGTAGGGTCAAGCAGAGCTAACAAGGGTCCAGTAGCCTTAATTGGCTTCAATTTGATTAAAAAATTGTGTGGATTCTCCTAGGACCAAGTTCGACATTAAGCAAAATTTGGGCCAAAAGGGAGCTCGTTTGAGGTGCAGGCACAAATTAAGTAGACCCCATTCTAGCTCAAGTGTGGTCAAGTAAGATTAACTATAGTTGACTTGCCTTAAGTAGTTCAGATTGCCTCAAATTTTGTGTCGGGCTACCTCCAACCATGTCCATAATGCCAGTGAAATTTCTGCCCGAACATGGCTTCTTTAAGTAGCCCAAACGGAGTACATGCGATATCAGTTTGGTTGTGGTCAAGCATGTTCAACCAGTTGTGTGTTTTAACTAGCTCAAATTTGGCTCAAAACTTATTTTCGAGCCTCCTAGGAGCTCGTCCAACATTTCAACAAAATTTCAGCCAGGACGGAACTACTTTGAAGCGCGATAACCGAGTGGACCCTATTCCAACTCGAGTGGGGTCAAGCAAGGTCAAATAGATTTCGGTGGTTGCAAATAACTCGAATTCAGCTCAAAACTTTTGTCGAGCCTCCTAGGAGTGCGCTACGTACACAAATCCCAACCGTGGGTGAGATCCGCATCTCGAGGAGATTTTAATAATTCGAGAGCGACCCTCTCTCCTTCGTTTCTAGTCTCTTTCAAGAATCTCTGCGAAGGGCAAGCAAAGGGATATGCAATTTTTGGCGAAGCCTTTAGCAAGAAGTTACTGGGTGGGAACGTAGATGGGGCCCACCATGATGTTTGTGAGAAATCCACTCTGTCGATCCTCTATGTGATCTCCTTTTAGGACGTGAGTACAAAAAATGAGCCCAATTAAAGACTTAAGTGGGCCGCACTAGAGGAAAAGGTGGGTAGGAAATTCCTATCGTTAAAATATCCCTAAGTCCATAGTGATGCTTATATGCCATCCATACTGATCATAATGTCATTCCTACTAGAATGAACTGAAAGCATAATATTAGCCTGATTCAAAACTGATGTGGCCCCACGAATATTTCAATTGTAAATGTTAAATCCTCACATTTTCAGCCCACTTTAGTCATGGATTTGGCTCAGTTTTTGTCTTATGTCTTAAAATGAGTTCAAAAAAACAGATGAATGGGCTGGATTTCTCACAACCATCATGGTGGGCCCCACCTATATTCCCAACACGAAGATGGGCCCCACCTATATTCCCAGCATTTGAACTTCGTACCAAAGGCTTCGCAAAAAAATTCAGGTGCTTCAAAATGGGTACGCTTTTATTGTACCAAGTAAACTCAGTAGGGTCCACTGTGAATGTATATGATTTATCCACACCATTCATTCATTTTTTCCACTCATTTTAGGGTTTGAGCTCAAAATTGAAGCATATCCAAAGCTCAAGTGGACCATATCACAAGAAATAGTGGGAATAATGATTTTCACCATTGCAACCTTCCTAGGGCCCATAGTGATGTTTTATTTTTCTTTGTCATTGTTGTAGAATAAAGCTGGTCGTCGAAGGATTATAAGCAATATGCGATCAGCGAGCGCCTTTCTATAAAGTCGCAGGCTAGAATACTTGATTGGCGAGCCTTCCCCGCTCATACCTCGTATACCATCTCAAACCTCCGACCACACCACCTATACATATGCAAGCAGCTCGGCTCGTGGTCGTTAAACGAGGCCATCTCTGAATGTGAGCAGCTCGGCTCGTGGACATTAAATGAGGCCATCTCCGAATGCGAGCAGCTCAGCTCGTGGTCGTTAAACAAGGTTACTTTCGAGCCAAGTATTTCGTTGTCTTATAGTATCAGCAGTCCTGTATAGACCTGATTTTGGCTTGTCTCTATTCATATAGCCCTGAATTATGGGGGATATCTATCAAGAGACGTAATCAGATGGACATCTAGAGTGATTAGGTCATTTCCTTATCCCCTGAAATCAGTAGTAATCTTAACAGCTTGCATGATAGAATGGATCACCTAGATCTGTATAAATAGATGGTTCCAGATGATAAAGGTACACAATCTAAAAAAGCTTTCGTTTTATACTTCATCTTACTATCAAGTCATATTTGACTTAAGATTCGGAGGGCCAACAGCCAAGCGCCGGCCACCCTTAGTTTTCTTCTTTGGCTTTCAGATTTGGAGGGGAGCTCACTTTGAAGAAGGCATATAATCTGAAGAACTTGTTATCGGAATCTAACGTCAACAGTCATACAAACCATTCATAACATTGCAAAGACATGGATGAATGGAAAAAAATAATAATAATAATAATAAAATTATCCACTTGATCCAAAACTTATGTGGCCTCCATAAATTTTTTAATGGTAGATGTTCAATTCACACTATTTCCTGTGGCGTGGTCCACTTGAGCCTTGGAGATATGCTTCATTTTATGGATCAAGCCTTAAAACTATCTATTAAAATGGATGAACGAATGCTGACTTACATGTGTTAGTTTAACAAGTGGGGCTCAAAATCTGAATTATTAGTCTTTTACGTCCTCCAGCATGGATGGACCATGCCCCAAGAAAAAAAGCTCAGTAGAATAATCTTACTCGATGATAGACGGTTGGGATTGTACAATCTGTGTGATTTTTTGTTATGTGGGCCACACACCATAGAGCCCAATTGATGGATGCCTCAGATTCATTGATACAACCACTATACATGGGTGGGTAACGTGTACAGGGGTGGGTAGCAATGAACCAACATTTGTTAATTTTGTTTTGCATCTCACCGGTGAAACTATTAGGATCATCTGATGGTACAAGAATACCGTGGCCATCTAAAGTGGGGCCCACCAACTCAAGTAATGAAGCGATGCCTGCATTAGGAGGAAACGACCCTTTTTATTTTTATTTTTCGATCCCATTGGAAGCATGATACTATGCTCAAGCTATGTGTTTGTGCAGTTCTGTTCAGTATGTGTTTGTGCAGTTCTGTTCACTCTCACTTCATATAAGTGGGTCCCTGATTCGGTGATCCAAACCATTGATATGGTTTAGAGATCTCTTGGTTGAATTTTAATGGTTAACCAATTTTCCTCCTTAACCGTCTATTTCTTGGCCACCTATGGAATGGTTAAGGTCATTCCAATCCACTGATCATTTGGTGCAAGGTTCATCCATGGTGAGGAACATCATTTCAACGGTTTGGATTACCGAACAATGAACCCTACCATTCTGATCAATTAGTTCTGAAAATTAAAATGAGTGGTGATCATCTACAACCAAACTGTAGGTTAGCATGCAAACCCATTCATGTGCCAACGTCTCAAGTGTGCACCACATTTAAGCCATGAGAAAGGAAGGCCTTCCAATCTTCAGGCAGACCACCCTGTACAGAAACAAAGGATGGTCTACGTCAGATTGACCAACCCTTTCATCCACCGTACAAATATGCGGCCCCACCTCATAATCATACTGGCCTGATTTAACTGGTGCACCCCACATCTTTCATGGCATATATGCCACGTACACATTAGCATATATGAGCAGGGGAAAATTCAACGGTAGAAATTTTCCTACCCACCTTTTCCTCTAGTGTGGCCCAGTTGAGTCTTGAATCGGGCTCTTTTTTTTTTTTGTCTCACGTCCTAAAAGGAGATCACATAGAGGATGGACGGAGTGGATTTCTCACAAACATCATGGTGGGCCCCACCTACATTTCCCCCAGTAACTAACTTCCTGCCAAAGGTTTCCGCCAAAAATCCCTTTGCTTGCCCTTTCGCAGAGATTCTCGAAGGGGGGAGTAACGAAGGAGAGAGGCTCGCTCTCGAATTATTAAAATCTCCTCGATGGGATTTGCACGTACCTAAGTGTCAGAGAAACTTCAGTCTGAATGGGGCTCGTTTGAGGCGTCGAAACGCAGTAGACACTGCTCCAGCTCGGGTGTGGTCAAGCAGGATTTATCAGGGTTCATTTGCCTTAACTAGATCGGATTTGAATCAAAATTAGAATTAAGCTTCTTAAGATCGTGTCCGACGTGTCAGCATAATTTCGGCCCAAAAGGGTGAGGCACCCAAATGGAGTAGACCCGATTCAGGACCGAATGGCGTCAATCGGGGTCAACTAAGGTTAAGTAGCCTTAATTGGCACATCGTGATTGTTTGTGGTTTGTCTACACTGTCTATCTGTTTTTCCAGCTCATATAATGCCTTGACCCCAAAATTGAAGCATATCCAAGTGGATCATACCACTTGAAATAGTATGAATAATGATTTTCACAATTGAAACCTTCCTAGGCCCACAGTGATGTTTATTTGTCATCCAACCTGTTGATAAGATCACACATGCATGGATGAGGGAAAACACAAATATCTGCTTGATTCAAAACTTCTGTTGCCCCCAAGATTTTTTCAACGGTAGACGTTCAATTCACACTGTTTCCAGTGGTGTGGTCCACTTGATCTTTGTATATGTTTCATTTTTGGACCTCAAGCCCTAAATTTATCTTTTAAAATGTATGGACGGAATGGATAAAATACATAAATTACGGTGGCCCAGAAGAGTTACTTTAGTATGCAATCTGCTTGACATACTTATATCCACGCCATCCATCCATTATGAAAACTAATTTTACGACATGATCCGAAAAATGAAGCATCCGAATCTCATATGTACAATAATATAAGCAAAAAAGTGATAATCAACCATTAAGAACTTATCGTGGGCCACAAAGGACTGGGATGAGTTCGATATTTGCGTGGACTTTTCATTGAGGTCTCTCTGACCTTATCAACTAGTTGGATTGCAAATAAACATTCAAGTGGCCCTCCAAGTTTTTAATGGTGGGAATTTAAGCATGAATGTGTCATGTGGTATGGTCCATTTAATTTTTCCATCTACTTCATTTTTAGATAATGCCTTCAAATGGGTGGTCAAAATGGAGGGATGGTGTGGATGAAAGGAATATGTATCAAAGTGGTCCCCACATTGCGGGTTTGACCTACTTTCGTTAATCCCGGGATGCAACCAGTCCATGCCCGAGAAAGGGAGGCAGATTGCCCACACACTGCCAGTGGTGAGGTGAGTACTGGATAGTGCTTCACATACCCAACATGATGTATTTTCTCTACTGTACCATCTCTTTTTTCCAAGTAATTTTATGGGATGAGCATAAAAAATAAGCCCGATCTAATTCTTAAGTGGACCACACCACAAACAAACTACGGCCTCAACTAGCTAAGGTGAGGTCAAGCGGGGTCAACTATGGTTCAATGTCTTACTGTATCTTGTATTTGGTTTGAAACTGACGTCAAGCCTCCTAGGACCATGACCGACATGTTGTTGAGCTCTGAATTGTACATATTCTAACTCAAATTCATCACACATCATGCATGATTTATTTGTTTAAAGACCCATATAATATATGCTTTTGTGATTGTAGGAATGAGAGAGAGACTTCACTAATTTGATGATAAAAGACCCTTCCCAACATACATTGAAGACTATTAGAAGAAGAGCCAAGAGGTGGAGAGAAGAAGCAAGGAGGAAAGAGAAGAAAGAATGATGGAATTCAAGTGGACCAGACTGTCCGACTGATCATTGTTAGTGCGCTTTTCTATGGCATACTAGTGCACCTTGTTTGTCAATTACTTAGGTCAATGAGTCTAGTGTTGATTGAGCTAAAAGAAGACGAAGACCGAACACTCAAGCAGACCTGCTGCATTAAGGAAGAAGAAACAGGTAAAAGAGATGCCTTTGTGAGCCTTGAACCTTTTCCAAACAAAAACTCACAACCTCTAGATGACCATGACCTAAATAGGCATTCTTATAGTCATCCTAGATTGGCCTTAGGTGTCCCAAAATATCACCAAAAGATAGGCCAAAGAGGTGTCCTTACTGCTGTACAAAAACAAACCCAAAACAGTATGCAAGATAAGCTGCCCGACCGGTCGAACCTATGCCAGACCGGTCGGTCAGTTGGAATTGGGGCAGCATGCTTGCTAGACCCTTCTAGCCGTTAGGCCGACCGGTCATGACCGGTTAGACCGACCCCCCTACAGAGACAACGAGCTCTCTGTCTAATTTGGCATCTGGCAGACCGGTCAAGATCGGTCAGGGACCCCTGGCCGACCTGTCCTGACAGGTCGGCAGCTAGCCGTTTTTACCCGTTTTATAATCGTTGGAGCTCGAACTTTATAAATATTGAGCTCGGTTCTTAGGCATTTTGAGAGAGTTTTGAGAGCCTATTACCCACACATTTTGTACATCATATGGAGCTTCAAAGAGGAGGAACAAGTCATATCATTTGTGTTTAATCACAAGTGAGGGCATTCAAATGCAAACATAGAGATGACTTGATTCCTCTCTCAATTCTAGAGGTGAGACACTATACCACAAAGTTATCTCTTGTCTAAGACCTCTAGAAAACCCTCTAGGTGAATCTCCTAGTTAGAGCAAGCTACATATCCCATGTAAGATATTCAACCATCCTCCTATAACCTTGAGCATCTAAAAGGCATCGTATGCAAGGTGGTTGATCAAGTGTAGCTGAGGCATTGGCGACGCAACAGCAATACAATCGGAGAAGCGAGGAAAGCTGATTGAAGCACAGGAGAGCGGAGATTAAGCAACCCGAATCGGCGCTGAACAAGACGCTCATTCGACAAGTAAGTTGTCATATTGAGAGTCCGGTTGCACTCCTTCCTCGGTGAGGATTAAGCGTGAGAGTTTAGATCTACAAACTCGAACAAGTCTCCGTAGGGAGCCTCAGGCGGGAGTATATACTAGGTTCTTGGATTGGAACCGAAGAGTTGGGAGGAACCTTGTCAAACTCCTAGGTTGGAAGGAACCTTGTCAAACTTCCAGGTTGAGAGATGAAGCCTTAAAATGTCTGTCATAGGTTGGGACGAACCTTGTTAAATTTCCCGATATAGTGGAATCGTTTAAACACCTTGGTTGAGAAGAACCAAATTTAAACTCCCTAGTGAATGCCGGTGTGCTCATAAGGGTGAGTACTTGAACTGAGAGTGGAGTAGGGTGACCGAACTACTATACATGCTTGTGTTTGTGATTGAGTTGAGCATATTGTTAATCTAGTTTTGTATGGTTTAATTGCTTAATTATTTATGCTTGATTAAGATGTATGCTAGGCACTAGTTAGACACATCCAAACACAAGATGTACTTTCACTGAGTAGAGTAGACTTGAGCTTATATGATCTACTCTCATATAGTCTACTTAGGTTGCATAGATTAGGTGCTTGATTAGTTTAATCAATTGATTGTCTATACATGCTTAGGCTAGGTTGTCTTTATATTTATCATATGCTAGCCTTGTGATTGGACCCACTTAAGCTTAGAAGCTAAGTGTTCTTACTTAATTAGTTTAGAATTGCTAATTAGTTTAATTAAGCTAAGTGGTTTTAAAAGAAATTTTTAAACGGTCCTAATCACCCCCTTCTAGGACTTATTCATAGTTCTACGAAGCTCCGCTCTAAGCTTCCACACGCGTAGCGTCTCAAGTGTTATCTAAAAAATGCAATTTCAATCATGACTAGTCAGCCAAATGCTTATGATCGGTCAAGACTGGTCAGGTTTCATTGCTAGAGGAGTGTCAGACCTTACTGGACTGACACAAACAGGTCCGACCGGTCATGACCAGTCGATCACCAATTTTCAACTGCGTAAACACTTACATAAATCTAGACGTTTTCAACTTGGTGGTGGATTTTCTCTATAAAAGGCCACCTCCACTCTCTTTCTAAGGCATCTAGGAATGTGGGAGAGCAAAGAGATCAAGACCTAAGAGGCTTCCTAGCCTCCTACAACTAGTTTTTCTTTCTTTTCTTAGTTCTAGTTTTTCTATGCTTTCTTCTAGTTAACTCTTAGCTAGAGCTAAGAGGTGAAGTTTGTAGTTAGTTGTAATGCTTAATTCGTTTATGCAAGTACTCTAAGTTTGATTTTGTATTTTCAACTTCCAGTTTGAATAAAGTTGAGATTTTTAGACAATTATGGGAGCATGTGTACTACGAACATGTGTTACTTATAAGTTTATAAGAATTGTCATTATGATTTGATGGGATTTAAATTGTACTAACCTTGGAGCATGCCATAATCTCTTGGTATGGCTATTACTTCAAAGGCTACAAGTTCATCTTCTCCATGCATCATTAAAATTAGAAGTGTGATTTTCAAATTGAGTTTGGACTATTTGTGTTTGAATGAAATATCTTCCAGTTGGATGAGAGATAGGACTTTAATTCCAATTGTGTTTGTGCTTGGATGAATGGATTAGCATTAATCTACTACAAGTCATTGACGCTCTAGTTAGCTTTTATTTCATAGATTTCTCTCAACTACTTTTATTGTTTAATCTTAGTTCTTAAAACATGATTTTTCTAAATTTCTAAATTCAAGTTATTAGAATAGTTTGAATTGGTTTACCCTATTCCCTGTGGATCGACATCGGTCTCACCAAGTTCTTACTATATTGCGGCCTTGCACTTGAGGCGAGCGAATAAATTTTTGGAGCCGCTGCCGGGGAATAGTTGGCTAAACGGTTCTAATTGTTCTAATAGCTATAGAGTAGTCTTAGTTAGGATAGAATTTTCATTGCTTTTTAGGTTAGAGTTTTATTTTTTTTCTAGATTACTAACACTTTTTTTTCTATTTTGTAGGAATTTGTGGCTAACATAAATCAACTCCTCAGGTATCATCTCTTCAACTTTCTTCTTTTTATTCCTTTTTCTAGATTAGGTTAGGTTTCAACTTCTTATAAATTTCATTATGGATGATTGGACGGGTGAAGTGTATAATTATCTCTTGGATGATAAGACACCGGATGAAGGGACCTAAACTTATTATGATCGAAATCACCTTATGCATGAGTATTTTTCTGAGGCTCAATTTACCTCCAATACTCCCCCACATAAGACGTTGCGTGATTATTATAATGAAAACAAGGTGCAAAACGAGATGCCGCATAAGACGATGAGAGAGTATAGGAATGAAGTCAAATCAAATAATGACCAACCGGGTAAAACGCTACGTGGGTATTGGATTGAAAATAATATACATAGCATTTCACTGGGTATGGTAAGAGGTGTGCATCAACAAAAGGAATGGGTGCATAATGGTCAACCGGTTAAGACAATGCGTGAACACTTGTATAGATATGCTTACCGACCATTATACAATTCTTCATCCTACAACACGTACGGTCTAAATTAGGAGAACCATTATTCCCCTGGTTCAAGGGAAGAACCAACTATAACTAGTGGCAATCATCCTAAAACGTCTCCTTCCTCCTATGAGTTTGAATATACAAAAATCCTTGAGGATGTATGGAATGAGTATGTAGAGGAGCAATCAAATTAAAGTTACCCACCATCTTTTGAAGACGTTGAGCTCGAAATTGGGAGCACCGAATCAATCCCTACTAATTAGGAGGATGGGGCTATCCAAGCCCAACCTTCTTCGGATTTAATGACTAAACTTCTAGAGGATATTGATCTCGGTGATCCTAACATCATCATCAATTATAGTGAATCAACTATCTCTTTTAGATGTTTTGATTTTAACGATGAAGAGATTCCAATCAAAGTTGATGAACCCGAGGAATTTACAAAATCTGAAAATGATGGTGTGATTGACTACAATGAGGGTTCGGAGATTGCCTATGAGCCTATAGTTTCTTCTTCCTAAGGGCAGGATGCATATGAGTCTCTAGATGATATTCTTGCTAGAGAGCTAGCCGAAGTTGATATTTTTTAGTCATTTTCACCAACATAATATGCCAAATCCTATTGTAGAAGACCCCCATTGGGCTGAAAATTCTATTTCTTTGGATGATGGGGTGGCACAATTTGAAACTTCAAACAATCAACTTATGAAAGGTTTTGTGCCTACCTAAACTCGAAGAACTTTCTTTGGAAGATCTCCTCTCTATAAAGGAGAGATTCCTTGCCATTGAAACAAAATTTCTTCAATCACTTAGGGAGGATGATGACCTCTCATCCAAATATCTCGATTTTCTAGAGGAATGCTTGGCCCACTTCGATGATCTTAATGATGAGATGATTAAAGAGTTGGATATTTTGTTAGATACGGTGCCGGGATTTGAAGAGCCCTCTTCCACTACTTTTCACTCATCACCATTGATTGTGGATACACCGTATAATTATGAAATTGTGGAGGAGATAACTTTAACTGAAGAAAACACGATGAATGTCTCTCCACCATTATGAGTTTTTCAGCCCATTGAGAATTCTAACTGGGAAGACTCGTTTCTAATTAATCATTACCTAGTCCAGAATTTGAAGAGATAAATTTTCGCTAATTATCTCTCGTATTCTCATGCATGTGATGCACATAACTATATATTGGACTTCAATGATGACAAAGACCCATGTATATCATCGAGCAGGGCTACTGTGGATGGCCCTCATGAGAATCTGTTGAAATTTATGAAAATTCTACTCAGATTTAATCATGTAGTTGATCAAACTAATAAAGGTTAGGTAAAGTAGGTAGGTTAGGTTTATTTTTCTACATTTAGGATTAAATAAGTTTCACAGAGACATGCAAGAAGCTAGACTTGATTAACTCGCTCTCTTAGGTACTCTCGTTCTCAATCTCCTTTATTTATATCATTGCTCTCATGTCATTTCTTATTGCATATCTTTTTATATTGAGGACAATGTAATGTTTTGGTTGGGGGTGAGATTCCTGCTAAATCTAGTGTTTTTGCAACATCTCGAGCAATTCTTGTAGGAAAATATTTTATTTTCTAATTTCGAAACTCTCATAGAAAACTTTATTTCTATGCACTTGAGATGATATAATTATGAGAGGAAGATAGATGAAGTGATGTGATTTTGAAATTCTTAAAAGTCTTATAATATAGTAGTTTTCTATATGAATTTCCCTATTTAGATGTTTAGATGATTGATAGAAAAATTTTGAACACTTTTTTTATTCAAGCTCACATTACACGATTCTCATGATTTGAAGGATTAGATGATTTGTAGGTTGATTAGACTATGATCTAAAGTGTTAAGGAACTAAGCTGAGACTTTTGTCTACTATATTCAGAAAAAAAGAATTGATAAAGAAAATAATATAAGATATAGATTTCTAAAAATCCTATCTCATGATAGTATGAAAAGAAAGAAAGGGATTATTTTTAAAATTGTTGAATACCGAAAAGGGCTACCTATCACCAACCAATGAAGGGCCAATAACCCTAGCTGGAAATGGGAAGTAGAATGAAAGCCGTCGAAGGAACGGTAAGACAAATTCCTGTCATGGCTTATGTTGATCTATATGCTTCGAATTCTTAGTCTAGTTGATCCATGAAAAAGGTATCCTAAAAATAAGAGTTGAACATTCACTATGCATAGTAGACTATACTTGTTTAGATTTTTCTATTTGTCAATCAATCAGCAGGGATTCTACGTGAAATACTCATTATGTTTAGGAAAATTAAGATTTCAACTTTTATCACTAAGTTTTTCTGAATTTTGTACTTGTATGTCTAGAAGTTTATAGAAGTATAGTTTCCAAGAGAGAGTTGAGTTTTGGAGAATTGATTTATTTCACACATGTTTTGCTCAGGACTAACAAAATGATGGTTGGCCGGGGTATGTTGAGCTCTGAATTGTGCATATTCTAACCCGAATTCATCACACATTATGCATGGTTTGTATGTTTAAATACCCACCTAATGCATGCTTTTGTGATTGTAGGAATGAGAGAGAGACTTCACTAATTTGATGATAAAAGACCATTCCCAACATACATTGAAGACTATTAGAAGAAGAGTCAAGAGGTGGAGAGAAGAAGCAAGGAGGAAAGAGAAGAAAGAATGATGGAATTCAAGCGGACCACACTGTCTGACCGGTCATGATCGGCCAACCAAATGCCCACGACCGGCCGGATTTCATTGCTGGAGGAGTGCTAGACCATGCTGGACTGACACAAACAGGTCTGATCGGTCATGACCGGTCAGCCAGACAGGTCGATCGGTCGGCCACCGACTTTCAACTGCGTAAACACTTATGCAAATCTATAAGTTTCCAACTCGATAGTGGATTTTCTCTATAAAAGGCCACCTCCACTCTCTTCCTAAAGCATCTAAGAACATGGGGAGGAAAGATATCAAGACGTAGGAGGCTTCCTAGCCTCCTACAACTAGTTTTTCTTTCTTTTCTTATTTCTAGTTCTAGTTTTTCTATACTTTCTTCTAGTTAACTCTTAGCTAGAGCTAGGAGGTGAAGTTTATAATTAGTTTTAATGCTTAATTCATTGATGCAAGTACTCTAATTTTGATTTTGGATTTTCAAGTTCCAGTTTGAATAAGTTGAGATTTTTAAACAATTGTGAGAGCATGTGTACTCTGGACATGTGTTACTTATAATTTTCTGAGAATTGTTATTATGGTTTGATGGGATTTAAATTATAGTAACCATGGAGTATGTCATGATCTATTGGTATAACTCTTACTTCGAAGGCTACAAGTTCATCTTCTCCGTGCATCATTAGAACTAGAAGTGTGATTTCCAAATTGAGTTTGGACTGTTTGTGTTTGAATGCAATATTTTCTAGTTGGATGAGAGATGGGACTTCAATTCCAATTGTGTTTGTTCTTGGATGAATGGATTAGCATTAATCTACTACAAGTGGATCATTGACGCTCTAATTAGCTTTTATTTCATAGATTTCTCTCAATTACTTTAATATTTAATCCTAGTTCTTAAAACTTGATTTTCCTATCAAGTTTTTAGAATAATTTGAATTGGTTTACCCTATTCTCCGTAGGATCAACCTCAGTCTCACTGAATTATTACTACATCGCATCCTTGCACTTGAGGCGAGCGAACACATGTCAAGGAATTTTCGATCAGAATGGGGCTCGTATGACACGCCAGAACGGAGAAGACCCGATTCTGGCTAGTTTCAGGTCAAATGGGGTCAACTAGGTTCAGTTGCCTTGACCGGATCATATTCGGTTCAAAACTGATGCTCAGCCTCCTAGGACCACATCCAACGTGTTGGGAAAAATTCGGTCGGAACAAGGATCGTTTGAGGTGTTGAAAATGAGTATACCCGATTCTGGCTCAATTGAGGTCAAGCGAGGTCAATCAAGGTTCTGTGGCTTTAATTGGCTCGGATTTGGCTCAAAATCAGTGTGACACACCGAGGTCCATTTCTGACATTCTACTAAATTTTTGTTGGAATAAGGATCGTTTGAGGCGCTAAAATGGAGTAGACCTGATTCCACCTCGGATTGGGTCGAGTGCGGTCACTTAGGGTTTACAGGTCGTAATTAGTTCAAATTCAGCTCAAAATAGTTGTCATGCCTTCTATGACCAAGTTTGACATTAAAAAAAATAGTCACATCGGGGCTTCACTGAGACACCGAAATGGAGTAGACCCGATTCCTGCTTGGTTGGGGTCAAGTGAGGCCAACTAGGGTTCAATGGCATAATTGACTCGGATTCGGTTGAAAACTGGTGTTGTGCCTCCTACATGTCCGTAAATTTTCAGTAAGAATGGGTTTGTTTCAGGCGCCTAATGGAGTAGATTAGAATCCAAGTCGGTTGGGATCAAGTGAGGTCCACTATGGTTCTGCAGCCATAAGTGGCTCAAATTTGGCTTGGAACTGGTGTCGAGCATCCTAAGACCATATATCTAATATGTCAAAAATATTTGAACCGAAACATGGCTCTTTTGAGGCACCAAAAATTAGTAGACCCGATTCTAGCTCGAGTGGGGACAAGCGCAGTCAACTAGGGTTTCAGTGGCTTTAATTGGCTTGGATTTGGCTCGAGATGGGTGTTGAGCCTCCTAAGACCATGTCGGACTAGTCAACGAGACTTTAGCCTGAACTGGCCTCGTTTGAGGTGTTGAAATAGACTAGACCCCATTTAGGCTCGAGTGGAGTCAACTAGGGTCCGATGACCTTAAATATCTAAAATTGGCTAGAAACCGGTGTCGAGCCTCCTAGAACCACATGTAATGTGCCAGTGAAATTTCAACCCGAACGGGCCTCGTTTGACCCGCCGAAATGGAGTAGACCCATTTCAGGCTTGCGTGGGTTCAAGGAGGGTCAACTAGGGTTCAGTGGCTATTACCTGGCTCGGATTCTACACGAAACTAGTGTACAGTCTCTTCGGACCACGTCCGACGTCTTAGTAAAATTACGGCCCCAGTGAGGTTTCCCTGAGGAAGCTAAATTGAGTTCATCACAATCAAGCACGTTTCAACGGTCATAAACCATATACCTGCATTTTCCTGTTATGATATCTACCTTTCCTTCGATCAACCTGAATTTTTGGAGACCACGCCCTAAAATCAGATGGTAAAAATGGTGGACGGTCCAGATTTGTGATAACTATCAACAATGTGGGGTCCACCAAAATTAACATTACATGAAGCATGTCCGTGACTGGAGTAAATTAGGTGCGATTGTGTCGAACTGTAGGCAGTTTGGCCCTTATCATGGGGCCCAATTTAATGTATGTATTCTATATCCACTCCGTCCATCTATTTTTTTTCAAAAATAGTTTAGCGCATGTAAAAATAAATATAAAGAGATCTGAATCTCAGGTGGACCATACTGTCCGTAGGAATCAATGGTGAATGAACGCCATAGAAATAGAAAACTCTTTAGGCGCACTTTGAAGTCTACGTAGTGTTTATTTGCCATCCAATCAGTTGATAAGGTCACATATGCCTGGATGAAGTAATATACAAATCATCACCTTGGCTCACCTAATGACTATATCTCTTTCAATTTTAGGAAAATACCCTAAAATGATATAGGAAGTCGATTGGACGGTGTGGATATATAATAGATACATTAAGTTGGTCCACGTGGTAGGCAACGCACCGTGTTTGGTGTATACATTGTTGTATATATCATGTATCTATGTCGTCCATCAGTTTTTCTACCTAATTTTAATGCAGTGACCAAAATTGAAGCAGATCCAATTATAAGGTGGACCGTATCATGGGAAATAGAGGTGATTGGCCATTAATGACACATAATAATATTGTTCAACTAAGGTTTGGATATTCTTAATTTTTTGTTCATGTTCTAAAGTGATCTTAGAAAACGGATGGACGGTGTGGATATAGAATACACACATCAAGGTGGGCCCTACTTTAAGTGACGCACTGTCTATGGTGAGGCCGGAGTCTCATAAAACTCGTTACCATCCTCAGAAGCAACATGGACTATCCGCACTCCTACATCGGAAGATAGGTTAGGCCCACCAATTTTTTTTCTTCATGATCCATACCATCTATTAAAATATGCAGTTTATACTGTGAAAGATCTAAAAAATGAGGCAGATAAAATGATAAGTGGACCCCACTATCTAGATTTGTTTCTATGGTCTTTTTCTATTTTCATATTGACAACAATACCCTTGTCAAACTGCTGAGTGGTTGGGATGATTCCACCTCTAGCGTGGCCCACATGAGATCTTCTTTGGAATAATTTCTAGCCACAGACTAAAACAACAATAGACGCACAAGATGGGCTGATTAGATTTGACGAATGACCCAAATGAGCCACATACAACCATTTGTAACATAAGCTTATCTTGCAAACGCTTGTATTTATTGTTTCTTCTTTTTATCTCCTTTCGAGCAATATATGCATGTAATAAATTATTTTTTGTATGGTAGTATATTTTAAGGTGAAAAACAAACAATTTAGTACTAAAAACATGAGTCCTTTAATCTTCTATACGATAGCTGCACTACTAAAATGTTGTTGGATACAAACTCAAGCTTTCCAACATGTACACCCGGATTCATAGCTCTAGTGGTGGGCTGAGTGAAGATAATCTCATTTCAACACTGATGTCTAGGTATTGACTCCTAAGTAGGGGTGGCTAACATTGCGGTGTGACTAACAGTAGGGGTGATTAGTCTAGGCCCATACATAGTGCTGCCCACCTGATAAAAGATTTACCAATGATCGTGACATGCATGGTGAAGTTGGGCCAAGCAACATGAAATGAGAAATTCATTGAGGTGGCAATTGTTGCAAGTTTTTTCCTTACATTTTATTTTCCTCTCCTATGTGGAATGTAGGCTTGCAAGCAGCTTTATGGCATGTATTTCAGCTCCCCAACTGGAAAGATTTAATACCTTGATTACTTCTTTGTTTTTTTATTTATCTTTTTGAGTTCCATGTGTTCATGGTTTATTTTGTTTGAACTACTTTTACTCATTGTTTGTATAACGTTGACTGAATACACAAGTGATTCCCTTCAAGCTGTTTGCTTGAAACAGATCACAGAACACTCGATTTAGAAAGTGTGAGATATTTAGCTTGGCTTCATTTAGTTTTCAATATAGTAGTTCTGCAAACTGGCATTTTTCCTCATAAAGTAACTACCATGATAACATTATGAGGGCTACACTACGTTATGCATGAACCACCATTTACCAAACAAGTACCAACTAATCCTCTGTACGACTGACATACATGTACCCCCAATCCAGACCATCCAAGTTGTAGGTCCTGCACCAACATGATAATCCTAACTATCTTGTTTTTCTTCAGTTAAAACTTCCATGTAATCAAATAGTACCTGCCATCGAAAAAGGCATGAGATGCCATGTATTAAGACCTAAAGAAAACAGCCTGTCTCCTCTCCACACCCTTTCACGGGTGACATTTGAGCCTTTCATCAGGTGTCCACCACTGCAAAGATAACTTTATGAAAGGAGGATTTCTCGCGGGGGGGGGGGGGGGGGCAATGGTACTATATAGGTCGACCTCATGGGAGATTCCAATAGGTAGAGCCGTGTGGGCCCCACTGTGATTTGGATAGAACATCCACGCCGTGAATTTGAAGGGTCCCCTCTAGGTTAAGTGATATCCCAAAATCAGCCTTATCCGGAGCTCAAGTGGGCCATTCCATCTAAAATTAACTGAAATCATGCCTAAGCTAGTACCACCCATCTGAGTTTTGGATAAATCTGAAACTTGTTGTTACCCCTCATCCAATAATGGGACACACACAATGGATGGTCTGGATGTGTGAAAAACATTGTAGCGGGTCCTATAAACAATCATCAAGGTTTTAGTGGGCGGCCGACATCCACTCTCAACTGTTGTCTGTGGTGTGTGTGACTCGCCTAAGTCATGGATTAACCTGATTTTTAGGCCCATGGCCCACCATGGAAGGTTGAATCTGACTGATGGGGTGGATTTCAGATCCACATCACGGTGGGGCCCACACCGCTCGACCTCATAGTACCTTTTTCCCTTTTTTCCTGTATATTTTTGAACAAGATGAAATCCTGATTGGTAGGCCCCATGCCCTTAATAACAGCTTGATTAGTGGCTGATAAGAGCCTTTTCTTCGTGATTAATCGGACCATTTGGAAATCAGATTAAGTGGGGCCACTTAATGCACGCTAATCTGACATGGAGGGAATAAGCCCCACCATATCACAATCTAGGTTTAATTTTGATTTTGGGGGATTTCCTTCCCAAACAGACATTTATACACAATTCTATTACTTCTACTTGTAATTGAGACAGATTTGGTGGACAGTACAAAAATCGGGCCCGCCGGGTTTTGTATAGGGTTCCAGCTCGCCCTAAAATACAGGGCTATTGATCTATTGTGGGGCCCAAATAATAAATAGGTGGGCCTATGCCTAGGCTTTTAAACAATAATTTCTATATCGTAGGGTAACTAAGCTTTATACAATACGCCTGTTGATGATGTTAATGTATGATCTTGGGCCTGGAATCGAAGGCTCAATTTCTATTAGCCCCTACTTCCAGTTGTCATTACCAAATGGGCCTGAACTGTGAGCCCATTAACAAATGGGCATTACTTTTAGGACCGTCGTATGTCATGATAGGTCCAAGATCCATTCCAACCATCAGAAAGGCATCATTAAATTGATCCCCTAACCTAATAATCAGATGAAGCAGTCTGGAAATAAAAATGTACGGCTCAGAAAACATCTGTTTCTAATATTGAGGCCCACAAACTGAGTGAAGCAGATTCATTTCTGGAAAACACATAGAAGGTCGGAGCAACCTGAAGGATGGATTGGATCGTGTTTATTGCAACACGCGTGTGAGCACGCTTAGAAATGTTGTAGGCTTCCCAGGGTGAAGTGGTCCCCATTAATGTTGGACATCCAACGAGTCCAGCTCAGTCGCCAGGTGGGCCATCCAAAGTCCCAATAGGTGAGCCACACATGTAGAATAAGTTAGCTGGGCTGCATTTTTGTGGGACATCCGACGCCCGTATCAGGTGGCCTACCGTATGGATGATTTTGGACCAAGAATCAAGCTAGACAACTCATTGGTGGGCCACACATACAGCTCGTGCAATAATAAAAAATATCTCGGTGGGGCCACTGTGATGTTTGTGCAACATCCATTCAGTCCATCAGTTGCAACAGCTCATCTCATGACATGCACTGGAAAATCAGCCATATTTAAAAATAAGTGGACCACACCATAAGGAAAAAGTAGAGATGACAACTATGACCATTGAAGAGCCCCCACCGGGATTAAGCAAAATTACACATGTGAACCTTATGGAAAACTTTGGTGGGCCCAAGAAAGTTTTAATGGTAATGTGTGTCATCCCCTGTATTTCCTATGGTGTGGCCCCACTTGAATTCTTGTTATGCCTCATTTCTGGGACCACACTCCTAAGCTAATTTATTGCAATTGATGGACTGAGTGTATGTGTAGACACTCCACCCTTGGCTATAGAGTTGGTCGAATGGTTAGATGGATGAAGGTCCATAACCCCATGCCCTAGGTCCAAACAGAGTCGACCTATCTATCCAAACCCTAGATCAATACCTCAAACCCTAGGTCCAAACCCGGTCAACTCACCCATACAGACCCTAATCCATAACCCAAGTCAACCCTAAACCTAGTCAACTCACCCCTAAACATTAGCCCGAAAAATCACCCATGGGAAAAATCAATCCAAAATACCCCAGTAGGTCAACTCGGTGAGTCAGCTCATCGAGTTAGCCCAACTCTTGCACCCGGTTAACTCACCTAGTTATGACCCAAAACCGAACCTAAGTCCAAGCTTAACTCCAATCCTCAGCCTCGGAGTAACTCTGAACCTTGAACTTGAGGTTTTTCTACCCCAGGTTCGGAGCTCCAGCTGTTCGAAGTTGGAGCAGAACGTCCAGTACAGGCCGCCCTCTGGGTGCCGCCCGAAATTATTTACAAGAGTTGCTACTCCTTGCAACTATAAATATCCCATCTCCCTTTCATTTTCAAGAGACACCAGCTCCGAGTCCTCCTCTGCAAGAAGTGATTCATCTCCACCCCCTTTAGCCCATTCTTCCACTAAGGAGAGCTTGAGTGAGTGAAGAGCCTAGCCCTGATCCAGCCTAGCTTGACCTTGGTCCAAGCCTCTCAAGCTACCCAAGTCCCAATCGTAGCCGCTCGAATTAACCATTGCGATACATCCGTCCATCCATTTATGCATATACTAGTATCATCTCATTCGCATCTAGCATAGTGAAACATTTATTATTCTTCCAACCCCCATGCTTATCATCCACTACAAATACTTGATCAGATCTTGGTGTATGCTCTGCAGCTTGCCAAGTTGCTTGGATCTTGCCCATCAAAAACTCTAACCAATGAAACACACTATCATGCATCTCGCATAAACACATGTCAGTTCAAGTGTATGCTCTACAGCTTGCCGATCTAATCGAAACCTACCCATCAGAAACTCTTACTAGTTAGACCCATATTCATGCATTATATCATCTATGAGAATCTACAAGGATTGATTCAGACTTTCAAGAACTAGTTAGATTTTATAAAGTAGAGACTGTACTTTCGTACGTGCAGGGTGGGTTTTAACACCTTCTCACCTTGTAACCATGATCCCTTACTTCGAATCTCTGATCGTAGATCAAAAGAGTTATTTCAGAGGAAATGATCTTTGGATCCCCTTCTCTAACATTTCTACGTATACGGGATCTAACCAATTGTAGATTCAAAGTAACTGGCTAGTGGCGAGTCCAGTCTTATACAAAATTATCCAAACATATTAACCGAAACCCAACAAGCAAAGCCCTCAAGAAAAAGGTGAACTCGTGGAAGCGACGATTCATGCCCTCGAAAGAGAAAAAATGTGAATCACCAACGTTCATAGTATGTTACATGGGAGCAAATTAGTTGTTACCCTGGTAACAGCTTACTTAGTGGGTGTTAGTCCTACCGTGTGGGGCCTACCTTGATATATTTTTTTGTATATCCATGCTGTCCATTTGTTTTTCCATCTAATTTTATGACGCGATCTAAAATTATAAGAAGATCCAAATCTCAGGTGGATCATACCAATAGAAAGAGTGATGAATAATCATTAAAAACATTTTTGAGCCATGAAAGTTTTAAATCAATCTGATCTTTAAATTTCCCCTTCATCCATACCTTCTTGACATTATCAAGAGCTTGGATTGCAAATAAACATTACCAAAACCTTACGGTGTGCTCTTCGGAATTTTTAATGGTGGCACACTCAATCAGCACCATTTCCAGTGTATGGTCCACTTGAGATTTGGATTTGCATAACTTTTGGAACCCTACCCTACAATGGGATGGAGAAACGGATGGACGGCGTGGATATACAAAATACCATCCATGTGGGCCACATGGTACGGGTAACACCCACTATGCTGTTCCCAGGTAACACCTAATTCGCACCCATGTTACATGTCTTCACAGTGGGCTCACAAATTTTTTTTTTAATGAGTCGGGATCATCTCAGATTGGGGCCTCGTGATGGAAGCGGATTGCGTGCGTATTGAGTAACTCACTATACTTAGCATACTGAGTAAACTCTGTGGGGCCCACCGTTATTTATGTATTATATCCACTCCATCCATCCATTTTACCAGATAATTTTAGGGCTTGAGTCAAAAATTAAATCATATCCAAATCTCAAGTGGACCACACCATTGGAAACAGTGTGCTTAACGACTACCGTTGGACAATTCTTGGGAGCCGCAGAAGTTTTGTATGAAGATAATATTTGTGTTTTTCCTTCATCCGTGTCTGTGTGATCTTATGAACAGGTTGGAGGAAAAATAATCATCACTGTAGGGCCTAGGAAGGTTTCAACGGTGAAAATCACTATTCCCACTGTTTCCCGTGGTATGGTCCACTTGAGCTTTTCATAAGCTTCAATTTTTTTCTCAACCACTAAAATGATATGGAAAAACGGATGGACGGTGTGGATAAACCACATACATTCAAGGTGGGCCTGAAAGAGTTTAATCGGTAAGATAACATAGTAGGGATTAACTCAGTACGCAATCCGATTTCGCGAAGGCGCTGCGTCTAAGGACGTAACGTCATCACGTTAGATTGAGGCCGCCCGGTGTGAAGTAGCTCGAGTACGGATGCGACCGAACCATTGGATACTGCCACCACCGAAACCAACCCACAGGGTAATGTATGGGCTCTGAGGGGCCACCATGAGGTATGGGTTTTATCCACACCGTCTATCCATTTACCAATATCATTTTAGAATACAAACAAAAAAAAAAAAAAGGAAGATCCGAGGCTGTGGACCACACCACAGGAAGCAAGGTGGTAACACCCCTTGACCGTATGGGGCCCACCTTGATGTATATTTTGTATATCCATGCTATCCATCTGTTTTTTAGAGGCCGGACCCTTTGTTGGCTTCCAAGCAGGAAACTCCTGCTTGGAGCCTTTTCATTGGTCCACATCATCACATAAGCCTGCAACCCTGTCACTTCCTCAGTGTAACCTGGTCATATGATGTCATGCAGTGTGATTAGGACTAATGAAGAGGCCCCAAGTTGGGATTTCCTGCATAGAAGCCAAGAGAGGATCATATTCAAAAGTTTTGGATCAAGCTGATATTTGTATTTTTTTTTCTTCATCTGGTTCTTCTTGACATAATCAACATGTTGGATTGCAAATAAACATTATGAAAACGGTATGATGGTGTAAACACCTCACCTTCGGCTATACTGTTGGTAGAGGTAGCTGGATGAATGGAGGACCATACCCCCAAATCCCATGTCCAAACTCAGCCAAACTCACCCTTATAAGCCCCAATCTATAGCCCTGAATCCAGTCAACTCGCCCCCAAACATCATCCTGAAAAACCCCCCATAAGAAAAATCAGTAAAAAAAAGTCCTAAAAAGTCAAAACTTGGCGAGTCAACCCGCTGAGTCAAATCGTCGAGTCAACCCGCTGAGTCAACCCATCGAGTCAACTCACCGTGTCAACCCATCGCCCAAACCCAGTCAACTCACCGAGTTCCAAGCAGCATCCCCGTAGTATGTCCGTACTGCCCGCTGAATCCCGAGAACGTCCGTACGGGCGGCCCCCTAGGTGCCGCCCAAACTTATTTACCCAAAATGCCACTGCTCGCTGCTATAAATACCCCATATTCCCTTCATATTCGACATCCACTTCCCCTCTCTTCAGTCTGAGAGCTCTGAATCCACCTCCATCCCTTTTTAGCCCATTTTTCCACCAAGGAGAGCTCGAGTGAGAAGAGCCTAGCCCTAGTCTAGCCCAGCCTGACCTTAGTCTAAGTCTCCCAAGCCATCCAAGTCTTGATCCAGTCACTCGGAGCCGACCCTTGCGACACCTCCGTCCATTTAGTTACTCTTTACCAGCATCATCTCATTTGCATCTAGCATAAGTGCAACATTTACTTTTCTTCCAACCCCCTGCTTCACTACAAGCACTTTGATTATTCAAGCATACGGCATGTATCCTACATAAAGCACCTGTCAATTCAAGCGTATGCTCTGGGCTTGCCTGTTAATGGAAACCTGCCCATCAGAATCTCATACTGTTCAGACCTGCATTCATACATCAGCCACTGCAAGTACCTTGATTATTCAAACACACTGCATGCATCTCGCATAAAGCACCTGTCAGTTCGAGCGTATGCTCTGGGCTTGCCTGTTAATAGAAACCTGCCCATCAAAAACTCTTACTGTTCAGACCTGCATTCATCCATCATGTCATCCATGAGAATATACGAGGATTAAAACAAACTTTCAAGTATTAGTTCAATTATGTGAAGTAGAGACCGTACTTCGGTACGGGCAGTGTGTGGGGTGCTTAACCTCTTCCCACCCTGTAACTGTGATCCCTTACCTCGAATCTCTGGCCGCAAATCAAAAGGAGTCATTTTGGATGAAGGAATCTTCGGATCCCCTTCTCTAACGTTTCTACAGGGTCTAGCCAACTGTAGATTCGAAGTAACTGGCTAGTGGCAACTCTGGTCTTATATAAACTCACTAAACACATCCAGCTTAACACGACAACCAAACAAAGCCCTCGAGAACGAGGCAAGTCAGTGGCACAAACGGCGATTCGTGCACACGCACCTCTTCCTCTTTTTCCGAAAGGAAAGGGAGAACGTCGTGAGAGCACGGAACGGCGAGGGTCTACAGATGGGCCCTTTGGAATGTTTAATGGTGAAGCACTCAATCACCACTGATTCCTATGGTGTGGTCCACCTAAGATTTGGATATGCATAATTTTTTGGATAAATAAAACATCATCAAGATAGGCTGGAGAGCTGCATGGACGGCGTAGATATATAAAACATCAATAAGGTGGCCTCATGGTAAGGGTAACACCTAATCCTCCCAATGATGCCCACCATTAAAACTTTCCTAGGGCCAATGGTGATGTCTATTTGCCTGTATACGCGAAGGGAAAAACACAAAGGAGGTGGGTTGGCTAGTGTCGTTGTGGCGGTGGTCGGTGCTATGTGGGCCTCACCATGATGTATGTTTTTTTTCCATGCCATCCATGCATTTTTATATATCATTTTAAAACTTTATAAATATATATATAAAAAAAAAAAAAGGCATATCTAAATTTCAAGTGGACCACCCCATGGGAAAACAGTAATGATTGAATTTCCACCATTAAAAGTCTCTTAGGGCCCACTGTAATGTTTATTTGACATCCAACATGTTGATTAGGTCATATAGGCTTGGAGGAAGGGAAAAACAATTATCAGCTTAATTCAAAAACTTTTGTGGCTATCAAGAAGTTTTTAATGGTGGAAGTTCAATTAACACTCCTAGGGCTCACTGTAATGTTTATTTGACATCCAACATGTTGATTAGGTCATATAGACCTGGAGGAAGGGAAAAACAATTATCAGCTTGATTCAAAAACTTTTGTGGCCATTAAGAAGTTCTTAATGGTGGAAGTTCAATTAACACTGTGTGGTCCACTTGGGTTTTGGATATAACTCATTTTTGGTCTTATACCATAAAATGATCTGGAGAAATGGATGGACGGAATCGATGAAACACATACATCATGGTAAGGCCCACAGAGCATGGACCACTTGGCTATTGGGAGGGTCACTAGCCAATCCGTTTCCGACCACAAACATAGGGCCTAATCCAAAACTCATATAGACCCAAGAGGTCTTCAATGGTAGGCATTTAATCCCTATACTTCTTGCAGTGTGGTCCACTTGAGCCTTTAATATGCATCCTCCTTCCTATAGATAAACCGGTAAAAAATGTCCACAGTTAAAAACCTCCTAATGCCCACTGAAATATTTATTTGCCATCCAACCTGTTGAAAAAGGTCACACAAACATTTAGGAAGGGAAAACATAAATAAATATTATATTGATGCAAAACTTTAATGGTTCCCAAGACGTTGTCGACCATATATATTTAAACCTCCCCTGTTTCTACAGTGTGATCCACCTGAGATTTGAATCCGCTTCAGTTCAAGGCTCATGCCTAAAATGATCCGGTGCAATGGATGGATAGTGTGGATAAAACACACACACCATGGTGAAGCCTATGGAGCGGCATCTTCTTTTTCTTTTCTTTTTTCTTTTTTACCTTTTTTTACACATGCACCCCACACACCCAATGCATGCACCACCCACTCACAAGAGTTTCAACACGAGTTCAGGTCATGGGTTCCAATACCCACAGCGGTATAAAAAAGTCATTGTGGTATGGGTGCGTGAGCCACCCATGTAGATTAGCAAGTTGTGCTGCATTTTTAGGACACGGATTAGGTACCGCCCCGCCGGTCTAGAGCTCAGCATAGGTAGGGACTCTATGTTGGAAGAAGAGCCTTCAAACTGGGCTCTTTGGATTGTTACCGACCGGTCATGACCGGTCCGGCAGTGATAGCTGACCGGTCAAGACCAGTCGGCCAGTATTGAGGCAAACGTAATTAGTGTGGGTTTTTCTTCCCTGGATTGTTTTGGGCCGGTCCGACCTGTCGGCTAGTTACGCGTGACTTACGCAGCAAGGTTTCTCTTACGCTATTGCATGAATTTGCGTAAGGCATTTTTAATTCAGAGTTGTTTATATATATATATATATATATATATATATATATATATATATATATATATATATATATATATATATATATATATATATAAATCCAGGATTAGGTGCAATCCTAAGGTGTCCAAGGTTTCCTAATTGCATTAGGAAGAGGGGAGAGTGTTTTGAGAGGGAGAGAGCTTGAGTTTTCTTGATTTTCCTTGCTTGTGGGCTATCAACCTCTATAATCTTCTGTTAATCATAGTAGATCGCTTTGTGCCATGGTTTTTTACCCGTTGAAGGGTTTTTTCCACGTAAAATTAGATTCTCTTGTGGTTGAATGCTTGTGTGGTTTCGATTACATTGTAATTCTCATTTGATCTTATATATTGCTATGGTGTTTGTTCGGCTTCCGCAGTCGGCGCCCCTATTCCCAACAAGTGGCATCAAAGATAAAGTTGGGGTGGAGTAGAATTCAGATCTGAGACGAGAAGATGTGATCAAGCACAAGGATCGATGTAGAGAAGTTCTCCAGCAAAAATAACTTTGAGCTATGGAAGGTGAAGATCGAATCCCTCCTAGTTCAGCAAGGGCTTGATGAAGCTCTTGGAAAGTGACTCGAGGCTATGAAAGACGATGAGTGGACGAAGCTCGACAAGAAGGCTAGAACCTCGATCCTGTTAAGCCTTATGAATGATGTCCTCTATCACATCACGAAGGAGAAGACTGCGGCTGATATGATGGAGAAGCTATACAAGGTTTATGCAAAGAAGTCTCTAGAGAATCGCATGTATCCGTTGATGCGGTTGTTCACCTTGAGGATGGCTAAGGGGATGGATGTGGAGGACCACTTAAGCACAGTTCAATCGGCTAGCTTGCAAGTTGGTGGAGATAGATGAGCCGATGAAGGATGAATATCAAGCATGCATCCAGTTGAATTCTCTTCCGGATTCATATGAGTCATTCAGGGACTCTATGTGCGCAAGGAGGGAGATCAGTCAATGTCGAGACTATTATCTCAGCCCTCTAGTCGAAAGTGATGAGAAAGAAAAGCGGTGACGTGGGTTCTTATTCTTCCTCGGAGGTATTGATTATGAGGGGAAGAAATTCTGAATGTGGTGGAGGATATTCGAAATCGGGATCTAAGACCAAGGGCAAATGGAAAGCTAAGGTGAAGTGATAGAGTTGTGGTCTGAAAGACCACATGAGAGGGGATTATTAGAATCCCAAGTTGAAGCAAGAGAGGTATGAAAATTCTTCTGGAGAGGGAGCCAATACCGTAGAGGACGGTGGCGATCTTTATGAAGTTCTGACTGTATCTGGCAAGGAATCTCACGATAGAGAGTAGATCTTAGATTCAGGGGCTTCATGTCACGTATGTCCTGACCGGAGTTCATTCACTATATACAGGGAATATGGTGGTGAATTGGTGTTTGTGAACGATAGCTACGCTCATAAGGTTATGGGTATTGGTACGGTACGCATCAGGATGTTCGATGGGATTGAACGAGCTAGTCCTGGAAGATGTGAAGTATGTCCCCAAGATGAAGATGAATGTGATTTCTCTTGGTGCACTCGAGGCAAAAGGATGTGTGTTCATCGACCGCGATCGTTGTTGTGAAGTGATGAAGGGGGCACTCGTTTGTATGAAGGTACAGAGGTGTGACCATCTTTACAAGTTGATCGGGAGCACAATTCACGGTGGAGCTGCGAGATTGGCAGCGAGATCCAAGGTTGCTCGTATGTGGCAAGTGCCCAAGGGCCACATGAGAAGAGCGGAAAATGGCATGAAAGTGTAAGGTTAGGGTTGATGATGGCACGAGAAGTGGTGGAGCTATGATGAAGATGAGATGATGAAGCGACGATGTTTTGATTCGACATTTGAAGCCTCGGTAGAGTTTGTTGGAAAAGTGCCTTCAAATTGGGCTCTCTGGACTGTCACCGACCGGTCATGACCGGTCGAGCAATGAGAGCCGACCGGTCAAGACCGGTCAGCCAATGTTGAGGCAGACGTAATCAGTGTGGTTTTTCTTCCTTGGACTGTTTTGGGCTGGTCCGACTGATCGGCCAGTTGCGCGTGACTTGCGCAGTAAGGTTTCTCTTGCGCTATTGCGCGGATTTGCGTAAGGCGTTTCTAATTCGGGGTTGCTTGCTATATATATGGCATAAATCCAGAATTAAGTGCAATCATAAGGTGTCCAAGGTTTCCTAATTGCATTAGGAAGAGGGGAGAGTGTTTTGAGAGGGAGAGAGCATGGGTTTTCTCGGTTTTCCTTGCTTGTGGGTTATCAATCTCTCTAATCTTCTGTTAATCATAGTATATCACTTTGTGCCGTGGTTTTTTACCCGTTGAGGGGTTTTTCCATGTAAAATCGGATTGTCTCTTGTGGTTGAATGCTTGTGTGGTTTTGTTTACAATTGTGTTTCTCGTTTGATCTTATATATTATTGTGGTGTTTGTTCGGCTTCCGCTTTCGTTGCCGGCACCCCTATTCCCAACACTCTAAGAGTCCACCATGATGTATAGATTTTATCTACACTGTCCATCCATTTTGCCATAGCATTTTAGGATATAAGCCTAAAATGGAGGCAGATCCAAGGCTTAAGTGGACCATAAAGAAGTGATTAAACATTTACCATTGTAAACTTCTTGTGGGTCACATAGTGTTTGGATCAAGCTGATATTTAGTGTTTCACTTCATCAGGTTATTGACCTTATTGAACAGGTTTGATGGCACATAAACATCATGGTGGGCCCTAGGAAGATTTCAACAGTGGGTGTCATTATCACCACTGCTTCTTGTGGTGTGGTCTACTTGAGCCTATGATCTTCATCATTTTTAGGCCAATATCATAAAATGACATGACAAAATGGATGGACAGTGTGGATAAAATCCATACATCTCAGTGGGTCCCTTTAGAGACTCTACCTGTGTCAAGCTCAGGATGAGCGGGGTAGTACCCAATTCAATCGGTCAAGTAGCCCAATAGTGTAAATGACTTGGACCAAAAATCAAGGTGGACAACTTATTGGTGGGTGGAACACCTAGGGCCTGTTTTAATTTCCATTTACATGATGTAAATACAAGCAAATGGGTAATTATTACTTACCATGGAATTTCAGTACTTTTTTGACAATGATTGTTTTGTTTTTTGTGCAATAAAATGCAAGAATGTATAAAAAAAAATTTGTGGGGCCTATTGTGATATATGTGGATTATACATACTGTCCATCCATTTTGCAAGGTAATTTTAGGGCATGGAGCCAAAATTGAGGCAAATCCAGAGCTCAAGTGGACCACACCATATGAAATAGTGGTTTGAATATGTACCATAAAAAATCATTTATGACTATGATTTTCTATGGTGTGGGCCACTTGATCTTCGAATATAACTCATTTTTGGGCTCATCCTCTAAAATGTTCTGGTAAAACAAATGGACGGCATGGATATGTCATAGAGATCACAATGGGCCCCACAAATGTATGACTATCCTTTTTTGAATGTTTTTACAAGGAGTAGGTACTCTTCGATTCAAACAGAGGAAACCGTAATAATTACATACTTGCATCCATTTACCTTCATTCACCATATGAAAATTAAAAACAAACCCGTCCAGTGAATTTACCTAATGGATGATATGTGATGTGAATTTGGTGCACCAGGTGTTATAAGGAGCCCTTGCAACAAAAGGCTGTATGGCCCACCATGATATTTGTATGACATTCACTTAGTTCATCAACTGCCCCGGCTCATTTCAGCACTTGTGCCCAAAAATCATCCATAACCAAAACTCAAATGGACCTCACCATAAGAAACAGAGGAGATGACAACCTGACCATGAAACCTTCGTGGCCCACCGCGTAGTGTTTATATGATCTCTTTCTCCATGATTAAGAAAAACCACAAATGTTAGCCTAATTCAAAACTTTGGTGGGACTCGAGAATGTTCAATGGCATGGTGCTCAGCTCCACTGTTTCCTATGGTGTCCCTCACTTGAGTTTTTGATTTGCCTGCCTTTTAAGATCTTATCCTAACATGATTCATTGTAACTTACGTACAGAGTGAATGTTACAAAGACTTTATGGTGGCCCCACATAACTAGGCCTACACACGGGTCGGGTTAGGGCAAATTGGGCCTAATCCTGGACCGAACCTAAACATATTTTAAAGGTTCGGGTTTCGGTCCGGATTGTGACCGGGTTGGGCTAACCCAACCCTAACCCTACCCTACTTGTAAAAGGGTCAACCCTAACCCTACCCTACCCTATATGCCAAACAGGGTCGGGTCGAGTCGGTTTAAGATTATGTTATTCTTATTTGTATTATTTTTAACTTTGTATATTAAAATCAGAAGTGTTTAACTCATTTCTAATAGTAGTAAATAGTATTCTCTCTATGTATATATTATAAATCCACGCTGTCCATCTCTATTTCTATATTATTATAGGACATGGTCCCAAAAAGGAAGTAGATAAAAGCTTTAGGTAGACCACACGACAAAAATCAGTGGTCATTGAACTCCCTCCATTAAAAGATTTCTAGAGTCCACCCTAATGTTTATTGACCATCCAACCTATTGGTAATGCCATTCAGATATTTCTAAAAGCAATAAACCAGTATAAATAGGCGGTTCGAGTCGGGCGGAATGGGTCGAGTATACACGGGCTAGGGTACGGGTCGGGTCGGGTCGGGCGAATTTGACATGTACCATAAACTTTACCTAAATTAAAAACGGCCCAGCGGCATCCACCCCGAGACCGGACCGTTTTCTCTGGCGGGTCAGGATGGATTGGGTTTCTACCGGGTCGGTTAGAGCGGGTCGGGCAGGTTAACCGGGAAGATGTGCAGCCCTACACATAACTTTTGTTGCATCGGCTTCGTACGCCAAATGTTGCTAGAAATTTGCAGCTGCTTGGATCAAGCTAATATTTATGTTTTCTCTACATTGAGGTCTACATATTGGATGGCAAATAAACATTATAGTGGGCCCTACGGAGTTTTTAATGGTGAGTATTCATTCACCACTATTTTCCTATGGTGTGGTTCATCTAAGATTTTAATCTGCCTCATTTTAGGTCTCATGTGAGCTGGAAAAATGCATGGACATAGTGGATAAAACACATACATCAGTTTGGGGCCCACAATCCTCAACCATATTCAATCGTATCCCGACCAAACGGGTAGCAGGGAAGTCGGTGAATCCCTAACTGTAGGGCCATCGTGATGTATGTGTCTTATATCCACATTGTTTATCTGTTTCCCTAGCTTTATTTTTGTCAGTCATGCAACACACCCACCCTATTAGTTGGGCAACAGACCCACATGGTCGGTCACATGATCCACCAACCCACCGGTGGGGTTAGTGTGTCTCCTTAGCATTCAAACCTGAGTCCTGTTGTTGACATGCCAAGGCGTCTTCCAGCTACGCTAGCCGGTGAGGCACCTGTTTCACCAGCTCATTTTAGGGCATCAGCCAAAAAAATTGTAGAAGATCCAAATCTTGGGTGGCCAACGCCATAGAAAAACAATGGTGATTAAACTCCCACCATTAAAAAATTCTTGGGGGGTAAGAGTTTTGGATCAAGCTAATATTTGTATGGTCCCTTCATCGAGGTCTTTGTGGCCTTATCATAAGGTTGGATGGTAAATAAACATTTGGGGTGGTTTCAAGAAGTTTTTGTTTGTAGTCATTCAATCACTAATCTTTCCCGTGGTGTGGTCAACTTGAGATTTGGATCTGCTTCATTTTTGGATCACACCCTAAAATGAGCTTGCAAAACGAGAGGACGGGTATTGACATAAGGCACATACATCACAGTGGCTTCACTGTCCTCCAAAGTTGTGTCCACCGCAAGGGACGCAGATTGTGTGGGACTACTACCCTTCCTGCTGTTAGAAGCTAGGTGGGGCAATTGAGAAATCTACCCAGTCCATCTGTTTTGCCAGCTTATGCTAGTACATATATAAAAAAGGAAGCAGATTCAAAACTCAAGTGGGCCACACCACAGTTAAAGGGGGAGGTAAATGCCTACCATTGAAACCTTCGTAGATCCACTGATATTTATATGCCTTCGAAACCGTTCATAGGGTCATTCTCTCTAGAAGGAACTGACAACACAGAAAAATATTAGGGTGATTTCAAGTATATTTCAACGGTGGACATTCAATCCCCACATTTTTCGGCCGTTGGCCCACTCAAGTTTTGGATCTAACTCATTTTTGGAATCATGTCCTAACATAAGCTGGAAAAAAAAATGGCCCCACCAGTGGATTTTACACAAACATCATGGTGGGGTGGGCCCCAACTAGATTCCTGCGGTCGGGATCGCAGACAATCCATGTTCGACCAAAAGTCCAAAGTCAGTCAACCTATTGGTCGGCCACATACGTCTATTATAAACGCATCCCGTGGAAAGTGCAGCCAGTCTTGTCATTGGTGGGCCCCAAACATGTTGAGTTTGGACAATTGACAATTTTCTCGCAAGCCGTCCATTCTTTTGTGACCGGAAGAAATGGACAATCAAAGATGTGTACCATCGTTGGAATGGCCCAAAAAGATGACAAAACCTTCCTGTAGTGATCTATCTGGACCGTCTGTTTTGTTGTCCATTGATGGGATGGTCAGGATCAGGAACATGATCAACGAAATTCCAATGATAAACTCAGGGAATGTCCACATGAGGATGATCAGAGGGTCTAGATAAACCCAAGGCAGGGTTGCATGACATACAGTCTAGATAGTTCATTAACACCTTCTAATGAATACGTTGGATGGTTAGGATCATCAACTGAGGTGATAAATACGAGATGTGTGCAACATGAAGTGGGACCCACATGACCAATTCTCCATGATAGTGGCCAGTCTTCGCATGGTTAAGACTGCAATTTCATACTGATTCTTGAGAGATATGACATTTCAAAGCTGGGCCCGTGTCATGATGGGCTATTCAAATAATCTTGGTACCTTTTTCCATCATAATTAATTTCACCATGTTTATCATGCCTGAAAAAAGGAGCAGGAACCCTTAACTCTGCTCATGAAATATTATTAGAAAACTTATGATGATTTTATTATATTATATTATATTTTATTTTTTGTTAGTTATGCAACGCACCCACACAATTATCACACGATGCACTGACCCACCAATGAGGTTAACGTGCCTCCTTAGCACCCGAACATGAGACCTGATATTGAAAAGCCCAGGCATCTTCCAACTGGGCTAGCAGGCAAGACAAGGTTGGCAAAGTTTTCATCACTCTGACATCTAACATTACCAAGATGATGAGAGAACATCTCAAAATTCATTCCACAATTAAAAACCATTTACCAGTACAATGAATACACAAATTCTAATTACATAAATATGTTTTGAAAATTAAAAGAGTAAAACATGTGCAAAATAAAATCTATATTAAGCTACTCTTCTTACCTACTTCATCCTAAAAATGTAATAAAAGAAGGAATAAGCTTTGAAAAGCCAAGTAATTATCTCTCTTGTATGTGCGGTGTTTTATGCCATACCATGAAACTTACCAACATCAACATTTACCTGTATGCAGAATATGATGCAATGCGAAGAAATGTCAATGAAATCATGTTAGCCACGCCTCTAAGGCCAAATATTTAATAAATATTGTTATCCTTTAGCACATAGTAGACAATTGGTATTTATCAATCACACTAATTCCTTGCATAAATGGTCAATACAATGTGAGGCTCACATTTGGACGATTCAAATCGATCAATATTGGCCCTTTTGTTAAAACCAATTTGGACATTCATTTGATACCATCTATATAGAAGATAGAAACTCAAGTTGCAAACGACACACAGATTTGTAGGAACTTTCCGTGATAGGCAATCTAGGTGGGGCTTACCATGATGTTTATGAGCAATCCACCCAGTGTATCCATTTTTCCAAATCATGTTAAGACAGGCATAAAAATGAGATGAATCCAAAACTAAGTAACCACATGACAAGAAAAAGTGAGTAGAAAAATGACTATTATTGAAACCTCCCTCAAGTCCAGGGTGATGTTTTCATGCCATTCATACTGTTCAAAAGGTCATTCCTATGAAAACACAAAAATATTAGCCTGATCTGAGAATTCTACACCATCGTGGATGGCCAATCCTCATTATTTTCTACGGAGTGGCCCACTTGTATTTTGGATCTTCCTATGTTTGGGCCCATGTCCTAATGTCTAGCAAAACTAACATGTCTGGCGAAACGGATGTACGAGGGATGAACGAGGTGAATTTCTCACAAAAATCACGGTGGGTCCCACTTAGCTTCCTTTTGCAAGAAGTTCTATCCATTGCAAACAATATGGTGGACAAATCGATGACCATTGTGGGCCGTTCATTTTCATGGTGATCCATTAAATGGCTAGGATCTTCATATTATAGTTATTTTTGAGAGAGATGGTGTTCTAAGGTGGGGACAACATGATTGATGGCTCAGATTGATCACTTAACATTTCTGTTGTGATTGATCCGGTCAGTACATCCTTTGTCTGTTGGAAATAGATGGCTCCGATCATCCGGTGAAAGATATCCTTGAGATACGTGAGCAATCCAAGTGGGGGGAACATAATAGACGGTCCAGATTGATTGTTGAAAACACCTCACTACAATTGATCTAGACCATGTTTGCTTGATCACTTGTTGTTTTACTGACCATCATTAAATGGTTAGGATCATCTGATCAATGTGATTATTAAGGGGTATGGGAAATTCATGATATCGGTTCACTTGATGGACGTTCCAGATGGGCCACACATGTACGTTGAATCTGGACCACAGGCATTTTCTGTACACGTAGCCCACCTGATAAGCCTATCAACTTCACTTTTGTCATAGAGAATATTCAACATGGAAAGCACTTCCAGGCAAACGGTCTGATCCTATCACACGCGTTACACAGACACGTGTGGGGTGACCGGTATGACCCTCTTTTTTAAAAGCGGATTGCTTCCTACCCTCTTTTTTCCTTTTTTCTTTTTTTACTTTTTCTTTTCTTCCTCCAAACGTGTGGTTCACGTCCCCCCTCACAAAAGTGCGCGGCTTCAGTGGATTCTCGCATCCATGGAGATGGGTGGATTCGTGGTATATGTATGTTACTTATATCCAGGCCGTCCATCCATTTTGAAAGCTCATTTTAGGGCCTCATACGAAAAATGAAACAGATCCAAACCTCAGGTGGACCATAATACAGAAAACATTGGTAATTGACAATTAAAAATTCTCATTCGTCACAAAAGTTTTGGATCAAGCTGATATTTGCGTAGTCTTTTCATCCAGATTTTTGTGACCTTATCAACAGGTTGGATGGAAAATAAACATTCCGGTGGCCCCATGAAAATTTTAATGGTGGAAATTCAATCACGACTGATTTTTGTTGTGTGGTCCACCTAATATTTGGATCCTCTTAATTTTTTGGATCATACCTAAAATGATCTGTCAAAATGGATGGACAGGGTGGATATAAGGCACATGCATGACAGTGGGCCCCACATTTAGGGATCCACCCAAACCGCGTACGGTCGGTTTCATGGCTTTTTCGGTCTTATTTATATTCTCCCGAAATGACGGATGTAGCCTTCCATCTGATGTACATGGCAATTTCTTCTTAATTTCTCAATGAGTTGACTCGGTTCCGACTCGGCTTTTTTTTTTTTTTTTTTCAACATTGCAAAGTCAATCGCAGCAAATGTAGTGATTTTTTATGCTCAGGATTCCATGCATGTGGGCCCAGGCTTGAAATAAGAATATTTCAAATTGTTAGATCCAAGTCACTGAACACTGTGTACTTTTATTTGCCATAATCTATTTGTTGTGCACTGATCTAATGGCCATGATCTTTCAATTTGGAGAAAATATATGTAGCATAACCTATCTTCCACAGAGTTGGTCCAGACGATCCAACGGCATCCAATTACAGAATCCTTTGTGTCCACAAATTTGTACATCTATTTTCCATGCTTAGTTTTGATTCAATCAATCATAAAATACCCAAGAAAATGAATGGCTTGGATTTAGCACATGCCTACCACATTGGTATGTGGAGGAGAGTCAACGGTCAAGAAATAAGGGAAATTTTCAAGAACACACCTTGAAAATAATTAAAATTTAAGAAAACCCTTTTAGGCTAAAAATATCAATAGAGACCTTCCTCACTGATCTACGATTAATTTCTTTGATTTTAACATATTAGAACCAATATTAAAATATTCACACAATACATATAATTAGGACTTACCATTACGAATGAGTAATGCTTTTAAGGGCTTTTTAAGTATATATAAAAAAAGAGAGCATATTTTCTTCAATATGATGTTTTTAATTATTTAATTTAGAAAGAAAATCATAATTTTTGTAATTTCGTTATTATTGTATTATATTTTTCATTTTTATAATTTTTAAGCACAAAATCCAATAACTCTTGTGACATGAATTAGAAATTTTCACTCAAAAATTAAACATACCACTTAAATAGAATTCTCAGGAAAACAAGTGGATTTCTTACTGGCCGTATATGAATTAAAGACTCATGATAAAAGTACCCAGCTACATCTACTTTATCAGTCCCTACATGCATCTTGTAGGAAGAGACAAAATTGATCAATCAAGATCTTGACAATTACACATCCTCAAGTTTAATGATTAAACTATCTTTTATGTATCATTAAGTCTCGATTTCATGATCACAGTCCAAGCTAATGGCCCTAAGATTGTTGACTTGATCTCGATCCACCAATGTAAGTGATCAAAGGTTTGAACCTAGATAATTTGTTTATGGCACACTTACACTGTTGTGCATGGTAAGGGCAAGACATAAACCGATACGAAGTTGACTCCTGATAGTGGATATTATCCATTCTGTCCTAAGTTAGTCCCCTTATACAAGATGACTCTACATCTCATGAACTGATTTCCATAGGCATGATGGTTACGGTCTAGCAGGGTATTGAGATCCATGGACCATAACTTTCATAGGTCAATAACCATGTCTAATCTCAAGTTCACAAGGACAACTAGAGGAATCACTTCTCAATAAACCCAATGATCATACGATTATAATAATATTAAATCTAATGCATATCATATATCCAATCTAGGACCCATGGTCACCATGATCAACAACTATGATCCGCCCAATCATATCCGCATGGCAAGTGGATTAAGGCACAAATGGTTTGCCAGGAAATTAACTTTTGTTGTTGCCTAAAATTGGTCAACATATAAGGTTAGTTGATCCTGGCCTTTTGATCTTTTCCACCCTCATCTTCCCTAATCGAAGCGAGCTTATGACACTCCTGGGATCGCCGAATCCTGCAAGAGATGATCAGAATGGGCAAAGGGGAGGTGTTGGTGTCTGAAAGTGGACTCTTCAATGCCTAAGTCAGGCTGGTAGAAACAATTGTAATATATAGAGTTTATAGGAAAAATAGTGTGTCCCTAGTTCTGTAGAGGGGATCCATATTAATAAGGTTTTGTGGGTCATTAAGTGTCAGAGTCAATCTAGGATACGTTACTAGGAGAGTCATAATTGAGCGGGAGTCATATCTTATAACGGTAGGAGAGATTCCCATTTGAGATAGGGCTAAATGCTTACCTAGTCTGCATTAGGCAGATTTATCTTGTACTTGTCGCACACTTCTTTAGCCGTGGCCGACCTAGTCAGCTCGGGTCGTGGAGTTCAATGCCCGAGCTCCTTCCTATTCGCTCGCCTCAAGTGCAAGGCTTGCGATGTAGTAATAACTCGGTAAGACCAAAGTTGATCCACATGAAATTAGGAAACTAATTCTAAACTATTCCAGCAACTTGAATGTAGGTGATTTGGAATTTTAATTGTATGAACTTAAACAGTAACTTAAACAATAAAATCTGATATTTAAAAGGACTAAGGCTTTCAAGGATCCACTTGTAGTAATCCCATGTTAATCCATTCAATCCAAGCATAAAACACAACTAGATTCAAAGTTCTATCTCTCATCTAGTTGGAAGATAAAGTATTGAAGCACATTCAATCCCACTTAAGTTAGACCTTCAAGTTCTAGTCCTATTCAATCATATAGCATTTAAAATCATAGCCTTCAGAGTAACAGCCATGCCTATGGACTATGGCATGCTCAAGGGTTACCATAATTCAAATCTAATCAAGCCAAACATGATAATCTTAAAGAATTGCGAGGAATCCATGTCCGGAGCACATGAACTCTCGTAAAACTTCTAAAAATATCAACTTAAAGTGAAATCAAACTAGAACATTCAAAAATCCAAACTTAAAGTGAAAATGCTTGAATCAAACTGAATTGAACATGAAATTGGCTACAAGCTTCACCTTTCAGCCCTAGCTGAGAGGTTCTAGCTAAGCATTGTCATACTACAACTAGAATCAAAAGAAAAACTAAATAAAAACATGAAAAACTAGAAAAATCGAGATCGACGGAGTTGCGAACGCTCCACGATGCTCTACTTCACTTCCCACGACCTCCAATCTCTTCTAGGATGCTTTTTTAGACGAGGCCCTAGGTGCCCTTTTATAGATTGGTGCGAAAGATTCCAGATTGCGTAGAGAAAATCGGAGCTTGTAGAACAAGCTCTGTTATGCAGCCGATCGGTCGGACGACCGGTCTGAACTCATGGACGACCGGTCGTAAATCGTAAAAAACAGTCTAGAGAGTTTTTGTAATCCCCCCCCCCCGTTGAGTGCTAACGATTGGTCTGGTGACCGATCATTCTTAGTCTAGTGAGTTTTACAACATGGTGGGGTTTCTGCTGAAGTGCCGATGGGTCGGGCGACCAGTCTTGTGCCTTAGCCGACCGGTCCGCTGATCGGTCTACAGTACTATCTTTTTTACACTCCTTTGTTTCTTCTCTTTCTCCCTTGCTTCTTTCTTCCATCCGGCACTTGGTCCTTCGATCTTCAATGTGCGCAAAGTGCTTTTTTTAGTGTTGAATCAGTGAAATCTCCATCTCGTTCCTATAATCATAAATCATGCATTAGAGTAGTCTTTTAAACATGCAAACCATGCATAATATATGATGAATTGGGGTTAGATATGTATAAATTGGAAGCTCAACACTTCCCTTCTGGGTTTCATACCCAGTACTATCAATCTCAAGGAACAAGGCTAGGCTCTGTCTTTGTCGATCCGGCTCTGAATGCTAGTTGTTGCTCCCCAGCTTGGAAGGTGGAATACAAGTAGACAATTGCTCGGTCCTCGGCCTGACGAAGGGATGAGGACATAGGATTTGCCTTAGCTTTACATAGTCTTTACTGGGCATGTGGACCTCCTTTGTTGTATGTGGGGCCAACTCGAAATCCGCCACAACAGTTACCCCCACTTTCATGGATGACTTTCTCGGGCTCAAAAGTAGAATGTGCGAAAGAAGCAGGTCTCAGGTTCGCATGGCGATCCGTGCATTTTTTTTATTTTTTTTTGTTTGGATGTTACCAACTGGCCGAGCGAGAAATGAAGAATTAATGGCGGGCTTGAAATTCAAAACGTTGTCATGATTACCCATATGGCGCAGTAGCCATTTTAGTCTCGGGACAATCATACGTTGACGCATGGCGATAGCTCGTCAAGCGAATCATCATATCCCACCCGGGTGAACTAGACAATAACATCTAGAGAGGCACAAGAGTCAAGGGGACGCCTCGCTAAACAAGGTCGCCTCGTGTTGACGTGTAACACCGCTTGATGGTGAGGCTAGGGGGTTATAAATACCCCTTTGCCTTGCGTCCTTTGCCTTGCGTCCTTTGCCTTTCCCATTGTTTCAAAGAGCCCCCGACCCTTACTACTATTTTTTCTGTTGCATCGAGATTCCTGGTTTTGCTTGCTACTTCTCCGACGAGTCCTTCGCTTGTCGCGGTCGTCGCGTGACGGGGTTTCTTGTTCAGTACATCTTTCTTCCTTTGTCAGTGGTCCCAGCCATTCCTTTGAGTTTGTGATTTCTCTTTATTCAGTTTTCGACCCTCCATTTTTCCTGACTTGTTATTGCCGGAAATGGAGGATTCCGGTGAGGCGGCTCACTCCGAGTAAGGACAGGTGGAGTCATTTGGAGAGGCTGACCCCAGGGATGCTCCCGGGGACGTAGCTAGAGGCGAGGCCCCCTGTCTTGAGGAGGATGAGAGGGATGATGAGCCAATATCCACTTCTTGTGCAGCTGAGATATGTCTCTTCAAAGTCGATTCCTTCAAGTCTAAACTTACCAAGTCCGACCCAACCGAACTTAGAAAGGACTATGGTATCCCCCCTCTGTTGGACTTCGTCTGCCCAATGACGGGGATGTTCCGAGTCGACCTTGTGAGGGTGAGTTGGCGCTCTATTATGTATTTTTTACATGTGGTTTGCGTTGTCCCTCCACCCTCTAGTAAGAGAGGTCCTTTCCGACTCTCCCTTGCTCTAGAGCAACTTAGCCCCAATGCATGGAGAGAGATCTTTAGTTGCTATGTCTTGTGGCACCGGGTGGGAATGTCAAGCTCTCGATGCAAGAGCTCTTCCACCTGTACCAAGTCAAGAGTAGTCCGACGTTTAGGGGCTGGTATTATTTCTCATCCTGATCGGGCAAGGGCGAGGGTGAGGTTCTAATCAGTGACAACCTGTCCTCCACTAAGAACTAGAAGGACAGGTGATTTTTTATAACTAAGGGATGTGAGGTGTCATCCGCTGAGCTAAGGACCTTTTGCTCCCGGGTCCCTCTGCCTTTTTCACACCAGGTTGGGAAGTCATGCGAGCTTCTTTACCTCTTTCTTTTTTCCTCTTCACTGTTTCGAGCTGACGTAGTTTTCTCCTCTTGTCAAAGTTTTCATACAAAGAAACCTGAGCTCCGTGCTTATCTGCTAGCTCAAGTTCAACTCACCTATCAACGTCCCGCGAAGGAGAGGAGTCAGAAAGAGTTGATGTCTGAGGACCTCCTGCATCAGGTTGGCCTCATCTCTGGAGGTAACAATCTTTCAATTCAGTCGATAGTTTCCAGATTTCCTTTTTCGTAGAACTTTAGTCAATTTTGTTGACTTATATCTTTGCTTGTAAAGATGTCATCCACTCCTGCCCCTCCATCTTAAGGGTTGGGGAAGAAGTGCCCCATTGGGGAAGAGGTGGAGTGGCTTCTCGCCACAAAAAAAGATGAGGGTTGTCCCCAAACACCCTATTAGTATTGAGCGACTATTGCAACTAGTCTCGCTGCCACCCCTGTGGCTGTCCCCACTACTACGACTGCTATTGGGGCTGAGAGGACCTCAACTGGTGTTACGGTCTCTGCTCCCACCACAGAGGTTACTACTATTGCTGATCCTCGCATCCAACAGTGGGAGGTTGTCGACTTGGAGGCCCACCTAGAGCAGGGTCGGGGTCATGCTACAGGGGCTCCTAACGCTGGGGGCGCTCACCGTCGAGCTACCGAAGCTGCTGTTGGGTCTGAGGAGATCCTTAGGCACTTGTATCATCTCTGCAAATGGTCCTGCAAGATAGTGCCCAAGGACTCAATGGGGGACCTCCTATGATACCCCATGAGGAGAGCCTAGACATTATGGCGGCCAGCTCCATTAAGGTGAGTCGCCTTGTTGCGTTCTTTTTTTTTCCTTTCACGCTGTGATTTACTAACTCCTCCATTTTTTTCTTACAGGTGGCCCTCTGCTCCCTTGCTCTTAGGAATACCGTCACTTAGGCGAAGGGGATGGCGGTTGCCATGGAGCATGAGCTGCGCACTACTCAGGCCAAGCTCGAGGCATAGGCCAAGGAGTTGGAGGCTGCCCGAGCTGATCTGTAGGTGGCCAAGGCTGAGCTAAAGAGGGCCAAGGCCATCGAAGTTGCTCAAGTGGCCGAGTTGGAGGCCTCTAGGAAGGAAACCTTGGAGAGGCAGGTGGCCTTGGAGGCGGAACTGTAGAGAGTGGTTACATTGGAGGGGGCTTTGGCCGAGAAGGCATCGGCAGTGGCCAAGGCCTCGGCTGATCATCAAGTTGAGCTCGACCAGACTTACGATCTGGCATACGAGGGCTACTAGGATGACATCCAAGAGCACTTTTCGGAGCTCAACTTCTCCTTTCTTGACGCGAATGCGGCCGAGGGAGCAGGTGAGGCATATGCTCAGGTCGACTCCCAGGTGGTTGCGAAAGCAAATGGGGCCTCTGTTTAGGTTGAGCTCTAGACGCCCGCAGGAGCAGATGGGGTCTCTACTCAGGTCATCCCCCAGATGGCCGATAATGCCGAAGCACCTTCCCAGGCTTAAGCCTTTCTTATCATTTTTCCTTGTTTGTTTTTTGTTCACAACCCTTAAAGGACCTTGACTTTAGGTTTCTGAACCACTTTCGGGTTGCCCTAATGAGAGTCAAGGAGAATTCTCTGCACATCACGAGTCCAGAAGCTTCGTGGAGCTCCATCTATGCCTTAAATAACTCCTGGTATTCGACTGGGTTGTTTGTGCCCAAGTAAGGGGTTATTTGGGGCATTTTGAACTTTGAAGGCAACCGAGCCTCTATGATTTTTCCAGTGAATGGAGTCTCGATCTGCTCCAGGAGGGTGTCAACAGATACCAGATCCTTAACTTGGTAGGCTTGCTCAATGTCGTCGAGCTGGTTCTAGGTCTCTTTGATCTCCACCTCCCTCCCAAGGGACTTCTCTCTTCGCTTCGCTTTCTTCTACAACTTCGGGGGCCTTGCCCTTTCGAGTCTGCCACCTCTCATCGAGAGTATGGCATAGGTCGGACTTGTCGAACTCTTAGTCTACTCACGTCTATGTTGGGTCGACCTGCTAACACGATCTTCTCGGCTTGGGGTTACACTGATTTTTGTCTCTAGCATGACTATTAGGTGTAGTTGAATCAGGACGGCTCAACTGCCGCCTCCTAGAGATTGGCAAGCTGAGCTGCTTGCCGTCCTTCTATGATTGTTGTTAGGCGCAATACGTGTTTGACCAGGGTCCTGACCTGTTCCTCAAGGGAAATGAGTTGACCCTTTTTATTCCGTCACCTATGTTGGCTTATGGTTTGGGATGTCTATTGAGAATGAGATTGTACAAGCTGTTGAGAATGTAATTGCACATGTTGAGGTGTTTGTAAAGCCTACTCTCCCACAGGAAAAAAATAGGGTAAGAGCCTTCAGCGGTGACGGGTGTCTTCCCTTTCTTCTTTGCCATGGCTGAAAAGTAGAGGAATTTAGAATTGAGTGTGGATCTCGAATGGTGAGAACACGCAACTTGTCATCCCACAGACGGCGTCAATCTGTTGTTACCCAAAAATGGTCAACAGATAAGGTCAATTGATCCTGGCCTTATGATCTTTTCCACCCTCGTCTTCCTTGATTGAAGTGAGCTTTTGACACTCCTGGGATCATCAAATCCTTTAAGAGATAAAATAGAATCAACAAAGTGGAGGCGTCGGTGTTCGGCAATGGACTCTCCAATGACTAAGTCAGGTAGGTAGAAACGATCATAGGATGTAAAGTCTGTAGGGTAGTGTGTCCCTGGTTTTATAGAGGGGATTCCTATTTATAAGGTTCAGTGGGTCATTAAGTGTCAAAGTCAATCTAGGATACATTACTAGGAGAGTCATAATTAAGTGGGAATTATGTCCCATAATGGTAGGAGAGATTCCAGGCTGAGATAGGGGCGCCAAACGCTCACTTGGTCCATATTAGGCGGATCTACCTCGGACTTTTCGCATGCCTATTTGGTGGTGGCTGACCTGGTCGACTTGGATTGTGGAGCTCGGTGCCCGAGCTCCTTCGAGCTCCTTCCCTTTCGGGTTTCCTATCCAGTACCTTTGGTCTCAAGGAATGAGGCACAACTGTGTCTCTGTCAGTCCAACTCTAAACATTTGTTGCTGCTCCCCAGCTTGAAAGGTGGAATATAGGTAGACAACCGCTCGGTCTTCAGCCTAATGAAGGACTGAGGGCATAAGCTTTGCCCTAGCTTTTAGGCAGGCTTTACTGGCCCTCTAGCCTTCTCAGCCTCCTTTATTGTATGTGGACCCGTTCAAAATCCCCTACAACAACTTTAATATTTGTTAGAGGACATTTTATGTCAATGGCTCCTAACCTGTTCTCTGCGTGTGGTTGTATTTTTGTTTTTTTAGTGATACGAAGAATTCATTTGTTTATACCTACAACAAGAATGATCTAATCACCCAAGCAGGTAACCAGCAAAGTCACTCATAAGGATATCCGTACTCATACCCACTAAAGGGTACTCTGCTTGTACTCTTATTCGGCCTGAAATAGGCACGCATGCCCATCACATTCAGATGACGGGTACTCATAAACATTTGAACTATGATGCCCATCCATCATAGTTAATTGCATATACTTAGAATTGAACTTTGGCATGTGCTAATTCAAATTAAACATTCCAAAAAGGAGGACCTACTGTAAATAAGTTAGCACCCGGCAATCAAAGTGATTTAACAATCCTAACAACTAAACACTCTTCTTTTTTTTTTGGCCATTAAATAATTCTTATTCACCCATCCATTAAATGTCCACTTATCTTAATATATAAGTGATTAAACCACTATGAATTTTAGCTCATATTATATCTAAAATGTGGTTATTTCAAGATACTTGTATGCCATATGTACCACCTCCGATTGTGAGCAAGTGTTGTACTGGTCCAAGGCACACAAGTTTTCTCTTATACTTTTCATTATCTTTCCTAAGGTTCTTTGTATGTGGAGTCTATTGTAGCGTATTCTCCTTCAATTTGTGCATATTGACATAATATCATAATAATCAAAACTATTTTATGATTAAGTAAACTACATCATAGGAAAATAATTGACAACCACTTAAAATTTTCAAATTCACATAAGTGATGGCCCACATAATAGCTACATTGACTTGATTTTAAGGAGTTTCACTTCATTACAAGGTGACCCTGTTAGACAATTTGGACATCAAACACACTGCATACAAAAAGTGTTGAGAGGAGCCACTTTCCTCTTTTTGTTCTTCTTTTTCTTTCTTAAGCAGTTTTATGCATCAGGTAGTACTAATTTTTATCCATTAGTAATTAACAATTATAAACTAATTTGATTTTTGGATATTTATATACAAGTATTTAAAATATATCCATGCATCTACACAGTGTATACAAAAATATGACATACGTATATCCATGTCTCTCGACGTACACTGCCTGCCGCATTGGACAACCGCAACACAATGTACCTTGCGAGTCTACTCACGCCACTCGCACAGCTGCCAATGTGGCACGTGAATGCAAAATCTGTGCTTTTCTTCAAAATGGCCCCTCCATGAGCTGATATTTGGACCATTGGTTGATTTCTTAAGCTGTCCATTTTTTATAAACACAGGCCCACCTGATCAGCAGACTCAAATAACCTTCAAGGCATACCAGCGGCCTAGATCTGCACTATAGGGTGTATCCCACTAGTTGCAGGACTGTGGATTCGAGTTGCTGGGCTCAGAAACTTGGTGGGCCCACCATGATGTTTGTGAGAAATCCACTCGGTCTATCCATTTTATCATAGATGAGCCAGATCCAAAACTTAAGTGGGCCGAAGGTTACAGGCAATCTGTGTCCGCAATTAAACTGTTCCAACCAGACCCAACACTGCCAGGACGGAGGTAGCTACCGGTCAGTTCCATCTAAGCCTCACTTTGATGCATGTTTTATTGAGGCTGTCTATCCATTTTTCTAGATCATTTCAAGATATGAGTAAAAAATGAGGCACGTTGAAATCTTGGGTGGACTACACCGACAGACAGAGTGACAATTAGAAACCCCCGTTAAATGGGCCCAAAAGTTTTGGATGACATTTATATTTGTGTTTTTCCTATATATATATATATATATTGAATCTGGATGATGTCTGCTGGTCTTCAACAGGATTTTCATGTTTATCGAAGTCTGATTGGTCCAGATCAGTATTAACTGAGCTGAACTAATCAGGTGGTGGGTAAATAGGAGAATCATATTTAAGCTGAGCAGACAATCCGGCCTTGTATGCATTTTACCATAGCAACATGTCAGATTATATGAAGTTTTTAATGGTAGGTGTTCAATTCCGGCTGTTTTTTTAATGTAGTCGACCTAAGATGTAGATTTGCCTTATTTTTTTATTATTCATGACATAAAATAATATGTAAGAATGAATAGGACAGTGTGGGTAAAAACATATGAATCTGGATCCTCTGTTAAAATCAAGCAGAGAACCCGTGCTGCTGCTGTTACTGATCTGATTGGTCCACCTTAGCCTGACTGTGTAAGAGCAGCTCTGACACAGTCAGGCTGAGGTAGACCAATCAGAATGGTGACGGCAGTATTTTTCTGCTTGGTTTTAACAGGTGATCGGACTCAAAATATTTACATCATCGTGGGCCCACATCGCACCGACCAGTAGCAACTCAATCATAGAAGTTCCAGTAGGGAATCTGCTACAGCTCCAAACACGCAAAGGACATATGCCCGCCATTTTTCCAAAAAGGCAAAGGGCATAAAGGTCATATCCCAAGCGTGCTTTCTTTTCAGTTTACACAGTTACTTCTCCGTGAGAACACTACTCCATACACTCCCCCACCCTTTTTGCATCCCTTCCCCTCCAAAACCGCCCTCCCAAAAACCGCTATCGGGTTTTCTCTCAAAACCACCTTCTCAAACATGCCAGAATCCAACAAAGGCAAACACTCCTGTATAGGATGCCTATTCTCACTCGGCCTCGCCGCCCTCATCCTGTGGCTCATCCTCCGCCCTTCCAAACCTACCCTCTCAATTGAGCAATTTTACGTCCCTGCCCTTAACAAATCCGCCATCTCAAACCTCTCCGCCAGAATACCGCCCGTCAATACCGCCGTTACTTTCGACCTCAAGCTCAGAAACAATAACAAGGACAAGGGCGTTTACTACGATGCCCTCAACCTTACTCTTTATTACGGCCTCGACCACTCAGTGGTAGGGAATCTGACGTTGCCTTCTTTCTACCAGGGGCATAAGAAGACAGCTCATAGGAAGGAGGGATTTAAAGCAGCGGGAAGGGCATTTTGGGAAAATGCGACAAGGGCGGTTTCCGAACAGAATTCAACGGTTTTCAGGGTGGGTTTGTGGACGGCGGTAAGGTATAAGATCTACGGCATCAAGACCAAGCGCCACCGGTTCCGGCTCGTCGCTGACGTGGAGGTCAACGCGGAGGGTGCCTGGCCAAAGAAGAAGGGCGTAAAGTTCCACTCGCGCGCCGCCGCGCAGACTGGCTATCGTGCGCGGCTGGGTGTGCTGCTGGGTATGGTGCTTCTGCTTGTTGTTGGGTAGGGATAGCGATCGTTGGATTGGGTTTTCTGCGGCCTGCGTGGCGAACGTGTGCGAGATCCAAACCGTTCATTGGGTGGGGCGCGATGTGAGCATGCATTTACAGTATCAGTTAGGGCACGTGCGAAGCTGTATGTAGACGGAATGTGGATCATGTCTCTCAAGCCGTTGATTTTTATTTTTTATTTACAAGTAAGGTCAGTTTGATTTTTGGGCCATGGTGTATTCACAATGATCTCTACCTGATGAATGTCGTCGATCTCACATACGTCTCCCACGTTGGCACGTGAAGCGTGAAACGTGAAGCTGCTCGCGCATCTCCGTCTGCGTGTACGACCTATTTATGCGTTGTTTCCTTGTATTTGATTTTAGGTGCTGTTTATTTTTTAATTCACATATTTAAATATTTGCAAAATAGAAGAAGTTATATTACCTGTTTAACTCGGGCATCATTTTTAATGCATATACTGTGCCTACTGATTTTTAATGCATATGCCGTGGTGTGAGTGTGTGCGAGGGTGTGAGTGCATGTGTAAGCATAAAAGAAAAAAAAGTCATGAGTCTAAAAAAATAGGGCAGATCTAAAGTTCAAGTGAACCACACCACACCAAATGGTGGGCATTGGTTGTGAGTGCATGTGTAAGAATAAAAGAAGGAAAAAAAATGGTCATGCGTCCAAAAAATGAGGTAGATCTAAAGTTCAAGTGGACCACACTGTAGGAAACTGTGGGCATTGAACACCTATGGTTTAAAAGTTATTGGGGCCTCCAAGTTTTGGATAAGTTAATATTTGTGTTTTCCCCCTTATCCATGTTTGTGTGATCTCATAAACAGGTCATATGACAAATAAATATCAATGTAAGCTTTAGAAAGGAAATAGCTTTCATAGTTAGATATTCTACTACCACTGCTTTTTGTGATGTAGGCCACTTAAGCTTTAGATATGCCTCCTAAAAGAGGTCATATGACAAATAAATATCAAGTGTAAGTTTTAGAAAGGAAATAGCTTTCATAGTTAGATATTCTATTACCACTGCTTTTTCCATGTAGGCCACTTAAGCTTTAGATATGCCTCATTTTGTGGCTCATGCCTTAAAATGTTTAGGGAAAATGTATGGATACATTTGATATGTCACATACATTATAGTGGGGCCACAAATTGAAGTCAATCCCTTTCTGAACTTGTTTTTCAGGTGAAAATATGATTGCTGTAAAAAGTAATAACAAGCTATTTATGGGTATTTACAAACGAAATAAAAATTAAACAACCTTTGAGATTTTTACTGTAAAATTCTTTGAGGAATTGGATTGAGTTTCTTACCTATATACCTCTAGGGTATCATAGGAACCCTTAAATAGTCACCTTTCTAAAGATTTACTTTTTCATACAACTGACACATTTTCTTTTCTTTTCCTTTTTTCTTTAAATGAAAATGTCTTTAATTGAGCCTTGTGTCTATAAAGGCCCTTGGACTTTTTCTCACATCTGGACTTTTCATCACTACTCTTTGGCTAACTCTTCTTTTAACGCTACACTTCGGTAATCTTTTGTAATTTTTAATTACTCTCTCTGATAGAAACTCTCACCTAAAAAAAAAAAAGTTTTAAACTTGCTTGTAAAGAAAATGAGATGAAAAAATATTACAAAAATTTCAATTTTAGAATGGTTTTTCTCATCTCAAAAGGTTCTACGTAGATTGGTTTTTCTTAAAAAACGAAGAGAAGAAAAATAAGAAGGACAACAAAAACTACACTTTTAGAATATGTATATTTCTTTTTTCTTCAAAAGATTGTGCTTAAACAAGTTTTTTTGCCAAGAAACGATAGTAGGAAAGAAAAGGATCACAAAAAATCTGGTTTTAAAAAACGAGTTCTTCTTCTTTCTTTAAAATATTCTACTTAAATAACCCCCCTGTTCACTGCCATGTATTATTCGCGAGTTAGACTTTAGGCCCAATTTTGAAAGGTTAAATGATATTTAAATGAGATGATTCTAAACTTATTTCAAGGCTTGTCAAATTAGTTTTTCAATGAGCCTAAGATCGCTCCAATTGAACCTGTAACGAGGAAGTTAAGATATTTTTATGGGATTGCGCGATGCTAGAAATGAGATCGAACAGTTCTTGAATGCCATCATGAACTTTGGGTCTACTTTTGAAAGGTCAAATGGTTTCTAAATGAAATTATTCAAGTCCTATTAAAAAGGTCGTCGAATTATATTTCTAACGAGCCCAAGACAACCCTACCTAACTATAATTAGGGAGTTATGATTATTTTATGGCATTGCGCAATGCTGAAAATGAACATGATTGTGAGCGTGTTTGGGTACATGCTCAGAATGCGAACAGTACACACATTTATGTTTGGTTTCAACATCGCGCGATCCCATAAAGATAATCATAACTCAATTGTTACGAGATAGATTGGAATAATTTTGACCTCATTGAAAAGATAATTTGATGAGCTTCAAATGGGATTAAAATCATTTCGTCTATAATCTCATTTAACCTTTCAAAAGTGATCCAAAAGTCCACCATAGCGTTCATGAACTATTCAGTCTTAGTTTCAGTATCGCGTGATGCTATGAAAATTGGCATAACTCCTTTATTACAGATTAGATTGGTATGATCTTAGGGTCGTTGGAAACATAATTTGATGAGCTTTCAAATGAGACTAAAATTATCTCATTTGGACACTGTTTGACCCTTCAAAGTTGGGCCCAATATCTATAATGGCATTTACATTCATTTTCAGAATCGTATAATCCCATGAAAATGATCATAACTCTCTCATTAGAGGTCGAATCAGGGTAATATTTGGCTTATTAAAAAGGTAATTCATTGAGCTTTCAAATAAAATTTGAATCATCTCATTTGGACACCATCTGATATTTCAAAATTAGCCCAAAGCTCATGATAGCATTTACATTAATTTCCAACATCACGCGATCCCATGAAAACAGCTGTAACTCCTTCATTATAAGTCAAATCATGGCGATCTTGGACTTGCTAGAAGGTAATTTAACAAGCTTTTAAATGAGAGTAAAATCATCTCATTTGAATGCCATTTGACCATTCAAAACTAGGCCCAAAGTCCAGCTTGTAAATAGTTGGTGTTTGCTCTTGTATTTAGGTTAAGTTTTGAAAGGTCAAAGGACATCAAATGAGAGGTGTTATACTCACTTGAAAGCTCGTTGAATTATCTTTCTAACAAATAAAAGACCATCCCAATTCGACGTATAACGTAGGAGTTATGACCATTTTCATTAGATTGCATAATGCTGGAAATAAGTGTGAATGCAAACGCAAGTGTTTACTGAAAGACAACAAACTAATGTATTGAAAGTGAACGAGATAGTGTACTGAAAGTGACAGTTTAGTAAAAGGGAACATGACAATGTACCAAAAACCAACGCGACAGTTCACGTTTGTGTGTTCATTTATAATATAACAATATCTCACAAAAATAGTCATAATTCTTTCATTACATGTCAAATCGGAGAGATCTTGGGCTTCTTAGAAAGATAATTCGATAAGCTTTTAAATGATATGTAAATCATCTTATTTGGATATCGTTTGACCTTTTAAAACTAAGCACAAATCTAAGAGAAAATAAAAATTATCTAAATAAGATGATTTTATTCCCATTTAGAATCTATCAAATTATCTTTCCAATGAGCCAAAGATCACACCAATTTGACTTGTAATAAGGGAGTAATAAGCATTTTTATGGGATCATACGATGCTAGAGACAAACGCGAACTCCATTATAGACTTTAGTCCAAAGTTTAAAAGGTCAAATGGTGTCCAAATAAGATGATTGTATTCAAATTTAAAAGCTCATTAAATTATCTTTCCAATAAGTTTAACATTACTCCAATCGGACCTATAACGAGGGAGTTATGACGATTTTTTGTGAGATCACATGATATTATAAACGAATCTAAACGCCATAATGAAATTTGAGCCCAGCTTTAAAACATAAAAAAGTGTCAAAATGAAATAATTTCAGTCACATTTGAAAGCTCGTCAAATTATCTTTTTAACGAATCTAAAATCACCTTGACCGATAACAAGGGAATTATGATCGTTTTCATAAGATCGTGTGATGATAGAACCAAACGCAGACTCGTGAATGATTACACTCACATTTGTATTCTGAATGTAAATGCAAATGTGTATCAAATATGAATACAAATTTAGGCTGGGTACACACTTGTGGTTATGTTCATTTCTAACATCGTGTGATCGTATGAAAACAATCATAACTCTCTCATTACAAGTTAGATCGAAGTGATCTTTGGCTCATCTGCCATATTATATCTTTCCATAATATATACATCTTTCCATAATATATAGAATTTCTTTAAGTACTAAGTCTTCACCATCATAAACCAATGTCACATATACAACTTTCTACTCCTAGTCCTTTACAATTAAAAACTGAAACAACCAAGAAAATTAAATCTATAACACAATAAGTATAGATATGCGTCCACTTCCTATGCTTCTCTGACTTGATCATGATCCTTAAACTTAAAATCCCATAAGGGTATGCTCTAAGGTCTAGTAAGGAAGTCTCGCACGGTTTTTAAAAAACAATCATGATTCTAAAACTGAATAAATATGATCTTTAAAATAAGTGTAATGGCCTACTATTTTGGTGGGCATGTGTACACATACATGTATGTATACTTATATTCATCCAAGCACACATGCGTAGATCTATCCATTTACCCCATGCGCTCACCCAGCTTTAAATCTATGTAAGTTGTGATCATTGATATACGTGATCAATCTGTTTAGTATGAACCATTGATTTACATAATTAATAATTATATTACTTTGTGTATATATATTTATGTACATGTACACTCTCACCACTTGATTCCACAAGACTAACTGTTCGTCTATAATCTAACCTAAATTTAACAATTTGTTACACACTAAACTTACATTATCATGACACACGACCCATGTATCAAAACTACCCAATTAGAACCTTATATTTACACTAAAAATCTGCCTAAGTAAGATACCCACCTGTACACCTAATCAACTTATTTTAAACCATCTAATCCATGCAATAACGACCCATAGCAAACTCGTAAAATTAAAAACTAAATCGCTTTCTTTTTACCCATGATCATCAACATAAACTTGCATAATTAAGAACCGTTGAACCCATTATCTAGATCAACCCATTAAGATATGTAATGACATGCTTAAATTTCTCAAAACAATCTAACTTAAGAGATAGACCAATTTCCTAATTCTTATCCATCATCGATGTGTACAAATCCTCCAATATTATTACTAATTCTAAGTCATTCAGTCATCAACCTTCACACCTACTCATATATATAATAATTCACCAAATCAACCGTGGAGATACCTAATTAAACTTAGATTTAGCAATCTAACCGTCCACATCATCATCGAACCATGAACTTTCCTCAAAATCATTCAAACCACACTTACACTCATCCATCCATAAATTTAAACCATTTATCTTATACCTTACCTTGCATGATCATATCCTTCCACTAAATTTCAATCACAATGGCTAGAGGTGCATTCACAAATCATCAAAGGTTTTCATAATGTATGTGTTCTTATCTTATATCATTCTTAAGAAAACCTATCCATGGGAGTCTGATCATGATGAAGATTTAACTAATGATTATTCAACCTAGTTAAACCAGTACATTTTCAATCTTGGTGCCTAAGTCGCAATGTCAACCATCCATCGGAATTCTCCTCATACTTGCAAGTTGAACCATTTAAAAGTTGGACAAAGATTGTCATTGTGATCCTTAAATGACCCTCAACGAATCTATTGGATTACCTTTTACAGTGGGCCACGTTTGGGCCTATTTCTGAATTCCTCAAACTCACAAAAAAGAATCCTCCATTTTTATTATTTCTAAAAATTAAAAAGGACCCAATATATCCGTCCATAGTATACATCATACACTCTTCACCATATAGATCATAATCCAACAATCAATTTAGAAATCTGACTCTACACCTACTTTCTAACAGATCAAAGGACCCATGAACAATTTGATTCATATTTTTAACGTCATCCGACTATTCATTTTCAAACTCAATTTCTTTTTACCATCTATTCAAGAATACCCGTTTAAATTCATTTTTCGATAATTTAAACCATTCAATAGGTGGACCACATAACAATATACCTCATGACTAAATACACGATACCTAATATAGCTATTCACTTGATTGGGCCATTAATTAAAAAAATATCGACTAGTAAGGAATCAGATTATCTAAATCGCTAACTATAGACAACTGTTTAAATTAACGAAGGATTTAAACTATCCAATTCTTAGGGCATTCACACCCACACCTGATGAACGTTTTGCACCTTTAAATCATCATTGAGTGAACTCGAGCAATTTCTTAATTGGTTGTCAAATCTGTTTTAAATGCAAGTCGTCGGTTCGTCACCTCCTCTCTTTCAAATCCGATATCGTGTCATACTAAACCCTTGAATCAACACGAAACCTCACCATCTAATCCACATTGTTCATATCAACACCTAACTCATGGAATGGAATCTACAACGTGTGAGAATCTCTTGTTTTCGAAGTCTACACAATATTGAAACAACTGATGTCACCGACTTCTCCAAACTGCGAAGACGCATCAGCAATGCTGCAATGATCCAGATCGTTAGATCATTTCATTCCAACCATCTTTTAGGGTCCCATAATCATCAGCTATATACATTGCCGAAGAAGAAACTACATCTTTATCATTATTTTCTCGTCGTCTTCATCGATTACATGCGGCGAGAGAAACTTCAAACCAGAACCCACTAGTAAAGTTAATCTAAACCTTCAAAAAATTATCCCCAAGCTCCATCTTAATAATTTAGACCATTTAGAAGAAGTGGAATCTTAGGGTATATACTAGATAAAAATCTACTATTGACGACTATCATCTTCTTCAATCAAGAAAATCGATCATAGATTCTTCAATTTAAGATCACAGCCGACCATCATGAGGCCCATTTGATTAGCGTATGATCACAAGATTACAATCAAGATCAATCCCACATTATAAATGAATCAAAATGCATGGAAAGTTATGATATAACACTGTTAGAAGCTTCTAACCGTAGCTTGTTTGCAAGTCCTTCCAATCTAAGGATCAAAACCTGCGAGAGTTATAAAAACTCATTAAATTTGAGAGAGTGAGATCAAAATAACAATAAAAAAAAAAACCAAGAGAGAGAGAGAGAGAGAGAGAGAGAGAGAGAGAGAGAGTTGCAATTAAGTTTGCACCCACTTCGAGCTGAGTCGGGCCAAGTTAGGCCTCGTTCGAGTCAACTTTGAAAAACATTGTAGCTGACAATATTCACAATCAAATAATGACACACCATAGAGTTTTCAATTGAGGCGCTCTATGAATTATTAAAAAGTTTATTAAAATACATTTTCAGTAAGTCTAACATCACTCAGATCTTAGGTGCAACAAGGGAGATTTGGTCTATTTACTAATGTCACAGGGTATTAAAAATGCAAGCAATGTGAGTTACGCCACTAAAAACTTTAGCCCCACTTTTAAAGGTTCAAATAGTCTCCAAATGAGATGATTCTAATTTTATTTGAAAGCTTGTCAAAGTGTTTAGTTTGTCATCTTCTGACTTGAAGTATACCTTCAGTAACATCAACTACCGAATGATGCTCTTTCAAGATAGATTTTTCACAGGTGAAAGTATGAAATATTGCTAGCAGAGTAGTAAAAAAGCACGAAAGATTACCTCAAAAGTTATTCAAAAGTACAAAAGATTGTCAGAGAGTATATAAGATGAATGAAAACATTAAATATGTGAAATGACAATGAACCTCTTAAACGCTTTACTTTTAGAAAAGTAAGTTTTTAAAAGGGAATTTTGGGGGCCCACGATACCCTGCGTGTGTATAGGAAAAATCATAAAAATAAAATATATTCCACTGTCTATTTACACTCTTTTATGTATGAACTACCTTTTATCAAACAATATCAACTAATCCTATGTACACGCGTGGCATACATAAACCCCCAATCCAGACTATCCAAATTGCCTCCTATATGACAATCCTGACCATCTTGTTTTTTTTTTAATTTATACTTTTATGTAATGGTCACCAATTGGATGGCGATGATAACCAAATCATGCCTGGGACAAAAAAAAAAAGAGCGTTGCAATCTCTCTCTCTCTCTCTCTCTACACACACAAAAATCTTCACACCCACACACACCACAACTAGTACTCGAACTCATGACCTTAGTGTTGAAACTCTTGTGAGTCTACCACTAAGCCATGAGTAAGTACCCAAAGCAAGCAGCATGTTTCCTCCATGTCATGCATTGAGACCCAAAGCAAGTAGCTTGTTTCTTCTCCACACCCTTTCACAGGTGGCATTTGAGCCTTTTCATGTGGTGTCCACCACTATAAAGATCACTGTATAAAAATATTAGGTGATCAGACGTGTACGCCTTTGGAAAATTCTTCTCAATTGTCGACAATTTTTTTTTCTAGGGCACACCTGATGAGTGGACTTTCATGTTCTTTCATCTATGTTCATCTCCATTGTTGATGCCAACTTTTGAAAGACTGTGATGTCCAACACGCTAGCCTAGTTGTCACGTATGCCGATATGAAAGTGCACATGGAAAGGTTGTGTGTAGGGCCAACAATCCTCAAAGGAAGGAAAGCAAAAGAATGAAGAGAAGTAAAGCACCAAAACATTTCATTTAAGATTATTTATAGATGTTTCTTGATCCCCCACAATCACCTCTCTAGATGTAGACGCATGTCTCACCGTGTGTCACGTGCGCAGCATCAGTCACTCATCATGTGGGACTATTATAAAGAATACATGCTAAAAAGATTAGGCTTGTATATTCATTAAGTGTGTCCCACAAGAAAAAAAATCATGGATGACAAAAGGAAATGATCCATATATGACCACAAATGCATGGATCAACTTACTCTATGCTAAATCATTAATACATTGGGCCCACCCTGTGAATGGGATGGATGGTGTAAGTATGCAAGTAAAAAGGTGTGTGTATTATTGGCAAACTCCGGGAAAGAATCTCAAAATTCATTCAACCGAGAACTTCAAGCCCTCTCCATGAAACGGTTTTCTCAACACTTTCACCATTTTAAAACCACTTTCTTGCAAAACCTACTCTATCGAAAAATGTTAAAATCTAGGAGTCTTCTGCCTATGCCTATTACTAATGGTCCTAATAGCCCTTCTACTATGGGCTAGCCTACATCCTAAATGCCCAAGTTGCACCATCACCGACCTTTACGTCTCGATGTTGAATCACTAGAATACCACCTTGCTAGTCAACAGTGGTAGCACAAATACCACGGTCCATTTATTTCTCGAAATGGCCAATCCAAACGAAGGTTGTAGCATTTACTATGACCATGTAAACATTACAATATAGTTTGGTAAAGATAATATGGGTGCAACCACCATTTAACACCATACTATGCTTAGGCTAATGGTCAGGTTGAGGCTAGTAATAAGGTCATTAGAAATATTCTGACAAGTATAGGAATGAGCCATTTTGCACTCACATACATGCATGATGTAGTCTTGCTTGTGGAAATTATTGTTCCATTTTTAAGGGTTGCGCATCAAGCGAACTTGATTTTGTTCGAGTTTATCGAGGCCATGATGGTCAAGTTCAAAAAATTAAATGAAATATGGTTTAAAGCTTCGAATTCAATAATCGCCAACAAGGAAAAAGTTTCTCGAGCTTATAACATGGATAAAAGGCCTTCATGGAAGGAGACAAAGTTTGAAAGTTAGTATTACCATTGGGGACCAGAGATGGGCCAGTGGAGCTTATATTCTTCATAATCAAGAGAAAAATATCGCGAAAGCCCCAATTAAGAGATAATTCTTGAAGACTTTTTATCACAATATGTGGGAGGTCATACAAGATATGGCCAAGTGATAATTTTTCTATAATATATTTCTCATTTCTCATACTAGACCGAAAGTAATAAGGTCGAGAAAGGGAAAAAATTTCAAAAAGGAAATATTTCATTAAGTACCGGGAAATAAGGAAAATATAAATAAGGCCCTGGCCGATTATATATATATATATATATATATATATATATATATATATATATATATATATATATATATTCCTTGAGGGCCCGATCACTGACAATCTCAACCTCGCATCTCTTAGCCTTACAGGACTCTCCTTTGTTTAGAGCACAGTTGAGAAAGTGCATGACTTCATCAATGCGACAGCCAAGGGTAATGGCTTTAATATCTACGTCAGTCTTTCGCTCATGACTCTTCCTCGACCGAGCTTCAAAGAGAGAAATTTGCGAGTCGATGAACTCTAAAATTTCAGTAGAAGGAATAAATCTTCCAAAGTAGAGACACACTCTCCTTAATATCATCATGTAGTTCTTTCCGTTTGACTTGGAGAGTTCACAGCACCATCTTGTTGAAGTGATGTTGTTGATTTAGTGAAGGCGTTAAGACCAAGCCTCCTCGTACATATCAGAAAGGATGGAGCACTCTCTATTAATGGAAGTCTATTGTTTTGTTAGACTAGTGAATTTCTTGGTATTGGCCTCGGGTGTGAAAAAGACATTCCCAAGGGATCGAAGGTCTGATAAAACCCCAAGAACTTTCTTCAAGGTTTCATCAGTCTCAACAACATGTTCAAGATCATGAATGAAGTGGTAAACGTTGTAAAGAATGGTGGATTATGCAAGGGTTTCGAGATTGTAAGTTAGGTTCTCTTTTAGAAAGTTTTGATCTTGAGTGAGGTAAGTGTTCGTTCGCCTCAAGTGTAAGGCTGCGATGTAGTAATAAAACTCGGTAAGACCGAGGTCGATCCACAGGGAATTAGAAACAACTTTCAAACTATTCCAGCAACTCAGTTTTGCAAGAAATAGGATTCAATTGAGTAATTAAACTAAAACAGAAACTTAATGGAAAATCAGTAATTTAAGGTACTAAGGCATTCAAGGATCCACATGTAGCAATCCCATGTCAATCCAATCAATCCAAGTATAGAGCACAACTAGATTTGAAGTCCTATCTCTCATCTAGTTGGAAAATAAAGCATTCAAACACATTCAATTCCATTCAAGCTGAACTTCTAAGTTTTAGTCCCATTCAATCAATGTAGAGTTCAAAATCATAGCCTTCGGAGTAACAGCCATGCCTATGGACTATGGCTTGCTCAAGGTTTACTATAATTCGAATCTAAACAAGCATCATATGATAATCTCAGAGAATTGCAAGGAATTCATGTCCGGAGCACATGAACTCTCATAAAACATCTCAAACTACCAACTTAAGAACTAGAATATGAAAAATCCAAACTTGTATTGAAAATTACTTGAATTAAAGTGAATCAAACATGAAATTATCTACAAGCTTCACCTCTCAGCCTTAGCTGAGAGATTCTAGCCGAGCATTGTCATATTATAACTAGAACTCAAATAAGAAAGCAAAAAACTAGAAAAACCAGAAATTGGAGGGTTGCTGACACTCGACGACGACTTCCGTCCTCTCCCACAACCTTCCTTGGCTTCTATGATCACCTAGAAAGAGCCCCTAGGTGTCCTTTTATAGTGTGAAAGCCCCTTGCATCGGAAACATCCAGAAATTGCGCAAGGTTACGCACTGCGCAGAAAATCTCGGAGCTTCATAGAGAAGCTTTATTACGCAGACGACCGGTCGCACGACTGGTCGCAAAACGTCACTTTTTAGTCCAGAGAGTTTTGCCAAATTTCTGATTTAATCTTTTAATTCAAAGACCGGTCGCATGACCGGTCTGGGCATCGGACGACCGGTCGCATGATCAGTCGTGAATGGTCCAGTGACCTTTTGTGAAATTTCTTCTTCTATGCATAATCGGACCGGTCGGACGACCGGTCCTGGCGATGGACGACCAGTCTCACGACCGGTCCTGGCCTCTGTTTCTTGCTTTCTCCTTCGACTTTTTTCTTCCTTTCTTCTCCTCTCTTTCTACTTTCTTTGGTCCTTCTTCCTTCTTCATCCAATGGCTTCAAATGGCTCTTTTTAGTTGCCAATTTGGTGAAATCCACTCTCATCCCTGAAATCACAAAACATGCATTAGATAGGCCTTTTAAGCATGAAAATCGTGCATATAATGTGATGTACTGGGCAATGCAATGTATAAATTGGAGGTTCAACACACCCCCCAACCGGCTTTTTGCTAGTCTCGAGCAAAACATGCGTGAATAAGTTCAAACCTTCAAACCCAACTCTCTTTCAGAAACCATGTTTTTATCCATTCCAAGACACAAAAGTATAAAATTTGGAGAAACTAGGAGATAGAAATTGCAAACTTAAACTCTCAAAGCATAAGAAGTGTCTACATAAAATTCCCGCTGATTGATTGATAAATAGAAGAACTTGAACAATTTCAACCCAGTGTGCATAGTGAAAGTTCATCTCATGAGTTTCTGGGATTGTATTCTTCATAGATCAACTAAACTGTAGATCTCAAGGTGCGCAGAATACCGACAAGCCTATGACAAGAATTTGTCTTAACGTCCTTCCAACGGCTTTCACACTACGTCCCATTTTCGGCTTTGGTTACGGGTAGACCATCCCCCGGTTGGTAATAGGTAGCCCTTTTCAGAATTTTTCACAATTTTTCCTTCATTCCCAATTTCATCATTTATTTTCCTTTTTCTTTTAAATTAGATAGGATTTTTAGAAATCCATATCTTACGTTATTTTCCCATGGACAAGGATGGACAAAGTACCCCGGCTTGGTTTCTCAACACCTTAAATCAAAGTCTAGCTAATCCACAAATCACATATTCCTTTCAACTCATGAAAATCGTGTAATGTGAACTTGGTGTAAAGGTGTTCAAATTTTCTATCAATCACAACAATAGGGGAACTAACATATAAAACCATTATGTTGGGAGAAATTCAAGACTTACAACATCACACACTTCGTATCTTCTCTTCTTATACTCCTATCATCTCGAATGCATGGAAATAAGGTTTTCTAAAGGAGTTTTGAAATTTTAGAAAATTCAAAAAAAATTGCGCATATGAGGCTCGAAATGTTGCAAACTGCTAGATGAAGGATCTCATCTCACCCCCCAACCAAATCTTACATTGTCCTCAATGTAAAAAGATATGTAATGAGCATGAACATGAGAGCAATGATAAAATATGAGAGAGTGATAACAATATTACCTGAGAGAGCGATCATGGAAGTCTACAACCCAACAACTAAAACCTACTAAAACAGTAAAACTAAACCTACCTAAGCTATACCTCCGTCAGACTAGGAGATCAAGCATCCTGATACACAGGATCATTCAGAGTGATGGACATGTCCTCTGAATCAAATTTCTCAACAAATGGTTTAAGGCGATGTCCATTAACTTTAAAACAATTACCATTCGCTGCATTCTCAATCTCCACAGCCCCATGAGGAAAAACTTCTTTGACAATATATGGGCCGGTCCATCGAGATCGTAATTTTTTCGAAAAAAGATGAAGTCGGAAATTGTACAAGAGTACTTTCTGTCCTTCATGGAAAGATTTTCCGAAGATGTGCTTATCATGAAAGGCCTTCATCTTACTCTTGTAAATTCTCGAGTTCTCATATGCATCGTTCCGGATCTCATCAAGCTCATTTAATTGAAATTTGCGAAGCGAGCTAGCCTTCTGAATGTCAAAATTTAAAGCCCGAATTGCCCAATAGGCTTTGTGTTCTATCTCCACAGGCAAGTGGCAGGCTTTCCCATAGACCAGTCTATAAGGGGACATTCCAATGGGTGTCTTGTAGGCGGTACGGTGAGCCCAAAGTGCATCATCTAATCTTAGGGACCAATCCTTGCGATCCGGTCTCACCGTCTTTTCCAAAATCTGTTTGATTTCCCTATTGGAGATTTCAGCTTGCCCACTTGTCTGTGGGTGGTATGGGGTACTCACTTTATGCCTAATACCGTATTTCTTCATTAAAGCTTCAAAAGGTCTATTGCAAAAGTGAGAACCACCATCACTAATGATGGCTCGAGGCATCCCGAATCTAGAAAGTATGTTTTCTTTGAGGAACTTGAGAATCGTACGATGATCGTTGGTTCTACATGGGATAGCCTCTATCCATTTAGACACATAGTCTACGGCAAGCAAAATATAGACATGTCCAAATGATGAGGGGAATGGTCCCATGAAATCGATGCCCCAACAGTCAAAGACCTCAAGATATTGAATTGGGGTGAGAGGCATCATATTTCAACGGGATAGTCCTCTTAACTTTTGGTAGCGCTCGCATGCTTTGCAAAACTCGTGGGTGTCCTTGAATAGCGTGGGCCAATAAAAATCACACTGCAGAATTTTTGCAGTAGTTTTCTTGGCGGAAAAATGACCCCCACATGCTTAATCATGACAAAAGGAGATGACGGAATTATGTTCATCATCAGGAACACATCTCCTTATAATTTGGTTTGGGCAGTATTTAAACAATAAAGGTTCATCCCAGAAAAATCTGTGCACTTCCCTTAGAAATTTACGTTTGTCCTGCGTAGTCCAATGAATTGGCATCGCACCTGTGGAAAGATAATTGGCTATATCAGCGTACCATGGTGGATGTATAACAACAAAGAGTTGCTCATCAGGGAATGAGTCCTCAATAGGTGACTCGTCAATGGAATTAGGTAGGACTAGGCGAGATAGATGATCCGCTACTACATTTTTTACCCCCTTCTTATCTTTGATCTCCAAGTCAAATTCTTGAAGGAGTAGGATCCATCTAAGCAAACAGGGCTTAGCATCCTTCTTAGAAAGAACGTGTTTCAGCGTTGCATGATCCGTGTAGACAATAACCTTGGATCCTATTAAGTAAGGCCTGAATTTGTCCAAGGCAAAAATGACAGCTAGGAGCACTTTCTCCGTAGTCGAATAATTAACTTGGGATGGATTCAATGTCCTACTTGCATAGTAGATAACATGGGGCTTCTTATCCTTCTTTTGGCCTAACACCGCCCCAATAGCATAATCGCTCGCATCGCACATCAACTCAAAAGGAATGGACCAATCTGGTGGTTGCATGATAGGAGCGGTTGTCAACATGTCCTTTTACTTTGAAAAAGCTAATTGACATTTGGCACTCCACTCAAATTGGTTCTCCTTTTGTAGAAGGTTACATAAAGGCCTTGAGATATGACTAAAATCTTTTATGAATCTTCTATAGAAACCGGGGTGTCCAAGGAAGGACCGCACATCGCGTATGCTTTTAGGTGGTGGTAGATTGGAAATTATGTCAATTTTTGCCCGGCTACCTCTATTCCATTGGACGAGATGATATGTCCAAGGACTATTCCTCTATGTACCATGAAATTGCACTTTTCCCAGTTTAAAATGAGGTTCTTCTCCTCACACCTCATCAAGACCAACTTCAAGTGCTTGAGGCACTCATCAAACGTACAACCAAAAACAGAAAAGTTGTCCATGAATACCTCAAGAAACTCACCCACCATGTCCGAGAAAATATTCAACATGCATCGCTGGAATGTGGCGGGTGCATTACATAACCCGAATGGCATTCTTCGGTAAGCGAAGGTACCAAACGAGCATGTAAATGTGATTTTCTCTTGGTCCTCCGGAGCTATCTCAATTTGGTTGTATCCGGAATAGCCATTTAGGAAGCAATAATAGGAATGGCCTGCTAACCTCTCCAAAATTTGATCCATAAATGGGAGAGAGAAGTGGTCTTTCCTAGTAACCGTGTTGAGCTTCCGATAATCAATGCACATATGCCAACCGGTGGTCACCCTAGTCGGTATAAGCTCGTTGTTGGCGTTTTCTATGATGGTAATACCGGATTTCTTGGGGACAACTTGGGTAGGACTCACCCATTGGCTATCTGAGATGGGGTAGATGATACCCACATCTAATAGCTTTAACACCTCGGCTTTGACAACCTCCAACATGTTTGGATTTAGCCGTCTTTGAGGTTGTCTAGTCGTTTTTGCATTATCTTCAAGGTGTATACGGTGAGTGCAAACCAAAGAATCTATCCCTTTGAGATCCGCTATTGTCCAACCTATGGCTTCCCTATGTTCTTTGAGTAGCTCAATCAACTTGAGCTCTTGGTCTTTCTCTAGGTGAGAGTCAATGACGACTGGGAACATTTCCTCTTGACCCAAATATACATATTTAAGCTTGGATGGCAATGGTTTAAGGTCAAGCTTCGGTGGTTTGATGTTAGACGGTAGAGGCCTTGATGTGGTTGGTGGCAACTTTTCAAAATGGGGCCTCCACCGGCTAGTACCAACTACCGGTCTTTCTATATTCAATGCTTGCACAATTTCACTAATGATGGGGTTTTCGGAATCCATGAAATGTGCCAAGCATGTCTCCAAGTTTTCTAGTGGTTCAAGTTGGAGGAGTTCTTCTTCTTCAAAAGATTCAAGCATATTTACCTCGAAGAACTCATCATCATCGACATCCCTATGTCTTTTGCCCAAGTGAAACTCACCTCTAATGTCATGTTTCCAAAGGATAGTTGCATCACCCCATTCCGGCAATTGATGATTGTGTTTGATGTGGTAAGGAATGGGCGACCTAATATTATCGGTATTTGAGTGCTAGCATCCAAAACGGGTTGTGTGTCCAAGACGATAAAATCTACCGGGTAGTAGAATTTGTCAACTTGGACTAGAACATCCTAACTATCCCCCTCGGTACACGGATAGATCTATCAGCGAGTTGCAACGTGGTTTTGGTGGGTTTTAATTCACCAAGACCCAATTGCTCATATACCGAGTATAGGATCAAGTTCACACTCGCCCTCAAATCTAGCAAGGCACGCTCAATCCGGTAGTCTCCAATGATACATGAGACGGTGGGACTACCGGGATCTTTGAATTTTGGGGGGTCTTTTGAGTGAGAATGGAACTCACTTGTTCATTTAAGAAGGCCTTTTGCTTGCACATTATATTTGCGTTTTGTTGTGCATAGGTCCTTTAGAAATGTGGCATAAGAGGGGATTTGTTTGATGGCATCAAGCAAAGAGATGTTAATCTTGACTTGTCTGAAAATCTCTAGAATATCATGAGAGTTTGGAAGAGATTTTGGGGCAACCAATCTCGAAAGGGAATAGTGCTACGGGCTTGTAAACGTGTTCCGTTTCTTGTGGGGCTAAGTTAGATCCATCCTCATCCTCAGAATTTACCAGATCATTAGGCTTATCGGCCTTCATCGGAATGGATTTGTCAATTTGCTTACCACTTCTAAGAGTGGTGATGGATTTGGCTTGCTCCATGTGTTGGTTGGAAGGATCAGGAATGCTCACTTCATATACTTGCTTTGGATTGGGCTGAGGTTGGGTCGGAAAGGTCCCTTCCCTAGCATTCAAGCGTCCCTTAAATCTCATCGACCGAGACTTTAAGCTCTTGGAACATTTGCTGATTTGTTTGATTAATTTGCGTTTGCCCTTGTATAAACGCTTTCAAGATATCCTCCATTGAGAACTGAGGTGGGGCCATATTTTGCATGGGTGGCCCTCTTTGAGAGTTAGTAGGATTGCCCGTAGGAGCATTCTTCCAACTAAAATTTGGGTGGTTCTTCCAACTGTCATTGTACGTATTACCCACCGGTCCATTGAAAGGTCGTTGATACCCATATGTGGCATTTGTATGTTCATGTAATACCTCTTGAAATGAAGGAATTATGGGACAATCTTGCGTAGCGTGTAAATCGGTGAAACAAATTCCACATATGGTTTCAATAGCTTCATTGGACTTTGGAACACCACTTTTACTAAGTTCCATGGCCTCGACCTTCCTTGTGAGGTTGGCTATCCTTGCATTCACGTCGTCTTCCTCCTTAAGGATATAAATCCCTCCTTTCTCTTGAATAGGCTTGGGGTTATTGGGTTTATCCGAGGTATCCCAAGATTGGGCATTTTCAGCCAACATGTCCAAATAACTCCAAGCCTCATCTGAATTTTTCCTCATAAACTCGCCATTGCACATCATCTCTACAAATTGGCGCATATTGGAACTTAATCCATCATTGAAAAAATTTATAATTCGCCAACTCTCATAACCATGATGTGGGCAAGCAAGTAGGAGGTCCTTAAATCTCTTCCAACATTGGAAGAAAGATTCACCCTCTTTAGCCGAGAAATTCATTATGACTCTTCGAAGAGTGTTCGTTTTATGAGCCGGGAAGAACTTTTTCAAGAATTCCCGGGTCATCTCAATCCATGACCCAATCGAATGTGGTCTAAGAGAGTGAAGCCAATCTTTGGCTCTTTCTTTCAATGAAAAGGGAAAAAGTTTAAGTCTAATGGTATCCTCTGAAACATTGGTGTATTGCAAGGTAGCTACCACTTATTCGAATTCTTTCAAGTGCAGATATGGGCGGTCAGAGTCTAGCCCATGGAACTTTGGTATAAGTTGAATTACACCCGACTTTATGTCAATGTTTCCCCCGTTTGGTGGTAGAACCACGCAAGAGGGTGTAATTGCACGGGCTGGTTGTAAGTAATCCCGCAGTGATCTCATTGGAGGAACGTTATGTACCTCATTCTCTCCTACTCCCTCTTGATTTGCAGTTTGTAGTTGGAGTAGGAGGGGAGGATTCCTTAAAGGTGTTTGATCCATACTCCCCAAACTTTCACAATGCTCTTGGTAATTTCGGACTCGTCTATGGACTGACAATGGTCCAACTAAACCACCTTCAGATTGGAGACGATTTGAGTAGTTATGTTCCCAACGGGACATAAACCACTCAACCAAAAACTAAACTAGTCCTAAATCCTAGAAATTTGAAATTAATCTGAAAATAGAAAATCTGTAAAAAGCTAAGTTAGAAAGGTATCACCTGATGCGCTTTTAACTAGAGAAGAAATCTTACAAAACAAAACAATTTGTTAGTTCTAAAAAAAAATCAGGAAACATATCTACTTCTACTTCTACAGCCACTAAAACAATTTGAAAACCGTTATCCAAATTCTCAGGCAGCGGCACCAAAAACTTGTTTGCTCGCCTCAAGTGTAAGGCTGCGATGTAGTAATAAAACTCGGTAAGACCGAGGTCGATCCACAGGGAATTAGAAACAACTTTCAAACTATTCCAGCAACTCAGTTTTGCAAGAAATAGGATTCAATTGAGTAATTAAACTAAAACAGAAACTTAATGGAAAATCAGTAATTTAAGGTATTAAGGCATTCAAGGATCCACATGTAGCAATCCCATGTCAATCCAATCAATCCAAGTATAGAGCACAACTAGATTTGAAGTCCTATCTCTCATCTAGTTGGAAAATAAAGCATTCAAACACATTCAATTCCATTCAAGCTGAACTTCCAAGTTCTAGTCCCATTCAATCAATGTAGAGTTCAAAATCATAGCCTTTGGAGTAACAGCCATGCCTATGGACTATGGCTTACTCAAAGTTTACTATAATTCGAATCTAAACAAGCATCATATGATAATCTCAGAGAATTGCAAGGAATTCATGTCCGGAGCACATGAACTCTCATAAAACATCTCAAACTACCAACTTAAGAACTAGAATATGAAAAATCCAAACTTGAATTGAAAATTACTTGAATTAACGTGAATCAAACATGAAATTATCTACAAGCTTCACCTCTCAGCCTTAGCTGAGAGATTCTAGCCGAGCATTGTCATACTACAACTAGAACTCAAATAAGAAAGCATAAAACTAGAAAAATCGAAAATTAGAGGGTTGCTGACGCTCCACGACGACTTCCGTCCTCTCCCACGACCTTCCTTGGCTTCTATGATCACCTAGGAAGAGCCCCTAGGTGTCCTTTTATAATGTGGAAGCCCCTTGTGTCTGAAACATCTAGAAATTGCGCAAGGTTACCCATTGCGCAGAAAATCTCGGAGCTTCACGGAGAAGCTTTATTACGCAGACGACCGGTCTGAGCTCCCTGACGACCGGTCGCACGACCGATCGCAAAACGTCACTTTTTAGTCCAAAGAGTTTTGCCAAATTTCTAGGCATCAGACGACCGGTCGCACGACCGGTCGTGAATGGTCCAGTGACCTTCTGTGAAATTTCTTCTTCTGTGCATAATCGGACCGATCGGACGACCGGTCCTGGCGATGGACGACCGGTCTCACGACCGGTCTTGGCCTCTGTTTCTTGCTTTCTCCTTGGACTTCTTTCTTCCTTTCTTCTTCTCTCTTTCTACTTTCTTTGGTCCTTCTTCCTTCTTCATCCAATGGCTTTAAATGGCTCTTTTTAGTCTCCAATTTGGTGAAGTCCGCTCTCATCCCTGAAATCACAAAACATGCACTAGATAGGCCTTTTAAGCATGAAAACCGTGTATATAATGTGATGTACTGGGCGATGCAATGTATAAATTGGAGGTTTCGAAGGTAGATATGACTAAGGAAGAGCTTGTTAAAATTCAAAGGCTTTTGAAGTTGAAAAATAAGGAAGCTTGAGATGTGTAAGTGGAAATAAACCCAAATCCTATTTATTCTAGAGGAAGAAATTGTGCCCTAAGTTGACATGTCATGACGAATGGGATTCTCATTAATGACATGAAATGAGGCTCTTGGGAAGACAGAAGGTGCAGCCACGATAATAGTTATTACTTAAAAAGGAACACAATACCTCCTTTCTAAGAATACATTAGCAAAATGGTTTTTCTCTCCATGCACAGAGTAACATACAAAAAAATCAAGTATTAAGTGGCCGAGAGGCATAGTTGAGACATACAAATAAGGTGTGCTGGTGAATTTCATTAATTTAGAATATTTTCAGACAAGCCAATATAGCTAGAAACTGAAAGAAGAAAAATTAACAATCTTTTTCAATAGCTTCATTATCCTTTTTTTTTCTTACGATTGAGGTTTGCTCAAGTCTTCAGGCTAGAAGCCTGGCTTGGCCCTGACAAATGAAGTTTTGTCCCTAACAAAGTCAATCAAAATACCAATGTTGTCTTCTTGTTTCTCCTTGATCTTGGATAACTTTTATGTCGTTCCTCCAAGGCTTTGAGTTTCTCCTTCAAGCTTATAATTGGAGCACCAAGATCGGCCATTTCGGCATTGTAGTCTTTCAACTTAGCATGTGCAACTAAGAGTCTTTTTCCTGCATCAGCAGCCTCAACCATTTAGGTGGTCATAGCCAAATGTGTAGTATGAATTCTCTCAACCATAACATTTATCTCTCGGTATTCCCGAACAAGAGTCAGGAATTTGTAAAAAGAAGGCATCTTGGCCGAAAGAGAATCGCTCGAATGAGAGGAGGTATTGATTAATGACTTGAAGTTGTTGGAGTTCCGAGGAAGACGTGGGAGACTTGACCATTGTGATATCACTCTCAAGAGCTTGACCGAGAGAAGACAAAACCTCTTCAAGAAGAAGTATGTTCTCCTGAGTCGAAAGAGTTGCAAATTCCAACTCGAACGCAACAGGTACAATGTCGGGAAGCAGTTCCAAAGGGACAATGGCTTTAGGAGCGTCAGGGATATCTTCCATCAACCCAGAAATAGTTTAGGCCGACGAAGTGACTGGTCAAGATGACTTTTCTTCTTCAATGGACATGATTAAGACCCGCCTTTTGTTAGTCATCATAGTCACGTGTTGTTCAGGTGATAAGGTTAAGGTGTTTCCCGATGCATGAGTAAAATGAGAGGAAGCATGCCTTTTGAAACTATGATGAGTTACCACGAGAAGCTCGTCGTTTACTTCTTGATCAGAATGGTCGATGAAGTCTTAAAAATGGTAGGAGTGTGGACATTCACCTCAGCAGTTTTCACATACTCTTGAACTTGATCGTCAGCTTGGGGGGTCACTCGTTGTTGCTTCAGAATTAGAAGTAATAGGCTCAACCAAAGAAGCTTTTGGTTCAACAGTTACCACAGCAGCAGTAATGTCTTTAGGCTGTTGAGGTTGAGAAGCTTCTGTAGGGATGACCTATTTTTTCATGTCGATACTTCCCTTAGCACTGCACAAGCAGAGAATATCATGGGAAATAAAAAAACATGAAATTCATAAACTACAAGAAAAAGTAATACATCCACTATGACAGATCAAATAGCAATGGTCGAGTATCATTCATTGTTGGTTGAAGTTTAGAAGGATCGCCGATAGTTATTGCTAGAGGCCAAACCGAGGTAGGAAAAGGCGGTAGATTAGGCTGATAAGGTTTCAAGTAATTCTCAGGGAAAGGTTGTGATCGTTCAAGCTCTCAATTTCTCTCTGCCATTTATTCTAAGCTCAGTGGAAATGAGCTTTCTCATGTCTTTTGAAAGCTTCTTCCATCTCTCAAGCACAATCTGCAAGTGAGAATCCCGACTAGTATTTAATTTTATAGTATTTTTCAAAGGCAGAGATAACCTCATCAACTACAGAAGGGATACGTGAGACCCAACTCGGACGCATTTGCAGGTGACTGCTTGAGGAATTATTAATGCAGTGGGAATAATAGAAAGAGTAGGAGGTTTCAGGACTGGACCAGAGATAGGTCCAAGATCAACAATCTTCTTTAGGACTAAAGGAGTTGTTGGTACCGAAGAAAGTTGGGCTGGTAATTCTTTCTTGGTAGGACCTACGGTTGTAACCTTCTGACGTTTCATTGTAGGAGGTGCAGGATCAACCACCTTTATTATTGCGAGGGAGAGGTGGTTGGTGCAGCCTAAGTATTATTTTTTTACCGCGTACTTCTCTGACTAGGTGTAGCCGACTTCTTCCTGGGGCCCTCAGTTGTCAACTTCTTCTTGACCACTGATTTCTCTATCCTAGTCATAAAAGGAAAGAGTCAGTTGATTATTTATTTAATGGTTTCATTCACCATTGGTAGATAGTAGTTATCCCACCATTTACAAAAGGGCTCAATCATCGAGGACAGTTTGGGAAAATGGGAGGATCAAAAGTATCCTGCTTGGCATCAAAATTACCGCTAAGAGTTTGGTAAATTCCTACCGAAGTCATAATGGTTAACTCATAGGGAGGTTGATTGACGATCCTATAAGCGAACGAAAAAGGGATACATTGTGTCAAACTAAATTGGTGGGCCAGGAGACTAGGGCAATATTGTTTCACCCATGCCTTAGCGTTAATAATCGTCTCCATAGTGTCTCCATAAGGAAGATCTCTGCAAAGGAGATAGTTTTCCCAGAACTTATCTCTCAGGTCGGCTATCCTAATATCGTTCATCTTATATTCACCAGTAAACCAAGTCGGACCAAATTCTTTATTGTTGAAAGGAATGAATTGATGGTTGGGTCTATCAATATTAAGAGAAAGAAAGAAGCTTAAATAATCTCCAAATGAGTGAGATGATTTGGGGAAGTCGATGTTTTTGTGGCCGAAAGAGATATAAAAATCAGAAGAGGGAATGGGATTTACAAAAGTAGAATGGAAGTATTTAGTTAACTACATCTGGACAATCTAGGTAGGCCCTCCACTCTGGTAGAAGCCTTTGAAGGTTGCATTGGACATGTAGCGATAAACATGACTGAGCACAAAGGGAGCAAGAGTTAACCGACATTCATATGCTAATGCCTCAGCCAAATGAACATACTCCTTGGTTATCTGTACAGCGCCCACGCAAAAAAAATAGCGTTAAATCCAAATCAGTAAGAATGTTGCATGCTCCTGATCATCAACAATGTCATTAGACTTATATTAGGAGGATAAAAAGACAGAGTAAGATCGTCATGTCCTGTTTGGAAGATTGAATAAATGCTCCTTGTCTTGAGCAAAGCTCATATACGTAAAATTGTCAAAGGAAAGGAGATGGGTGAAGACGCAAACATCCATGATCGTGGGGCTCATGGGAACACATCCAAAGTGAAAAGAATTGGTAAATCGACTCCAAAATACCGATGCTGCAACAAGCAGAGAAGTGTTTGTCGTATATTCATGTGGAGAGAGAGAGAGAGAGAGAGAGAGAGAGAGAGAGAGAGAGAGAGATGCAGTCGTAAATGCCAGCTTGCTTTCATGTATCGTCGTGTTGTTGGGATATACAGTCAAACCATTTTGACCATCCATTCATAGATCTCAGCCAGGATCTTGGGGATTCGAAAGCATTACTAGGATCTATAAGTGAATCGGATTGAAGGATTAGGTTTTCTCCTAAATAGTCAAGGAAATATGGCGTTATCGATAGAAGTTGTTCAGGATTGGTTTTAGGGGAGAAAGTTAGGTCAAGAGCTAAGTATGACAAGTTGAATTCTACGGGGATGTTAAAAATAATATCATTGATAACACCAGGCAACAATACCTCAAGCTCTTATGTAAAATCTTCTTGATGATAAATCCAGGGAATAAATGAGGAGGCAGCCATGGAGGTAGAAACGAGTTTCAACCAAGAGGAAGAAGAAACGTAGGAAGAAAGGTTTGCAAAAGATCAAGATTGATTTCAAATAGGCATATAAATCAACCGAGAACATCTATATTAATGATGGGTTGGATAATCATGACTCTCGTTCATTTAAAGAAAGGGTTATGTGTCACAATGACAACCGATTAGAGACGATCGTATTTATGATAAAAGCACGAACCATACGTCACTCTCACATTTTCAACCAAAGGTGAGGCGACATGGGGGGCAATGTTGTACCCTATTTCTGACTGTTCTCAAAAGAGCCAATCAGAGGAGGACGCATGGCGTTGCATACTAAAGATACGATATGCATGTGATCTGCAAAAATACATGGAACAGATTTTTCAAATTACTAGCCGGTGCTAGTTAATTGGAAAACGTCATTTGAATATGAGTAACAGCCAAGCAAGGTGTGCAAATGGTTAAAGAAGAGGAAGAGTCCTAAGGAACACAAGGATATTGAATAGTCACCATAATGGCCAAATAAAGAAGGGCATCTAGTTGGTTTTTTACCTCCAGGAAATCTAAAAATAATAGAGAAAGTCAACAGAGAAAGGCTCTCACACCAACCAAACCAAATCGAATTTATCTTTTCTTAGTATTTTCGTAACTTAATCAGTAATCTAGGGGTAGTTGTAATCCAAGTCCACACCCGCTAGACGAACTTATCTCAATACAAATAATTCTCTTTTCGAAGAGGTGTTCGACAGTCGATCGCTACGACCGATTGTAAGTGTTTTCTAGTTTGTATCTGAAAGTCCTTTCTAGTGGAAGGCAAGGTGTAACCCATTTTCAGAGGAAAAACCCCACCCTCCTACAGTTGTGTAATATCAATAAATAAGATCTTAGAGTAGCTGAACAGGCGGTCGATCCTCTCAGGTCTTGGTCATATATGGTTGAGTTCAACATATCTGCCTATCTTGACCCTTGGGATTAAGAGTTGTTCAGTCGGAATCGAGCTGCATGGGTGGTTCTGTTAGTGAACTTTTTCGTGGCATACTAGTGCACCTTGTTTATCAATTACTTAGGTCAGTGAGTCTAGTGTCGGTTGAGCTTAATGAAGACGAAGACCAAAGACTCAAGTGGCCCTGCTGCATCAAGGAAGAAGAAACAGGTAAAAGTGATGCATTGGTGTGCCTTAACCTTGACCAAAACCTAACCCTTAACCTCTTAGATGACTTTCACCAACTAGGTATACCCTTAGTCATCATCATTAGTCTTAGAACTCCATGAAAAACATGAAAAGTTAGACTAATTAAAGAGGTGGAAGCTGCTGGAAACAAATCAGCTCAAACAGCAGTTTCCGATGATCTCCGATCAATCGGACATTGGCTCCGATAGGACTCCGATCCATCAGACAGAATCTCCGATTCAGCAACTTTGAAAATCCATCGGACATATTTTCGATCAATCGAACAGTCTTCCGATCCATCGGAAGGGGTTCGTCCGATCAATCGGACCACAATTCTGATCAATCGGAATATCTTCCAGAGGTTTCACTGGATAGATTTCCGATCAATCGAACATGTATCTGATCAATCGGACAGGTCTCCGATCAATCGGACCTTTTTCCGATCAATCGGAGATGTGTGAATCTGCCCCTTTTTTTACCGTTGGAGCTCGAATTTTATAAATATTGAGCTTGGTTCTTGGGCAGTTTGAGAGGGTTTTGAGAGCCTATTACCCACACATTTTGTACATCATATGGGGCCTTAAAGAGGAGGAGTTTTAAGTCATATCCCTTGTGTTTAAACACAAGTGAGGGCATTCAAATGCAAACTAGAGATGACTTGATTCCTCTCTCAATTCTAGAGATGAGACACTATCCCACATAGTAATATCTCTTGTTCAAGACCTCTAGAAGACCCTCTAGGTGAATCTCCTAGTTAGGACAAGCTACATACCCCATGTAGGAGATTCAACCATCCTCCTATCACCTTGAGCATCTCAAAGGCATCACAAGAAAGATGATTGATCGAGTGTAGCTGAGGCATTGGCGACGCAACGGCAACACGACCGAGGGAGCAAGGGAAGCTGATTGAAGCACGGGAGAGCGAAGATCAAGCAACCCGAACCGGCGCTGAACAAGGGGCTCATCCGACAAGTAAGGTTGTCATTGTAGAGAGTCCATCCACTCAATTCCCTATGGGAGTTTAGTGTAGAGTTTGTTTGAAAAACTCGAACTCGGGTCGTTTGCCGATCCTTGGCTATTAGTCAGCCTAAAATCTTGGGATGTTAGCCATTCCTTGGCTCGTTAGTCGGTCTAAACAAAGTCTCCAAGGGGGAGCCACCAACATGGGTGCAAACGTGTAGGTTGGGAGGAACCTGTAAACTCCCCGATTGGGTGGATCCGAGTTAAAACACCTTGGTTGGGAGGAACCAGATTTAAACTCCCCAGTGAATGCCGGTGTGCTCAAAGGGTTGAGTACTTGAACCGGGAGTGGAGTAGACAACTAGTTGAACCACTATACATCCTTGGGTTTGTGATTGTTCTTGAGCACATTTCTCTTTATGCATTGTGTTTAATTGGTTAATTCTGAATGCTTGGTTAGGAATGCATGCTAGGCACTTGATAGGCATCTCTACACTCACAAGATGTACTTTTACTACCTTATGTTGACTTGAACATTTCTTGATCCATCCTTTATAGTCCACATGTGTTGATTAGACTAGGTTGCTGATTGTACTTATCTTTTACTAGTCTTTTGATTGGACCCACTTAGGCTTGGAAGCCAAAGTGTTAATCGCTTACGTAGCTTGATTTGCTAAATTTGTTAAGTAGGCGAAAAGATTTTAAAAGGTCCTATCCCCCCCCTAAGACTTAGCCATAATTCTAGTTGCTCCTTAAGCTTCTGCACGCGTATGCGTAGGATGTCGTGTTAGGCTACCCGACGCAATTTCAGGTTCTAGCTCACCTACACATACTACACGTGGCCAAAATTGAAACCAAGTGAGAACAAGGAACAACAAGGGTAACATTGTTAAATTAATTGTCTAAAAGGAAATTTTACAAAATAGTACCTCATTAATATGGTATTTAGATTTTAATACCTTTTTTAATTAAGTTTCATCAAACTACCTCATTAATCAAGTTGTTGTCAAATAGATACCTTCCGTTAGTTCTCTGTAATGTCAGTCAGCTAAAAGAATGATTTTTTAAAATGACGAAAATACACCCAATTAATGAGGTAATAATTTATGGGCATGGATCGAATAGAAGTGAATAGAAGTAGAGTGGAGGCTAGTGGTCGATGCTCTACGAGACCTACCATGATATATCCATGCTGTCCATCAATTTTTCCTGATCATTTCAGGGCAAGAGTCCAAACTTGAGGCAAAATCAAATCTCACGTGGACCACGACATAGGAAGCAGAGGTTATTGAAGGTCCACCACTAAAAACTTTCTAGGGCACACCTTAATGCCCACCATAATGTTTATTTCCGATCCAATCAATTGATTAGGTCAGAGTGCCCTGGAGGAGGAAGGGAAAAAACAAATATCAGTGTGATTCAAAACTTTTGTAGCCCATGAGAAGTTATTAATGCTGGGCGTTCATCACCACTGTTTCATACGGTGTGGTCCACCTGAGACTTGGATTTGACTCATTTTTTAGGCTCATGCCCTAAAATGATCTGGCAAAATAAATAGGCAGCGTGAATTAAACACACATCATCGTGGGCCTATAGAGCAGCGTGTGCAATTCTGGTTAAGGTAAAAGCACCAATTTGGTGTCTTTGCTGGACGTGGATTCCTGTAGTTAGAAACGGTATGGGCCCACAAAGATGACCATCATAAATCCACTCCGTACATCAGTTTTGCAGGACCACAATAGGACATGACTCTAAAGATCATTCAGATCCAAAACTCATGTGGGCCACACCACACAAAATACTGGGAACGGTAATGTCCACCGTTGAAACCTCCCTTGAACCCCCCAGTTTCCAATGGTGGGCGGCCAATCCCACGGTGTGGCGCTGAATGTGGAGCCCACTTTAATTTATGAATTATATATCTATGTGGTCCATCCCTTTTGTCAGCTCCTTTGTAGGACATGAACCCAAAAATTAAGTAGATCCAAAACTCAACTGGACCATACCATATCAAATGGTGCTGATTACCCACCATTAAAAACTTCCTATGGCCCACCGTAATGCCCATCATAATATTAACTTGCCATCTAACCTATTGATAAGGACACGCAGACAACTTAATCGAAAACTTTTGTGGCCCACCAGAAGCTTTTAATGGTGGGCGTTCATCTCCACTGTTTCATGAGTTGTGTTCCACATGAGATTTGGATCTGCCTTTTCTTTTCTTTGGGATCATGCCCTAAAATCATCTGGCAAATTTAATGAACAGCATGGATACACATACATCATAGTGGGCCCACAGTATGCAATCTACTGGAAGGCTTAACGTTAGAGGGCATTTTCGTTCATTTAGGAAAAACCATCATTTAAGCTAAAGCACCTTAGAAAAAACTAACAGAAGGTATCCATTTGACAGTGACTTGATTAATGAAGTCGCTTAATGAAAACTTAATTGAAAAAAGTACCTGCATGTAAATACCATATTAATAAGGTACTATTTTGTAAAAATAAAAAAACCATCAGCCCGAAAATAAAAAAATGTGAGAGGATGGTATACAGTGAAAGCTTGCTACAAGTGGCAAGAAGTAGAACCCACTTGATTGGTGGACGTTTTATGTCAATGGCTCCTGATCCGTTGTCATGTGGTTGTAATTTTGGGTGACATGAAGCATCCATTAGTTTGTACCCGCAGGAAGAATGATCTGAGCATCCAACCCTGCAGCCAACAAGAGGTTTCAATATTAGGAGTGGCAATGGGCCGTATAGTCTTACCCAGGCCGTCTACCAGTTTTTTCAGATCATTTTAGTTTATGAGTCCAAAATTGAATCATATACAAAGCTCAAACGAACCACCCCACACAAAACAATGAGAATAATCATGTCCACCTTTAAAACCTTCCTAAGGCCCACAATCATGTTTATTTATCATCCAAAACCTGTTCATAAATGAACGAAAAACACAAATAATAGCTTGATCCAAAATTTTCATGGCCCTAATAAAGTTTCAACAGTAGGCATTTAATTCCTATACTTAGGTTTTCAGGGCATATTGCTTTCCTCGAGGACAATTTTGTAATTTCATATCGTGTTTTAATTTCATAAGCCACACACAGAACAATAATAACAGCCTAAAAACCAATCTTAAATTCAAATGGGGCCCACATAATAGTTGGATTGGCTTGAATTATAAGGCGTTTCACGTCATGTTGGGTGACCCAAGGTGGATAGCAGTCCCACTGCACACAACTACACACACCACAATGGATGGCTCAGATTAAGTGTTGCAAAGGAACCCACCTTTTTTTTTTTTTTTTGTTAATTTTATTTTACAGTTTCACGCATCAATAAGCACTAATTTCTATCTATTAGTAATTAAAAATTATCAATTAATTTAATTTTTGGAACATTTATATACAATTATATAAAATATATCCACACATCTACATGATACATACAAATGTAAAAATGTTGATTCCTTGAACCATCCATGGACGTGGATTGCCTGCAGAAGACTTTTGCAGTAACTTCCTGAGACCGAAAGCTAAGTGGGGCCCACCATGATGGTTGTGAGAAATCCACCTGTCCATCCGTTTTTGACGGTTTTGCCGGATCGTCTTAGAACATGGCAAAAAATAGGAAAGAAAAAGCACACAAGGAAATGCTTAATCCCTACCGTTGAAACCACACTGGGTCCACCGGAATAAGGTTATATGCCATCCATACGGTTCATAAGGTTATTCTTACTGGGATGAGCTGAAAATACCAAAAAAACTTGTGTAGCTCCACCAATGTTTCAAGGGTGGACGTTCAATCCTCACATTTTCCTGTCACGTGGCCCACTTCAGTTTTGGATCTTCCTAATTTTTGGGATCATGGCCTAACATCATCTGGAAAAATGGATGAACGGGGTGGATTTCTCACAAGCATCAGTGAGGCCCACCTAACCTCCCTCACTGGAAGTCATTGGGGGAAGGCTTTGGCAGGCAAACCGCGTCCATTTTTAATAAACACACGCGGCCCACCTGGTCAGCAGAGTCACCTTTCAAACTCACCTGACGTACCAACGGCCCAGATTTCGCACTCTTGCTGCTTCCGAGTAGTTGCACGGACGCGGATTTCTTGTCAAAGCCTTTTCCAGGAAGTTCCTGCACTGGAAAGTTAGGTGGGCCCACCATGGTGTGTGTGAGAAATCCACCCCGTCCATCCGTTTTTTGAGCTCATTTTAGAGTACAAGAGCCTCATTCAAAACTTCTGCCGCCCCACGAATATTTCAACGGTAGATGTTCAATCCTCACATTTTCGGCTTACTTGAGACTTGGATCCTGCTCATTTTTTTTCTTGCCGCCTGCCCTGAAATGAGCTCACAAAACAGATGAACGGAGTGGATTTCTCACAAACATCAAGGTGGGCCCCACCTAGGTCACAGCCCTGGAAATCCGCGTCCTTGTGAACTGCTCCGAACACGCAAAGGACATGCCCGTCATTTTCGAAAAAGACGATAGCCATAAACGTCATCTCCCGAGAGCTCTTCCTTTCAAGTTTAAGCAGCCTTCTTTGGCAGCAGCACTCATCCAGACACTTCTCTCCCCCACCCTTTTTCATCCCTTCCCCTTTCTACCCTTCACCTCCAAAACCGCCCTCCCAAAAACCACTATCCGGTTTTCTCACAAAACCACCTTCTTCAACATGTCTGGATCCAACCAAAGCAACCGCTCGTGTCCAGGAATCATCTTCACACTCGGCCTCACCGCTCTCTTCATGTGGCTCAGCCTCCGCCCTTCCAAACCTACCCTCTCAATTGAACAATTTTACATCTCTGCCCTCAACAAAACCGCCATCTCAAACCTCTCCGCCGTAATACCGCCCGTCAATACCACCGTTACTTTCGACCTCAAGCTCAGGAACAATAACAAGAACGAGGGCGTTTACTACGATGCCCTCAACCTTACTCTTTATTACGGCCCCGACCACTCAGTGGTAGGGAATCTGACGTTGTCTTCTTTCTACCAGGGGCATAAGAAGACAGCTCATAGGAAGGAGGGATTTAAAGATGCGGGAAGGGCATTTTGGGAAAATGCGACAAGGGCGGTTTCCGAACAGAATTCAACGGTTTTCAGGGTGGGTTTGTGGACGGCGGTAAGGTATAAGATCTACGGCATCAAGACCAAGCGCCACCGGTTCCGGCTCGTCGCTGACATCGAGATCAACGCGGAGGGTGCCTGGCCAGGGAAGAAGGGCGTAAAGTTCCACTCACGCGCGGCCGCGCAGACTGGCTATCGTGCGCGGCTGGGTGTGCTGCTGGCTATGGTGGTTCTGCTTGTGGTTTGGTAGGGGTGGGATCGTTGGGTGGTGTTTTCTACGGCCTCCGTGGCGAACGTGTGCGAGATCTGAACCGTTCATCGGGTGGGGCGCGATGTGAGCATGCATTTTCACTATTGGTTTTTCCACGTACGAAGTGTTATGTGGATGGAGTGTGGATCATGTTTCTGAAGCCGTTGATTTTAATTTTTTATTTACGTGTAAGGCCAGTCTGATTTTTGGGCCATGGTGTGTTTGCAATGATCCATACCTGATGAATGTCGTGGATCTCACACACGTGTGCCATGTTGGCACGTGTAGCTTGAAGTTGCTCGTGCATCTCGGTCTGCGTGTTCGACCTATTTATATATTGTTGCCGTGTATCGATTTTACTTTTTAGGCTCTGTTTATTTTTTAATTCACATTTGTAATTTGTAAATCTTTATAAATAAATAATAATTATATTACCTGTGCAATTCGAACACCATTTTTAATGCAAGCGTAGATAGTATGCTCTTTGAACGTCAAAGCCAAGGGGTAAAAAATGTGATGCACACCATAATATGTGGCTTATCCGGGCGCTAATTAGGTGTTACCCGGCCTGGAACAGCTTAGTGGGTGTTACCCCTACCGTATGGCCCACATGGATGATATATTTTATATCCTCACTGTCCATCCTTGTCTACCGCCCATTTTAGAATGAGGTTCCAAAATTTATGCGGATCTAAATCTCAAGTGGACCATACCATTAGAAACAGTGTGATTGAGTGACCTGTCATTAAAAATTTTGAAAAACCCATTGTAAGGCTTTGGTAATGTTTATTTGCAATCCAAGTTCTTAATACTGTCAATAAGGTATTGATGAAGGGAAAATAAAAAGATCATATTGATCCGAAACTTATGTGGCCAACAAAATGTTTTTAATGGTTATTCATCATTGTTTCTAGTGTTATGGTCCACTTGAGATTTGGATCTTCTTAGGGTTTTGGATCACATTCTAAAATGATATGAAAAAATAGATAGATGACATCGATTTATTAAAAATACATCAAGATGGGCCCCACACGGTTAGAGTAACACCCACTAAGCTGTTCCCAGGGTAACATAATTTGCACCCGACTTATCCACGTCGTACATCCATTGTGCCAACTGATTTTAAGTTACAAGGGTCCTTACTCATGCCTTAGTGGTAGACTCACAAGAGTTTCAATACTAGGTCATGGGTTCAAGTACCCATTGTGGCAAAAAAACCCCGTGGTGTCACTGTGTGGGTTTGTATGGAGTGTGACTGGCTGAGGCAGAAAAAAATGGTCATGAGTTAAAAAAAAATGAGGCAAATCCAAAGTTTAAGTGGACCATGCTACAAGAAACGGTGGGCATTGAACACCAATGGGGGGTGCAAAGTTTTGGATAAGTTTATATTTGTACTTTCTCCTTATCAATGTTTGTGTAACCTTATGAGTAAGCTACATGATAAATAAACATCAATGCAAGCCCTAGAAAGGAAATAGCTTTCAAAGTTTGGATATTTTACATGCACCGTTTTTTGTGATGTAGGCCACTTGAGCTTTGATATACCTTGTTTTTCGGCTCATGCCTTTAAATGTTTAGGAAAAATGAATGGATACAGTGGATATGTCACATACATCATAACGAGGCTACAAATCTTAGTTAATCCCTTTTCGAACTTATTTCTAGGCGAAAATGTGACGGTGAAAAAAGTCATAATGAGCTATTTACATAGGAAATAAAAATTAAACAACCTTCGAGATTTTTACTACATAATTCTTTAAGGAATTGGATTGGGTTTTTTACCTATATATTCTCAGGGTATCATCAAAACCCTTAAATATTTACCTTTTTAAATCTTTATATTTTTACACGGATGACATATTTTCTTTTCTTTTCTTTTATTTCTTTAAATGAAAATACTTTTAATTGAGCCTTGTGTCTATAAAAAACCCTTCACCTTTTTTTTTTTTTTTTCTACATCTGGACCTTTTATCACTACTCTTCGTCTAACTCTTCTTTTACTACTACCTCTCTCAAATTAGGAGGAAAAGAGGTAGTGGTGGAGGTCATTAGGATTTGTATTTTTTTTTTTTTTTTATTTCCATCACTAAAAGAGTTATTAGATGCACTTTTTCACTCCTCCATATCATCCCATGTTGCTGTCATAGTCTTTTTACCTTTTCTTTTAGACTTTTCAAAACAATCAGTGGCAACATGATCATACTGATCATAGTTGTAATATTAGACCTTCTTTTTTGTTGATTTTTCTTTATATTTTTCAACATTCTTATCCTTCTTGTCACAACTTCCCCCTTTATTCATTTTGATGAATTTTTTGAATTGACGATTAAACTTCTCTTCCTCGTCTTCTTCATCACTATCTTCTTCCTCGGATTCACTCTTAATTTTTCTATGGGAATGCTTGTGTGAGATCTTCAATACCGTGAGTTTCTTCTTAGAGGGCCCTCTAAAGTGTAGCTTATGAATTTGCAAGGAACTTATAACTTCTTCTACTGAATCTGTCTCTACACTCTTATAAGGCAATGACTTTGGAGTTAAATATCTTCAGGAGAGACTTAAGTATCTTCCTACATATTCGTCCATTTAGAACCATTTCTCATAAGCCAAACATGGAGTTACAAATATCAAATAATTGAGTATAAAACTCCATAAAAGTTTCAGACTCTTCCATTTTAATATTTTCAAATTTGGTGGTTAAGTTTTTAATAAAAGTCAACATCAGTCTTAACCATTCGAGTCAAGGCCTAGATCCCTTTAAAAATCTCAACAAAAAAAAAAATTCTAACATCAATTTCAACTGCCCAAATCTATCATCGGTGGTCTGAATACCTTAAACTACATTGAGATTAATTTCTCAGGGGCTTTCCCAACCTTTTCTGAACATAGCTGAAACTTGATCGTACGGGTGTCCAAATTTTCTTGACAAGTAAGAGCTGAAGCGGGCGTAACCTCGCGATCATGTTCATGTTGAACACACCGTGATAGATGACCTTGAGTTGAAAATCGCTGTTGAATCTGGCGGATGTTTCCTGTTCCTAGAAGTCATGAAGGGGATTAACGCAGCTGAGAGGTGGAGCACACCCTCGTGGAATCGCGGGCAGCATAAGACCCCAAACTGGATTGATCAAGTAAAATGTGAGGATGTGGTTCATCTTATGGCCGAAGGAGTCCGTCGAACAATATGTGGTCTATGTGCATTGTATATGAGGAGCATACAACTTTGTGGGTGTGTTGACTGAAAACCCTTAATCCCCTCATCCGAAGATATAAAACTATGGCACTTAACTGTGTGAGATCGCCTTGCTCGCTGACGTAAAATGGATCAGGTGCCTTATCAACAGTAGATGCTGAGAGTGGATGGAAGTTCCACACCTTCCTACATTTCAAAAAAAAAAAAAAAATCACAAAAATATATTTTTAATAAAAATTGTCTTCAATCATGATCATCCGAGTCACGATCCGATAGTCCGCATCCTTATAAAAATCACAAAAACATTCTCATAGTTTTTAATAAAAATCAGCTTCGATCGCGACCATCAGAGTCACAGTCTCATAGTCCGGATCATTTCAAAAAAAAAAAAAATATTTCAAACAAATATCATCTTCAATCTCAACCATTCGAGTCAAGATCTAATAAACCGGATTATTTCAAAAAGAAAAAAAAAAAGGAAAAGAGAAATTTACAAAAAACACAATCACTATCCCAGGCAGAGCACTTCAAGAGTCTCGAATTCCATTCATCCACGTCACCGGTCTTGGGATGACAGATCCGATCGCCCAAAAATTGAAATCTTAACCAAAATTGGCAACTAAACACCATCCTAGTCACGCCCATTCCCAGAGGAGTACAACCTAAAGTACCTCCTTTATCCATCCCTAGCGGAAACGCAACAGTATATTAGGATAATGGACCTAATCGACAACGGTTGGGATCTTGACCAAACATCCGTAGTAAAAACAAAACCCCCAAGGAAGAAAAACCCTAAAAGTAATAAGCTTGAGTTCTCCACATCCCCAGCAGAAGCAATCCCAATCACAACCATAAGATTAGAAGAGAATGAGCCAAACCATGCATCCATCATCAAATATGCATCCATATGCATTGCATTCAGCATCAATCACATCAATCATCATATTTACCTGCTTTCAATAAAAGCCGGTTAGCCAAAGACCCCACAGGCATCCCCAGTGGAGGCACATGCAAGTCAGACTTCCTTTTTAAAAAAGTAAAAGAATATTCCTCTTTGCAAATAAAAATCCCATGGAGTATGACTCCCCAGAGTCAATCTTTTCAAAATTCAAAAATATTTTTCAGTAGAGCGTTCGGGCTCCGAGACACTAAGAGATCTTTCCTATCCCTGGGTGGGACCCGGCGCAAAATTAAATAAGATCCGATGTCTCGCGGTTTCCTTGGAGACCATTGGATCCAATGCACTCAAAGTATGGTAGACCTAAATTCCAATGTCGGGGCAATCATACCAAATGCCAAGATATTAAAAAGATGAAAGCCAAAAGGCTCGGTCAAAGAAACCGTATCAACGGTGGAAACGATGAATTATAACCTACGTATCAAAACCAGAAGATTGTGTGGAAAGAGTTCACTCGCACATACCTAGGCATGGATGCCTGGAGTACCTTAATCAAGTCTAAATCGGCATAGTGGATCTCCTGTAAGGCTGTGCGGACGCAGGACAGCTAACCACTTTGATGATTAAGCAAAACAAGTACTCTTGGGGTAATTCGAGAAGCAACGAACAATCCATTTTGGGTCAGCAACCTTGCTCAAGGGTTCTACTGTACCTTTTTTATGTTAGTACCGATAAAAAATGGAAGGGTTACGATTGGGTACCCAGATTGCAGCAGGTGCAAGGACAATCGCAACGTTTTCTCCAAACTCCTATGGTTGTTCGAGTTATCTATTTCTAGACAATCAGCTAACTAAGATACAAAGGCAAGCAAAGATTCCGGACCACAATCTATGAATGACCAGGTTAAAAGTGGGGTGTCCACTTACTTTAGCATTCGATTGCACACAACTTCTGTCAAAGAGGGTCATCTGTAGACACCCCACCTTTGGCTACAAATATGGTCGAATGGTTAGATGGATGGAGGTCCATACCCAATCCATAGTTCAAACCCTAGGACCAAACTCATCAGCCCACCCAATCCAAACCCAGTTTATCTCTCAAATCTAAGGTCTAAACCTAGTCAACTCACCTCTAAACATCAGCCTAAAAAATCACCCGTAGGAAAAAACAGTCCGAAATTCCTTAGTAGGTCAACCCAGTGAGTCAATTCACTGAGTCAATTCACTAAGTCAACGCACCCGGTCAATCCAGCCCTTGCACCTAGTCAACTCACCTAGTTAAAACCCAAAACCAAACCTAAAACCAAGCTTAACTCTAACCCTCAAGTTCGGAGCAGGTTCGGATAGGAAAAGTACTCTGAACCTGGGGTATTTTCACTCAAGGTTCGGAGTGCCAGCTGTTTGAAGGAGAGAGAGTGTTCGTACGGGCGGCCCCTAGGGGGCCGCCCGCCCCTAATTACCAAAGCTGCCACCTCTCGCAGTTATAAAAACCCCCCTCTCCCCTTCATTTCCAGCATCCATTAACCTCGAGTCCTCTCCCACAAAAAGCGACTCATCTCCACCCTTTTTAGCCCGTTCTTCCACCAAGGAAAGACCGAGTGCGAGTGAGGAGAGCCTAGCCCTAGTCTATCCATCCTGACCCTAGTCCAAGCCTCTCGAGCCACCCAAGTCTTAATCCTAACCACTCAAGCTAACCTTTGCAACACCTCTATCCATCCAACTATTCATATACCAACGTCATCTCATTCATATCTAGCATAGTGCAATATTTCTTATTCTTCAAACCCCCTTGTTTATCATCTACTCTAGACACTTGACCAAGTCTTAGCCTATGCTGTGAGGCTCGCCGACTTGCTCGAATCTTGCCCATAAAAAACTCTGACCAAGCAAACACACTATCATGTATATTGCATAGCACCTGTGTGGACCCTCGCCGATTTCTCCGCGCTCCCACACGACGTCGTTCTCCCTTTCCCTTTCCTTTCGGAAAAGAAGGAGATGAGGATGCGTGAGTGCGAAATCGCCGTTTGTGCCACTGGCTTGCCTCGTTCTCGAGGGCTTCGTTTGGTTGTCGTATTGAGCTGGATGTGTTTTAAGTGAATTTATATAAGACCAGAGTCGCCACTAGCCAGTTACTTCGAATCTACAGTCGGCTAGACCCCGTAGAAATGTTAGAGAAGGGAATCCGAAGATTCCTTCCTCTAAAATGACTCCTGTTGATCTGCGGTCAGAGATTCAAGGTAAGGGATCACGGTTACAGGGTGGGAAGAGGTTAAGCACCCCACACACTGCCCGTACCGAAGTACGGTCTCTACTTCACAGAATCGATCGAATACTTGAAAGTCTAATTTAATCCTCGTATATTCTCATGGATGACATGATGCATGAATGCGGGTCTGAACAGTAAGAGTTTCTGATGGGCAGGTTCCAACAACGGGCAAGCCCAGAGCGTACGCTCGAACTGACAGGTGCTTAATATAAGACGTATGCAGTGTGCTTGAATGATCAAGGTGTTTTATGGTGAAGCGTGAATGCAGGTCTGAACAGTAAGAGTTTCTGATGGGCAGGTTCCAACAACGGGCAAGCCCAGAGCATACGCTCGAACTGACAGGTGCTTAATATAAAGACATATGCATGTGTGTTTGAGTAATCAAGGTGCTTGTAGTGAAGCAGGGGGGTTGGAAGAAAAGTAAATGTTGCACTTATGCTAGATGCAAATGAGATGATGCTGGAAAATGAGTAGCTGGGTGGACGGAGGTGTCGCAAGGATTGGCTTCGAGTGGCTGGATCAAGACTTGGATGGCTTGGGAGGCTTGGACCAGTGGTCAGGCTGGGCTGGACCAGGGTTAGACTCTCCTCACTCGGGCTCTCCTTGGTGGAAAAATGGGCTAAAGGGTGGAGAGATGGACTCAGAGCTCTCGGGCTGAAATGGACTCGAATGGCCTGTTGAAATGAGAAGGGGAGGGGGGTATTTATAGCAGCGGACAATGGCAGATTGCGTAATTTTGTCCGGGCGGCCTGCCATGGGCCGCCCGTACGGCCGCTCCTCGGTTTCCAGCGAGTACGGCCGTTCCCTCGGGGCTGCTGTTGGACTAGCTGGTCGACTCAGTGAGTTGACTCAGCGGGTCGACTCGGTGGTTTGACTCGACGGGTTGACTCGACGGGTTGACTCGGTGTTTTGACTCGACGGGTTGACTCGACGGGTTGACTCAGCGGGTTAACTCAGCGAGTTGACTCAGTGAGTTTGACTTTTTTTTTGGGTCTTTTTGACTGGACTTTTTTATGGGGGGTTTTTCAGGGTGGTGTTTAGGACTGGGTTGACTGGGTTCAGGCTTGAACTGGGCTATGGAATGGGGCTTACAAGGGTGAGTTTGGCTGAGTTTGGACTTGGGATTTGGGGGTATGGTCCTCCGTTCAACCAGCTATCTCTACCAACAGTGTAGCCGAAGGTGGGGTGTCTACAGATGCCCCTCTTTGGCAGAGGCTGCATGCAACCGAATGCCAAAGCGAGTGGACACCCCACTTCTGACCCGGTCATTCATAGATCATGGTCTGAAATCTTTGCTTGCTTTTGCATCTGTGCCAGTTGATCGTTTGGAGATCGCTCACTTGCACATACCGCGAGAGCTTGGAGAAAACGTTGCGATTGTCCCTGCAGTTTGCTGCAACCTGGGTACCCAATCGCAACCCTTCCATTCCCGACCGGTACTAACATCGGAAAGGTACAGCAGAGCCTCTGCGTCGACAGTCTTACGAGGTTACTGACCCTGTGATTGATTGTATGTTTGATGTTTTCCCAGATCACTCCAGGAGTACTTGTTTCGCTTGACTGTCAAAGTGGTTAGACGCCCTGCGTCCGATAGTCTTACGGGATTCTACTACGCCGACTTGGACTCAGTCAAGGTACTTCAGGCATCCACGCCTAGGTATGTGCAGGTGGGCTTTTCCACCCGGTCTGCTGGTTTTGATGCTTGGTTTGCAATTCATTCTTTCCTTGATTGTGGTCTGGAATCTTTGTTATCCTTTGTATCTGAGTCAGTTGATTGTCTGGAAATTGATAACTCGCACATACCGCGAGAGTTTGGAGAAAACGTTGCGATTGTCCCTGCAGTTTGCTGCAACCTAGGTACCCAATCGCAACCCTTCCATTCCCGATCGGTACTAACATCGAAAAGGTACAGCAGAGCCTCTGCGTCCGTTAGTCTTACGAGGATGCTGACCCTGAGACTGATTGTGTGATGTTTGATGTTTTCCCAGATCACTCCAGGAGTACTTGTTTCGCTTGACTGTCAAAGTGGTTAGACGCCCTGCGTCCGATAGTCTTACGGGATTCTACTACGCCGACTTGGACTCAGTCAAGGTACTTCAGGCATCCACGCCTAGGTATGTGCGGGTGAACTCTTTCCACCCAATCTGCTGGTTTCGATGCTTAGTTTGCAATTCATTCTTTCCTTGATTGTGGTCTGGAATCTTTGTTGTCCTTTGTATCTGAGTCAGTTGATTGTCTGGAAATTGATAACTCGCACATACCGCGAGAGTTTGGAGAAAACGTTGCGATTGTCCCTGCAGTTTGCTGCAACCTGGGTACCCAATCGCAACCCTTCCATTCTCGATCGGTACTAACACCGGAAAGGTACAGCAGAGCCTCTGCGTCGACAGTCTTACGAGGATGCTGACCCTGAGACTGATTGTGTGATGTTTGATGTTTTCCCAGATCACTCCAGGAGTACTTGTTTCGCTTGACTGTCAAAGTGGTTAGACGCCCTGCGTCCGATAGTCTTACGGGATTCTACTACGCCGACTTGGACTCAGTCAAGGTACTTCAGGCATCCACGCCTAGGTATGTGCGGGTGAACTCTTTCCACCCAATCTGCTGATTTTGATACTTGGGTTACAATTCATCGTTTCCACCTGTTCAAATGGTTTATGTGACCGAGCCTTTTGGCTTTCATCTTTTTGTATCTTGGCATGTGGTACGACCGCACTGACACTGGAGTTCAGTTCGATCGTACTTTGAGTGCATTGGATCCGATGATCTCCGGGGAAACCGCGAGACATTGGATCTTATTTGATTTTTGCGTTGGCTCCTACCCAAAGATATGGAAGATCTCCTGGTGTGTTGGAGGCAGAACGCTCTACTGAGAAAATATTTTTGGATTTTTGAAAAGATACCCACTCTGGGGAGTGATACTCCGTGGGGTTTTTATTTGCAAATAGAAATATTTTTTGTCTTTTTGAAATGAAAATCTGGTTCACATGTGCCTCCACTAGGGATGCCTGTGGGGTCTTTAGCTAACCGACTTTTATTTTGAAAGCAGGTAAACATGATGATTGATGCGATGGATGCTGATGCATGGAGATGCATGATGAATGCATGGCTTTGGCTCATTCTCTTTCAGTTTGATGATTTTGCTTTTGCTATGGGTGTAGAGAACTTTGAGCTTATTGCTTGTAGGGTTGTGCTTCCCTTGGGGATTTTTCTTTTTGATACGGAGATTTGGACAGCGGATTGGTCAAGATCCCGACCCGTGGTCGATCAGGTCCATCGTCCCAAGATGTTGTTTCTTTGCTAATGAGAATGTACGAGGATATCATCCGACTTCAAGATGTTCTTCTGGGCATACATGTGATTGAGATGGTGTGTAGTTGCCCGTTTTGGTCAAGATTCCAATTTGCGAGCGATTGGATCCGTCATCCCATACTGTGAAGTGAGCGGAGTTCAAGACTCCTGAATTGTAGTGCTGGGGATGCTAATTTTTGTGATTTTTTTGTAAATATGTGGTCCGAATCTTTACCTGAGCGATCAGGATAGAGATTGGTTATTGAAGACACAGGAAATATTTTTGTGATTTTTGAAATATTTTGATTGAAAGCAAGGGAAATATTTTTGTGATTTTTGCAGATATTTGATGGAAATATTTTTGTGATTTTTGAAGAGATGATTTTGCAATGTTTTTGTATTTTGTGATTTTTCTGAAATGCAGGGAAAAGATATGGAATTTCCATCCACTTCCAGCTTCTACTGCTGGTAAGGCACCCGATCTATTTTACGTCAGCGAGCAAGACGGGTCTCACACAGTTAAGTGCCGTAACTTTACATCTTCGGATGAGGGGATTTTGAGGGTTTTCAGTCAACACACCCACAAAGTTGCCTGTTCCTCATGTGCAATGCACATAGACCACGTATCGTCCGACGGACTCCTTCGGCCACAAGATGAGCCACATCCTCACATTTCCCTTAGTCAATCCAGTTTGGGGTCTTACGTTGCTCACAATTCCGTGAGGGTGAGCTTCACCTCCCAACAGCCTTAATCCCCTTCATGAGTTCTAGGAACAGGGAACATCCGTCAGCTTCAACAGCGACTTCCAACTCAAGGTTGTCTATCACGGTGCGTTCAACACGAACAGGATTGCGGAGTTCTGCCCGCCTCAGCCTTTACCTGTTTAAGAGATTCCAGACACCCGTACGATCAAGTGTCAGCCATGCCTGGAACAGGTTAGGAAAGAAAGCCCCCGAGAAGTTAATCCCAGTGTAGTTTAAGGTCTTCGGACCGCTGGGGATGAATTGGTGGATCGAAACTGGTGGTGAAAACTTTTTGTTTTATATTGTATATATATTTTTTTGTTTTGAAAAAGTTCCAGACTTCAACTCGAGTAATCGAGATTGACACTGGTTTTTATGGAAAGCTTTAAAATATTTTTGGTATTTTTGAGATGATCCGGGTTATCGAACCATGATCCCAACGGTCGAGGCCGATGCCGGTTTTTAGTTGAAAGCAAGAAAGGTCCCCCGAGAAATTAACCCCAGTGTAGTTTAAGGTCTTCGGACCATGAAACTGTACAAAAGAGGGGCAAACATTATATATTTTTTTTTTTGGAAAAATGTCCGGTGTCAGCGGATGGACAATCCAGACTGATGCCGGTTTTTATTGAAAATCTCTCGGGATGTCGATCCCGACGTAGTTTAAGGTCTTCGGACCAAAACTTTAAAAGCGGGGCTGGTAATATATTTTTATGATTTTTAAAAATGTCCGGAGTCATTGATCTTGAGCAAACAAGACCGACGCCGGCTTTTATTGAAAATCTCTCGGGATGTCGATCCCGACGTAGTTTAAGGTCTTCGGACCCAGACTTAGTAAAAGGGGGGGCAAACACATTTTTTATTTTTTCGAAATGATCCAGATCATCAGATCTTGGCCTGAAAGGCTGGGATCAATGTTGGTTTTTATTAAAAATCTCTCGGGACGTTGATCCCGACGTAGTTTAAGGTCTTCGGACCCAAAACTTTAAAAGAGGAAAGACATTTTTTTGTTTTTTTTTTTTTTTTTTTTTTTTTAAAAAAAAAAAAATTCTGGGTCATCGATTCTGATTTTGATGGTCGAGATCGATACCCATTTTTATTAAAAATCCCTCGGGATCTTGATCCCGACGTAGTTTAAGGTCTTCGGACCAGAAACTGTACAAGTGATGTATATATTTTTTTGGTTTTCTGAAAATGTCCGGAGCCACCAGATCTTGAAGAAGACTGATGCCGGTTTTATTGACAATCCCTCGGGATCTTGATCCCGACGTAGTTTAAGGTCTTCGGACCAAAATATGGGGTTGGGCATACTTACCTTGCTTTGTTTGTCTTCTGACGGGGCTGATGGTGATTTGAGTGGTCCGAATTACTTGAATTGGCCCTGAGGGCCCACTTGATGATCAGATCTTGGATTCTGGCCTTCTTTCTTGATGACTACGCCTTCGATCTTGCTGCTTCATGACTTGTGTAAGCTTTCCCATGGTTTAGATCATGCTGATCTAGCCCTTGAATGATTCAGATTGATAGATTCGGCCCTGTGGGCCCATTTGAGACTTTGGTTTTACTTTGGGGCACCTCTTTTGATGATTTGTGAGGGTAGGAAGGCTTCTCATGGTGTGGATGATGGCTTGAACGTCTCAGATCGCTTGACTCGACTTTGTGGGCCCACTTGATGATTAGATCTTGGATTCTGGCCCTTCTTGTGATGATCAAACCTTTGATCTTGTTGTTTGACGGCTCATGTAGGTTCTTCAATGGTTTAGATCGTGATGATCTAGTCTTTGAATGGCTTGGATTGCTTGTGGCCCCCACTTGATCACCTTTCCTTCTCTTTGGCTTGATCAGCCCTATTCCGGTCACATTGCTTCATGATTGGACCGGTGCGGCACCTTTTGTATGATCTTGATCATCTTCAGTCGAAATCTGGAGTGGACCGGAGCCTTGGGCGGCCCACGGAGCGCCATCTGCTGACGTGGACTGTCAGCCTCACCTACCAAAAGCCCTGGAGCCAATCCCGCGGAGAGAGGGGATCTGCGTCCGTACGGGCCGCCCAGGGCAGGCCGCCCAAGGCTCGCCTCTTGAGCGGCCTGGGCTGGCCCTGGTTCGGACATCCTCTGCTGTCCCTTTTTCCTGTCCCCCACATTCTCTGTGCCTATTTTTTCGATTCAGCCATGAATCTTCTCTTCCCTTTGTCTTTTCTCTTCATCTTGTCCTCTTCCCATTTTGTCCTTTCTTGGGCAGCTTTGGATGATGACTTGTGGGCCATAGTGGGAGAGGTCGGTGGGTCCCACACTCCAGCACTTGGTGAGGGCTTTAATGATGGAAGGCTTCCTTTAATGGATGGTGGAGATGGAGCATTAAATGGGGGTATTGATGATGAATTAAGCTTGGTGGTTGGTGGAGCTTTGAATGGGTCCATTAATGGTGAGATGGCTGGATTTTCTAATTTGAATGGGCCCCTCATTATGGGAGGAATGGATGGTATGGATGAGATGATGGGATGGGACATAGGTGAGGCTATGCATCCCTTGAGTGTGGGTCCCATGGATGACGTGATGGACGGTGATGATGGGACTATGAGGGACATAGATGGGCTGATCTCATGTCTGGATGGTATGGATGGCTCAGATGGTACCTTTGACGGTTTGGATGCTCTGGATGAGGGCCAGGATGTGCGGCACACTTGTTTGGGTGGACTTGATGTGATCATTGATGATGTCCCCTTGATGATGGATGGTGTGGATGCCTCGATGATCCCTTTGATCGGCCAGGATGATGATTGGATTCATGATCTCCTACTGGAGAGGGCCACAGGTCCGGATCTGGCAGTTGATTCTTCGATCGGGGTAACCGAGACCCTTTTGGATGGTTCAGATGTATTCTTTGACGGTCAGATTGGTCAGGATGCCACGATGTGCGGTGTGATCTTCACTGATAGTCCTTTTGGTTGGGAGCATTGTCCTTCCTTTGGTCATCGGCCCTTTGCGCATTCTGTTCATGAGGTGGGCGAGTCTTCTCATGCAGCTGAGATTATGACAGTTTCAGATGGCGATGCGACTATATCAGACATAGCCGCCACTGAGGGCCGATCAGGGGTTGTCGAGTCGGCAGAGGTTCCAGCTTTTCCTTCTCCTTCACCTGTTGACCTTCCGATCCTCGATGAGTTGTCCTCGATTTCTGGGCCTTTTGTGCTGGAGGGGATACCGGTGAGGACTTGTCAGCTGCTTCCTTGTTCTTCTTGCTCGCCACGACTGCTTGCTTGGCTTGATAGCTTGTCAGCTTATGAGATTCGAGATTTGGAGTCTTATGGCTTTGGCAGTCTGATTCATATGGCTAGAGTTGACATTGACTGGAGGATGCTCGGAGCTGCCTTGATTGACTGGGTCCCTTCGTTGAACTTGTTTGCGTTCAACGATATGGAGATGGGGCCTTCTTTGGAGGAGCTTGCACGCTTGACAGGCTTACCCTTGGATTATACTCAGTATTTTTCGCCGAAGACGTCGCCGAAGACTGCCACACCGCAGAACTGGTTTGGGATCCCTTATCTTGTTCGGCCTGCAGCTAGTGGCCAGGATGCTGTAGTGTTCTCTTTGGACCTGCTGTATGATCTTTTTTCGGGTCCCCAGAGTACGGCTGGTTCTACCTTTGCTCGGAACGCACTGATGTTTTGCTTGATTGCTGAAGTGCTGTTCTCGGGATGGCGCAGGTCCCAGACTCCTTTGCTTTTTGAGGTGATGAGCCGAGCTGTCCGTCGGCAGGGGATCATTTCTCTCATCTTGGCCGAGCTATTCGATGGGCTGACTGACTGCGCCCTTGGTCGTACTCGTGTTCTTCGCGGCTGCTGTGCCTTCCTGCAGGTATTCTTTCTACACCTTTTTTTTTCTTGCTTTGCTAGGAATTGTTTTGCTTTAGCTGAACTTCTTTTACTTTCTGTGATCAGGTATGGCTATGGGAACGTCTTTCTCTGACCGTTCCTGTACCTCTTCCTGGCATCCCTAGCTCTGACATCATGCGTTATATCCTGGAGTTCCTTCCGCATACGGCTAGGATGAGCGAGCCCTTGTATCGCAGGATGTTCGCTGAACTTCGTGACTGGAATGTTCGTTGGGAGTCATCTTGGCTTTCACTTCCTCCAGTGCTTTGCGATGCACACCGCCTTCCTCTGATGTTGGTAGGCTTTCGATCTTTCTTCTCTTACCATCCCATTCGGTTCCTGCGGCAGTTTGGGTATGAGCAGGATGTTCCTCTTTTCGCTTTTACGGGTATCGGGCGTCGGGCACTTCCACCTAGATCCTCTGACTTCAGGACCCGGATTGATTGTTCTTGGGCGAGTTATTTGACAGCTGATTTGTTGGGATTTGAGCTGCGGACTTTTCCGATGGCGACCGCCCCATATCAGTACTGGGTTGCGGAGCAGTCTTTGTATCGACGTATCCCTTGTTGGCACCAGACTGCTGATGAGGATGAGCAGGATATTCTTGGAGATGCTGGCTCTTCATCTGGTTCATATGAACCTTTTGAGGAGCGCCCTTTTGTCGATCCTGGCTTCCTTTTGGCCACTCATGGCCACCTGCTGTCTGAGATCTCTGCACTTCGGTATCATTGCGAGATGATGTCGAGGAGATTGGCTGCCGATCAGAGATTGTCTGATGAGGAGACAGCGATCCGTACCCTTGAGCGCGATGAGGCGCATTACCTGCGTATGGAGGTGAGCAGGTTGAGAGCGAGACTATCTTTTTATGAGTCAGAGGACTCACCTGATGTGGCCGAGGAGGAGGGTAGAGATTGATTGTGTTGGCCACCTGCACACTGATTTTTGCATATATGATTGATGATGATGCATTTTTTTTTGTATTTTTGAAAAAGATGATATGTGTAAGAGAAATATAATGCATTTAATTGAAAAGAGAAAAAACTGTTTGAAAATCTACTGTGCCATGAGTTGTCTTGTGAGTGTGTCTGGATTTTGTGTCGGGATATAGGAATCAGAACTGGGGCTCGGTCAATGATTTGACCGATATCTCGAGATTTGACTTGCTTGATCCTTTGGTTCCCTAGAGATGTAGGCAACGGAAACTCTTGCTTCCTGAGATTGTCAGAGTCTGTAGAGTTCTTCGCTCCTGACTGCGCTTCTTCTTGTTCTTGAACTGTAACCGCTTGAACTGATCTGGACCGTCTGCTTTCTTGGTACCTGCACTTTTATTTTTTCTTTTATTTATTTTTTCTTTTTTTTTCATTTTGAGCCATTTTTGCCTGTAGTGCTCTTTCGAGTTTTCACCACGGCCGGCTTTTTCCCGTCATTTTTGCCCGTGGCGCCCTTTCAGGTTTTCACCACGTCCTGGGTATTTGGTCTTACCTGCCCCTTGGCAGCTGTGCTGTTTTTACCCTTGGCGCCCTTTTAGGTTTTCACCAAGTCCGCTGTATGCCCACTGTTTTTACTCGGAGCGCCCTTTCGGGTTTTCACTCCGCCCTCTTTGTTTAGGCACACATTTTCTTTTTTCCTTTTTTTTTCTTTCTTTCTGGATCTCTGGATAACTGCGGCGGCTAGAGGTCGGGAATCCGTCGTTGCCGGCCGATGGCAGTCTTTCAGCCCTTATCCTGAGTTACGATAATAGAGCTGTCGGTCTTTGCTAAAGACCCCTCTGAGATGGATGGATGACTGTGTTTCTTCTTGGGTTGATTTTTTTCTTGGGTGCCTTGCTTTGGCTTCCCTTTTTCTTTCTCTTTTCTTCTTTTCTTTTCTTTTTCTTTTTCTTTTGCATTCTTTTTCTCTCTCTTTTTTTTTGTCTCTTTTTGAATCCCCCCCTCTTTTTTTTTTTGTATTTTTCTCTTTTGGAGTCCCCTTATTTGAAACACTTGTTGGTGGACGGGAATGATTTCTCAGAGATCTTAGCTTTGACCCCTTGACTTCAGCTCTATTAAAGTAACTCTTGATAAGGTCAGAATGACTTACCCGTGAAAGATTTTCACGTTGTCGGCGTTGGTTGGCTTAGGAAGATCCACCCCTCTCATGCTGGTGAGTCTGAGGGCGCCTCCGGGAAGTACTTCTCTGATGATCAGCGGCCCGTCCCACGAGGGTTTGAACTTTCCTCTGGGGTCCGGAAGGTGCGACGGTAGAATCTTCTTCATGACCATGTCGCCTACCTTGAAACTCCTTTTTCGGACTCTCTTGTTGTAAGCCCGAGCGATCCTTTTCTGATAGCATTGTGAATGACTTAGTGCACGCATGCGCTTTTCATCTGCTAGCTGCAACTGATCGAATCTGGCCCGTTGCCATTCTCCTTCTTCAATTCCGCTTTCTAATAACACCCGAAGTGATGGTATTTCCACTTCGACTGGTAGAACTGCTTCCATTCCATAAGTAAGCTCGAAAGGAGTAACGCCCGTAGCAGACCGTACAGACGTTCGATAGGCCCAAAGTGCATATGGGAGCATATCTGACCAATCTCAATAGGTCACGACCATCTTCTCGAGTATCCTGACGATTGTCTTGTTTGCGGCTTCTACCCCACCATTCATCTGGGAACGGTAGGGGCTTGATCGATGACGTTGGATCTTGAACTTGCTGAGGAAGTCATCCATCTTCTTGTTGACGAACGGGGTTCCATTATCTGTGATGATAGCATTGGGGATTCCGTACCGGCATATGATGTTGTTCTTCATGAATTTGATCACTTGAGATGCTGCAATCGTGGTGTATGAGGCTGCCTCTACCCACTTGGTGAAGTAGTCGACTGCCACAAGTATGTACTCGTGACCATTTGATGCTTTGGGACTGATCTTGCCGATGATGTCGAGTCCCCACATGGAGAAGGGCCAGGGGGTGGTCAGGTTGTATAACTCTGATGATGGGGCATGGATTTGATTCGCATGCTCTTGACACTTGAAGCATTTTCTGACGTGCTTGCAACAGTCTGTCTCCATGGTGAGCCAGTAGTAGCCGAGTCGTAGAATCTTCTTTGCCATCATGTGCCCATTCATGTGTGGGCCACAGATTCCTTCGTGTATTTCTTTCATGATCTTTGCAGCTTCTGTTTCATCGACGCATCGGAGGAGGATGTGATTATAGGATCGCTTGTAGAGAACTTCGCCACTGATGGTGAACTGGCCGGCCAAACGTTGGATGGTTCGGCGATCTGTTGCTGTTGCTGATTCTGGATACTCCTGGGTTTCGAGATATTGCTTGATGTCGGCATACCAGGGTTTGTTAGGGACAGCTTCGGCTTCTTCTATTTGCAGGCAAAAAGCAGGTTCTTCTTAAATTTCGACTGTGAACTCCCATTCTGAAGCTCCTTTTGGGATCTCGAGCATTGATGCGAGCGTGGCGAGAGCATCTGCAAACTGGTTCTTGGCTCTGGGCATGTATGAGAAGGTGATTTCCTTGAATTCTTCGATCAGATTGTCAAGATACACATGATATGGTATCAACTTCTCGTCTTTGGTCTTCCATTCGCCATTGGTCTGATTGATGATAAGCTGTGAGTCTCCAAATACTCGTAGCTTCTTGACGCCCAAGATTATGGCTTCCCTTAAGCCAGCGATGCATGCTTCGTACTCTGCCGTGTTGTTGGTGCACTCGAATGCGATGCGCCTCGAGATAGGAATAGGGACATCATCTGGAGAGTAGAGGATTGCTCCAATACCACTCCCTTTAGAATTTGCTGTGCCGTCGAAGAATAACGTCCATTCATCTTTTTTCTTCTTTTCTTCCTCTTCAATGAGCAAGAGATCTTCATCAGGGAAGAATGTCTTGAGCGGCTGATAGTCCAGGAGAGAGTGAGCCGCAAGATGATCGGCGAGGGCCTGTCCCTTGATTGCCTTTTGAGTGACATAGGTGATGTCGAACTCAGACAAGAGTAGCTGCCATTTAGCTATCCTTCCAGTGAGTGTCGGTTTCTCGAACAGGTATTTGAGCGGATCCATGTGAGCGAGAAGGAGAATAGGGAATGCAATCATGTATTGACGGAGTCGCTGAGTTGCCCAGACTAGGGCGAGGCAAGTCTTCTCGATCGGGGAATACCTGGTCTCGTAGTCGGTGAACTTTCGACTCAAATAGTATATTGCTTGTTCTTTCTTCCCGGTTTCGTCGTGTTGGCCGAGGACACAGCCAATGGCTTCTGCTGCTACCGAGATGTATAACAATAGTGGTCGTCCAGGAGTGGGAGGCACTAGGACTGGAGGATTCATGAGATATTTCTTGATGCGGTTGAAGGCGACTTGGCAATCGTCATTCCATTCTTTTGGGACGTTCTTCCGAAGGAGCTTGAATATGGGCTCACAGATAGGTGTGAGCTGTGCGATGAAGCGACTGATGTATTGAATTCTGCCGAGGAAGCCACGAATTTCTTTCTCTGTTCTAGGAGGGGGCATCTCGATGATTGCTCTTGTTTTGGTCTCGTCGACCCTGATGCCATCCTCGCTCACCATAAAGCCGAGGAGCTTACCTCCCATTGCACCGAAGACACATTTCTGAGGGTTGAGGCGAAGCTTGTACTTTTCTAATCTGTTGAATAACTTCTTCAGATCTTCAAAGTGTCCTTCAATTGTGCGAGATTTGACGATCATGTCGTCCACATATACTTCGAGCTCTTTGTTCATCATGTCGTGGAATAGTGCTGTCATTGCTCGCTGATATGTTGCTCCTGCGTTCTTCAGACCGAACGGCATTACCCTGTAACAGAAGGTTCCCCAGGGAGTGATGAACGATGTCTTCTCGCGATCTTCGACGGCCATCTTGATCTGATTGTAACCTGAGAACCCGTCCATGAATGAGAAGATCTTGTATCCTGCAGTGTTGTCGACTAGAGTGTCGATATGTGGCAAAGGGAAGTCATCTTTTGGACTGGCTTTGTTGAGATCTCGGAAGTCGATGCACATTCGAACCTTGCCGTCCTTCTTTGGTACTGGCACGATGTTGGCGAGCCATTCAGGGTAGTTGGAGACTACCAAGAATCCCGCGTTGTACTGCTTGATGACTTCATCTCGGACTTTCAGAGCCCATTCTGGCTTCATTCTTCGAAGTTTTTGCTTCACGGGCTTCATATCTGCCTTGGTTGGCAGATGGTGTACAACGAGCTCTTCATCGAGCCCCGGCATGTCTTCATATGAGAATGCGAAGTTGGACAATCTTGGAGCTAGGAACTCTATCATTTTCTGTTTCATCTCAGGTGGCAACGATTTTCCAATGCGTACTTCCCTAGGGATCTCAGGCGTCCCCAAGTTTACTATCTCGAAATCATCGGCTACAACATTGGCTTTAGATTCGAACTTTTTGAGGAGATCCTCAAGTTCGGGAGCAGGATCATCATCTTCCTCGTCCCGAGCTTCGTCCAGACCCATGAGCTCAAAGTCTAATTCGATGTCGAAATCATATGATTCGACTTCAAACTCATGCGACTCTTTAGACGAACTTGGCACACTATTGAATGCAGGGAAAGAAATATTTTTTGATTTTTGAGATTTTTCTGAAATTGAGATGCTAGATGTTTTTGGTTTTTGAAAGTTTTTGATTTTTTTGGCTTTTCGAAATTCGCGGGACTTTGAACAAGCGGGCATTGCAGACCATGATTGATCCCAACTTGTTTCAAAGTTCCGGTCGCTGCCTAAACAGGCGTTTTTTTTTTGGAAGCCAGAGCCCTCAGATGGCTCTTTGGCTGATTCAAAAGTGAGGGGAACAGATGACCATTCAGGACCCCACACTTCCTCCCCTGAAGAGGTGGGGGTTGATGATTTGGGCGAAGAGTCACGATCTGGCCCAATGACCATGACTTCTTGCTGGTCAGGTTCGAGATCTGAGTCGTACTCAGTCCCTCCCGGATCACTTACCTCGCATTGCAGTTCGTCTGGTTCCACAGCTAGACACAAGTTTGGAACCTGGACATCAGACCAATCTAGGGCTGGCCACTTCCCTTTCTTGGTCCAATGGATGGGCTGCTTCTGCCCCTGGCTGATGATTGATGATGTTGACTTTGCCGAGATGGGCAAGTCGTGCCCCTTGCTAATTGGTGATGAGATGGGCGAGTCGTGCCCCTTGCTGATTGAAGTGGGCAGGTTGTGCCCCTGGCTGATTGAAGTGGGCAGGTTGTGCCCCTGGCTGATTGAAGTGGGCAGGTTGTGCCCCTGGTTGAGAGAAGTGGGCAAGTTGTGCCCCTGGTTGGGAGCAGGTGTCAGAGTAACCTGGTCCTGAAGCTGCTGTATTTGTCTTCCTTCTTCGTCTTCATCATTTCCTCCTTCTTCTGGAGGCTTAGAGGGTTCGAGAATCTGATCCCATCGAATGGGGGGCCACGTGGCCCAAACTAGGCTCATCGGGAGGCCTTTGTGTAGTGCAGTCGGTTGATTCCCTCCTGGATCTTTGCAAGGTTCTCCTGGCTTGACGAATTGGATGGGTGAGCACCGAAATTTCTTCCTTCTTTTATCCATGAAGGTTGCCTTGTATCCGAGTCCCCATTTGCGCTGGTTATATATCAGTGGTACCTTTTTGGACTTGAAGTGGTTCTTCATTCGGTATTTGAGGCTCAGACGTTCTGCCGGTGAAAAGACACGGTCTACCCTTATCGGTTCTGGATTGGCGATAGAGTTCACAGTCTCGAATTCGAAACTGTGAAACGGGATGTCTTCTTCAGAGTGTTGGATATCGATGACCGGGATGTCTGGTTCAGTGGCAGCAGCATTGGAAGGACTGATGAGCTCCTTCTCTGCATGGATAGAGATCACTTGATTTCCACAGATATACTTCACTCGTTGATGCAGGGTTGATGGCACAGCTCCAACCTTGTGCAGCCACGGTCGTCCGAGCAACATGTTGAAAGAGGCTGATATATCCAAGATTTGGAATGTGATGGTGGAGACTTTCGGGCCTATCTGTACCTCTATGTCGACTTCCCCTTCCACTGATCGGCGGGTGTTGTCGAATGCTCTGACACATATGGTGCTGGGTCGAAATGAAGAGGGACTGATTCCCAAACGTTCCGCAGTCTTGAGTGGGCAGACATTTAAGCTTGAGCCATTATCGATAAGGACCAGCGGAACACAGAGGTCTTTGTATCGTAAGGCTATGTTGAGGGATCGGCCATGATCGCGTCCTTCTGGTGGCAACTCATTATCGGTGAAGGTGATGGCACGTGGAGCCAGGAGTTGTCCAATCATCAAAGCTATCATTTCTGGTGCCGTATCGGAGGAGACATGAGCATCATTCAAGGTCTTGGCAAACATCTCTCGGTGTATGCGAGATGTGCAGAGTAGCTCCCATACTGAGATTTGTGCAGGGATTGACTTGAGCTGAGTTGCTACATCGTATGCGGCTTCATTTTTGTTGCCGAGGCCTGAGAGAGCGCCTTTGGTATCTCCTCTATTCTGATTATCTCTTCGGATGCAACGCCCGTTGGGATTCATGTTCCCCACTTCCGCACATTCTGGATAGTGCCATGGAACCTCTTTGTAGTTTTCCTCCCTTTTGCCTTCTAGGACCACCGGTTCTTGCAACGGTGCTGTTGTGGGTACCAGATCTCCCTCATATGGAGCTTTTGCCTTGAGGACTACATTGTTGCCTGTGCTGAAGGGGTAGTATCGAGGCTTGTCTTCATAGACCACATAAGGTCGTGGTCCTGGCTTGACTGTTCCTGGGGCAGGAGGCTCCCATGGAATGAATACTGGTCCTCTTGATATGGCAGGAGGTTTCTCTGTTCGTCCGAGCTGCCGTAGCGTGATTGATATGCCTCCGGGACTTGCCCCTTGCAATATGACAGGCTTGACTGGAAGAGATCCTTCCAAGACAACGGGCTCTTGCTGCTGATGAGTGTAATCCTTCCATTGCGGATTGGATTGTTCTGGAGTTGCCCCTTGCAAGATGACAGGTTCGTATGTGGGCTCAAAGTATGATTGTGCTCCTTCCAGGACGACTGGTTCCCATCTTGAATGGTTGTAAGGTGCCCCTTGAACAACTGGTATATCGTATGGAGGTGCTCCTTCAAGCACTACTGGCTCGGAGATTGAAGGAAGAAAGGGACTTGCCCCTTGCAAGACTGGAGGAGGATTTGTTGGCTCATAGGTGTAGGCATGAATGGACTGAATAGGGGAGAAGAAGCGATCGATATGGTCCCCTTCTTCTATACTATTGACGGCAGGGCCACGAGACGAACTGGGGTCCGTTGGATGCTGAGGCAGAGGATTCTGAAGGATGTTGGTGGAAGCTGCTGGAGAAGTTCCAGGGACCGAGATGACAATCTTGCGGTCATCAATCAGGTCTTGTATGGCATTCTTCAAAGTATAGCATCGGTCAGTGGCGTGGCCACGTCCTTGATGGTAGGCACAGTACTCATTTTCTCGGTAATTTGGAGGCAGAGGATGAGGCGGAGGCCTAGGTGTCATCAAAGTGAGTAACTGCTTTTGTACCAGCGTAGTCATGATTTGACTAAGTGGTTGACTGAGTGGAGTGAACTTCCTGAACTCCCTGTAATTCTGCCTGTTCTGGTATGAGTATTGGCCATTTCCCCTGAACTGCTGCTGTTGTCGAGATGGCTGTGGCTGAGGATTCGGTTGTGGCTGATATCGCTGAGGCTGATGCTGAACTTGATTCTGCTGATACTGTTGACGTCCTTGTGGGGGAGCACGTTGATTTCCTTGAGCAGCGGTGTTGATGTTGTTTACCTCTGTTGGACGGGGAGGAGAACCATTGCGGTTTCCATTCCCGTGCCCGATAGGTCTTCCTTCCACTCTGTTCCTCTTGACTGGAGTGGCTTGATGAGGCCATGGGGAGATCGTCCCGGCCCGGATTCCTGCTTCAACTTGCTCTCCAGCACGGATCAATTGTGAGAAATTCGCATATGGATGCGAGATGAGATACCCGGATATGCCTGGGTATGTTGAATGAACAATCATGGAGATTTGTTCTTCATCGTCGATGGGTGTCCGCATTCTGGCTGCCATAGCTCGCCAACGTCCCACATAAGCTGATAGTGTTTCATCACTCCTTTGCCTGAGTGCTGCGAGGTCGGCTCTTCTGGGTGCCATGTTGAGATTATATGCGAATCTGTCGACGAAAGCCTGGGAGAGCTGTTCCCATGTTCTGATGCGGTGGCAGTCCAATGAAGTGTACCAATCTAGGACATCGCCCTTCAGAGATTTTTGGAACAATCGAATGAGGGCCCCTTCGTTTCCTGAGATTGCACTCAGCTCTCCACAGAAGGCCTTGAGATGTGCTGTGGGACAACCACTGCCGTCGTATCTTTTGAACTTTGGAACCTCAAAGTTTTGAGGTACCCGAGCATCTGGGAAAGGACACAAGTCTCTGAACTTGGTCGAAGGTAAGTCGATTCCTTGCTGTCGCTGAAGCTGATTTTGCAAGATCTGGAACTGCTCCCGCAACTCGTCCAGTCCTGAGTGATCTGTTCGAGCGACTGGTGCCTCCTGGAATAAGGCACGTTCTTCTTCGGCATAGTGGTCGATGTCTTCGACCCTATGGGCTTGCTGAAAAGCAACCGCGGGTTGCTGAAATTGGTTTGATGATTGAACTGGATTCTGATGAACTTGAGCTTGAACTGATGGTAACTGAACTGGAGACTGTACTGAAGGTTGAACTGGAACTTACTGGAAATTAACTGGATTTTGCTGAATTGAAGATTGCTGGAAATTAACTGGATTTTGCTGAATTGAAGATTGCTGGAAATTAACTGGAATCCCATCGGCGGGGATGTGCTGGAATTGAAAAGTGCTCCTGTTTGCAGGAGGCTGAGATGCTGGGAAGTGACCCCCTTGTTGGGTATTCGCCACTGTCCGCTGATTGATGTGGGCTTGACACTGACCCCCATTGTGGGCATTCGCCAGTGCTGTCCCTGTTGCTGGAAATTGAATTGAAATCCCATCGGCGGGGATGTGCTGGAATTGAAAAGGTATCCCATCGGCGGGGACATGCTGAGATCTACTGAGATTGTTGTTTGCAAGATTGACTGGAAGCTGACTGGATGTTCCTGCAACGGAGGTGCTCTGAGATGGCCTTGTCGTCGCAGGAAGATATTGAGAAGGATGCCCCACAGCGAAGGGCTGAGATGGCTGTTGTCGGTAGTCTTGGGCAGACTCCGATGGTTGTGCTTGATTTGAACTGGAGGCCGGGAGGACCCGGCATGGCTGCTGAGCTTGCTGAACTGGGCCAACCTGATTGTTGGCTGCTGCGGTGGTTTGTGCTTGCATGAATTGCAAGAGCATTTCTTGCATTGCTCTCATTCCTTGTGCCAATTCTTGTATGATTGGCGTATTGTCAACGGGCTGTTGCGCTGGAGGTTGCGCTTCGGTCATTTCGAGAGCAGGGAAGTGATGAGTTTCTTCTTCGTGGTCGGACATGGCTTGCTGAGCCCGAGTGCGGATTATGCTGCGGAAGGGAAGTTGTCTCCGCGTACGTTGAGCCCGAGGAGGCGCAATGGTGAGGACTGTACTCTACTCTTTTTGGGTTTTGGGATTTTCTATTTTTTTTTGTTTTGGAATTTTCTATTTTTTTTGTGTTTGGGTTTGGGTAGAATGCTATGCAGATGAGATTGTATGAGGATTAATGACTTTCAAGTACGGGAAGGATTCTGTTTTCAAGTTGGATCACGACTAGTGGGACTAATTTATCCCCAGCGGAGTCGCCATTCTGTGGACCCTCGCCGATTTCTCCGCGCTCCCACACGACGTCGTTCTCCCTTTCCCTTTCCTTTCGGAAAAGAAGGAGATGAGGATGCGTGAGTGCGAAATCGCCGTTTGTGCCACTGGCTTGCCTCGTTCTCGAGGGCTTCGTTTGGTTGTCGTATTGAGCTGGATGTGTTTTAAGTGAATTTATATAAGACCAGAGTCGCCACTAGCCAGTTACTTCGAATCTACAGTCGGCTAGACCCCGTAGAAACGTTAGAGAAGGGAATCCGAAGATTCCTTCCTCTAAAATGACTCCTGTTGATCTGCGGTCAGAGATTCAAGGTAAGGGATCACGGTTACAGGGTGGGAAGAGGTTAAGCACCCCACACACTGCCCGTACCGAAGTACGGTCTCTACTTCACAGAATCGATCGAATACTTGAAAGTCTAATTTAATCCTCGTATATTCTCATGGATGACATGATGCATGAATGCGGGTCTGAACAGTAAGAGTTTCTGATGGGCAGGTTCCAACAACGGGCAAGCCCAGAGCGTACGCTCGAACTGACAGGTGCTTAATATAAGACGTATGCAGTGTGCTTGAATGATCAAGGTGTTTTATGGTGAAGCGTGAATGCAGGTCTGAACAGTAAGAGTTTCTGATGGGCAGGTTCCAACAACGGGCAAGCCCAGAGCATACGCTCGAACTGACAGGTGCTTAATATAAAGACATATGCATGTGTGTTTGAGTAATCAAGGTGCTTGTAGTGAAGCAGGGGGGTTGGAAGAAAAGTAAATGTTGCACTTATGCTAGATGCAAATGAGATGATGCTGGAAAATGAGTAGCTGGGTGGACGGAGGTGTCGCAAGGATTGGCTTCGAGTGGCTGGATCAAGACTTGGATGGCTTGGGAGGCTTGGACCAGTGGTCAGGCTGGGCTGGACCAGGGTTAGACTCTCCTCACTCGGGCTCTCCTTGGTGGAAAAATGGGCTAAAGGGTGGAGAGATGGACTCAGAGCTCTCGGGCTGAAATGGACTCGAATGGCCTGTTGAAATGAGAAGGGAAGGGGGGTATTTATAGCAGCGGACAATGGCAGATTGCGTAATTTTGTCCTGGCGGCCTGCCATGGGCCGCCCGTACGGCTGCTCCTCGGTTTCCAGCGAGTACGGCCGTTCCCTCGGGGCTGCTGTTGGACTCGCTGGTCGACTCAGTGAGTTGACTCAGCGGGTCGACTCGGTGGTTTGACTCGACGGGTTGACTCGACGGGTTGACTCGGTGTTTTGACTCGACGGGTTGACTCGACGGGTTGACTCAGCGGGTTAACTCAGCGAGTTGACTCAGTGAGTTTGACTTTTTTTTTTTGGGTCTTTTTGACTGGACTTTTTTATGGGGGGTTTTTCAGGGTGGTGTTTAGGACTGGGTTGACTGAGTTCAGGCTTGAACTGGGCTATGGAATGGGGCTTACAAGGGTGAGTTTGGCTGAGTTTGGACTTGGGATTTGGGGGTATGGTCCTCCGTTCAACCAGCTATCTCTACCAACAGTGTAGCCGAAGGTGGGGTGTCTACAACCTGTTAGTTCGAATGTATGCTCTATGGCTTGACGATTCAATTGGATTTTGCCTATCAGAAACTCTTACTAATCAGATTCATATTCATGCATTATATCATTTATGAAAATGTACGAGGATTGATTCAGACTTTTAAGGACAAATTAGACTCTGTGAAGTAGAGACAGTACTTTCGTATAGGCAGGGTGGGTGCCTAACACCTTCCTACGTTGTAATTATGATCCATTACCTCAAATCTCTGATCGCAAATTAAAAGAGTCATTTCAGATGAAGGAATCTTCGTACCCCCTTCTCTGACGTTTCTACAGGGTCTAGCCAACTGTAGATTCGAAGTAACTGGCTAGTGGCGACTCCAGTCTTATACGAACCTATCCAAACATATTAACCGAAATCCAAAAAACCCTCGAAAAAAGGTGAGCCCGTGGAAGTGATGATTCGCGCCTCGAAAAACATGCGAATCACCAGTGTTCACAGTTGTTGATTTTATTGATTTGGAAATAAGAACAGTACAATCAGTGAAAAGAAAATAAACTAAGTAGAGAAAGAGATTAAATACATATGATTGCATGTGCTGGCAAACAGCTGTGGAGAATACCAGACAATTGTGATACGGTCGTAGTGTGAAGTCGGTAGGATGTGACTGGTGATCTAACAAGTAAGGACTCGATGACTAGGGGATCTGATGATGAGGGTCGTAGATATTTAATTTACTCCATAAGGTGTACTGTAGCGATAATGTTAGATGGTAACAGATCTAAACTAATCTAAGGATTTTGGACCTATTGTTGTAATTGGATAAAAATTGAGTATTTAAGTTAAGAAGCTAAATTAAGGATAAACAGTCTTGTGTTGTAGATTGACTGTGTGGTGAGGGCTTGGAGCTCTTCATTAAGTGCTACTTATATAGATTTCTAAGAGGTGGTAGTCATATTATAGTTTCATTATAAGTCTTAGATGGTGTAACGGCTGTGTCCTAGCGGGATATAGACTTCTTCTAATTCTGAATAGACTTTTTGTTAATTGCTTTGATCCTTTGCTACCTCTAAGAAAATATTGATTGTCCTAAGGAAATTTTCTTTTTTCGACGTGAGTGTTTGAGACAGCCTTGCTGTGCTATGTGGTATCGCGGGATATCCAGTATCGGTGAGACTTTAGAAACTTCCTATGTACACTATGGCCATACGTATCACACATACTCAATCACATGTCCTAGTGTTGCCTTTTTCTATTGCAATTGTGCATACCACTTTTAAGCCATTTTACTTTTGACAGATTATGTGTTGCCAGGTTAGGATTAAGAATTTCTCATTGTGCAAGTACAATCGCCTCTGGTCATTCATATATAAGTGTCGGCACATGGCAAGTGTCGGCACATGGCAACTTTTCATTGAGCAACGTGGACTGTAACAGGCAAGACGTAAAAGATTTCATTCATCAAATAGCACTTACATGGAGGCATTAATTATTTGGCAAAATATAAGTTCCTTGGAAATTCAGCAGTGAAAACTCCCTGATTGTATATTATTTTTATGTTTTTGAAACGACGTAGTCGTAATAGTGGTATGGACAGATATACTAACATGGTGGGCCTACGCACAAGGCCCACAGACTTCAACGATAGAAAACAAAACTATCAGTTTGATCCAAAACTTCAAACTTCGGCAGCTTGGAGAAGTTTCCAACGGCCTTCACTACGCGTTAGATTCCCACGGCCACGGTTCCCTGTAGTACGAGTAAACTATGTAGGGCCCACCATAATGTATGTGTCTCATTGTCGCCGTCCATCCAATGTTTTCAAGGCATGAGCTAAAAATTGAGGCGTATCCAAAGCTCAAGTGTACTATACCACAGTAAAAAGTGTTAATTGAACACTTGCCATCCAAAACTTCTTGGAGTCCACACAAGTTTTGGACGAAGCTGATATTTATGTTTTTCCCTTGACCTATAGTTTTATAACCTCGTGAACATTATCCCCACTGTTTTCTCTAGTGTGGTCCACTTGAGCTTTGGATATAATTCAATTTTAGTCTCATGCCATAAAATGATTTTGAAAAAGGGATGCGTGGATAAGACACATAAATCCAAAGTGGGCCCCACAGTGTTTAGTTACTTAGTACGCAAGCCGCTTCCTCTGCTATAGCGTACTGAGTTACTCAGTCCTAAAACGGACGCGGATTGGCTAGTGACCCCACCACCTGCCAGGGGCTGGTGTCAAAGCTGTGTGGGCCCCACCATGACATATGTGTTTTATCCACGCTGTCCATCCATTTTTCCACCTCATTTTAGAGCATGGGCCCAAAAATTAGGAATATCCAAATCTCAGGTGGACCACACCACAGGAAAACAGTGTTGATTGAACGTCCACCCTTAAAACTTCCCAGGGCCCACCGTGATGTTTATTTGCCATCCAACCTGTTGATAAGGTCACACAGACCTGGATGAAGCGAAAACAAAAATATAATCTTGATCCAAAACTTCTGTGGCCTCCAACAAGTTTTCATCGGTGGACGTTCAATTCCCACTGTGTCCTGTGGTGTGGTCCACCTGAGATTTGGATCTGCCTCGTTTTTTGGACCATGCCCTAAAATGAGGTGGGAAAATGAATGGACAGCGTGGATAAAACACATACATCATGGTGGGGCCCACACAGCTTTGACATAAGCCCCCTTGGCTGATGTTGGGGTCACTAGCCAATCCGCGTCCGTCCGTTTCACTGCTCCAAACGCGTAAAGGACATGCCCGCCATTTTTTATTAAGAAGACGAGGGGTATAATCGTCATCTTACAAGCGCGATTTCTTCCCATTTTCCACAGCCTCTTCTCCGTAACAACACTCGTACATACACACTCCCCCACCCTTTTTATCATCCCTTCGCCCTTTCTACCCTTCTCCTCCAAAACCGCCTTCCCCAAAACCGCTATCCGGTTTCCTCGCAAAACCACTTTCCCGAACATGTGTATATCCAGCGACTGCTGCCGCTGGTGTATAGGATTCCAGTTCACACTCGGTCTCACCGCCCTCTTCATGTGGCTCAGCCTCCGCCCTTCCAAACCTACCCTCTCAATTGAACAATTTTACGTCCCTGCCCTCGACAAAACCGTTATCTCAAACCTCTCCGTCGCAATACCGCCCCTCAATACCACCGTTACTTTCGACCTCAAGCTCAGAAACAATAACAAGGACAAGGGCATTTACTACGATGCCCTCAACCTTACTCTTTATTACGGTCCCGACCACTCAGTGGTAGGGAATCTGACGTTGCCTTCTTTCTACCAGGGGCATAAGAAGACAGCTCATAGGAATGAGGGATTGAATGCTGAGGGAAGGGCATTTTGGGAAAATGCGACGAAAGCGGTTTTCGAACAGAATTCAACGGTTTTTAGGGTGGGATTGTGGACGGCGGTGAGGTATAAGATCGTCGGCGTCAAGACCAAGCGCCACCGGTTCCGGCTCGTCGCTGACGTGAAGGTCAACGAGAAGGGTTCCTGGCCAGGGAAGAAGGGCGTAAAGTTCGACTCGCGCGCGGCCGCGCAGGCTGGCTATCGTGCGCGGCTGGGGTTGCTACTGGCTACGGGGATTCTGCTTGTGGTTGGGTAGGGGTGGGATCGTTGGGTGGGGTTTTCTGCGGCGTGCGTGGCGAACTTGTGCGAGATCTGAACCGTTCATCGGGTAGGGCGCGATGTGATCATGCATTTCTACTGTCAGTTAGCGCACGTGCGAAGTAGTATGTGGATGGAATGTAGGTCATGTCTCTCAAGCCGTTGATTTTTTTTTTTTTTTTACATGTATAAGGCCAGCTTGATTTTTGGGACAGGGTATGCTCGCAATGATACCCACCTGATGAATGTCTTGGATCTTGAACACGTTTCCCAGGTTGGCACGTGTAGTGTGAAGCTGCTCGTGCATCTCACGTGTGCGTGTACAATCTATTTATGTATTCATTCTTGTGGAGCTGATTTTATATTATTTTAATGTTCGAAGAAAAGATCCAATGGTTGTAGTTGCATAGATATTCTTACACGGTGGGCCCCACACGCTCGTGCCCGTCCTCCAGGTGGCCTTCATCGAATTCGTTTTGGTTATATGACTGATTTGATGTTAACATGATTGGGCGCACATGATGGATGATCGATTTGGATATCATGCGCACATCACATAGTAGGTTTAGTACAGTGGGCAATCCTAGCCTTCCATTTGCCTCGGTCCTCAAGTGGACCCCACCAACGCAATGGGAATTGAAACTGTAGGGCTGTAAATGGTCGGGTTTGGGGTGGGTTTGGCCAAAACCAGATTGCCCATTAGCCTGGTCTAAATTTTAGATCAAGACCCTTTACGTCAGGTCTAAGTACACCGTATTTGGATCCGGTAGAGGGAGATTCACCCAGATCCATTTCTAAAGAGGATCGGTCTAATGGGTGTGGGTTTGAATCTAGTATGCAAGTATTTTTTTACTAAATTAAAATTGGGTTTGGGCGAGTCTAAGCCTGAATGGTCCTGTGTAATATAGACTAAACTTGCCCATTTACTAAATGGTTTGGGTTAGGCCTAATTTAAACAGGTCCAGACCCATTTAGTAATTGGGTCTATCCTTGAACTTAGGCTGTACCATTTAACAAACAGGTCAGGTTTAGGTTTGGTCTAAATGGGTTGGGTCTGAGTACCCCCGTCAGGTTCACCGACCCCATTTACAGCCCCAATTGAAAGCTTCTTACATAGAGGTTTTGGATCAACCTGATATCTATATTTTCCCTTCATGTGAGTTTATGTGATCTTATGGACAGGTAACATCATCACGGTGGACCTTAGGAAGTCTTCAACGGTAGTAAGTCAATCCCCATTGCTTCCTGTAGTGTGGACCACCTGAGCCTGTCCCCCTTTCAGGGTTCATGCCCTAAAATGATCGGTAAAAATGATGGATGGCGTGGGTATAACATATATGTCACAGTGCCGCCGCATATCCCTGACAGGACGGTCCGTCTCTAGCTGTACTCCACGCCCCCATGAGACGGGAGTCGGATGGCGTCCTTCCTAAGGATGGACCCTTTGCGTCCATACCGAGCTGTGGAGGGGCCCACCGTGATGTATCTGTTTATCCACTCCGTCCATTCCGTTCCTAAGATCAGGCTTACTACATGTGACGAAGAATGAGGCAGGTCCAACGGTCAGATTGACCACACTAGAAATGACTCTGGCATTTAATTCAACCCGAGCTCAGTATTTGGTGTGGTCGATCTGACCGTTGGACCTGCCTCATTCTTGGTCTCATGTGGTCGGCCGGATTGTGAAAACGGAATGGACGGAGTGGATAAACAGATACATCACGGTGGTCTCCTCCACAGCTCGGTATGGACGCAAAAGCGTCCATACTGACGAAGGACGCAATCCGACTCCCATGAGACGACTAAATCGTGTCAACAGTCAGCGGCGTTGGTGATAGTTCATCGGACGCTTTTCATTATGTACTCCCTCTGTTGATCCAGTAATCCAGACCATTGGTCTGTTACATCCAACCGTTGAATGAACCATGATCCTTGCCACCCATCTTGGAACCCTTTTCTTTTAAAGGTTACAATTGTCCAATCAAGGGAATTTTCCGGATACAGTCCATCCATGGTGGAAAATAACAGATCAATGGTCCAGATCACCAGATCATGAGATCCAATCAAAAGAACTGAAGACTCGACTATGTGTGAAAAGCCTCGGGTCATGGATCCCATATAACTCCACAGAACTGCAAACAGGTATTGCTCCTGAGCCACATGCAATAATTCAGGCAGTGTACGGACTAACTGTTCTTTGGGAGAGAATATCCATGCTCTGGCTGAGTATGATGCTTCATACACACGCCCTGTGAAGATGACCTGTTTTCCAAGTCATCTGCAACCCTTCATCAGGCAGCGCTGGCAAGAAAAAGGACGTTCATGTGATATCCAAATAATCAGGCTGATAAAAAACTGAAGTGGGCCACACCACCGTCACGGGCTCGGATTGGGTACTCCCCCACCAGGACCTAGTTAGAGACGAACGGTCCTGTCAGGAGCTCTGTGGGGCCCATTGTGACGTATATGTTTTATCCATTCCGTCCATCTATTTTAAAAATATCATTTTAGGGAATGAGACCAGAAAGGCGGCAGATATAAGGCTTAAGTGGACCACACCACAGGAAGTAGTGGGGATTAAAAGCTTACCGTTTCAGAGAAGTTTTGGATCACGATGATATGTACGTTTTCCTTTCGTACAGGTCTTTGTGACCTTATGAACAGTTTGGATGGAAAATAAACATCATGGTGGGCCCTAGGAAGTTTTTAACGGTAAGAATTCAATCTCCACGGCTTCCTGTGGCGTGGTCCACTTGAGCCTTCAATCTGCCTACTTTTGGGGCTCATGCCCTAAAATGATCTAATTAAAATGGATGAATGGTGTGGATAAAATACATCCATCATGGTGGGCCTCACAGATCCCCTAACAGGACCGTCCGTCTCTAGCTCGGTCCTGGTGATGTTGAGAGACTGATGGGCGTAGTGGATTTTTCAAAGGCATCTCTGAAAATCAGGTCGATTCAAAACTCAGGTGGGTTGCACCACACAAAACAGTAAGAACGAAAGTTTTCCACGTTGAAACCTTCCTGGATACAACCATGATGTATATGCCATCCAAACCGTTCATAGGGTTACTACCACTCAGATAAAGTGTAGGAACAAATATCATATCCTGATACAAAACTTCCATTGTCCCCAAACTTTCCAATGGTGGAGGTTCAATTCCTGCTGTTTCGTGGGTGTGACCCACCTGAATCCTCAATCTGCCCGAATTTTTTTTTATTTGTCCTATTGTAATATTAAGAGACTGATGGATGGTGTGGATTTGTCACGGGCATTTCTTTGGGCCCACATAGCTTCCCACCACAGTAACTTCATTTGACCGGTTGTACTTGGACCTATTGAGATGCTTTCAAATCCAACCGGTTGGACCACAAGTCATGGTCCACTAAGCAGATAACTTCCAACACATTAAGTGAATGAGAGACATCCAACCCTTCCAATAGGTTGGGCCCACCATAATCATCACCAATTGCAGAAGTCAAGCCCTATCTACTCATCAGGTGGGTCACACCTAGAAAGCAATATCTAGCCATTGATAAATAGCAAAATGGAAGGCCACCCACTCAACCAGTGGACGTGTCTGATTTTTGCACAAGGAAATCCTCATGATGGGGCTAACCTATTGGACGGATTGGATGTTGCAAGCACAGAAAAAGTTGGATGTTATCCACTAGGTAGAAGGAAACTTGTGATACAACCGATTGGACTTGAGCTTCCACTGAGGTCTGGCCCTACCGTGATGTGTCAGACATCCACGCCATCAATCAGATGCAACACTTCATGGTGGGCCATGGGCCTAAAAATCAGGCCAATCCATTACTTCAGTGGGCCACACCACATGCAACAGTTAAAGAGTAGATGCCCACCCATTTAAACCTTGTTGATTTTTGGGACATCCGATAAATTAGAGGGGGACCCATCAAATGCAAGGTGTGGATATCCGACAAACATAAAGGTGGAACCCACAGCTCGACGACATGAGCAGCTCCCATGAGGTCGACCTCAATAGCACCCTTTTCTACCCATTTTAATTACTTACTAAAATTTCTACTTAGAATTTTTAATTTATAATATTCAAATATTGAACCGAATCTTCGAGTCAACCTAAGCCTGTCGAATATCGGGGAACATGGGCCCGGCTTTGGTGGATCGGAGGTGTGTGGATCCCTGACTGTGGAGCGACTGTGATGCATGTGCGCTACATCCGTGCCGTCCATCCGTGCCGTCCATCCATTTTGATGGCTCATTTTAGGGCATGATCCAAAAATGAAGCAGATGGGGGGGGGGGGGGGCGCAATCGAAATGTTTATTGCCATCCAACCTGTTGATAAGGTCACAAATACCTGGATGAAGGGACCATATAAATATCAGCTTGATACAAAGCTTTTGTGGCCCACAAGAAATTTTTAGTGGTCAATCACCACAGTTTCATGTGGTGCTGTCCACTTGAGATTTGGATCTGCTTCATTTCTAGGATCATGCCCTAAAATAAGCTATCAAAACGAACGGTGTGGAAGCACATACATCACGGTGGGCCCCACAGTCAAGTTATTGGGTTGTTAAAGTATGATGTCTATAGGAGAGTATTTTGTTACTCAGGCTGTGTATGACACTTCATATGCAGGCACTAGAAGAAGGCAAAAAAAAAAAAAAAAAAGTTGCGTAACAGAGTAAATTGTGTAACTCACCATCACAAATTATAGACCCAAAATCAAATTGGTCGAATAGTCCATACATTCAAATTTTATTGAAACAGGACCAACTATTTTTCATTTTTGATCATCTAATAAATGTCCACCAATCTGATAATGAGGTAAATAAATGTAATTTTTTGTTCATTACACATCAAAACGGGGACCCACAATCTGGATGGCTTAGTTTGAATTATTTTTATGCCACGTATGCAATTTCTATTAGTCTCTAAGGGACCGTTTGGATCCTACCAAATAAGTTACTTTTCTTCTTAGGGCAGTAGATAAGTAATTATTTCAGATAAGTAAGTTTGGTTTATGATTAGTAATAAGTAACTTTTTTACTTAAAAGTACATAATCACTTCAGCTATTTTTTTTTAGCTTCTTAATTTTTCTCAAGAGATGAAAGAGAGGAAAAGCTGATAAGTATGTTGTTTACCAAACATACTTATTTTCTTAATAAGTAGAAACTAAGATAAGCTACTTGTGGCATAAGTAACTCATCTTAAGCAACTTACGATCCAAACGGGCCCTAAGTGCCTACACATCATCCATCATGCTATGCCAGAGCATCAAAGTTTTTCTCATGTGTCCATATCTACAAGAATGTTATCACTATCTCCAACTAATTAAAAGCCTTCGTCTGCTACTTGCATGGTGCGGACCAAAATGCATTTGTATATATGAAGAATAGTGCATGATTACATTAACATACTAAGATGGACCGCCTCCATTTATGAGATGATAGGATGAGATCTCATAGAGATCAATGTCATTGGTTCATGATGATGATGATGTAATAGTAATATAAATAGTCACAGACGCGAGTTCGATTCCCGTCCTTAGGATTACTCATGCACTGTGCACGTGGTTTATGGGTGATTGCGAGAATCCGCAGGGAATAGTCTCGTCATAAAATGGGGCAAGGAACACCCTAACTTAATAAAAAAGAAGAAAAAAATACTAATAACAATACTAATACTGATAATGGGGGTGGGGGTGGGGGTGGGGGTGGTGGTGGTGGGGGTGGGGGTGATAACAATAATAATACAATCTTTACCACCAGAGCTAAATACAACCTGAATAAAAATCATATGGGCATATATATATATATATATATATATATATATATATATATATATATATATATATATATATAAGTGGGGGTGGGGGTGGTGGTGGTGGGGGTGGGGGTGATAACAATAATAATACAATCTTTACCACCAGAGCTAAATACAACCTGAATAAAAATCATATGGGCATATATATATATATATATATATATATATATATATATATATATATATATATATATATATATATATATATATATTTCAGCACTCATCACTGAAATTTGATATTTTTAAGTGAAAATTTTAGATCATTTGGTAAATCCAACGTATTAAGTGCTTAAATTATTTCACTGAAAGCATGGGTCTTTTTTTCTGAGTGTAGATTGGGTACTAACTCCACCAGGACCTAGCTAGAGACGGACGGTCCTATCAAGGGCTCTGTGGGGCCCATCGTGATGTATATGTTTTATCTGCACCATCCATCTATGTTGACAAATCATTATAGGGCATCTTCCCAAAAAGGAGGCAGATTGAAGGCTCAAGTGGACCACACCATAGGAAGCAATGGGGATTGAACTCCTACCATTGAAAACTCTCATTTCCTCCACTCTAATTGAGATTGAAAGATAATGGCTATTAATGTAATATCTTAGGCTCTATTTAGTTGCCACTTAAAAACAATTTCATCTCATTTTAGTTAACAATACCTATGGGTTTTGTCTCCATGGAATGATTGGATGATGAGTTTTCATACTAACGGTGATCATTCCTGAAATAGATTTCCACCCACCAGGCAGGCCATAATGCAGGACAATGGATGATTTAAATCAGATCAGCTGACTCTCCGATATAATATACTCATGCACCGATGTACTTCATGGTATTTGCACAGCTAAAATGTCCAACTCCAATTGGTAAATCTCATTCTCAGCAATCTCTCAACAGGAAATTTCTTGGGATATTTTCACTTCTGGGGGATTTTCTCGGCATACATTCGGAAAAGTCTTGCAAAAATATACAAAAATAGAAAATAGAAACTAGAAAAAGAAAAGGTAAAATACGGTGATATTATCAGAAAATACTGGGACAGTATCAGGGCTTCATGGATATGTTGAAAGTATCAGGAAGTCACAGGGTAAATTGGTTTTTCTAGATAACAGCTTAGTGACAACGGATGAAGTCATGAGTCTTCTCCTGATCTACTTATGTTAGGGTTTGAATGTAATACATGCAATCCAGCATTTCTCTAACAATAATATACACCATAGTTACAAGCAAAAAAGAGGAAGTTCAAAAAAAGGATCGCATTAGCATGAAACTACCGAAATAGATAAATAAAGGGAACATTTAATGGGGAAAAAAGAAAGGAAAATTCCATACACGAGCCTGATTTTTCTTCACTTTTCCTCGAGACGTCGCAGCACCGACTCCACAAAGATTTGTCGCCTGAAAATGTGAAACAACGGTGCTATCATATTGCTGATGATTTTTTGTATTAGATTGCCGTGTTGCTGGGGTGCTTAACTCAAGACCTTTCTTTTCTACACAAGTCGTATGATAAGCTTTATATCTATGAGATTTTCCAAGGCCATACGTGTGTATAGGAAAGCCCATCTACATGCTGGGGACACATGCAAAGGCCACACATGGTGAACAACCAAGCTATCCATCAGGTGTGCCCCACTGCATAACCACCATCTCCCAAAAGTCGGACCAGCCCACTCATCAGGTAGCAGGGTATGAAATGAATAGACAGCTGAAAGAAGTTTTAGAAGTCCGTTTGTTTTGTACACTGGCCCACCTGATGAGCTCAGTGGCCTCACTATTGGGCCAGGGAATCCATGAATGGGCCTACCTGATAGACAGGTCAGATCTTGCAGTGTTCCACGTTGGCATGTATGTGAGTTTGGGGAGGGGGGAGGTAGATGAGTTGGGCTATACACCACAAACCTCTATATTCAACTAAAATCAGGCAGGCCATGACTGTCCATGCCAGATCCTCTATAGGTTTTTAAGAGAAAAGGAGACGTCTGACATACTTGCATTCGGTGTGCTTTGGACTAGGACGATAGTATTTCAGATATCCATCCCAAGGAACCTTTTTAAGACCAGCTCAAATAGATATTATGTCCCTGACCCTGCAGAACAAGAGCCATTTTATCAGACAAAAGGTTATTCCAATTGCAAGAAAGAACCAACATAGACTTTCTTTTAGAGCTTAGAACAAAGAATGACAAATGCCCAGAATCAATCTCATAGGAATTGCAGGGCAGTAAAAAAGAGTCTCACCTTTCTGCAAATTCTATCGGCGTATCACCAGGTTTTAGATTTTGGGGTTCCAAGTACCACACATCACAAACAACGGCCCATGATGTCATAAGATGGAGCAAATGCATCGTAAATGATTGCCTGCAAGCAAATAGTTCAATGAAAGACAATAAGACTGCAGAATGTAACAATAATATACACCATAGTTAACATGGACAACCAAATTAACTGCTTGTTCAGCTAATTTCATTGATCCTTGTGTTTAGACGACCCATACCCGTGGTTTTGAAAATCAGTTACAGTACGGCCACATCGGCCATGCCCATTTCGTAATGCAGGGTTTAACCGGTCCATTTAAAAAATATGGGCCCGTATCAGTGCTGATACAGCCACAAAGTCTCCAATTCAATTTTTTTCCTAATTTCCTATGGTTTTCTATTTTTTTATTTTTCACTTGCTTCTTCATTTCAATCATGGAGTAAGTTCTAAAACTCTTTTTATAATTATATCTAGGCCTATTTTGGGGATCAAAACACAAAATTTAAATGAGCTTTGATGAGTCAAAGTAGAATGAACCATTTATGGAAAAATTACTAGGAGAAGAAACTATTCTTGTTCTTTTTGTTTTCCATATTCTTTGGTTGTATTTCGATATAATACATATTGTTTAAAAGGTTGTATTTCAATATAATAGGCCACTATCTATTCAATCATGCTTGAATTGTGTTCGATTATTGCCAATTTGGTTGACTTTCAGCAGGTCAAGAAGACACAACATTCTTATAACAGAATAGCCTGATACACCATTGAATGAGTTTGAAAACATTTAAAAACAAAAAACAAACAAAAAAAAAAGATAGATTCTGTTGGTTTATATTTTTTCATATTTTCCTGATAAAATTTCAAAAAAACTTGGGTGAAACAAAAAAAGTTTTTCAGCCAATACAGCCTCGTGCACCTCCCATCATATCGTTTTTGGGCTTGGCCCTTATGGCTCCCAATACCGATATTCGAAACCTTGTATGACTTAAGGGCCTGTTGAGTGTACCACATGGGGAGAATGAGGCAAGATGAGGCCAGACCCAGCAGTATCATGCAGAGGCATAGGTGTTTGGCACATCCCACAGGATGTGGAAAGCAAGATGCAACAAATGCCCCCATCTGTAGAACCTACTCCAAAGTGTGGATGTGATACAAACTTGGTCGGACACATCATCAGTCTTCACATTTGAAGCAGCGGACACACAGATCCACCCACATCTATCTACATATGAACCACTGAAAACAGATATTGACTTGAAAGGGATACATACACACACACACGAACATATGTACACACGCACCATCTGGTGTAAACAGATTACTTTTTCTAGTGAGTACGCCTTTAAAATGAAGATGGAAACTAGTAACTTGAAAGTTGAATTCTGCTTTTGTCATATATTTTATATATATTCAAGTGAGTACAGCTTTAAAATGAGGATGAAAATTAGTAACTCAAAAGTCGAATTTTGTTTGTCATATATTATTTATGTCTATGCATGTGTGTGCACGCTGCAACAAGGACACTCCAGCTTCTAATAACTGCCGGACATGCTTTTGGCACGCATGTCACACGTGACGCCGCAACTGTTGGGAGAAAAATCTTAATTGTTTTTCTACTTTCTTATTTTGATAATTGAGAAATTGTCATTTTCTTGGTTTAGGTGAGACTTGGTAGTCCCACACACTTCCTCACATTCAGAACTAAACATACATGGATGCGACAATGTTTGCAACAATCTGAGCTACTCATCAAGCAGGCCCCCACAAAGTAGGTACATAGGACACGTACAACAAATGGCAATTTTTATTGAAAGGTCCGCTATGTTTGTACATTTGGAGCTGGCTGGATCGTTATTTTTTAGCAAGGTCATCTACACTGCAACCCACCTGATATACGGCACAGATGTCACACACACATCTGTTAGGCACTTGTGGTTACATTTATAGGTTTGCACAGCATTAGCAAATACAGAAACGAGTACTTGCAATATAAGCATAGAATGTTACACATTTAATTTGTTACCCTTGGGGAAATTCTTACTTCTTACTGTTCCAGAAAGCATCAACAAAAATCTTGTTGTACTTGATTGCAATTGGACAAACAGTGCAGCCAAGTTCAAAGGCTCCCTGGAAATACCACAAACAAGAAGGCCAAAATCACTAACAAGAACCACCATTTTGAGCTGTTGGATCAGCTAAAGAGCTTAAGATACTGGAAAGGATACTTCAATCAGAATCATAAGAACACAATACAAGACCCAATATTACTACTAATATTGGCAAAATTCATGAGTAAAAGAAAGGCAAAATAAGAATATATATTCAACAGCCAACAACCACCGGTGATAATTCAATTAGAAAGCAGGGAACTACTGATAAGTTTCTGTATTATAGTACCAATTTGATCAGAAGTAAATATTGAATAGTCTCATTCATGGTCAGAAGCATGATAGAGTGGAATGGTGGAACAGGATTCATGTAGCCAACGCCAATTAATTGGTATAAGGCTTAGATGATGACAATGATTCATAGAGAGAAGCTAACATGAGATATGGATTTAGTTTACTGTACGATGTAAATTGTATGATTCACGTATCTCAATTCATACTAGAAATATGAGGTTCTTTTGGGATGTATCATATGATTCATGAATTGAGTTGTACAATTCATGATTCGATTCAGTGATAACTATGATTTTTTATGATTCACACAAAAAATAAAGATTCAAATTATGTAACTAAAAGGAGTTCAATGTTGGCTTCTTCTTCTTTTTTTTTTTCTCTTTTCTTTTCGTCTTAATCAAAAGATCTTAAGTTCATTTTTAAACTAGAAGAGCTTCCGCTTCAAGTTCAAGATATTTGTGGTGAAGCTTGACAGTAGGGCTCTCAATGGAGCGGGTCAGATCCGAGATCCAATTCGCTCCAAACCCGTATAATGTGGAGTTGGATCTTAAAATAGGTCCGATTAATTAAATGGACCGGATCCGGGTTCACAAAAATATATCTATATCATATTCAGGTCGGATCCGGATTTAGTAGTGAGATCCGATCAGATCCCCACTATTGCATGCTTCAAGCCTTCAACCATTTCGACTTCTACGGTAGAAAATATTAAGTACTGTGGGTGAACTCCGTATCTCGAGAGGAGATTTTAATGCGGTGAGAGCGAGCTCCTCTCTTCTCTCTCTCTTTCAAGAATTTCTCCAAGAATTATCTCCGAGAATGGCAAGCAACGATGTATTAGCTGTGCGGCTACAACTTAGTGGGTGGTACCCTAACCGTGTGGGGCCCATATTGATGCATTGTGTATATATCCAAGCTGTCCATATGTTTTTCCATCTCATTTTATTACGTGATACTAAGCCCTAAGAAGATCAAAATCTCAAGTGGACCATACCATTAGAAACAGTGATGAACGGCCATTAAAAACTTTTTGTGGGCCACAAAAGTTTTTAATCAAGCTGATATTTATATTTTCCCTTCATCCAAATCTTCTTGACATTATCTAGAGGTTGGATTGCAAATAAACATTACTAAAACCTTACAATGGGCTCTTTGGAATTTTTAAGGGTGGGGCACTCAATCACCACTGTTTCTAGTGGTATGGTCCACCCGAGATTTGGATCTGTATAATTTTTAAAACATCATCTAAAATGGGCTGGAGAAACGGATGGACGACGTGGATGTACAAAATGTCACCCATGTGGGCCACACGGTAGGGGTAACACCCACTAAGTTGTTCCCTGAGTAATACCTTATTCGCTCCCCGCAAGCAACAGATGCGGATTTCTTGAGAGAGAGTTATTCGCTCCCTGCAAGAAATGGACGCGGATTTCCTGAGAGAGAGAGAGAGAGAGAGAGAGAGAGAGAGAGTTCCTGCGCTGGGAACTTAGGTGGGGCCCACCATGATGTTTGTGAGAAATCTACCCCGGCCATCCGTTTTGTGACCTTATTTTAGGACGTGCGACCAAAAATGAGCCGGATCCAAGACTCAAGTGGGCTGAAAATGTGAGGATTGAATGTCCACAGTTGAAATATTCGTGGGGCCATGGAAGTTTTGAATCAGGCTAATATTCGTGTTTTCAGGTCATCCCAGTAGGAATGACATTATGAACAGTATGGATGGCACATAAACATCATTGTGGACCTCAGGGATATATTATCTTATATATTTTTTAGATTTGTGATGTGGTGGATTCAGACTTGGATCCGACCCAAATCCGATGGCTATATGGATTTTTGGATCGGAAATGGATCTAGCTATTTATAAGTGGATCAGATATGGATATGACCTTTTGGATCCGAGTTGGATCCGAATTCGATCCGAATCCGGCTATAGATTTTCGGACTTGGAGCCGGATCTAACTGGATCCAACCCATTGAGAGCGCTACTTGACGATATTGGTTGTTTCCAAACCCAAACACATAGGAGAAATCAACATTGAGGCTAACATTTGTATTTTTATCTTGTCTTTTAGTTGTCATACCACATCAAGCAGGGGAAAAAACTATCTTTTTCTCTTTGTGCAAGTTTTGGTGTCAGCAGGAAGATGCTTGAATATTGCAATTTTCTTCTGAAATCCTAGAACCCGATGATGGATTTTGATGTCTTTTTCCATTTATTAGTCATTTACACTGTGATTCCACATGGGGGGATAATAATGATAACATGGGGCTTCATGATGCTTCACATTTGCACTTAATAGTCTTCTTTCAGTTATAGACTTCTCTTATTAAATACCACGGGACCAAGGTGCATGAGTCAATTGAATTGAACATTCCTACCTATTGATTTATTATTTGCCTATGACAATTTTCATACGACTTGTTGTTCAATTGATAGATGTAGAAGGGAAATGGTTGACAAGTATCATATTTATACTGGTCTTTTATGTTTTTCTCTCTTTTTATTTTAAATTTTCTACACAATAAACCAAAAATCAAAAAACAAAAAAATTATGATTTAACCCATATTTGATTTTGAGAACATCGAGCACTATGCACACCAATCTTTCTCCCAATCTTCTTAAGATTGTCAAAGGCAAACAAAGGAGTAAATTTTTGTTCAGGTGTAACAATATTACTAAAATACTCTTGGACAAGTTACCGAAAACGCCGTGTCTTGCAGGAATTAGCGAAAGTCTAAAGATATTGAATTAATCTGTTTCCCGAAGCTTGCCATTATCTTTCTTGGCATATACAAGTTCCAAGACATCGAAACTATATAAAGAAAACTAAAAAGAAATAGAGCCTGTAGAAAACCACTAGGGGCTAGCTGACTCCATAGAAGAATCTAAAACATTCCAAAAAGGAGAAGGATGATGTGCCCCACTTTAGATAGACAAGACTCTCAGAAATAATGTCTTAATACATGTTTTAGAAAAGAGCCATGCTATCAAGCTTAGCATGAGTGGTACTACAAATCCTACTCTCTTGTGCGCGAGATTTGTGACATACATTCGTTAGGCCCTACAACTTATGTGCTTTTGATGAGGACATCAGAGGACCTACTCGAGTGTACCAGAGGTGGAGGCGAATACATGCATCAGCACAATTTTCTTTATGGATGGACAACGACTTCCACATGGCGCCCGCAGGGCCACTTTGAATACCCCACATGCATTGACATGCATCAAGAAGACCCCACACTGGGATGATGCATGTGGGCTGCTTATTAAGAGTTTTTAGTGTTAGTGCACTTTTTTGTGGCATAATAGTGCAACTTATTTGTCAATTACGTAGGTCAGTGAGTCTAGGTGTTGGTTGAGCCCAAAGAAGATGAAAACCGAAGACTTAAGTGGACCTGCTGCATCAAGGAAGAAGAAACAGATAAATGAGATGCCTTAGTGAGCCAAAACCCTTGAACCAAAACCAAACCTCTAGATGACTTGGCTCAATAGGTATACTTTTGGTCATCCTAGAATGGCCTTAGGTGTCCCAAAAGACCACCCAAAAGAAGGCCTTAGAGGTGCTTGAGCTACTGTAAAAATTCATGTAAAACAGCAAAACTCAAGGCTCTGTAGACGGGTCAAAAATGGCCATTTTTGGGACAACAAGTAGATCCAGTCCCTGGCCTAAATTCGATCGGTCGACGAGAGGTCGATAGTTAGCCATTGGCTGCCGTTTTCTATCCGTTGGAGCTTTTGCTCTATATATTTGCAGCCTCATTTTTTTGCCAAATGAGAGAAAATTTAGTGTATTAGAAGCCACTATCATTGCCCATACCATTAGGCTCTAATCCTAACCATTCCAAGCTATCTTCCTTGTGTTTGATCACAAGTTAGAGCATTCAATAGCTCAAATAAAGAAGTGCTTGCTGTCTCTTGATCTCTAGATGTTTTAGACACCTACACCATAGGTATATCCTTAGTCTAAACCTCTCTAGAGATCCAATTTGGTGGAATTTCTCTAGGCAACCAACTCCTACTAGTAGTAGAGAATTCACCACCATCTTTTATCACATTGGGCATCTCAAGAGCATCGCAAGCAAGGTGATTGATCATTAGAGCTGAAGCATTGGCGAAGCATCGGCGAAGCATCGGCAACAAGATGGGGGGAGCATCGAGAAGCTGATTGAAGTACGGAAAAGTGGAGATCAAGTAACCCAAGCAGCGCTGAACAAGGGGCTCAATCCGACAAGTAAGTTGTCATTTAGAGAGTCCAATTGCACTCTTTCCTTATGTAGGATTAAGTGTGAGAGTTTGGAATCAAACTAGACCAAGTCTCCAAGGTGAGCCTCTGGCGAGAGTATACGCTAGGTTCTTGGATTGGAACCGAAGGGTTGAGAGGATCCTTGTCAAACTCCTGGGTAGGATGGAACCCGTAAACATCTTGTTTGAAAGATGAACTAGTAAAATCTCCGTCATATGTTGGAAAGAACCTTGTCAAACTCCCCGATAGGGTGGAACCGATTTAAAACACTTAGGTTGGGAGGAACTTGATTTAAACTCCCTTAGTGAATTTCGGTGTCCTCAAGGGATAAGTACGTGAACCGGGAGTGAAGTAGGCAAATAGTCGAACCACTATACATGCTTGTGTTTGTGATTGTCATTTGAGCACTTTTCCATTCTGCATTGTCTTTCATTTGATAAATTATATGAATGCTAGGATGGTTTGTATGCTATACACTTAATTAGGTAGATTCACACACAAGATGTATATTCACTTAGCTTGTAGACATATGCTTAATATCATGAATCTCATATTTTCTACTCAGCTCTCTAAACTAGTTGCTTAGGTAGCCATATCCTTTATAGTCTAGATAATTGCACATTAATTAGAAGCTCAACATTTTGCATCATTATAATTTATGTGCTTCAGCAAGTTTGCTTAAATGCTTAATCTTGTCTAGCCTTTGTAATTGGACCCACTTAAGCTTGGAAGCTAGGTGTTCTTGCTTAATTAGTTTATAATTGTTAATTAGTTTAATTACGCAAGAGGTCCCCCCCCAGTTAGGACTTAGTTGTAGTTCTAAGCTCCGCTTTAAGCTTCTGCAGTTAGCATAGGGTGTCGTGTTAGACGATCCGACGCAATGTCATTTAGCTATAGGTTTTCAGTTTTGGGTCCATCGGACAGTTGGATCATCTTGATCGGGCCATCGGACCATCAAATCTGGGCCCCTTGGACGCTGATTTTTATTTTATTTTATATTATTTCTAGGACATGATGGATGGTTTAGATTATTTTTAGTTGCTTTGGATATTTAGTTTTGAGTTTGGCCTATTGAACTTTAAATGAGGGCATAATTGTAATTATTGAAAAGTTTTATTGTAAAAGCTAGAAGGGGGGGACGTCCAACCCGAACTTGATTTTGGAGCAAAAGAAAAAAGAGCTTGAAAGCTTGTTCCCTCTTGAGAAGTCCCTTCTTCATTCTTCTTTAGGGTTTGTGAGGAAACCCTCCCTTCCAATCCAATTGTGGAAGGGTTAAAAACTTAACTTAGTGGACTCCACCAAGGACATTTTCTCTTCCTCTTCTCTTCAAATTCAAGTATTTATGGTTATTATTTTTCATCCGATTAAAGGCTCTGTGATCTTCTCCTGAATATAAACCCAAAACCCCTCAATCCCTGAGCCGTTTTTTATTCGACATAGGCCCACGCAACCTTAAACTTCGTTTTTCCCCAAAACCCTAACTTTTTTTTCCATCTGAATCCTTCAAACCTAACCTAGTCTCACACAATTTTCAAATCCGACCATCCCCTTTCACCCAAATCCAATTTTCAGCCTTTCCGTGACCTTAAATCCCTAAATCCCTAATTCTCAAATCACCTAAACCCTAACCCTAACCCTAATTCTTATTAAACACTAATTTCAGCCATACCCTAGGAACCCTAGAGCCCCTTCCTTTGATTTTATAATTAACCTTATGCTTGGACGTGGAAGTTCTACCTTCCATGGTCCCGGCATTTGAGATTTTGTAGTTCTTTCATTACATGCTTGTGATTTATGGTTGTGGTGCATGATTTCTTGCTTATTTGAATTTCCGCACATGTGATTTAAGTAGTTTTAATTTGATTATTCATTGTTATACATTTCCGCTATAGTTTCATTCCGCAACATATTGATAGGCCTATTGTCTTGTGTCAGCTTTGTTCCAAAAATCAGATAGGTCCTTTCATAAGGTGGGCCACATGCACAAGTCAAATTTGGACAGCTTGTCAGCTATCTTAACTGTCACATGATAACAGTACCAGCCTGAATTTCAGGCTATGGCATATAGATAGGCACACAAGATGCACTGCCTGGATCTTGAAGACAAAGCATCACATTGGCATGGGTAGGACAACTAGCTATTCAAAATCCTGGTCTTGCAAGTAGCCCTCACATTTCTGTAAAAGAAAAAGTGGACAACATCTAAGGGTAGTGGTATTGAAAATATAAAATATTAATTAAATCTGCAAGTTGAATATTTCCTGTATCATAGTAACAAATCTCGTCCTTGGGAATTTCTTGGCTCAAGATTTTCTTTAAATTTGAGGTTTATGCTGGGATATTATTGAAAAATCTTCCTAAAAATCAGAATTAAAAAATAATAATAATAAATTAATAAATAATTTTAAAATAGATAATTATATAATAACGTAGTTAAAATCTTAAATAACTTTTATGTTAATTTGGGGATAATTTTGCAAAAGAAAAGTAAAAAATTCAAAACAGCCAACATTTTGAAAATCTCACAATATTATCAAAATAATACCTTTCAGCTTGTTTCTTGCAAAACTGTAGCAATATTTTCAAATTTTTGGCTATATTTGTCACTCTGTTCTGTATGGGTGCACACCATCATGAAAGACATGAAATTTCCTGTTTCGGAATTAGATCACTATGGATTTTCACTCAAAAACAGATTAACAAAAAAGGACCACTGGATGTTATCAAATACCTTCCATCAATGAAATTTTAGTGTATTTATCGAAAGCATTTCAATGAATAACTTCAAATGCACACCTTCTTGAACATGACTGTGTAATGATTGTTTACACAGGTTCCCTCAGGAAATATAAGAAGGGGATTGTTGTCAGCACATTGAATGTGTTCTCTTAACCTGCAGAGTATAAGTTCAGTCTGCTAATGATATTAACTACACCATACAAAAAATATTTCCAGGACAGAATTGCTTACTTTCTAGCTACAATTTCACGATCCTTGACCTCTGTACGATTGAACCAAATACATCCAACACTCTCAAGGATGGTACTTTGCAGAAGTCCTACAACATAAACATAAATAGTTAAACCAAAGTATCCAATGACGGTAATGGTGATGTAACAGCCACCACAGTTAGTGTTACGATATTCATGAAAACCTTACCAACCCATCCAGGATGCTTCTGCATGATAACAGCAAATGCTGTCATCTGCTCTAGAATAATGAAATCGATCATGGATGTATGATTGGCTACAAATACCTGTTGAAATGATTAAAAGTTTCATGAGAAATATAAAGGTAAAGATGGTTTGGCATCTTTTATCTTAATTTTAAGGGGGGGAAATTAAAATTCAATGCAAAAGAGAAATAAGATGATGGTGTACAATACCTGTTAGGGTGCATACTAGGCCGTGGCCCATGATACTTGACAACTCCAGTCCATGAAGCAACAAACACGCTGCACATCAGCTCCACCAGTACCCTCTGAAGAAAGGAAGAAAAAAACCATATAGCTTGGCAAACAACATCATACTTTCAAATAAAACTCTGTACAACCAGATTATCAGAGATGAAAGTACTAAACCATTAATCCACAACAAGTAACTTGTCATGCCAACAATAATTGTTGGCAAAATGTTATGGAAACATTTAGTGGCTTATGTATGTCCGAGTAGGAATATTTAGAATGACCAACTAAGGGCTTGTTTGGATTAATGGTAAACTAGGGAAAGCATTCAGTTTACATCGACAAGACATTTGCACTTGCTTAGGAAGTGGAGGATGCTAGGGAAACTGTTTGCCTTTACCTTTCCCATCTCTACAAGGGAGTAAAATCCTCCTTTTTTTCTTTTTCTCAAAAGTCAAATGGTGGGAAAACAGTTTTCCTCATGTGACCTTTTAAACAGCAAAATTGGAGGGAAAAGAGGTTTCTCTTTTAACCTTTCATAAAATAAAATAAAAAATAAATAAAAAGAGAGGTGTTTTTTGTTGGATTGCAACCCAAACACTTTCATATGCAAAGGAAAAGCATTTTCCAAGACTTTTCTTTAGAAAAGCAAGTGAAAAGGGTTTGCTTCCCCTAGCAATGATGTCAGTTTACCATCCGCTTATGTCACAATTTTTCTTCCCCTAATTTACCCACAATCCAAACAGGCCCTAACTTGCAAGTGAGACACTAGGCATTACCGGTGTGGCAGGGGAGTATCCAACGTATTCCTAGTCCAGTGATGCTGCATAAGAGTCCCTTCTATAGGACAATGTGTAATGCATAAAACACGTGGGATACAATTACTTATAAAACCACAAGATTGATCCCTGTACATGTCATTTGACAGTTAGATGACTCAATTAACAAAAAAATCCTCCCCAGCATTACAAGATAGAAGCTTTGTGATGCAGGACGCCCTAATTATGATGCATGTGTATGAACATATATAATCCAGCGGAAATAAAAGACAATAATAATCTAAAATTCAACATTAACCATTATAAACTAAGAAAACCATAAAGAGACATGCAATGGAGCGGGCCATCATGACAACCACGAAGTAAGAAATTCAAATAATGCATAGGTTGGATCCGGCGAGGGATGGAACCTCCCAATCTTGCATGGTCATATCCAAATATCCAATGTGAATCACTAAGTCCGAGAGATCAAGGATTTTCTCGGATTAGGGATTTGAAAATATGAGAAATTGGGATTTTGATTCGATTCTCAAATTTAGGATTCAAGGATTGGGGATAATGGAAATTGAGAGAGAAGGAAGAAGAACTTACCTTAGAGGAATGTTGGAGGGGCATAAGAAGCAAGGAGAAGAAGAGGATTGGAGAAGAACATGAAGTTCCAAGAGAATGAGAGACGAAGAAGAGGAGCTACCAAGCTTTTCTTAATCAATAATCAATAACTAATGAAAAAGGTATAGGGCAACACCCTTATAAAATTCGGAATTAGCATAATTACCAAAATACACCTACAAACAAAATTTCAAAAAAAAGATATTTGCACGAAAATACGTGCACACACTGACCCAAAACTCAAATAAGTAAAAGTGCATATAATAAACGCAAATCTAAGATGCCCGATGGCCTCCGATGATGGCACGATGAAAGTAGGCCACAACGAATCAACAGTCTGATCACATCATCATCGCGATCAATAGTTCGATTATCTCCTCCAAGCAACTTACACATGTCTTCCCAAGGTAGGGTCTTCTCAAATGTCTCGGACTACATGTGTAAGGTCTTCGATGCTCCTCAAGTCAGTCACGAACGATCCAGGCCCGTCATCATCGAGCCATAAAGATATGGGTGTCACTCGCCTCCTACGCTGATAAACCCTAAAGGGCCTGATATCCGCATCACTTTGTTATTACTACTTTCGCATGAAATGTAGAGGCTATTCAATTACTCAAGTAGGCCATGCACATTGTTGCAAATGATGATGGGCTGAAGTAAAGGAAAGCATGTGCTTACCCTAGTTGCACAAAGCATAAGAGGAATCAGGAGCAGAGTGTAGGATGTGGGAGAGGGGAAGTGCCTGTTTTCAAATGTTAGCAAGTGTAAAGGCTGAAAGTAGGAGCAGAAGCAGGAGTACAAACTCCAAAGTGCAGGTTTGGAGTAGGTGCAACAGCAATGCAGAGGGTTCTTGGAATTAAGATCTTGATATTTACACCATGTCCTGCATATATCTCTTTAGCTGTTTCTTTGGATGAGAGAAAGAGATGGCTGCACAACCTTTTCCAAATAAAAAGTGCGGGCACAATTTTCTAAAATAAAGTGTTGCTAGCAAAGTTGTTGGGTTTCTTCCAATGTTTTAAACCCGGACCGGGCTCCAACCTGTTTCTATAGGCGGTTCAGTCCAAACAGTCCAACCCATTCCGACCAGGATATCCACATAAAGTATTGACATAAAAAAGAAGAAAATATAAGTAATAAGCAAACAAGAAGTTTCTGACACATTGGAGGGACCTTGATTTTCTAGTAGATTAAGTCTTGGGCCCCATCGGAGCAATCCTACATTTTATCATGAAAAACGGTTGAACACAATTGTCCCAGGTTTTCAATGACCTCACCCATTTTTGTGGACAGTTCCGATCCAAACGTCTGATCCCATCCAGGTTCTAAAACATTAGTTTTTGCAAGAAATTTTCTTCCATTCTCTGTCGCCCAAAGAACTCATCTATGAAACCATGAGAGTTCTGAAGGCCAAAACTCGTGAGATTACTAGAAATTGTGGGATCCAATTTTAACTTTAAATAGTTCCTTATTGTGATTGGTTCCTATAGATTAGAATTGTTTTTTTTTTTTCACAAGTTTATATCAATTTCCTTTGAGAGCAGTACAATTAAGCTTTTGACTATTGATTTATGATTACAGATTACTAAAATTAAGCTTTGTTTCAGGTTCTCTCCTGCATCAGTCTACAATTATGATTATTGATTTGCTAAAATTGAGGAGGCCAGACTAGTAAATTTATAGCTTTGTGAAGAAACATGTATTGTCCGGATTCACGATAGAAGCTTTGGCAAAAGATCGATGCCAGCCACCAACCTGATGCAATCCTCCATTATCAGACTCGGATTGCATAGTGTAGCACATGCCAACGACCTCGGTGGTGTGTTGACGTGGCAAAGTTCTGTGGGCCCCACCATGATGTATGTGTTATGTCCAAACTGTCCATCATTTTTACAGATCATTTTAGAGCATAAGCCCAAAAATGAGGCAGATCCAAACCTCAAGTGGACCACACCACAAAAAGCAGTGGGGACAATGACACCCATCGTTGAAACCTTCCTAGGGTCCACCATGATGTTTATTTACCATCCAACATGTTCATAAGGTCACATAGACCTAGATGAAGGGAAAACACAAATATCAGCTTTATCCAAAACTTCCGTGGGCCCCAAGAAGTCGTCAATGGTAGGCGTTCAATCCCCGTTGTTTTCTGTGGTGTGGTTCACTTGAGTTTTGGATCCATAGTGTCCCAAAACGGTTACGTATCGGCCGATATGGCCGATACGTAACGGAAACGGTAATGACCGTTACACGTTACGGGGTTAAAACGGCTGTAACGGCCGTTACAGAAAAAACGAGCCGTAACGGCCCCGTATCGGACCGATACGGCCCCGCATCGGCCCCGTATCGGTCCGTAACGGCCCCGTAACGGTCCTATAACAGTTTTTTTTTTTAAAATAAAAAAGGGCTGTATCGGCCGATACGGGGTCCGTAACGGCCGTTACGGCCCGTATCGTATCGGTAACGGTGGTGGCCGTTACGGCCACCGTTACCGTTATGAGACACTGGATCTGCCTCATTTTTGGGTTCATGCCCTAAAATGATCTGGCAAGATGGATGGACGGTGTGGATATAACACAAACATCACGGTAGGGCCCACAGAACTTTGCCACATCAACACACCACGGAGTTCAATGGTGTGTGCTACACTATGCAATCCAAGTCCTCATTATCTGGGCTTGGGACCAGCAATGAGAATTGAGAGCACAAAACTCCCACATCTGCAACCATGTCCACCTAAACTCATTACTAAGATTAGATTCGGTAAATCCTCATGAACTCATAACTAGAAAGTGGTCAAAGTGATAAATATGTCATGGGCAGCCAATCAAAAGAATAGGACCACATCATCAAGGATTGAGTCCCCTAAGTCCACATAAATCAAATTGAAGGCTACAAGTTCGACCTCGATTTTCCTCCTCCATTTATCATGTCCTCTCAATAGGAAATGTGCAGGAATGAAGGACGAAAGGAATACCACCCATCCTACTGCGAGGATGAAAACCCTGCACGAATAAGAAAGCTAGTTACGAATCTTATGATCCATAATAAACTCAAGTGCCACATACTTGTACTTCAGAAACCTGTTAAAAATAAATAAATAAAAAGTCATAATAATGCCACCGTTGATATGCAAAGAAAGCGAACAAAAGAATAGTTATTTCATTAACAAGTGGCATTTTCTATTCATCAATTGTCATTATAAAGTTACTTAATGGTCGCAATTCATCAACACAGGGTTAGGTAAAAATTAGAAGAGCAATACTTAGAGATAAAGCTACTGTTGCAAAGTAAATAATGCCAAGTGATAAAGAAAATGTTACAAAAAGAAAGAGAAGCCCATGATCATAGCAATTCTAGAAGTAAACCCAATTCACCTCGTAATCTAGCAATTTCATTGCTTAAACTAATTGGGGAAAAAACAAAGGGTCCACTGTCCAACAATTTCAAGGGTGTCCTTAAGATTGATAGATCATTCCATCAAACAATTGACTCTTTAGCACAACGGTAAACTTAAGGAATCCAGCTTGGTTAGAAGAGGATAAAGAAAACATATATGAAACAACTAAAAGTTGCAAAAGGGACATGAATTTAAGCATCCATGGTACTCATTCACATCAGTAACATGAATTTTTATTAATGCAAATGGCTACACAGAATAGAAAAGAGAAATTACTCCCAATTCCTAAGCATAAAATCACTAACCAAATATCTTCTCTAATATCCAACCTAAATAAGCTCCCTATTTAGCCTTGCTGCAAGCATCCATGTTTAACATAGCCCTACTCCTTTTGGTGGAATCCATTTAAGGAACCACCCATCTTTCCAGTTCCACCTTACTCGCACATCCCAGCTAGTAAAAGATGACAAACTAAGATAGCCCGTAACCATTTTACAGTAATCTAATCCAAAGACTTCGACTTACCTCTGAAATGCTGTAGTTCCCAATGCAAGACGGCATCCCAAACCAAGTGATGGAGCAAAAGTGGGAATTCAAACTTGAAGCGTAGAGATTCATACCTGTTTTGTTGATTGATTTCCACAACAATCTGCTCTAACGCATCTCAATCGACCCAATGGAAGCAAGAAAAAGAAAGGAAAATGGGGAGAACTATGTGGACTTAGAGCATGCAAAAGCCTAAGGGAATCACTGCTAAAGGTTGTCAAGAAGCATCTCACCACTAGACCATGTTTCTAGGTGTGCAAGAAACACAAGAAGAAAGCAACTTTCTCAGTCAAAATAATTTGTAATATCAATGTCCATCATTCCAACCTATACATGTATGGCTTTATAAGCTTTGCTAAGCCCACACGCCATTTTCTCGATCAAAATAATTCGTAATATCATTGTTCATCATTCCATCCTAAATATGTATGGCTTTAGGAGCTTTGCTAAGTTCATATGAGTGTGTGGGGCATCTCATCTACATGCCACCACCTGTATGAGTGTGCACACAGGCAGCTGCATGACATCATTTTGATATTATTGCACAAATCAGGCTGGTTAGCCCATCAAGTAGACCACAATTTTCAAAAGTGGATATTCAAAACTTTAGGCAAGCTTTTCTAAGCCATTCGCCTAGTTAGTACTAGACTAGCCTGACCTGATTTCCAAGGAAGAGGATCTACATGGCGGCATTGATAGGATCTCATGCCTATGTGAGCAGTGTGCACATGAACTTACATGCGCATGTGGGCTCAGCAGTCCTCTAGCTTATAGCCTTGTCCATACTCCTAAAAATAAAAGAAACCAAATCTAAAACCCTAACCGTATTCTTACCCTTTTCCATTCCTTTCTCAAATCTTGCACGAAACACTTCAAACCCCAGTGATGCCCACCTTAAAAAAATAAAAAATTTAAGAAAAAAAGAAACACAAATTGTTCCCACTCCCCAAAACACTTAGATCTACAACCCAAGCTAGAATCTAGCCCATGTTCTTTTTTAGAGATGTTGTGGATAGAACACCTTGTAGGATTATCCCTAACCGGACTCCCATGCCCATCCATTTCCTTCACGTTATTCTTATCTGGGCTACCTCAACCATCATAATTGTACTTAATATTACCCTGAGTCTTATCCATCTCAATGTCTCATAGTGATTCCTTGCAACACCTTTCCCAATGTTGTGAACAAGGGTAGACACATGTCAGCCACTCAAAAGCATCCTATGGCATTGAAAATAAAGTGATGGCCACGAATGTTCAAGAGACGTGGGAAGAGAATTTGCAGAAGAAGATTTGGAGAGGGGGTTTGCAATCTCTAGCTTTCAATTAAAGGATATGTGTTTTGTCCAACAATCATGTTCTTCCTATCTTTATCCATTTGCATCTCCTCTAGGGTTTGCATCAACCACTATGGGCGAAGGTCGAGATATAGAGTGATAGTAGGGTATTTTATTTTGTATGTATGGGTTTCTTGGGTGTGTGCATGTGCACAATGTTCAATTATCCTGAGGACTACATAGTTGTACTATAACATTATAATAAAAGAGTGTTTTAGGGAGTTTAAACCTAACACACACGACATTTTTCCTTCAAAACTCTCTCCCCTCAACTCCTTTCTCTCTATACTCTCCTAAAATCATCCAACCTCACCTCATCCAACCTTAACTTGGTATCAGAGCCACTTTCGAGTTAATCGGAGCTACAGGGACTTGCTGACGCCAGCAATGTATAATCCATACAAACTGTTTTCAATCGAGAAGAACATGGTTTGATGCATCTCGATTTTAGAAGATTTATGGTGATTTTTGTGGAATTTTTGGAGCTCGTTTGAGGTATGTTTAGGCCACTTTTCTCATCCGGCAAAAAAACCCCAATCTTCGTTTTTCCACGATTCTGCTCAAATCAGGAGAGATTTCTTGGAAATTTTTGTCCATGATGGGTCGGTTTTGCCTATTTGATAGTCCAAGATGTTGTTTTTCATTAAGGGGGAGATTTGAATGATTTGTGAGGCCTAAGGTGGTCCGGTTGGGGTGTTTTTTGGGCCCTAGGGATTCTGGACATACACCGAAACTTCCAATGTATGTCTAGGTAGGTGTTTTTGGTATGTGAGACATTTTTCACACTTAATTCAAGTCTAAATCTGATTCTTGTTGTATTTTTTTCATTTCTAATGCTGTTGTTGGACCCTGAGCCCTCATCTAGAACTCAAATTTGTCTTGATCTTTGATTCTTATACAATGTGTGCCACATTTGAGTTGTTTGTTGCTTGAGTTTCTTTTGTGTGGACCCCTATGGAGGACAAAATCTCCTCTAGGTCCGGTGTGGGATAGTCATAATTGAATCCCTTGTTGATTACTACAGTCGAGTTGAACGGTAACAATTATTTACAATGGGCCCAATCCGTGAAGTTGTTTTTAAGGGGTAGAGATAGACTATCCTAAATATTGTATAACCCTCCAGATCCGTCATATAGGAATTTCAAGACCTAGAACAAGGAGAACTACCAAGTCATAGCTTGGCTTCTTAATAGATGGACTCCACTGTGAGCAACTCTGTCATGTTTCTAACCTCGGCCAAAAGAATCTGGGACACCCTCCATGACATGTATTCAGAGGCACAAAATATATCTAATATTGGCAATCTTCAACAAGATTCAAGATCTCTGAAGGCGTATTTTTCGGCCCTTCAAGGGATGTGGAATGAACTCGATCCCTGTCAGCCACTTCCCTCCTACTGTACAAGAGAATATGATTGTGCCTGGAAGCAACATGAAGACACTCGAAGCATGCAATTCATCTCTAGCCTTAACTCTGAGTATCACAGCATTCAGGAACAGATTATAGTTATGGATCCTCTTCCTCCTCTGACCGCTATCTATGCTATGTGTTAGAGGATCACTACCTCATTCACCTCTACGTTTGTCCTTCCTAATCATTCTGCATATGCAGTTGAAGACCGTCCTTCTTTTAGCCATGGATTTAGAGCTCCGACATGGGGCACACAAGGACGTGGTCGTGATTCTAGGCCTAGTCAATAAGGCAGGGGCCATGAAAGTGAGCATGGTAGCCATGGCAGTCATGGTCGCAATGGATGAGGATGTGGTCATGATGGACCCCGCACCTGTATGCATTTTGGAGGCACAAATCACACAGTCAATCGATGTTGTGACCTCATTGGGCGACCTCCGTGGGTTGGTGCATCCCTGGCTAGTAGTACCTCACGTGGCTTTGAGAAATCTCCATAGATGACTGCTCCTAAGAAGTCTTCTTCAAGTGACTTTATTCTTTTGTCGCGTGAGGCCTATGAGGCCTTGATGAGGTTGCATGTTCGTGATGCTCCTGATACTTCCAAAGCCACTACAGTCCAGACAGGTATTGCCTCCATGTGTCCTCCTCCTCCCCTTCTTCCTCTTCCTTGATCATTGACTCCGGAGCCATAAGGCATATGACAGGTAAGTCTCACTTGTTTAAATCTTATCTTCCTTCAAGTCAGCCTCACTTTGTCACTGTTGTAGACGGGAACCAAACTCCAATATCTGAAACCGGTTCCATCCATCTCTCTCCCACCATGTAGCCATCATTAGTGTTTCATGTTCCTAGCTTTCCTATCAAACTCTTATCTATTAGTTCTCTTACAAAGTCTTTAAATTGTTCAATAACTTTCTTTCCCTCTCACCATGTGTCTCAGGACCTCCAGTCAAAGCAGACGATTGGTAGGGGCCATCAATGTGGAAGAGTCTATTTTCTCGATGTTGCACCTATATTGGCATCTAGTGCTTTGTCTTTAGACCAAGAGTCTTTGTCCAGATGGCATTGTTACCTATGACATCCATCTCTATCTAGATTAAAACTTTTGTTTCCTTCACTATATGTAACTAAACCCCTACATTGTGAAACTCGTGAGTTCTCCAAACATCACCAAACCGAATTTCCTCCTAGTTTGTCTGAGAGGGAATCCAGACTATTTGAACTTGTTCATTCTGATTTTTGGGCCCAGCGCCCGTTATCTCTCTTTTTGGATATAAATATTCTATTACCTTCATTGATGATTGCTCTTGAATGACTTGGGTTTATCTTCTTAAATCTACACATGAGGTGTTTGATGTAGTCAAGATTTTTTTACAATGAACTAGTCACTCAGTTTCAACGTCCCACTAAAATTCTACATTCTGATAATGTGGGAGAGTAAATGTCGAATGTTTTTTGTCCTTTTTGCAGAATCATGGTATATTATCTCGTAATTCACATTCACGAACCCCTCAACAGAGTGGTGTTACTGAGCAAAAGAACCGTTATCTTCTTGAAGTTACACATGCCCTTTTACTTCGTATGAATCTTCCTAAACAGTTTCAAGATGATGCTTTGCTTACTGCTACCTTTTTTATTAATCGCATACAATCTTGGATATTGTCGTAAAAATTCTCATGATAAACCTTTTCCCTTGCCTCCTAAGGACTTTGGGTGTGTGTGCTTTGTTCAAATCCTTGATGGAAGCAATGACAAGTTAAGTCCTCGAGCTATTAAATGCATCTTCTTAGGGTACTCTCAATCTAAAAAAGGGTATAAATGTTACCTGTAAAAGATATGTCTCAGCAAATGTGACTTTTTTTTTTAATTCCTTATTTCTCCGATAAAGGGCGATCGCTTCATAAGTCTCTTACTCGTTAAGGGAAGCTTAACCCTTTTTTTTTTTGTTAGTCATGCAACACACCCACTCTGTCAGCTGCACAATGCAACCACACAGTTAGTCACATGATGAACCCACACACCAGTGGGGTTAGTGTGTCTCCTTAGCACTTGAACCTGAGACTGCTATTGAAACGCGTAAGCGTCTTCCAACTAGGCTAGCAGGCGAGACACAGGGAGAGCTTAACACTCTAACCCTTCGTGTGTCTTGATCCTCCCATATCAGATGTCTCCTCCAAGCCCATTCGGGTGTATTATCGACGGACAAGATCCTCCACGGCTCAGCCACCTATCATTCCATTCGATTCACCTGGTGGCTCAGGAACTATTTCTCACCCTCCGTCTCATGATGATCTTCCCATTACCTTGTGCAAATTTTCTCACTCCTGTACGAAAAATCTGATTGGTAGTTTTGTTTCCTATCAACGTTTCTTACCCTCCCAGTCTTTTGCAACTTCCATATCCTCGTCAGGTGCCCTTCGTACCCAATGTTCAAAATATCGGTATCACACCATGTATCGCACCCTTGGGATATTGATACGTATCGGGTATCGCATGGGATATATCGTTTGTATCGGATAATGTATCGCACTTTTTGGGAAACATGGGGAAACATTGAGTTATTAATTGAATTTTTCAATGAAACTTCAGGGATTGTTATTTTATACCTTAATACATGCTTGTAAATCATAAAATCCCAAAAAATAGTTGAACATAATAGATTTCCTTTGTAAAGGGTCCTAAACTATGCGCTAGTTGACTGAACTAATGCAATCAATCTTAAATTGAATGCATAATATTTATAAATGTATGAAGGCATGTATAAAAACACAATTAATTCATTTAAAAGCAATAAAGAGAAGTTCAAATGGTAAAACATACTCATTAATGATGTGGATGGCTATGGCTTAGACCCACATATTGTTGCGTGGTGGCTCATAATCATCGTCTCCATCTCGATGGGGCTGGGAATAATACTGTTGCTCCACAAATCGACAGTATTGTGCCCAGGTCATAGTAGAATGGTACCAGCTAAGATACTCCTTAACATAACGTTGGTACTCATCCTCTACGAACTGAACCAATATGCCCATCCGTGGATACTGTGTAATGGTCACAATCTGTGGTTGATATGGAGCTGGGATGGGCATAGATGGAGCTCCTGAATATCCATATTGCTCTCCATATCCATATTGTTGCCCATGTCCCTGTCCATATGCGGAAGTGAAGTCCTGACCATAGTCGAAAAATGACGAGCCATAACTGCTGGAGTCACTCCCCACATATCCACTAGCTCCATATCCATACCCATGATGTGGCACAGAACTCAAGCTACTCTCCTGAGTCTGCGATCCATAATCATGGTGTGGCTTGGAACTCGACCTCCCCTCCCACGCCCGTGATCCCCATCTAGAGCCTTTGATACTCCCACAACCGTATGTGTCCTTCATTGATATAGCCAGTAACCGCTCCTCTATATCTGTTAGTTGTTGGGTCTTCTTCTTCTCCAGTAGTTTTCTACGAGTGTAGGCTTTGTTAATTACAAGACGTGGTCGTTCTTCAGCTGGACGAGAACCATGGTTAATGTCCTGGGTGGCATGATCAAAATCCCTCTCCCCAGTGAATGGGCTAAGACGCCTCTGAGACTCTCTCGCCGCTGCCATCCCCATCGCCATCATCATCGTCGTCGTCATCCCCACCATCAGAGCCACCATCACCGTCATCATCATCACTGCCATCATCACCATCATCACCGTCATCATCCCCAGCATCACTCTCTGTTTCAGATAATGTCTCGCCGCCACGTGTCCCACATGATAGTGACTACCTCGGGCTGCCCTCCGGACTCCTCGTCAATGGATCAAATGACTCATCTGAAGATCTCTGTTGTTCCACATGTGCATCGACATCAACCCCTTGGCTTGCTGCTTCCGCCACCACATGTGGCTCCGATTGCCCATCTGAAGTATCCAAGTCATCCGACCGAACCCACTCGTAAATTGGATCCTCATCATCAGACTGGATAAATGCATGTTGTCCGACTGCCATCAGGTCCAGTGGGTCCTCCTGCATTTTTTTCCTTCCTTCGCCTCGGAGCAGCCTCTCTCGTAACTTCATGTTATAGTGGCAATACACTAACTTCTGAAGCCTATCGTACCCTATTTTGTTGCGCTTGTTTGTGTGGATGAGGGAAAATGTGCTCCAATTTCTTTCACATGGTGAGGAGGAGACCGTCTGCGCGAGCACACGGACAGCTAGCTTTTGTAAAACTTCACAATCACTCCCGTACATGGCCGACCACTCGCCTGTTAAATTTATAATTATCTCATTAGTTTCAAACTTGATAAAATAATATGAAAACTAAGTTTAACTGTAGGAATCACATGGCATCATGCTAGTCTTCGACTTCACTGCAGTTTGGCTCCCGAACAATCCAGTCGCATCACGGAATTTAACAATCTGTTGATGGCATATAACAACAACAGTAAGTATGAAAGCACTTAGTTGCAGATATAGAGAATGTACATAATATATATACCTCGGTACCGAATGTGCCTGTCCCCGGACAGTCTGGGAATAAGTGCTCGTACACCTTAAGTACAGCCTTCTTCAGTGCATTGTTATTGTAAAGTTTCCGGCTGTAGTGGTATCTCGGATTTAAGAAATACGCTGGAAACCAAAATGATTCAAATATTTAGACATGACTGCTAAAGAAATAAAGCATATAGACAAACAAATCATATAAGTACTTACCGGCTTGATGTAGTCGGTGGGAAAGTGTCCTTTCCCAACGGTCGTCTATTATTGTATGCACCCATTTGTATGAGTTGGGGGTTTTATTCTTGATAGCTTCTTTCATCACTTCTATGGCTGCATAACAACGACCCCATCGATGGATATGTCTCATTATCCACTATCCTCAAGACACTATAAATGGGCTCCAAAATATTCACTACACCACGCACACGATCCCAAAACGCATTGCTCAACACGAGCTCTTCATATCTCCAGGTCAATCTATTCCTAGCCCATTCCGTGTATTCTCGACAGGTGAAGAGCTCACGCAGCCCTTGCTTTTGTTTGAGGAGGCTATTTAGGGCGATATAATTTGTCGCGAACCGCGTCGCCCCGAGGCGCACTATATCCCCACCACACTTCGCACGCATCGCGGCTAATAACCATGTGTGGCTATATATGAAGTTGGTCATGAGCCGTGCATCAATAATAACAGTCTTCACTAACGGCCTAGCCCCGATCGCCTCTAGCATGAGATCAATACAATGTACGGCGGAAGAGGTCCAAGACATATGATACTTCGCCTCTATTTCCTTACCCGCCTTGACAAATGCACTCCCATTGTCTATAACAAATTGGACAATGTTCTTCCTCCCAACTTCGTCAATAACACGATACATTAATTTGTAAATGTAGTCTGAATTTTTAATCTGATCGCTCGCATCTATGGACCGTAGGAACACTGCCCGTCCCCGACAATAAACCATAAAATTTATTACCGACATTCTTGTTGGTCCTGTCCAACCGTCACACATGACGATGCAGCCATACATCTCCCATGACTGCTTATGTGTCTCCACATATTTCTTCATCTCAGCATATTCCTCATCCAAATACTTTCCCATTATCTCAAATGGCGTGGGTGGCTGTACACCCATACCCCCGCGCTGCACCTCACTTATCATATTCTTGAAGTGAGGGCTCGCTGCTGCATTCGCAGGAATTTGACCGTATATAAAAAAACTTGGAGATAAACTTCCCGACCCTTTTCCTTACATCACCTCTACTAAACATTTCCCTCAGTTTTTTTTTTGAGTCCCTCCCGCCTCCTTGTACATCCTCGGATCTGACGGTAGATCCGGCATCTGCATACTACTGCTCTTCCCCATACCCCTATAACCCCCCCTTGCTCCACTACCCCCTGCCTCACTCCCCCCACCATGCTCATGTGTAGACCCCTCAAATCTAGGCCTACTCGCATCCCACCTCCTCACTTGTTCTCTTTCCCACTCATCCCTACGGGACTCCCCAAGTGCACATCTATAATCAGGATCATCATCATCATCATCATCACCGATATCCACTATATCCTCGTCCCCTACATATGAAGGCCGCCCCAACTCCTCCCTAATCTCCCTCTCTTGTGCATGTCATTGCTCTTTTATCTTCACGCTTTTTTTTAATAAATCCCTCATCTCAACTCGCACATCATGTGGACACTTAGGACAGTCTACAGCATTGCGATGTCCTCCCGCTAAATGCTCTTTCAAGCGGGTTACCCCCCCCCCCCCCCCCCCCCCCCCCCCCCCCCCCAACACACACACAAACTCTTCGACACGTGACTACAAAAATTGCATATACTCCCGTATCGATTATCAGGAGTGGGTTTGCCGTATTTCCATCCTATATTAGGTTGTCTCCCTCCTTTTCCTCCTGACATATTTTACCTAAAAAACAACATTCTTTTAATAAAGGTTAGATACAATATCATGAATAAAATTTTTAGAAAAATTAATAATATTATTTAAGCTTTAAATAAACATTCAGGTGGTCTCTATGAAGTATTTAATTGTGGAAAGTCAATTAGTAGGGCCTATAATGATCTTTATTTGTCATGTTTTATGTGGGTAGACCTTCCTTTTTTAATCATGGGATTTGATCATGTTTTATGTTTCTCTACTAACTAATTAACCAATGTCTTTGTAGGGAACGGGGGAGCTACTTCATTTTATAAGCTAACATCCTTGATGTAGCAGTGTTTTTGGTCCTACGAATTTTATAATTGACCAATGCCTACATATCATCCATCACTCTACCAGAGCTTCAAAGTGGGCCGCATTTTTTGTCCTACAAATATTAGCTTGATTCAAAACTTCTATGGCCCCATGATTATTACAAACCTTTTGTGGGCCACTGATATTTGTTTTTTGTCCTTTCATCCAAGTCTGTGTGAACTTATCAACAGGTTGGATGGTTAATAATAATTAAGTGGGGGTGGCTAACATTGCTGGGTACTAACGGTGTTGGTGTGTGCACTAAGAGTGTGATGTGTGAACTAACCCAAAAGAAAAGAAAAAAAACTCATGTCAAAGATCTGTGGGTCCCACCATGATGTATTTGTATTATCCACGCCGTCCATCCATTTTTACAGATCATTTCAAGTCATGAGACCAAAAATTTCCTACGGCGTGGATGCATTCCTCACATCAAGTGGGCCCCACAGAGCCCTGTTCGGACATCGTGATGTATTTTTTATATATCTATGCCGTCTACCGTGTGGGGCCCATCGTGATGTATTTTTTATATGTCTATGCCGTCTATCTATTTTCTCATATCATTTTAGTATATGATCCAAAACCTTAAGAAGATCCAAATCTCAGGTGGACCATACCACTAGAAACAGTGATTAATAACCATTAAAAATGTTTTGTGGGCCACAAAAGTTTTGGATCAATCTGATATTTATATTTTCCCTTCATCAAGACCTTATTGACATTACCAAGAGCTTGGATTGCAAATAAACATTACCAAAACCTTACCATGGGCTCTTCGGAATTTTTAATGGTGGGGCACTCAATCACACTGTTTCCAGTGGTATGGTCCACTTGAGATTTGGATCTGCATAATTTTTGGAACCTTATCCTAAAATGGGCTGTATAAATGGATGGACGGAGTGGATATACAAAATATAATCCATGTGGGCCATACGGTAGGGGTAACACCCACTAAGCTGTTCCCGGGGTAACACCTAATTCGCGCCCAGGGGTAGGACGGAAGCGGATTGCGTACTGAGTAACTCCGCACACTTGCGTGCGGAGTAAACTCTGTGGGGCCCAATGTGATTTACGTATTTTATCCACTCCGTCCATCCATCTTAACAGAAAATTTTAAGTATGGTGCCAAAAAATGAAGCATATCAAAATCTAAAGTGGACCACACCATAAGAAAAGTGTGAACTGAATGTCTACCATTGAAAAATTCTCAGAGGATACAGAAGTTTTGGATTAAGCTGATATTTGTGTTTTCCCTTCATCCATATCCATGTGATCTTATGAACAGGTTGGATGACAACTAAACATCACTGTAGAGCCTGGGAAGGTTTCAACGGTGGAAATCATTATTCCCACTGTTTCCCGTGGCATGGTCCACTTGAGATTTGAATATGCTTAAATTTTGGGCTCAACCACTAAAATGAGCTGGAAAAACATATGGACGGAATAGATAAAGCACATACATTCTAGGTGGGCCCAACTGAGTTTACTCCGCACGATAAGAGCGTGCGGAGCCGCACGCAATCCAATTCTGGGTAGGACGCAATCCGCTTAGCGGATTCGCTTGTGTAGGAAGTTCCTGCACTGGCAACTAGGTAGGGCCCACATCGATGTTTTTGAGAAATCCACTCCATCCATCCGCTTTGTGAGATCATTGTATGACATTATACCAAACATGAACTGGATCCAAGACTCAAGTGGGCCTCACTAAATGAAAATGAGTGTAGGGAAATTCTTACCGTTGAAACCTCCTGGGATCCATAGTGATGTTTATATACCATCAATACCATTTATAACGTCATTCCTACTTGAATGAACTGAAAACACAAATATTAGTTTGATTTAAAACTTCTGTGGCCCCACGAATATTTCAACAGTGAATATTCAATCCTCACATTTTAGGCCCACTTGAGTCTTGGATATGGCTCATTTTTGGTAGAATGTCCTAAAATGATCTCACAAAGCAGATGGACGGAGTGGATTTCTCAAAAACATCAAGGCGGGCCCTGCCTAGTTTCCAACGTAGGAACTTGGTGCGCATGGCTTTCGTTCGGATTGGCTACTGACAAGTCGAGTAGCTATCTAGCTACTGAAGTGACGTCACCAACTTCAGTGGGCCCCACCACGATGTATGTGTTGTATCCACACCGTCCATCCATTTAGAGAGATCATTTTAGGGCATGAGCTAAATAATGAGAAAGATCCAAAGCTCAAGTGGACCCCACCAAAGAAAATAGTGGGAATTGATCTCCTACCATTAAAAACTTCTCAAGGCCACAGAAGTTTTCGATCAAGCTGATATTTGTGTTTTACCTTCTTCCATGTCTGCGTGAACTTATGAACAGGTTGGATCTCAAATAAACATCATGGTGGGCCCGAGGAATGTTTCAACGGTCACATCACCGTCCCCACTGTTTTCTTTGGTGGGGTCCACTTGAGCTTTGGATCTGTCTCATTCTTTAGCTCATGCCCTAAAATGATCTCTCTAAATGGATGGACGATGTGGATACAACACATACATCATGGTGGGGCCCACATAAGTTGGTGACGTCACTTCAGTAGCTAGATAGCTACAGTACAGGAATCGGCGTCCCCTAAAAGGTGCTCGAACCCATCCCTTCTCATTTCCAGAGGAGTCGGAAACCCTAAACTCCCAAAATCTCGCCCCTCGCCGGATTTTTGGAGATTTTTTTAGCAAAATCTCTCCCAAATCAATCATTTTCGAAGGATTATCTCCGGGAAAAAAGGAAAAGAAAATGGAATTGGGGATTTTTGCACTAACCTGCGACAACTCTTCGATTCGAATGGCCCAAGGAAATCTCCTCTACAGGTACTGAAATCCACCCCTTTTTTTTTTTATTTTTTTTCGATTTTTCAGATACTTACGCTGTCCGACATCCCCTACCCTTTTATCGGCGATTTTGGTAGTTGGCTACAGTAGCCTCGTGAATGAATAGGTGTCGCACAGCGAAGTATCGTGAAAAAACTCGTTAATATCGTTGATATCGCACGATATTAACCGATATTTTGCGAAATATCGTTCGATACCAAGTAATCCGCTATTTTTTTGAGTTTTTCAGTCTCTTCCTACGCGTTTCGTATCGCCGGACTGAGATACCGAAAATATCGGCCGATATATCGGCCGATATTATCAATATTGCGAACACTGCTCGTACCTAGAAGGAAGCCATGAGCAGCCTTTACTGGACTCAGGCTATGATGGAAGAAATGCAAGCTCTTGAAAAGAACAATACCTGGGAGTTGATACCTCCACCTAAAGGTAACCAGATTGTTGGATGTCAATGAGTTTATATTATCAAGTATCTCTCAGATGGTTCACTTTAGTTGATCTTCATAAGGCATGGTTGGTCACCAAGGGTTATACCCAAACCTATGGCGTGGATTACTTCGAGACATTCTCTCCTGTAGCCAAACTCAACTCCATTAGAGTAGTGATTTCTCTGGCCATAAATTTATCTTAGCCTTTATTCCAACTAGATGTGAAAAATGCCTTCTTGCATGATGACCTTATCGAGATAGTTTATATGCATCAGCCCCCAAGTTTTTCAAATTCACTTGTGTGTCGATTGAAGAAGTCCATCTTTGGCCTCAAATAGTCTCTGCAGGCCTGGTTTGATAAATTTAATCATGCTCTCCTTGAGTTGGATTTGTTCGAAGCCATGTGAATCATTCTCTCTTCATCTATTGGCGGCCCACAGGGATTATGGTGGTTGTTGTATACATTGATGCATTGTATTATCAGGTAGTGATATTGAGGGTATGTATGGTGGCCATTAAGTCCTTTCTCAAGACTGGATTGAGATCAAAGACATTGGGACTCCAGTATTTCCTAGGCATTGAAGTTACTCGATCAAAGATCGAAGTTGTGCTCTCTCGGAGGAAATACGTGATTGATCTTCTCTCCGAGACCAAGATGCTTGGATGCAAACCTGCTGCTACGCCAATGGACATTACTCAGAAAATCACCCCTGATGACGGTGAACTCCTCTCAGATCCTGGGATGTATCGTCGGTTGGTTGGTTGAGTTATATATTTAACTATTACTCAGCCAAACTTGTCCTATGTTGTGGGCATCGTTAGTCAATTCATGCATGCTTCTCGTCCAGCACATTTGACTGCAGTGTATCAGATTCTTCGATATATCAAATTTGCTATGGGCAAAGGTTCACTGTTTCAACCGCATGGTCATCTCCATCTTTCTGGTTACTCTAATGAAGATTGTGCTAGCAGTTTGCATGATAGGCAGTCTACATCAGGGTATTGTACATTTCTTGGTGGAAATCTTGTCACCTAGAAGAGCAAGAAACAGTCCGTTGTAGCATGATTTTCTGCCAAAGCTGAGTATAAGGCAATGGCTCATGTAACATGTGAACTAATTTGGCTTCGCACCCTCCTCCAAGAACTTGGCTACTCTCCTTGAGGTCCCATCCCATTGCATTGTGACAGTCAAGTTATCATTCACATCGCCAGCAATCCAGTGTTTCATGAGCACACGAAGCACATTGAGGTTGATTGTCACTTTATTTGGGAGAAGTGACTAACAAGGAAATTGTAACCCCTTTTGTTCACTTTGGCGAGCAATTAGCCGATGTTCTCACTAAATCTCTAAGTCGGGATGCTCTTTCACCGTATCACCGACAAGTTGGGCATAATCAACATCTATCCTCCAACTTGAGGGGGAGTACAGAGTGTTAGTAGGGTATTTTATTTTGTATGTATGGGTTTCTTGGGTGTGTGCATATGCACAATGTTCAGTTATCTTGAGGACTATGTAGTTGTGATAGAACATTATAATAAAAGAGTATGTTCGGGTTTTTGAACCTAACACACACAAGACATTTTTCCTTCAAAATTCTTTCTCCCCTCATCTCCTTTCTCTCTATTCTCTCCTAAGATCATCCAACCTCAACTCGAGCACCACTAGCCACCTGAGAGAACGTCGAGACATGATGTCTCAAGTATTTCCGATGCAGGGAAACAAGCCATTGGGTCGCTAATTGCTACTCTAAGCCATCCGTTCACCGCAAGGGCAAGCAGCTTGTGGTGCAAGGAGGATGATGATCGAGAAATCATAGGCGACCTGATCTATGATCATTAAGACGAGGATGCCAGTGACAAGATCTGTATGGTGATGACATTTTTTTTTTGAAAGGTGTGTATAGTGATAACAATGAAGCATTAGTGATACGGAAAAGCATTTTAATGCCGAAAAATACCAACCTGGAGGATTGGCTCAATTCTAGTATTTTTTTTTTTAATGACTTGCACTGTCGATGACAAAGTGTGTAAGTTGATCATTAATAAAGGAAGCTGTGAGAACGTCTTTTGTAAAGAAGTTACAATTTCCTGCAGAGCAACATCCTACTCCCTACAAACTATCATGGATTAGCAAGGACAATCGGGTAAGTGTCATTAAATGATGCTCTGTATCTTTTTCAATTGGCAAGAAATATATGGGCACAGAATGTTGTAATTTGTTGTTGATGGATGTGTGTCCCCTCCTATTAGGAAGGTCATGGCATTTTTTTTTTTGAAGAGTAACGGAATTTTATTAAAGGCCTACTAGCAACAAGCAGCGAGAAAAGAATACAAGAAGGGAAAAGACCCAGCCAAAACAAGAGGGCAACAAACTACAATTGAACCGAACTTTTGAGAATAGAGGCCCATTCGGCAATGGAGGCCTTCACCAGCAAGATCACAGTCTCCACGGTTCGGGAGACGTTCTCAAAACATCGCCTATTGCTCTCGTTCAAAATTCCTCACCAGACAGCCAAGAGCACCATATGCCAAAGAGCTCCTTTTTTGGTAATCAATCATCCCCCATGCCACGCCCATAGAAGGTCGCTCACACTGCCTAGCACAACCCATAAAGAGCTAAAAGAAGAAAGGAAGTGATTCCACACTTCAGATGTGAAGGGGCAAAGCATAAATAAGTGATCAACTATCTCTGCATCTTGCTCGCACAAATAACACCTGTTGGGGAGAACCATAGCTCGCTTTTGCAGATTGTCAATCGTCAGCACTTTCTTTCTACCCACCAACCAAGAGAACACCGCAACCTTGGGAGGAATATCATAATGCCAGAAGTGATAGGCATGTCATATTGACATAGGAGCTAACCGTGAACTTCCCAGAGTTGTAGAACATCCAAACCATTTCATCCTTACCAACCAGAGGGTAAACGTAGCAGATTCGTTGCAAAAGGGACAGCAGCTCTTCCGTTTCCATGTCGGTCAAATCTCTTCTGCAAGGAGGACACCAGCAAATAGAGTTTCCAGATCCTGAATAGCATTTCGACACCTTAATATCTAGCGAGGTAGCAATCCGAGCTAGATTTGGATAGATTGACCATAGCCAAATCCACAATGGAGGAAAGAACATCTATTCCTTTTGCAAGGATGCGCTAAGATCATTTTGGACCCCATGTGGAAGGAAGCTCCACCTGAGCATCTAAAAGAGGAGGTCAAAAACCTTCTCTCCATGTCATTATTGGTAAAGGCGGCAAAGAGGACAAGTGTATGTGTTAGTAGCACATGATGTTAGTGGTGGAGAAAGTGTGCCAAATGTGGTGTAACCATTACTCAAGGAGTATAATGATGTGATGCCTGACGATCTTACCAAGGGCTTAACCCGATGAGGGATGTCTAACATCATATTGAGCTCATCCCGGGCTCTAGTGTACCGGAGGCATATTGAATGAGTCCTAAGGAGCTTGATGAACTCAACTGACACGTTCAGAAGCTACTTGAGAAGGGTTACATACAAAACAAAAAAAAAAAGGGTTCCATGGCACATTGATAGTTGCAGCGCTAGCAAAATTACCGTCAAGTATCAATTTCATATTCCATGGTTAGATGACATGCTTGATCAGCTTATGAGTCAGCCGTGTTCTAAAAAATTGATTTGAAGAGTGGTTACCATCAAATTCATGTCCAGCGTAGGGATGAATATAAGGCCGCCTCCAAAACGAGTAAGGGGTTGTATGAGTGGCTCATCATGCCTTCTGGTTTATGAAGTGCTCGAGTACATTCGTAAGGATGATGAACCAAGTATTGATGCCTTTAGTAGCAAGTTCATTGTGGTTTATTCTAATGACATATTGGTCTATAACTGCTCTTGTGAAGAGAATTTGAAGCACTTGCGGTCATTATTTGATGCATTGAAGTGGGAGAAGTATTATGTGAAAGCTAAGAAAAATGACTACCTTTACAGACAATGGGGTTTTCTGGGCAACATTGTATCGGCCAAAGTAGTGAAGGTCGATCAAAGTAAGGTTTATACAATTGTTTTATGGCTAATGCCAAAAAATGTTGATATAAGGTCCATTAGTTTTCACAAGCTTACTACCTTTTACCGGCATTTTACTTGAGGATTCAGCCTTCAGCAATATTATTGTGCAGCTTACTAACTATATGGAGAGAGAGTCTTCGGTGGACTGAGGCCAAGGTGCGTAGCTTTGAGCTTGTGAAGATCAAAATGACTGAGGCTCTCATATTAGCTATGCCTGACTTACTAAAGTATTTCAAGAATACACAACTTGTGCATCACGTATTGTTCTCTATGGGAGAGCATTTTGAGAGAGTTGCACAATGATCATTTCAGCAAGGACAAGGCGTTGGCGCTAGTTAATGCGCAATACTTTTGGCTATGGATGCATCATGACATTGACCTGCAGGTAGACCGTTGTCAAGTATGTCAAGTCTCAAAAAGGGACACATGAACCGCCAGGTTACATACACCTCTTCCCATTTCCTCCACTCCATGGGTTGATATGAACCTAGATTTTGTCTCGGGTCTACACCAAAGAAGGTGTTGCAATTCTATTATGGTGGTGGAGGACCCCGTTTTTTGAAGACAGCGCATTTTGTGCCATGTCAAAAGACAATGAATGTTTCAAACACCACAAACCTCTATTTTGAGGAAATTGTACACCTCATGGTATGCCTAGAAGCCGCACCTCAAATCAAGATTCGAAGTTCTAATGGTCATTTTTTGTAGTCACCATGGGAGCAAAAGGATACCCAACTCAACTTTAGAAGTGTATATCATCCACAAACCGATGGTCAAAAAGAGGTGACAAATCATAGCATTGACAACCTGTTGTGAGCGGTAGATGGTGACAAATCTCGACATATCATCCATTCATATATTCGGTCAAATCTCAACGTATCATCCATTCCTGTACAAATGGCACATGTGAAAGGGATGCACATCTTGTACAAAATGAATTTGGCTTTACATATTACCTTTTCTTTTCTTTTTTCTAACTTTGATAAGAAATGGCACACCTTCTCTAAATTTCTCTCTTTCAACATGACCTTCTTATTGATGGATCTCTTTAGCAAAAATTCACAAACCAAAAGTAATGAACTAGATAGCATGAGAAAAGAACTCACTAGCATACTAATTAAAAAGTTCTACAAATGATCTTTGGCCCAAGGATGATAAGAAGCTCTAACAAAGAGCCTGATCCATAAGATAACATCCAATATTGATACAAGGGAGAGAAACCACCCCAAGAACCTAAGCTATAGAAAATTCCTTAGACAATCTAGCCCATTCAACTAAAACCCTCTAGCGTTTTGAAGAACCACCTCCAACAAGCACAATTTATCCCCAAAAGGTCCTGTTGTTATGTTCAAGCCAACGTCATCATGAGAAAGCAAGGAGGGTAAGCCACCAATGGATGTCCATCTTTTGCTACCTCTTCTACCATCATACAAAAAAAAAAAAAAAAAATCCCAATCGTTAACAGCATAACCTAATTTACTCTAGCGAATCTCAAGAAGTTCCACCATATCTTCTACTTAAGGAGGCAGTACGATGAGATGATTAATAGTCTCAACGTCCCTTGGACATAAATTGCAACAATTTAGAAGAATCATGTTTCTTTTCCTCAAATGGTCAATTGCCAACACCTTGTGTTTTCCGACATGCCACATGAAAGGAAGAACCCAAGGCGACCCCATGTACTTCCAAATGATGTGGTTTTTTTTTTTTTTTTTTTTTTTTTTTTTTTTTTTTTTTTTTTTATTTTCTGCGTGGAGTGTGTGTGGTTTCCGACTTGAGAGGCTAAGCGATCTGACCCATCTATCCAGATGTATTAACATGATTTCTTGGACATGAAACAAATCCATGAGAGCCCACCAAATTCCGCAATCTCATCCTCATAAAGATTCCAACAAGATGAAGGACATCTCCCTTTTGAAGAGTATTCCAACTTTGAGTACTGCTTTCAAAAGACCAAAGGCCATGTGCTGAGAAGACTACCTACCGACAAAACCAACCACCCTCTTCCATCTCATATTTACTTGCCATCACACTTTTCCACAAACCAAACCTACATAGCCATTCCCCATGAGGGCCATGTTCATCAACTACAGGCTACTAACATCAAAGCCCCCAAACTCCTTTGACTTACAAACATCATCCTAACTAGATGGGACTTGTTTTTATTCTCAGACCCTTACATAGAAAATCCTTTACATAAGTTATTAATTCAGACAAAATTGTGTGGATCATCCATTATATATAGTCATTAATTAAACAAATTATCCTCAGACTGAGGATCATGTAACTCCTCCAAAACTATATAGCCATTAACCCAACAAATTACAAATACTTGGTGTCAAGGGATAAGTTTTTCCAGGATGGCATTATGGTATTATTGTGAACATATTGTAGTGACATACGTTTAAATATTTGGTTCAATTCACTTCACAGTAGAAAGATACCTAATTCAAATTCAACATAGAGAGAAGTTCGCACCTTGTTGGGAAAAGAATCCCATATCTAATGACCACTCCTAAGCACCATAAAGGAAACAAATAGACATTCCAGTTCCAAGGCTCCGGAGGATTTGATTTGAAGCAACGAGTAAATGAATCCTGTTCATGCAATATGATCATTTCTAAGCGACAAATGAGAAGAAAACAACAACCTCAAGAAAATGCAGACATCACAGTCAATACATTTTAAAGGTAACACGTGATTTTGGTTTCGATGGCAAGGTAACATGGGATACCTGTGATGTTGAAGGGGTAAGAGTTAGGATAGACGAACAAGAATAACAAAACTTAAGCAAAGGAACTAGAATACACACTTGGGAATTGAGAAACATACAATCCAAATGAAGGACTCTCGGCCAAACAATATAACCATATAAAATCATGTGCTTTATGAATCATAAATTGTAGAAGCATTGAAATGTGAAGTAGTTCAACTGGCAATGTGGTCATAGCAAGGTCCAAGGTTCAAAATATCAGTATTCAGTACCCAGCACGTAGGACCGCCTTCAAAACCAATATCAACGAACCCAACAAGCTATTGATTTGTCTTATTTATTTATCACGTATGGGTATATTGGGATGGAACCGAATGTCACAGCACCTACAAATTATATGATCCTCAGGCAAATAGTGTGTACATGTGTGTGCGTGTGTGTTATCCTGAAGCTTTTAGTCCATACATGTGGAGCCCACAGGTAAGTAATGCCAGTGTTTTAAATAGCACGTAGCGTATAGCATAGTGTTTGGCCCTCTATAGCATGAAGCATAAGCTGCATAGCGTACAACATAAGTTACACGATACTTAATCTTTTTTAATTAAAATAATAGAAAATATGATAAAATTTACAAAATGGATAATTCCAATTGAGTTTTTCACTGCGAATCTGGATCGTCAACCACATATTCCATGCAAAATCTCTCTGTCTCTTTCCTTTCAGACATCTCTGAGTGTGACCTCTTTTTTTATTTATTGAAACATCATAAACTCACAATATGGACCACAATTTGGATGGTCCGGCTTGATCTAAGTGCTCTATCCATGATATGGACCAGAATTTAGATGGTCCAGATTGATCTAATGTAGTGCCACGTGTGGTGGGGATGAGTCACCACCTTTTTAAAATCGGTGTTGAACTAGCATAGAAGAAAAACTAGAGAGAGAGAGAGAGAGAGAGAGAGAGAGTGAGAGAGAGATTTCCTGTAGCATACGCTACCTGCACTACACTGTACGCTACATGCCCCATAGCTTACGCTACGTAGCGTTTTAGCTACGCTAGTGTACACTATGAGCGCTACCGAAAATACTGAGTAATGCACACTATTGATCACGTGGGCCCCACTAGATGGACCATACCACAAAAATCTCCCACACCAGAAGATCCTAAGCATTCAATCATTGCCTTTTTCTGTTGAATATGGACTATAACTGCATCTTTTACTTACCTTTCCATCTTCATTTTTCAGACCACCGATCGAAGGGTTAGGCATGCCATACTGGAATATTTTGAGGCATGGTCCGTCCAAAGTTGAGTATGTCAAATCAATGGTTTGACCAACTGAACAATGGGTCCCACCCAAGGTATTCAATAAAGATAATGGCCGGCGTAACGGCCAGCAGTTCAATTGTTACGTTACAAGCCATAATGGCTATAACAACAGCCTTTGTGGCCATGTACACGTCGATTTTTTTTTTTTAAGAAAAAATCTGAAAAATATACAAAAAAAAATTTCCAAAAAATTAGAGGATTCCAAATATGTAATATTTATATTTATATAACCATTTTACCACAGACAACCACAACATAATTGATTTAAGACCACTTAAATGCTGCCCCCAAAAGGTCCCAAATTTTATGCAATGTACAGAATTCATCCCACCAATGCATATCCTTAATCATTTGACACAATTTGCCTAAAGAAATTTGAGGAAAAAATTAAAAATTAAATTTGGATAAAAACAATCGAGTCGATTTAAGACCAGTTGAATGCCCCCAAAATGGCCTGAAAATTATGCAATTGGTGGATACCATCCCAATAATGCATATTCCTAACTATTTGACACCATTTTCTCAAGAAATTTAAGAAATAATTAAAAATTAAATTCGGATGAATAGCGTCAGGGTGATTTAGGACCACTTGAATGTCCCAAAACAGCCCAAATTTCATACAATCTGTGAAACTCATTAAACTCATGCATATCCCTAACATTTGACACCATTTCCCCCAAGATATTTTGAAAAAAAAATTAAAATTAAACTCGAATGAATAATGTTGACCCAACTTGGGATGACCCGAATGCCCCATAAAATGGGATAAAATTCATGCAATCCGTGGGATTCATCGGACTAATGTATATCCTAAGCATTTAACACTAGTCCCCTCAAGAAATTTGAGAAAAAAATTAAAAACTATGGCACTATTCATTCAAAAAATGACCAAAAATTACAAAAATAGAAAAAAAAAATAGAAAAAGAGATGAAAAATGTTGATTTAGTGCATGCATATGTCGATCTAAACGCCATAAATGCATTTGAACAATCTACACTCAAATATTTCACAAAAAATAAAAAATTTTAAAATTTGTTGGAAATTGTTGGAAATTATATAAAATCAACAAAAATACAAAAAAAATAAAAAAAAACTATACAAACATGGTCAAAGACTCAAAACGAACAAAATCTAGCAAAATTTAGTCGATTTAATAATATAATGTTGAATCAATAAATAATTTTACAAAAAAACAAAAAGAAAGAAGAATTTTAACCTATTTTCTTTCCCAAACTCGATCCCAGATTCTTCAAAAACTACCTAAATTTTGTTTTTAATCTTCAAGGAAATGGGTTAAAATAAGTCCCAAGAATCAAAGATATCAAAAAGTGGAAGAGAAATGACAAAAAGTTCCAAAAAAGCCTCCAAAAGGCCATTATGTTGGACAACAACAGACCGCCATGGGACCGTTACAGTCCAATTTTTCAGAACGGGCCATTACGACCTTGAAATGTATAATGGCCCAATCTGTTATTGTTACGTCACGGCCAGTCCCACCTATACAGACTCAATAGTCAAGTACACTCCACAAAGGATTGAATACTTCACCTGGGTAATAACCAATGGGTGAATGCCCAACCCTTGTTTTATCCAGTGAAGCATGGAAATTACTTAGACAAGTTATAGAAGGTACTTAAGATATAAAGGGGTCGCAATAGTTCACACAGACAAGGAAGTGATTTAAACACACAACCTTGTTTACGCTGCCAATTCGTCATTGCAACAAGGGCTACAAAATCAAGGAGAGTCATTATGTTTGTAACGGTTCTTGGATCTGTGGCTGTCAAAAAACCATGGCTCGATTGGTTTTTTAATGGGTAACGACAAAATATATTTTATTCAAAAAAGAAACAAAAAGATACAAGAGAGGGCCCTGCTCCCCACGTACACATGCAACACAACAATCAGGGACTATACTAACGAGGACAGCATCATCCTATCAATCACTTCCACGTAATTTTTTTGTAAAACCCTCTTTAGCACATGTCAGCCTCAGCATTCGCACTTCTATGCATATGGTGGAAGGACAAATCTATTGATCCACTGAGACCGATAATCTCTTTAACAAGATCTGCTAAATGCCAAGTTGATTGAATTGCATTCCTTAAGTAAACTTCAATTACAATTAGGGAAAATTATGTTGCACTGCCATCATAACACTTTCCATAGATCCGTAACTTCTGCATAAGGATTGGATGGTTTTGTGGCCGGATTTTGATCTGTTTGTGTGGGCCCATTCAAAATGTTGATTTTTCTCATCTTAGGCCAGGCCCATTGACATACCTTCTTAGTTATACTCCTAGCACCCACGTTTTTAAAACCTGAACTGGACTGAGCGATCGGACCAGTTTGAACTAGAACCTGCCACCGAAACAGTCTGTCACCCAAAACCCCACTCAGCTACGGGGATAACTGTTTAGTTAAACCAAAAAAAAAAATGCAAGTACCGATGACTTCAAAACCAGACATCTTAATGCAAACTCCCAAGACGGGCCAAGAGAGTCGGACCAGTTGGTTTTAGAACACTGGTTTTTTGCAACACCATGATGCAATCTCGAATGGATTGGAGTGGAGTCAAGGGAATGGCCCAAGAAACATGTGGCAATGCCAAACCCGATAGGTGTTTGGGCAAATGGCAAGTGTCGTGGGTGTGCTCCCGCAGACGCAAGTTCAATTCCCCTACCTGGGATTACCCAATGCATGTGGTTTGCGAGTGATTGCGTGCATCTGCAGGGAATAGTCTTGCCTTAAAATGGGGCAGGGACACCCTGATGCCATCAAACAAAAAAAAAAAAAAAAAAAATTGTGGCAGCAACAGAATAGTAAACACGAAATAATAAAGCTTACAAAGGCACATACCATATTCGACAACTTTATTATTTTAAAACAAACCATATCCAAAAAACAACACCCAAATAAAAACAAGGTATCATAGAAACAAACAGCAGTTTTTCGTCCAACACCTTGTGGCAACTGAAGCCGTTCATCTGGTGGGCCTTATCATAGAAGGGCCATGCCCCAATATCTCCTCTAGTCAGATAAGCCTAACCATCCAATCAGAGGCTAGCAAGAAGACAATCACAGCCAATTGCCAACATTACGAGGCCCGCAATGACTTTAGATCATACAGCGATAGGACCCACTTAATGAATGCACTAGATCACCGAAAGTCGGGCCCCACATGTATGGTTAGCCAGCCCAAATGAATCACTTGATCAAACAAATTCCAATCAGAAACAATAGAATTAGCATTCACTAATCAACCCACACTACTCAATTATCGTGCATTGTAAAACCCAATTCAAGAATGAAAGAAACAAAGAATTCCAAATAATTGAAACAACCAAAATATTTTTCCATCCAAAAAGAAAATGAAAAGATGAAATCTAACACGAAAAAGAAAATAAAATAAAATAAAAGGATAGACATACATCAATGATGGCCCCTGCGGCTTCTGTTAGTGCTGGCGAGATGTCGAGCAGATCGCGTCTGACCGTAGGATGAAGGGCATCAACCAACTTTTGATCATTTAAATTTAAAAGAAATCTACTTTAAAAATATATATATAAATTAAAAAGGAAAAAAAAAAAAAAGCAAAATGGGAATGTAGATGATGATGAGAGGATACAGGAGGAGCTTATGTTTAGACGTCTCATGGATGGGTTCTGTCAGATACTCTTCGATGTTCGGCCGGTCTAAGTCTAACTCTGAGCTTGATGTGTGGAGCACGGACATGGTCTGCTGTTCGATCGAGAGAGAGAGAGAGAGAGAGAGAGGTTTTCTCTGCTGCTGCTTGTTTTTGCCTGCCTCTCTTCTTCCCCTTTCTCTCTCTCTGTTTTCCCTCTTTCAGGCCATGGAAGGAAGGGAGCAGATTAGGTGTTACGCGGGGGACACCTCAGCGGGTGTTACCGTTACTATGGGGCCCACTTTGATGATGTGATGTATATCCACGCCGTTCATACGTTTTTCCAGCCCATTTTAGGGCATGGTCACAAAAATTAAGTAGATCCAAATCTAAGGTGGACCACACTACAGGAAACAGTGGTGATTGAATGCCCACCATTAAAAACTTCCAGGGCCCACCTTAAGCAGATCCGTAACGTTTATTGCCATCCAAACCGTTGATAAGTTCAACCAGATCTGGATGAATGGATAATACAGAGATCAACTTGTTCCAAAACTTGTGTCCTACAAGAAGTTTTTAATGGTCATTCACCCATTTTTCCGGTGGTATGGTCCACTGGAAAACTGGATCTTCTTAAGTTTTGGGATAATGCCCTATGAGGAGTATTACGCTTTTGCAATTAAGTATTACCTTTTAAAAAAAAAAATAAACGAGACGTGCCCGTCATCGCCAAATGACGGGATTTTTACTGCAATAGCCCTGAGGTGTAGTTGTTTTACTAAAAAGTCCAATTTCTTATCCGGCTCATCTTTTTTGGCCTTTTGAATAGAAATTGAAGACTTTATAGCTGAGAATGCCCGTCTAACCACCATGTGCTCAGCGGGAATCCACCGTGCCCTAGGGGGAATCCATAGTGCCTAAGGGGAATCAGTCAGAGAGGCATTTTTACCATAAATTTTCAATTTCTTGTCATACGGCTAAAAAAGATGAATTAGATGAGAAATTAGACTTTCAATAAAAATAGCCACACTTCAGAGCTATTGCAATAAAAATCTCCCAAATGACTAAACGGACACTAAATGGTTAATTTCAATAAGACGTCACGGTTTCAATAATATGAGAAATAAAGCCTAAACCCCTAATTTTATAAGGAGAAAGGCAATTAGGTAGGGTTTTTATCCAAAAATTCCTCCCACCTCAAGTTATTCTAGGGGTAGTGAAAAGTCCAATTTATCCTTATAAAGACTTCAATATGAACAAAGCCAGCTTGACACCCAAGATTTATAGGCCTACCATGTGGGTGTTTCTTAAAGGTAATTCAATCACCAATTATGTAGCCTAATTATGAGCATAGATCTAAAAAAATAACCCCATATGTGATTCAGGTGGTTGGAAACATTATATAGGGATATGCCCACCCTCCAAACGCTTTCCCTTGGTATGGCCCAGCCCACACGAATCAAAGATTGTCCTAACTTTTGGACCTAGGCTTAAATGTTTTTATGGCATTTAATAGTTCGAGTGGATTTCACATAATTATTATAATGAGCTCCATGAAAAATTAATAGTGGACATATCTCTCCCAACTGTTTCCTTTAGTGTAGCCCATCTGAATTACAGATCAACCTTATTTTCTAGCTGTGGGCTTAATTGGGATTACATACCTAACGATGGGAGTGGATTTCACTTTACATATCATCGGTGTGGCCCTTGCAAAAAATCGATCGGGTTCTCTGCAATTGTTTGACGAGATTTTGGGAAAGGGTTTGCCTCAAGCATTTGATGACATAGCCCAAGCTTGGGGCCCAATGTGGTGTTTGTGTTTTATCCACATCGTCCATCCATTTTACCACCCCCTTTTAGGGCAGGATCCAAAAAATTATGTAGATCCAAAGCTCAACTAAACCACACAACAAAAAACGGTGGGAAATGAGTACCCACAGTTAAAACCTTCTTAAGGCCTATCATGATATTTCATTTGCCATCCAACTTGTTCATAAGGTCGCACATAACTAGCTGAAGGGAAAACGCAAATATAATATAGATCCGAAACTTTTGTTTCCCTCAAGAAGTTTTCAACGGGCATTCAAACCCACCGTTTTCTATGGTGTGGTCCACTTGAGCTTTGGATCTGCATCATTTTTGGTCTCATGCTCTAAAACAATCTAGCAAAAGGGATGGACAACTTGGATAAAAGCACATACATCATGGTGGGCCCTGTGGAGCTTAGCCACATTGTCCCACATGGTCATCCATGTGGTGGGTGCCGCACACAATCCCCTCCCAAGATTTTAGAGAGCCAAGCGCACCTATGATGTGTAGGTGAAATCCACTCAAGCCATTAGATGTCACAAAAAAATTTAAGCATATGGCCCAAAAATCAAGACAATCCATGATTCATGTAGGCAAGCCAACATAAAGGGAAACATTTTGGAAGGTGAGCATAGCCCTATACACTGTTTCCAATCATACGGTCTATCTGGATCACAGATGGGGCTTAGTTTTGAACCCTACGTCCAAAAATAGGTGACGCACCTGATGGTCGAAGTAGATTTATAAAATGGGTCGCACCCCATGTGACCAATCATTTCATTCTCCTAAGCTCTTTAGTTGGAAGGATTATTCAGTTGTAGCCCGTTTCTACTAGGGGTGTCAATAGATTAAGATCGGGCTTGAAAGTCAAAATTTTGAATAAGGCCTGTCCAAAATAGTTCAAAATCCGGGTTGAGACCTACCCAGGCCTAGCCAATTAATAACCCTAGTTTCCACGTGACGTGAGAGGGTGGAGGAGATGGACAAGGTAAAAATGTCTTTTATCCTCACCAGCAAAGTAGGAAGCATGATTTGATAAATATAAAATTTAAAAGAAATTTATGGTAAAATCAATATGTAAGAGGATTTTTTTGGTAAAAATCCCTTATCATTTTATGCCTTGTATCTAAATACAAAAAGGTTATATATTTTGGGCAATTCTAATAAAATATTATGGATAACCCATCATTACATGGTATGGATAATTTCCCCGAAGGGGTTCGCAGTGCAAGTGGTTAAAATCTCGCCAAAATGTATAAACATTATTGTGTTTGTATAACACAAAATGAGAATTTCCTTTATCTATGTTAAATTAGGGGCAAAAGTGTTATTCAATATGGTCAACGGCTAAATTCAACGGAAGTTAACCTTAGCTTATTCGAACTTTCATAAAAAGGAAGAGGTTATTTAGTGAAAAAAAAAAAAAAAAACTTCCTTTATTATAGTGCTTGGGTTATTGCTTTGTAGATAAGGGTGTCAATGGGCCGGGCTTGGGCTTGAAAAATAGAATTTTAAATAGGCCCTGGCCCGAAATAGTTCATAATTCAGGTCGAGACCTACCCCAGGCCTAGCCCGTTGACAACCCTATTTGTAGAAGTGTACTATTCATTGATCCAAACTATTGATATATTGGGATCCAACATGAAGGTCCAAGCAACGAAATATCTAGCCAACATACAAATGGCTTCAAAAAGAAAATGACAAAAGTAGGCATTCAATAAATAAAAGATCAAATACTCTATCATCATTGGGATCTTCCAATGTAAGGGATTTTGGTGTCCCAACATAACTTATATAAACTAGAGCATAGTGTAAAGGGATGACAATGGATATATTCTCATTTATCCCATTACCCAACATTACCAATCCGAAAAATTAAATTGAGATGTATTTTTTACTTAATTAAAAACTTTTATCCACTTATGGAAGAGTATTTTTATATTTTAATATTGAAAATTAAAAAAAAAAATTAATATCAAATTTACATTTTGGTAACTTTAATTTCAAAAGGCTACCTCATTAATCATATAATTATCATTCCATATCCTTTTGTCAAGGAGCAAATGGGTCAGCGGCTCAGGTAGGCCCCCACTATGATGTTTATGTAAAATCCACTCTGACTACTTAGGTGTGCCACCTCATGTTAGGCCAAGGACCCAAAAATCAACCTCATCTATCATCCAAGTAGCTCACATGATTAAAAATAATATATAGGGCAACGCTCACTCTCTAAATTATTTTTATTAGTGGTTTTTGGGCCACATTTCTAAATTTTTATGTGTAATTTAATGGTTAGTGTGAATTTCATATAATTATCCTGGTGGGCCTTTTAAAAATCAAGGGTGGACATTTCTCTCCCTATAATTTCCTTTATTGTGGCCCACAAGAATCATAGGTAAGCTTCTTTTTTTTTTTTTTTTTTTTTAAATCTTTGGGCAATGAGAGTAAATATATAATGGTTGGAGCTGATCTTACATATACATCATGATGGGCCTCATGCAATCGTCCCTTGCAGTGCTCAAAGTGGAAGTTAACCCTTTCTATGATTAAGTAAATATCTAATGGTTGGAGTGGATCTTACATATACATCATGATGGGCCTTATGCGGTTGTCCTTGCAGTGCTCAAAGTGGAAGTTAACCCTTTCAATGATTGTATATGAAAAAAGAGAAGCTACTTGGACAAAACAGAAAAGGAGGAGATTATTTAGTATAAAAAAAATTAGGTTAGTGTGCGTGTGTGTGTGTGTGTGTGTGTGTGTGTGTGTGTGTGTGTGTGTGTGTGTGTGTGTGTGTGTGTGTGTGTGTGTATATATATATATATATATATATATATATATATATATATATATATATATAGATAACTTCAATATTATAGTTCTCAAATTATTGCTTTGTAGAAGTGTGACCCATTGTTCATTGATCCAAACTGTTGAAGTCTTGGGATCTAGCATGAAGGGTCCATGTAACGAAATATATAACCAACATACAAATGGTTTTGTTAGAACTAGAAAAATGCTACACACCCGGTTGAGGGCGGCATTTTCCTGTGTAATGTTGCTCTGGGGTTCTGAGTATTGGAAACATTCATAGACAGCCACAAGCATCCAACGAGAAGAGATATCGCAAGACGAATTTTATTCCAGAGATTCTGAGATCTTTTACATTCCGGGCTGTGAACTGGCACGAGCCCTTAATTACATCAATGGTTGATCACCCTTGATTAAAAGGCAAAAAACTAAGCCGTTAGGTGCCATGGTCTTAGAGTTCACGATTATAGAGCCTGGATTGTAGTTTTGTTATGGACTGAGCCATCGTTTTGTACGAGTCAGATTCCTACGTCCTGTGTTCTTTCGGATGTTCCGAGTTGAGAGACAGTCAGAGTTTTTTAGTCGAGTTGTACAACTTTGGGCCCGCGCCTGTTGTTATGAACAAGTGACCACTAGAAGACATGCAATTCGACTGTTGTTACCTTATTAGCTCAACCAGCAGATCCCATTGTGAATGGGTAGTACGACTAGCTTTGAGATAACAGTTTACAGCAAATATTTCAGATGTCATTGGAACTCTTTGATTATGATTTCTCGTGGTAACCATGGTCCCTTTTGTTTAGTCTCAAGCCTTAATTCAGGATAATAAAGAGTCTGTACAGTGAATATGAGAGATACAAAGTACTTATAAATAACGCTAAAGCACGGCGACTTGTCTTCGGAAGCATCCTTGCCTTTGCGCATTTGCTTGGAGATTCAATGAGTAGTTGAGATATTTTGAGAAATTCATTGGTGCACTGCATGTAATATGAGATGCGATGAAAGTAATAAAGATAATTTAAAACATGACAATCTCAACAAAGAATAATACTGCTCTTCGATGTTCAAATGTAGAGTGAAAATCACAGCATGCTGAATCATATGATATCGAGTGCAATGAATGGTTAGTTAAGTGAAGGCATAGTTCGGTTGTCGATATTCATATTCAGATAGTTAGCAATTAAGTGCTTCAGCATTGAATCGTGCTCTTTTGATGATATGAGGTTAGATATCTTTAATTACACATTTTTTGGCATGAAAATGACTAAGTACCAAAGTCTCGATATACGTGTTTATGCTGTCATAATGTAAATAACGGAGTTTAAAGCTATTCCAATGCCTAATTTAGATACTTTGGGTTAGGAGGATACTAAATCTACATAGGCGACAATCTAATTGTGCCTGCTTTTGGTAGGCGACAATCAATCCTTGAGCCAACAGGGCATTTCCCAAGGCTGAAAATGTCTAAGTGTCAGGGTTCCAATACATGTGTTTATGCTATCGAAATGTAAATGATGGAGTTTAAAGCTATACTAGTGCCCCATTTAGACACTTTAGGCTATAAGGATGCTAAATCCACTTAGGCGACAGTCTAATTGTGCCTGCTTTTGGTAGGCGACAGTCAAACTTTGAGCCAACATGGCACTTCCCAGGGCTAAAAATGACTAAGTACCGGAGTGCGGTCCGCCTGATTTCATTGATTCTTGATTAACGGAGATGATTATCGTTATGAAAATGATTGATTAAGGTCTTTAAGGTTATTATGGTATCAGATCCAATTAGGCAACAGTCTAATTGAGCCTGCTTTCGATAACCGGCGATCAACTATCATGTTTTCAGTGTGTTTCCCAGGATCAAGAATTTGGCTAAGTACCAGGCTTTTTTATGTTTATTGGCGATCTTTGATATCAAACGTTAATTGTTGGTCGAATGGACCTAAGGAATATGTTGGGAGTAGCGATGTGTATCTAAAACCCATCAGGCGACAGTCTGAAGTCACTTATTGAAAGCGGGCCACACCATCAAAGTTTGGAGGGAGCCAAGGACGCCCCAGGCGTATGCAAGTATGCCCTAGGTGCATGTAAGTAAAGTAAAAGGATAGGGTTTTCCGGAGTTGGCTTCGGGGAACCTAAATTGGGTTAAGCGCATGTAAGGGGGGGTGTAAGCGCATGTATGTTTGGTACTTAGCCAATTTCGACCTACCACAGAGGGTAGGCGCATACAGGCAGCCTCAGGCGCATACAAGCTTGCCTCAGGCGCATGTAACATGTCTTAGGCACATGTAGCTTCTAGACTTAGTATTTTTATGAAGTTATTTCTCTCTCTTTCTTCGGTGAGGAAATCCCTTTCCGGTGAGGAAAAGGGTAGGCACATGTATGTTTTAGGGTTAGGTGCATGTCACCTTGGGTCAGGCTGACGTCGTCGATACTTGTGTCGCCCTTCGATCGCATCATCCTTGCGTCATGGAGCTCAGGCTATTTATAGCCAAGGATCGCAGGAATAAAGCCAATAGGAGCTAAGCGCATATACATTTACCGGTGCATGAAGGGGTCAGGCGTATGTCATTTACCGGTGCATGAAGGGTCAGGTGCATGTCATTTCTGTACTGGCGTGTCTCCACGAAAATGGCCATAACTCCTTCGTTACAACTCTGATTTGGACGCTCTTATACTTGTCGGAAAGCTATTTTGGCAATTTATGCAATGTAACTATCATGATTACCTTTAGAATCCTCTTTTATCTTCAAAAGTAGTCCCCAAGTGATCGATGCTATTAATAACTCACGATCTTCGGTGAGCGACTTATATCTTCTTTGTTACAGCTTGAAATTAGATGATCTTGGACTTGTCAGAATCGTGACTTGGTAAGCCTTCCCATGACATATTGTTTTCTTCAAACGTACATTTCTTGCCCGATCATCCTTTGACTGGAAGTGATCTCTTCACTAATATCTATTCTCATAGTTAAAAAAGTTCAGGCTGCGTTCTCCTATGCTTAATGGACAATTATGTTTTCGGGAATCGTAGTCACTATTGCCCGAGAAATTTTAGATTTCATTCATGATGCTCGATGCACGAGCGGTCAGGCGGATATCTAATTGTTAGTCATTTGGTGGGCAATCAGAGCCAACACGAACCTAATAGATATTTGCTTCATAACTGGTGCAAACATCTCAACAAAGTCCACACCTTCTCCCTGAGCATATCCCTTCACCACCAATCTAGCCTTGTATCTATCCTGTTTCTTTCAAAAAATCTACTTACAACTAATCGCTTTTCAACCCACAGAAAGTTCCACCAGCTCTCATGTCTCATTCTTATACAAAGAGTCCATCTTGTCTTGCATTGCCATCTTCCACTTTTCTACATCTACATTATCTAGTGTCTCTTAAAAAGTAGATCGATTCCCTCATCCGTAATAAGGGTAAATACAACGTTTGAATCATCCCTATACCTCATCGGTAACATGTGATCTTTAGGAGGGTTTTTTCGCACATGTGACTTCTCCACTTAATCTTGTACCTCTGCCCGCGTCTCAGTATCGGTCCGTGTCTTATTTCTATTTATCTAGATGTCAAAGACCTCTAATTTTTTCGATTCCTGTGGTACATTCTTTCGGAATAAGGATCCATCATCAAACCTAACATCACGACTCAAAGTAATTTTGGTGTGACATGGTCGTATACCCTGTAACCCTTCACACTATTACCATAGCCCACGAAGATACATTTTTTGGCCCTTTGGTCTAGCTTATCTCTCTCAACTTATAGTACATCAGAGTAAGCTTCACAACTTAACACTCGCGGACTTGAGTAGTCAATTGAATGGCCACTCCACACTTCTTCTGGGATCTTACAATCAGTAGTTGTAGAAGGTGACCGATTTATCAGGTAACAAGCCGTGTTAATGGCCTCAGTCCATAGTTCTTTGCCGAACTCGGTATTACTTAGCATGCATAAGGTTCTCTCTAAGAGAGTCTAATTCACACTATGCCAAAATAGGAAAAAAACGATACAAAAAGGCTTGGTTTAACGACGGACTTGATCCGTCGCAAAATACTCAGTTTAACGACGAATATAGTCCGTCGTTAATATTAACGACGGTCTGTATCCGTCGTAATTACCCAACTTTCCGTCGCTAACAGGTAAAGGGTGGGTTTTTAAGAGACGGAATATTACGACGGACCAAAGTCCGTCGGAAAAGATATATTAACGACGGACTAAATCCGTCGTATAATTTACGGCGGACCAAAATTCGTCGTTAATTTAAATTTTCTGACGGATCCGTCCGACATTTGCCAGAGATGGCGGAACGGTATGTTCGTCGTAAATCCTAAATTGTACTATTTTAATTTAAGTAATTTTTAAAGGAATTTGAGTTCTAAAAAATTTAATTATTTGTCAACGAAAATTGAAAGTAAAAAAAAAAGAAACTGCTTTTTAAAGAAAAATCGAAATTTCAAAAGAACGAAATTATGAAAGAAACATTTATAAAAAATTTTGAAAAGTTTGAAAACTTGGATTCTTAAAAAAAAATTGCGATTTTAAGAAGAAATTGAAATTTTTTATTTTGAAAAAAATTGAAAAGCTGGATAAAAAATGAGATTTTGAAAAAATTTGACATTTTCAAAACGAAAATTGAAAGTTTAATCAAATTTGTGATTTTGAAAAAATTAAGAAGCTTGAAAATAAATTAACAATGTTTAAAAAAAAATTGAGACTATGAAAGAAATTGACATTTTGAAAAAAATTAAGAAGTTCTAATAAAATTGATTCCATTGAGAAAAATTGAGAACATTAATAAATAAAAAATGAGATTTTGAGAAAAAATGATTAACATTTTAAAAATGAAGATTGATAAGTTTAAAAAATTGTGACATTTAGAAAAAAATTAACAATGTTTGAGAAAAATTGCTATTTAAAAAATGGCTAGATTTTGAAAAGAAAATGAAATTTAAAAAAACAATCGTTATTTTGAAAGAAAATGACATTATGAAAACAAAATTACATTTCAAAAAAAAAATGAGAAGTTTGAATAAAATTGATACGTTTACAAAAAAATCGTAATATTTAAAAAGAAATTAAGATTTTGTATTTTGAAAAAGCGTGAGAAGTATGAAATATAAAAAAAAAATTAAATTTTAAAAAACTTGACATTTAAAAAAAATTGTGATTTTGAAGAAAAAAGTTCAAAAGTTTTAAAAAAATTAACACTGTTTGAGAAAATTTAAGATTTAAAAAATATCAAGATTTTAAAAAATGAAATTAAAAAAAAATCGAGATTTTGAAAGAAATTGACATTCTGAAAAAACAAATTGGCATTTTGAAAAATAAAATTGATAAGTTTAAAAAAATTACAATTTTTAAAATGAAATTAAAATTTTGTATTTTGAAAAAACTTGACGAGTTTGATATAAAAAATGAAAATTTGAAAAATATTATCATTTTGAAAAAAAAAGTTGAGAAGTTGAAAAAATTATGATTTAAAAAAAAACGTTGAGAAGTTTAAAAAAATTAACATTGTTTGAGAAAAATTGAGATTTAAAAAAGCTATGATTTAGAATTTGAAGTTTTAAAAGAAATAAATAATGTTTGAGGAAAATTGAGATTTAGATTTTCTTTTACATTTAAAAAGAAAAGTGTGATTTTGATAGAAATTGAATTGTAAAAAAAAAAAAAATTAGCATTTTGAAAAAAATTAGAAAGTTAGAATAAAATTGATAAGTTTGAAAAAAATTAGACTTTGAAAACATTATAAGAAGTTTGAAACAAAATTAACAATATTGGAATTAAATTGAAATTAAAAAAATCAAGATTAGGAAAAAAAATAATTATTAAAATTTAAAATAAAACTACGATTTTGAAAGAAATTGACATTGTGAAAGAAAATTAGAATTTTTAACAAAATTGAAAAGTTTGAAAAAAAAATATAGATTTTGAAAAGAAATTTAGAATTTGCATTTTAAAAAACATTAAGAAGTTTGATTAAAAAGAATTGAGATTTAAAAAAAAAACATAATATTTTGAAAAAAAGATTGATAAGTCTGAAACAAATTAACATTTGAAAAAAATATATATTAGCAATGTTTGAGAAAAAATGAGATTTAAAAACTTCTAAGATTTTGAAAGAATTGACATTTTGAAAACAAATCAAGAAGTTTGAAAAAAAAAAATATTAACAACGTTCAAGAAAAATTGAGAATTTGAAAAGAAACTGAGATTTAAAATAATCAAGATTTTAAAAGAAAGTGAGATTATGAAGAAAAAAATTTAGAAGTTTGAATAAAATTGATAAGTTTGAAAAAAAATTAATTTTTAAAAACAAATTAAGATTAATTGAGAAGTTTGATAAAACAATAAGATTTTGAAAAAAAAAATAGCATTTTGAAAACGAAAATTGGGAAGTTTAAAAAGTAAATTGTGATTTTGAAAAAAAAAAAAGAAGCTAAGAAACTGACAAAATAACAATTTTTTTTTGAAAAATTGTGAAAACATATCAACATTTTGATAGAAATTGATATCGTGAAAATAAAATTGGCATTTAAAAAAAAATGAGAAGTTTGAATAAAATTGATAAATTTGGAAAAAAAAAATAGATTTTGAAAAAAAGTTGCAAATTTTAAAAAGAAACTAAGATTTGTATTTTAAAAATTTGTAAAAGTTTTATAAATAAAAAATGAGATTTTGAAAAAAAAAAATTGAGAAGTCTGAAACAAATTGATATTTTGAAAAAAAAAAGTGGAAAAAATTGAAACGAGGTAAATCCAACCAAGGTAGATCCAAATTTGAAGTGGACCACATATTGGTCTACGCTTGCGGGGTCCACCATGATTTGTGCGTTTTATCCTCACCATTTAGCTAGTTCCTCACATCAATTTAGGATGGTAGGCCAAAAATTATTTAGATCCAACTCTTCGGTGAGTCACACTAAAAATGGTTAAAATTATTTAGATTTCATCCATTTTTGTTGCGGCCCACTTAAGGGTTACATCCGAATAATTTTAGCATAATACCTTAAAATGATGTTAAAACGACCTATAGCAAGGGCCACACCATCTCAAGTGAGGCCGCCACACCATCTCAAGTGAGGCCGAAGACTCATCAGGCCTGAAAGAGACTCACCCACATAGTTGGACGTCACCAAGTTTTGTGGGCCCCACCATGATGTATGTGTTACATCCATACCGCCCATCCATTTGGAGAGATCATTTTAGGGCATGAGCGAAAGAACGAGGCAGATCCAAAGCTCAAGTGGACCCCACCACAGAAAATAGTGGGGGACAGTGATAGCTACCGTTGAAAGCTTCCTAGATCCCATTGATATGTCATGTGGTCCACTTAGGCCTTTGATCTACCTCCTTCTTGGGATCATGCCTAAAATTAGCTTTCAAAATGAATAGACGGTGTGGATAAACCACATACATCACGGTGGGCCCCATAGAGCCCCTGACAGGACCGTCCATCTAAGGTTTGAGTAGTACCCAATCCGCCCGCGAGATTTTTTTTATTCTCGCGGGCTTGAAAGTTTCGCCCCGGAAAACCCCCCTTTTTCCCTCCCTTTACCCTCAGCTTCTCCTCTTTCCTGACCTTCCAATTCGAAAAAAAAATCAAAATCACCCGGATTTGATAATCCTTCTCGGTTTCCCTCTTGCATGGCTTCCTCGATCTCTCTGTCCTTGACTTCTGGCATCAATGGTGATGGCGATGGCATCAATGATGGTTGGGCGTTGTGTTAGGGCGTCGAGATAGGTGAGTTTTGAGGTGGGTTTTGATGAGGGGTCGCAATAGAGGCGGTGCTGGACGAAAGCGGTAGAGATTGAGCGGCAGGGATGTGTTTCTTCTTCCGACTTCTTGTGGGAAGATTTCGATCCCAATACCCAAAGGTATGGATTCGTCTCCTTGTAAGTTTTCTGAATTTTTTGTCTTCTCCTTTTGTAAATCTTGTGGTATTGACCTTTAAGTCATGGAAACACCTCTTTTTATCTGTTTTTCCCTTCTTTTCTCTTTTGGGTTCTTGAAATCTTTCTTTATGTTGTTGGATGATTTTGTTTTGTTACATTCATTGATGGGTTGTGGGTAAGGTGCGTTGCATTTTACAAGATTCACAAGGCTGTCTTACAGTTGCAGGTGAGACTTCTAAGCTTGTATATTCACCCTCTATTTATGCAACTGTGGGTCCTTGCTTTGTTGGATATGATTTACTGCCAAGTGTTTGATGAAATGCTACAATGGTAAATGGCTTAGTGTAGTCGAAGGTGGTGGGATCAATTCCCCTAACACATGAATTATATTTTTACGATTTTTTTTCTTTTTTCTATGGACTATAGTCAAATCTGGCCCCATCCCTTTTTTCTATGGACTATAGTCAAATCTGGCCCCATCCCTAGATCATCCTAAAACACCATTTTCTGATGATCTAGCACCCTTGGAAAATCTCAATTTCTGGAATAATCTAGACTGTGGGATGATCCAGAAAAGAATGCCCAAAAGAGACCGTTGGATGGCCAGTTTTGTGACGTCCAAATGGGCTTCATAGAAAGGGTTGTTTGATTCATTCCAAATGACGTTTTGGGATGCATGGCTGGTTGGAAATGGATCAGCCTTAGGACCTTTTATTGATATAAAAAAAAAAATCATCATTTCTGATCTCTAGCAAATCTATGCATCTTGTGTTAGCAAATGAACTTTTGTACGGTTGGAACTGTTAAGATGGGACAGATCTAGTCACTAAATCTAATCTGAAAATGGGCCATGTTAGATGATTAATAAAGGCCATTTAAAGTCACTGGAAAGGCAATCTTCGGATCTATGGACGGTCACAAGTCCAAAGATCGATGGATGGCCAAACAATCACACCCAAACATAGTTGTTGATGGATTCATGTATTGGGCCATATCTAACCATCTAAAAATCATCATTTTGGGGGAATATAATTCTCAAAAGAATCTCAAGATTTTCATCAAATCTGGATCATAGATCGATCTGGGAGTGATTGCCAATGTAGGGCCATCAAATGACCAAGTTAGACGTCCAAACCAACCAATTAACAGTCAGATTTGGACCTTTGAGGATGACATTTTTTGGATGGTTAGGAATCTGAGATTGGATAAATTTTAGACCCTAAAATCTGTTCTAAAAACTATTTGTTATAATATTTCATCAATCTCTATTATATACTTTGACTTGGATGACTTTTCACATACAATTTCTTTTAAACTTTTGATGATGCTATACTGGCAACGGTCCTTATAAAACTGTTTTGAAAGGTTTGTTCCCTTATGAATATTTATCCTGTCTCTCTCTTTTTCTTTTCTTTTCTTCTCCTTCTCTCTTTCTTTTTCATTCTTTGTGAGCTAATACCCACAGCGCCATTCTTTTGAAGCTGAGAGTATGCAAGAGAAGATTGAGTGGCTAAACAAGATAAGGAGTGTTATGCAGCCTTCAAAGGGAGTTCCTGGTAAGGAATGCAATCTTCTGAATCTGGTCTGTCCATTTTTAGCATCACTATTTTCCTTTTGGCTTGACAATCATTTCAGCCTTTGATATATCAGAATTATTTACTCATGGGCTCTCCCATTTTTCACCCTACTGCAGATTTGTGATATGGTTGCCATTGCAAGATATTTGAATGTGATGCTTATAGTACCTAAGCTGGACAAAACCTCATTCTGGGCTGATCCAAGGTATGTTGTTGAGTCCTCATGATTACAGTAGTTGTTAAAACCGTCCAAGTTTTAAGATTATTGATGAGGTGTTTCTTTGGAAGTGCCATATGATTCATATATCGTGTCCTGTTGCCTAGATTTCCTTATAAGTATTACCTATTATGGCAGCGAGTTCAAAGACATATTTGATGTGGACCATTTCATTACTTGAGAGAGGAAGTTCGGATAAGAACTGCCGCCAAGGCTAAAGATGAATGAAGCTAGGAATGGTATATTCAATGCCACCCATCAGTTGGTCCAGCATTTCTTATTACCTTAAGCAGGTCAGTTTACTGTTCGCCGTAAAGCTTTCTTTGCTTCTTTTTTTTCCAGTCTACATGAAGACAGCTGGTGATTCTATTTGTTTGTGAGAAAATTCTCCCATTGATACAAAAGTACAAAATTGTGCATTTGCATCACAATTATCAGTCTAATGAATCAAAATTATGCATTTCAGTTTCTGCTGAAAGAAAGACTCGTTGTTTTTCAAGCGGAACATTGTGAAGAGCTGTATGTAGGGTTGATGTCCATGTGCACTTTCACATAACAGACTTTTATTTCAAGTTGACGCATCTTATTTTGTAGTGAATCACACCTGTGCAAAGGTATGACCACACCAATGATGATCACCTGTTCCAAAAATCAGGACAAACTACTCATCGAGCATGATCATTCAATCTAGCTGATCCAACCATTAGGTGGCCCACCACATAAGTTTGGAGGTTTTTGGGTGGCTATTCACTATTTTCTATGGTGTGGCTAACCAGATGATTGGATTAACTTGACTTCTAATGCTGCCAATTTTATCATGGAGAAACCCTATTGAACAGCTTTGATGCCATTTTATAGGTAAGGGTGGACTCTACACAGGAAAAATGAACTACTCAAATGAGAGTATTTCTGTCATTTGATAGTGTGGACACCTATTTCAATCAAAATAGAATTTGAGCTTCTAGTAGTATTTAACAACTAAAAAGTTAGAAGTAGATCACGATTTTTTTTGGAATCATGTAAAAATTTGGGATCTTCTTCTCAAGTCGCTTTCCAAGATTTGCAGATGCCAAGCCCATGTGTTTGAAGCCCTGCCATCTGCAAGCAAGCACACCTGCGTACACATGTTTGAAGGCACGGAGTTTGTCTTGGTCTATCAATCAAGATTATATGAACAATGCGAATTGTGAAAACAGTCAATTCTGTTGAGGGGAAAAGTAAAAAAATTGACAATATTTCCTGCTGTTTGTATGTGCCATTCAATTGAATTACAATACTAATTCGGTCGTCACAACCTCAATGTGAATGCTTAGGAAGGAAATTAGAATTTGGTTTTCCCTTTTCAATTAAGACTGATTGCAATTTAATTCTGTAGTGCATCCAAATGAGGTCTATGAAAGAACTCACAATCAAATTCATTTATCATAATTGATGTTATTCATCAAAATATACTCATAATGTAAAGCATCTGACTCTTGTGACAGTAACATAACAAGGGGAATGATCTTATGCAACCAGTTTTGAACATGATACAGTGTAAATGAGGTGCCTTGGACAATCATCAATCTAGAGCGTACTAATTGTCCAGCTCATTCTTCATAGGTGGTCAGGACAACTGAAGTAATTGAGGTCCCCAAAACTGATTTCATCAAGGTTAGTTTTTGTTCTTTATTTAAGCAATCCCTTGGATTGGGAAGCCAATTATCAGATTAGTAGTTGCCAATGATTTCTTTTTCATAATGGATGATATTGACTTCATGGAAACGTAGAAAGGTAAAATACTAGAAAATACATTAGCAGATATGTAAGAAGTTCCTTTCTAGTGAAGGTATTTTCACACACTATTTAATGTTTGAATTTCTAGTTTTTTTTTTTTTTTGGGGGGGGGGGGGGGGGGGGGTCTGTTGTAGTAACTATGAAATGGTTTATCATTATTATTTTTATTATTGCAGGTTGACAGTGCTAATAAGCATGGGAGCTTGTTAAAGGTTGTGCAAGTTTCTTAACTGATCTGAACCTTACAATTAGTAGAGCTTACATCTCGTCAGATGGTGAGGTTTATGGATGGTAGGATTTTGATATACGAGGATTTATTTTTTATCATTTAATAGCACATGTTGGTCAATCTACTACTGAAAAACTTGACAATGATAATAACAGAGCTCTCGGCTGTATTTGGGTGCAAAAGTGAATGGAATTGACGGAAGTTACGGTTTGGTCATTTCACCTCACTAGACTATTTTCTATGGAATTGAATTAAATTATGGTTTGAGCTATTATTTTGTGGAGTTGAACAAAATTATGGTTTGAATTCCAAGATTGAAGGGGATTCTTGGCTCAGAAGATTCAAGTTATTTAGGCCACCAAATTTTACGAAATTGTTGCCAATTTATTTGAAAGTGTTTTGGATTTCATAGGGAATTTCAAGTTATTTGAAAGTGTATGGAAGGAGGTAATGAAGTTTTTAATGTTATCATGCCTATCCTTTTCAATTTTAATATCTTATTTTCCTTTTTTCTTTTTTACACATCCCTTTTCCTTAATTTGAGGACATTTATGCTAAGGTTTTTCAAAAGAGAAGGGTGAAACGTGAAAGAAAATCCAGCAATAGCTGCACTAGTAAACCAATGGATTTTGACATTGTACTCTCTCATTTCTAACCGGTAGGATGGTCATTCCAGAGCTCACCCAATTTCTCTTGTAATATTTTCAAATGGTGGACAAGCTTTCTTAAAACTCGGTCTAACTTTACAGTGGCAACTATGAATTGACTGTGGATGGAATTCATGAAAGCTTTTTGCAGCTCCATTATCATGATCCAATGATGCACAAGACTGTAAGTCTTAGTTCATTTTCTCACGTTGTTGCCTTCATTAACATTGCTCTCTATCTTTTGTTTACTGGCTTTGAACATTTAGGAAGACCATAATAACTACTACATCTTATGATTTGAAGGTCAAGTGCTTGAATGCTTTCGGTGTTTCTGATTCAATGGGCCAATATGCAAGTAGGACTCAACAAATGTCCCTTTATGGTAACTCCATACTTTATTTTTTCTAATCTTTTACCTTCCTGTAATGTAATTAGTCAATTTGATACTCTTCTAAACCATCTTTTACTTTTTCAGTTTACCAAGCTTCCATTGTAATCGCTATTTGTTCTATTGTAACACAGGTAGAAAAACCAAATATTGAGTGGCCAAAGTCATTTCAAAGGTACGTAACCCTTCTTATTGAAGTTGCCGTCCATTATTGTTATAGTCAATAGCATCTTTCAATATAAACTTCTAGACAACGAGCAATGTAGGACCACCTTCTAAAGTTATGGCACAACAACATAGCATTTGGGCCTTAGAAACAGTTCGTTCTATTTTATTGGTTTAGTTTGAGTTGATGTATTGAATTAGTTTTTATTGTTTTGATGATATCAGGTGTAAGAAATTCAAAATGCAACAAATGCAAGCTGATTTTTTTAAAAAATAATAAAAAATTAACGACGGACCCAATCCGTCGATAACGTTTTAAGATTTTAAAAAAGAATCCGCCGACGATATTCCAAAATTGCGGGCTCGTCGTTTTACTAAGATTAACGACGGATCTAATCCGTCGTAAAATCTCAGAATCCGTCCCTCTTGTTTAGAGTTATACGACGAACTACATCCGTCGTATATTTAACGACGAACCACATCCGTCGTACTTTACCTATTGTGCGATCATTGAATGAAGAACTAAGATATGGATCTGCTTCATTTTTTTGGATCATCCCGTAAAATGAGCTGTCAAAATGGATGGATGGCATGGATGTAAGGTGCATACATCACGGTGGACCCCACAGTCAGGATCCACCCATCTCAGTGGTTCCAGGGATCCATTGAAACTGCTCCATGGAAATAGATATTACTTAGGGCCCGTTTAAATAACACCAAATAAGTTGCTTTTCTTGTTGATGGCAATAGTTAAGTAACTTATTTGAGATAAGTTAGTTTGGTTAATAAATAATGATCATTACTTATTTTTGAAAATCAGTTAAGTATTTTAGCACTTTTATTTTGCTCTTTTACTTTTTCACCACCGACTAAAACAAGAGGTGCTGGTCCATAGCAGTAAACAGTGATGATTTTCGTGGCAACCACTCAGCCCATGGTAATCATCTAGCTTGCTAAGCCCACTGTGATATATTTGAGCCGCGCCATCCATCTGGTTTGGACGTGAGTGGGGCTAGCATGTGAGGCAGATCTAAACCTCAGGTGGACCCCACATCAGGAAGCAACAGTGATAATGATGACACCGTCAAAACCTCCTTGGGCCTAGCGTGATGTGTTTTAGTCATGCCATTCATCTATTTTTCCAACTAGTTTTGAGTGGCCCACTGGGTAGTGGGGCCACATGCTGTGCACATGAAATCCACACCATCCACCCTTGTTGGTCCATCCCAAAAATGAAACAGAATCCAATCTCAAATAGACTGCACCTCAGGAAATAATGGTCATTGACGCCCACCATTGGTCGGCCCTAATGATAGCCCATATCCAAGGCGGGCCCTGCATGATGGACGACCCACATTAGAGGTGGGCCCCACATTTGAGACGATCCATACTAAAGGTGGCTCCACATGATGGGCAGTGGATATAGATGCTGGGCCCACTTGATGGATGACTAACATCAAAGGTGGGCCCTACATAAAGGACGGTGCAAATGGCTCACATCCAAGGTGGGCCCCACATGATGTACTGCCCACATCAAAGGCAGGGCCCACACAATGAACAATCCACACCAAAGATTGGCCCCAAATGATGGATGGTGGATGTGCAAGGACCAAACAGACTTGAGGAATGATGTTGGAAACAAACATGCTTTTCTAGTTTTTGGTTGATAAGCATGTTGTTTACCAAACATACTTATTTGCTAGTTAAGTAGAAACCAAGATACGTTACTTATCTGATATGTAGCTTATCTTAAGTAACTTACAATCCAAACGGGCCCTTAGTGACTATGGTGACGGTGATAAATGGGATATCTATTTACCCGAGTATTGGAATAGATATTGGATTTATTTTCAGGCCTGCTTTGGGTCGGGCTTGGACCATAGCATCAAGCGTGAGGGCTGAGTTCAGGCTTAAAATTCTGATCGCCTTGGATTGTGAAAGGCAGTCTGTCAGCCCTATCTGAGTCTCGCTAGTCACGGTTAATCTTCATGTACTCCTAATGTTGCTCCAACCCATAATTCCGTCTCTCTGTTTGTGTATACACGCACACACACATGCCACAGGCCTCATGCAATGTGCGACTTATTGTCTGACAAGAATAGGTGAGCTCCAACATAATGTTTATGTGAAATCCACTCCATACATCAGATGCATCAGCCCACTTTAGGCCTAGGGTCCAAATATCAGCCTTATACATGATTTAGGTGAGCCACATGAGTGAAACTGTTCAGAAGGTGCATGCCCACCCTCTAAACGTTTTCCCTTTGTGTGGCCCACTTGAAATACAGATAGGGTTGATTTTTGGGCCCTGTATCTAAATTTTAGTTTGGCATGTAATTGTTGGAGTGGACTTCATATAATCATCACGATGGGCCCTGGAAAAAATACAAATAAAGGATGGATTCTCTCCTCAAACTGTTTCCTTTTGTGTGCCCACCTGAATCTCATTTCAATATTATTTTTTGGCCCTAGACTTAGTTTGGAATAATGCATCTAATGGTCAAAGTGGATTTCTCTTAAACATCTCAATGGGCCATGTAAAAATCAAGGCTGGGCGTCCCTCTCCCAATTGTTTCCCTTTCTATGCCCCACTTAAATCATGGACGGGCTGTCTTTTAGACACTCTGGCTAAAATGACATGACACACCTAGTAAGCCATGTGGATTTCAGTTAAACACATGTATATATGCTCCAACTGGACCAAGCCTCCTGTTCAGGACTCATGTTCGACATAAACATTATGGGTGAGCTTGAGCTAGATTATTTTGGCTCGTAGCCAACACACTAGGCTTGGACAGAGCTTGGCCTGGCCCTATCCTGGCCCATTGACACCCTTGGCAATATCTGACCAGTTTACAGCCCTACCCATTTCTCTATTTATTAAGAAGTAAATGCTATATATGGTAGTCTGTAGGACCATCCAATCACATACCATAGGCCAACAAGATTCAAACAAACATCATGAAAATTAAAATAAGACAAGCCAAACATCTCACACCTCCCAAACAGAGTGTTTTTGTGATATGTTTCAAGCAACCAGCTTGAATGTGATCACTTGTGTACTCAATCCAGTTTATACAAACAACTAGTAGTAGTTCACACAAAATAAACCATGAACATATGGAATTCAAACAAGATAAATAAAAAACAAAGAACTAATCAAGGTGTTAAATCTTTCCAGTTGGGGAGCTGAAACACATGCCATGGAGATGAACAATCGCCAAGTTGCTTGCAAGCCTACATTCCACAGGGGAGAGGAAAAGCAAATGTAAGACAAAAATACACAACAATTTCATTGGTTATGTAAATTGCCACTCCAATGATTTCTTTTTGCTCGTTGCTTGGTAAATTTCTACTCCAACAATGGGTAAAACTTGTGTTTGTATGCCATCTGTGATAGAGGAACATGGTCCAAAACTTGTGTTTGTATGCCATCTGTAACTAATGTTTACATACAACTATACAGATACTCAAAGATATATTGAATTTAAACACATCCTACGATATCATATCATCGGAGATCTCATAATCCTAACATTCTAGTTTCCTAAATATTGTTGCCTGTTGAATGTGAACTGTCGTTCATATAAAATTTTGAACTGTGTATTTGCAGGCCATTGACTATAATGTTGTGATAGTCCATTGGCTACAATTTTGGGAATGCACCATATGATTTGTTTGATGGCTATAATGTTGTGATATTGTTGTTGTAGATTGTTTTCATTCTCTGCATAAGCAATCTTGCAACATTTTACTAGTGCAGGCTATCATGTAACAGATTGAAGGATTCATAACTATGGTGAAACTCCCCCAACTCTTTTAATATGTCAGACTCTGCACATAACTCATTAGCTTTAAACACTTTCAAGTTCCAGTAGAACTTGGATTTATGCTTGTAGTATGAAATTGCTTGTGTTTTTTTACCCAAAATATACCACTACAAAAAATAATTTATTACATAGATTGCTCAAAAGGAGGGAAAAAGAAGAATTAAAGATTTGTAATAGAATATTAAGGAGAAAAGATGGGAAGTCATTCTCCTTTTTTTCTTTTCAATTAAGTTATTAGTTTATTTTTCTCTAATTCATCAATTCAAATTAAGCATGAATTAATCAATTATAGCTTCTAAGTTATTTTAGTTTAACCAGCATCCAATTTGTGTGATGGGCAAGAGTTTTCAAATTCAGTCAGTGATGTAGTAAAGTAAGGAAATATGTGATTTACCTCACTTTGTAAAGAGAAGAAGAAAGATAAGTATTAACAACACGCCAAAGCCTTCACATTTGGTAGCTGAACTGGAAAGATCGTCACACCGGCTACAACAACTCTAAATACCTAAGAGGAAAAGCAGATGGTGTCATAGAATACACATTGAATGACATACAAGAAAATTCAAATAGAAAAAGATTCACTGAATGACTATATTATCCTCTCAAGAAAGGAAAATATCAAATGAGAATTTAGACCTGCCCATCGATGTGTAGTTTACTAGATAGCTAGGTTTTGCACATGGGGAGCACTATGTTTCAGGATACTGAACTGTTGATCTGATGGCCCACCATGGATGGGGAATGCCCTAAAAATCTCCGATTGGAATATTCTAGAGTTTCAATAGCTGACCTCTCCTCTCCCATCAAATTTGGATGGATGTTCTAATTTATTCTTTTAACCAACCATTTGAATTAAAGAGGTATGATCTTTCAATCTTAGAGACTTCCTGGGCAACCTCCATTTTTGTTGGGCCCATCAAATCAACAATTTAGATCATTGAACGATGGGTATAAAGCTCTTGACCATTTACTTTTTTCATGATCATTCATTTTGCATGATATTATAGGTGTCACATAGAGGCCCTGCTGTCTAGATGGTTTTCATTGAGGAAGATAAATTCCATATATACAGTGGCTATGCGTGCACATTCATCGTCAGTAAGGCTGTAGAGCTCCTCCAATCTATTAGAACAAGAAGAGGTATAAAGCGAATATAATTTAGGGGAAACAAAACAGACTATTTGAATATCAATGGGGTCAGTTACATGAATCTTTATTTTCCACTCTACTCTATCAAGGGCCATAACTTTACTTAGACCATAAGTCATCAAGTCTTCTCTTACTACCTTCACCCACGTACTTTTGAGCCTTCCCCGTGCCCCTTAAAGCATTCAACTTGTATTCACTCCACTGGTGTAGTTCTTGGTTTCAGTTTCAAATGACCAAACCATCTAAGTCTATGTTATCTCATCTTATTTGTTATTCGTGTGACTCCTACATTTCCTTGGAAGCATTAAAACAGATATGCATCCATTTCTCAGTTGTGTCTAGTGCATCCAGTGAAATCTAGGTGACTGTTGGATGCACAAGTGAGTTGAATTGCAAACATTTAGTCTAGTCAAGGGAAAATTACAATAATTAATAATTTTTCCAAGTAACCACGGTTAGGAAGTAGCCATCAAATTGCTTAATTAAGTTATGTTTTTCATTTTTCCAAGTAACCACGGTTAGGAAGTAGCCATCAAATTGCTTAATTAAGTTATGTTTTTCTCAAGTCCATAAAAAAAAAGTCCATATTGAAAGGTGAAAAAAAGGGAACTCTGCCCTTGATTTTTTAGGGGGCTCACCATGATTCCTATGTGAAGTCAACTTTGATAATTAGATGTGTAATCCCATGTTGGGGCAAGGCTAAAAAATCAAGTTGACCTATGATTCATATGGTTCACAACAAAGGAAACAATTGGGAGAGAGATGTCTACCCTTGATATTTACAGGGCCCATCATGATGATTACGTGAAATCCACTCTAACCATTAGATGTCACACCAAAATTTAGTTATGAAGCCTAAAAATCAAGCCCATACGTGATCCCAATGGGCCACACCAATGAAACAATTTGGTTGGCCGTGGGCGAGCCTTGTCCTGTACATTGAATCCAATCCGTTGAGAAATATAAGGGAAGGTGTTCTAATAAATACTTAAATAGGTGGACCCACCTGCAAGGCCCACACCTTCCCTCACCGGGCCATCACTTTTCCTCGTTGAGAAATATAAGGGAAGGTATTCCAATGATAATTACTTAAATTGATGAGGTAGGTTGTTGAAAACCTTTAGAGCAAGGCACCAAATGTAAATTCTATATAAGTAGCTTTTCATAAAATTCCCTCAAACAAATTATAGTTTACTCCTTTCTACTTTATTAGATTAATAACTGAATTTCAATTCCACAGCACGTCCAAATGCAGAGATAGGTGAGGCTGGAAATCAAGAACACTGATAAAACTATACTGGCACTTCAAAAGTATTGTGTGTGGGCAGATTAGAGGAGTAGCATCTTTAAATTAAAGGAGATATAAAGAAAGAAGACAGAAGTAGATTACGCTTTTATTCAATGCAGACTGCAGTTGCCACTTGAGAAGCCTGTGTAATGAGAGAGAGAGGGTGAGAGAGAGAGAGAGAGAGTAAAAAGAAAAAAAGAAAAAAAAAACAACAAAATATGAGTTGTCATTAGTTAGATGGGGAAAATGATAATGAAACTACATAAAAAAAAAAGTTGACAATTATAAGGTTCTAATCCGTAAGAATGCGACCAGAGCTCATGGTTCAAGTGTTGCAACTGTTGGTCTGAAGGAGCCCACAGAAGATCATGGTTAGTGAGAAACCCAACATCATTCCGTGCATGAATCTGATGGATAGAATTTGCCGCATGGTCCATTACACTAGTACTCATTATATCAAATCATACTCATTATATCAAATCACTTCGGTCACATAAATATGGGCCCACTGTAAGTGGACCATGACTTGAAAATTTTCTCAATACAAGAAATTGTGAAAATTCAACGGAAAATAGGTGGTGTCTCGCCTGCTGGCCTAGCTGGAAGATGCCTAGGCGTTTCAACAGCAGGTCTCAGGTTCGAAATGCTAAGGAGACACACTAACCCCACCGGTGGGTGGGTGCATCATGTGACTAACCATGTGGTGCATTGTGCAGCTAACAGGGTGGGTGCTTTGCATGACTAACAAAAATGATAAAAAAAAGAAGAAGAAGAACAAACTGAAAATATGTGAAGTCAGATGAATGACCTAAAATTCTAAGCCGACCATAAGCCCACATGCACAATGTAAAGGGTAATGACATGATTATATGGCAGATATCCTTAATAGTGCATCACACAATGACAGAGACTCTTTATTTGAAATAAGCGGACTGATGGCAAAGTTATCTAAACCATTGGTTCTTTTTCAGTTGGATAATTGATGCCTTGACCCTTTGTTTAAAGGACAAAAATTCAAAATCTGATCACAATGTCCTGTAAAGATCAATTTCATGACACAGTCCCTCGAAGCTAGGCCACAATAGTGCAATGGTTAGGATCACGGATGTATGGACACACCTGGAGAGGATTAAATGCTGCCTGGGCTGTCCCTGAATGTGGAGCCCACCTTGATGTACATATTGTATATCCATGCCATCCATCCATTTTTCCAGCTCATGTTAGGGCATGAGCCCAAAAATAAAGTAGATCAGAGTTTCAGGTGGACCACTATAGTAAAGAGTGGTGATTGACCATTAAAAACTTCTTGTGAGCCATAAAAGTTTTTTATGAAGCTGAAATTTTTTTTATTTTTTTTTTCCTTCACCCAAGTTGGACACCAAATAAACGTGACGTCGGTTGGGAGTTTTTAATGGTGGCGGTTCACAACTCTTTGTTATGGTAGTCCACTTGAGATGTATACATTCTTCATTTGTCAGGGGCTTTGTGGGACCACGATAAGGTATATATTTTATCCACACAGTCCATCCATTTTGACATATCATTTTAGGGCATAAGTCCAAAAAGTAGGCAGATTGAAGGCTCAAGTGGACCACACCATGACAAGCAGTGGGAATTAAAAGCTCACCGTTGAAACTTCTTGATGAGCACTGAAGTTTCAGATCAAGCTGATATTTATGTTTTTCCTTCATACATGTCTATGTGACCTTATGAATGGATTGGATGGAAAATAAACACCATGGTGGGCCCTATGAAGTTTTCAACGGTGGGAATTCAGTCCCCACTGCTTTTGGTGGCGTGGTTCATTTGATCCTTCAATCCGCCTCCGTTTTGGGCCTATGCCCTAAAATGATCTGTTAAAATGGATGGATGGAGTGGATAAAACATGTATATCACGGCAGGCCCACAGAAGCCCAACGTCCGTGAAACCGAAAACACAAGTGAAGATGCATTGTCTTCCCTATCATTTTACCTCTCAATATTCTACCAGATGAATAAGGGGTTGAATGCGGGCTTTAAGGCTCTCGTCTTCCCACTCCACCTCCTCCAACCATTCTTTGGTTGTTTCGATTTTCTTTAAGTTTGGCGCGCTGTGAGGTCCCATTTGAATCTTCTTGAAATTCCGACACCGCCGCACCTCAAGATTTTCTAAAGAAGGCCAATCGAAAAGTATCCCAACTCCTTGGTAGAAGCTTGTTAGCTGTTTTGACCGCGCTAATTTTAAAGTCTTTAACCTTGGAAGCATGCCTTTATCCACCACTTCATCGTCTGCCTCCTTTGCTATTATCACTTCCATTCTCTTGCAGTTGTCGACTTCGAGATATTTGAGTTGCAAGAGACCTTGGGCGACACTCAACGAAAAGAGATTCCGGAAGCCATGACATTCATAAATAACCAATGTTTTGAGGTTGGGGAACATTCTTCCATGTGGAAGTGAGTGAGGGGGACACATCAATTCTGATTGCCTTGACCCTGATGATGACAATAATGATGAAGTTGAGCACTCTTCCACTTCTACCCCTATCAATTTCTCCATCTTTTCACACTGCGAAATGTGGAGATACTTTAATTGTTGAAGTCTTTGTGCCAGAGCAGGTGAGAGGAGATATCTCAATCTCTTGCAATCATAAACATCTAGCTTCTCTAGATGGTGGAGGCTACCAAGAGGAGGTACGGCCCCCTTCCAAATACTTATGAGTTTTGGTAGATGATACAAGTGGAGTGTCCTTAATTTTGAAAGCAGCGCATCTTCTTTTGAGGTCCCCTGGAAGTGAAAGACTTCCACCAACTCATTGCACAAACTTACATCGAGTTCCTCCAGACTCTGTAGCAGATTAGATGGCATGATATTGATTAATTTATTACACTCGGATATGTAGAGCTGTCTCAGGTTTTGGAAGGAACCGGTTGGAAGTGGGCCCTGGCAGATCGTCTTTAGCATCATCAAGTCATCTAGATGCAACTCCGTCAAATGCTGGAATACATTTCGTGGAGGCTCTTCTTCTTCCACACTTACAAAATGTTCCATTTGGCCACATTTTTTGATATAGAGGATTTCTAAGCTATTGAACCTTAGTTCATGTGACTGCATGACATTCTTGAGACCCTCACAGCACACTAATTCTAGCTTGTATGTTCTGTTAAACAACACCTCTACCCAATTTGCAATTTGACTTGGTGAATTCTCAATTTTTATACTCCTTGTTGCTCCGCTGTTCGTATAATCTCCACCCACACATATGCAGAATTTCTTCAAGTTTTTCCAAGGACCAGGGATGTCCACAGACAAGCATTCAACATTTTCTACATGGATGTATAAAACGGTAAGCCGAGACAAGGATGCTATCTCAGCTAAGCTGGCTTGTCTTGCATCTACATTTCTCATGACCTCCCACTTGCTAAAGCTATAGCCCATGTGCAGTTCCTCTAAGCGAGTCATCTTTGATATAACACCAGGTGCTACCATTTTAAGAGACGGGGTTTTACTCAAATCCAAGAGCTTTAGATTGTCCAACTCGCCCATTTTTTCTGTCAATTCACGGATGCCAGTTTTTTGTAAGCAAAGAATTTCTAGCTTCTTCAATCCACCAATTAGAGTTACGTCTTTTAACTGAGGGCATCTATCTAACCACAGCGTCCGAAGGTTTTTTAGGCACTCCAATGATGGAGGCAACATTGAGATATCCATGTCGCATAGATCCAAAACTTTAAGGGACTTCATCCCTTGAAAGAAACCATTCGGAATCTCTTCCAAAGAATGATTGACATCCAAAAGTAATGTTAGGAGTCGAGGACACTCAATTTGATTAGGAAGTCTGCAAATTTCATTATTTGCTAATGAAATTCTCTTACATTCCTGCACATTTCCAATCTCTGGCCACTCTTTCAAACCTACTCTGGCTTTTACTAAAAACCCATGCTCAGCTCTTGATGCTATTGATAAGGCTGCATCTCGAACAACATCATGCATTTTTACAGAGCTTGGTCTATCTCCTTCTAGCAACAAGCACGAAGCCTTGAGTTTGTCGAACAATGTATGAACTCCACCCAATGCCTCCTCCAATGTACTAACATCCTTGAACAGACCCTCCCCCATCCCATATTTCACCATCTCATCCTCATCAACAGAATAACCTTCAGGTAATAGACAACAAAACAAGAAGCATAACTGAGCTTCCTTACTTTCTAAGTAATTATAACTCATTTCCAAAGACGAGAACACCTTCCCATTCATACCCTCTATGTTTGCTGGATTAGACCTTTGTAATTGTAGTAGTGCTTGTTCCCATACTATTTGATCCTTATCGTGTAAAGCCATTCCAACCGTGACAATTGCTAGAGGCAAGCCCCCACATTCCTCGACAACTTTCCTGGCCACAACATGCAATGAAGGAGAGTCGATAGCATCACCCACCTTTTCTTTGAATAGTTTCCATGCATCTTCTTTTGATAATACATTGACCGGGATCTTTGCTTGGCTTTTCATGGCACCACATATTTCCACCCTTCGTGTAGTAAATGCAATCTTACAACCCCTATCATTCCATTCTGAAGGGATTCCTATGTCGTCTAGCTCCAACCTTTCCCATAGATTATCAAAGATTAAAATAATCTTCTTGCTCTTTAGCTCCTGCTTCAATCTCTCTGCTAACTTCCCAACTCTTACTACCTGAGTCTCTTCCTTGAGTTCCAGTCCCAATTGTTCTGCAATCTCACCTTGAATCGTCTTCAATTCAGGTTTTTGGGTAACGGTCACCATGATAGCCTCATGAAAAAGGTTTTCAATTTTCACCTTCTTGGCTACTTGTTTCATCAAGGTCGTTTTTCCCACTCCCCCCATGCCGTACACCCCGATCATGTTGATGTTGTCATTCTTTATTGCATCCATGACCTGATTCATAACAGATTCCGTGGATTCAAGAGGCATAAGGCCCCTATCAGGCAAGGATTCAATGGATGGAGGAGGCGGAGGGTATGATACATTAATAATAATAGATGTCGCCTCTGTTTGGAGACTACGAACATCATCCATCTTCTTTTTTGCTTCTTTACCCAGATGGTAACGTGAGCGCAAGTTGAAACAGCTGATGCTCTCTTTAACTTGACGATCCAAACTGTCTGCATCTTTTTTGACATCTTCTACCTTTTCCAACCATTTCTGAGCATTGTCAGTGATCACTTGCCCATTCCGACGATCTGCATCTACCTTTCCCTGTATATCATTTCTCGTCCTTCCCAAGTTTTCGACTTCTTTGTTAAGATTGACGACGTTACTTCTATAGCAAAGGAGATAACTGGTCTGGCGCTTTATAGGACCCACTAAGGCTTTTCCAGCTTCTATAATCGGTGTAACCACGATTCCCAAGATGGCCAATGCCATTGTATCTTTTGGATGGATGAAAGGGAATAACCTGTGTAGCAACAACAATTGCATCAACAACAGAAAAGAAATCCCGAAATGAGCATGAAGAAAAGAAGACAAGCTGAAATTAAAAAGAATTAAAAAAAAAAAAAGGGAAAAAATTGTAAGCAAAGAAGAGAAGAAATTACTGGTGTTACCTTATCTTTTCTGAGCAATTGCTTTTCCGAATGAAAACAAGAAGACTTGGGCTGTGGTAGCAACAATTCAAAAGAAACTCTTTCCTTCACCCGAATATAAAAGCAAACTCCAACTGCGCTGCACCATCGGATTCAACGAAGCTCCTTAACATTGCTTTGAAGGAAAAATAGTATATGCTAAAAGAAAAAAAAGGACTCTACGTGTATGCATGCATTATAATTCATGAGCCCGGTTATATTACAAGTGCATGTGGGTTAAGCTTAACCTGCAAATGAGGGCATTATGGTCTTTTCCATGGAAAAAACATATACACGGCAATGCAAGTATACTCATGTCATTGAGAGTATTGAAAATACCCATCACCACCCGTTTATTACAATTATACCCTTTAATTTTTGAAAAGCCTGTAAAAGCCTGAAATGTGGCTCATTTTAAGCAATTTCACTGTGTTGTGTAAGAGTGAGGATCGTCTGTGTGGAAAACACAGAAAAATTCAGTGCCGTCTATTCTCATTGGTACACGTCATAGCCAATGACGTCAGCTAAAAAAACCAATCGATTTTCTATCTTATGCATGGATTGCGTGCTACACAACCAACTTTTACAGTGTGGAATTTCCCTGGGCCTCATCCTAATTTATCTGTTAGATCAGAACCGTCCATCAATTTTTTCAGATTATTCTAAAGCATAAGATAAAAAATGAAGCACATCCAAAGCTCAAGTGGACCACACAACAGAAAGCATGGGATTGAACGAAACGTTGAAGCCTTCCTATCGGTCCACTTTGAGGTTTATTTGCCATCTAACCCCTTCATAAGGTCACTTAGACCTTGATTCAGGGAAACCACAAACATCAGCTTGATCAGAGCTGTCTATTCCAACAAGAAGTTTTCAACGGTAGGTGTTCATTTCCCAATCTTTCCCGTCGTGTGGCCCACTTGAGCCTTGGATCTGATTTATTTTAAGCCTCATGACTAAAAGGTATGAAACAAAGTGATTGGACTGTGTGGATCTAATACATACATCATGATGGACCCCACAGAAGTTCCACCTTTCAACTGTTCCGGTAGAGCGGAATTTCTTTAGGGGGAAATTTACGCGGCCATGATGACTTATTTCTTAGATACACACCGTCCATATAATTTTTCAGATCTTCCCAGGATATAAACCTAAAAACAAGTTAGATTCAAAGCACAACTGGAACACACCATAGGAAACAGTGGAATTGATGCTACCGTTGAAAACTTTTTAGGGCCCAGACGGCTCTGATCAAGCAGATATTTGTGTTGTACCTTCATCCAGGTATGGGTGGACTGATTAACTGGTTAGATGTTAGATGAAGCCTCACGCTTGGCCCGAGGAAGGTTTCAACCAAAGTTTGTGTAATCCTGACTACTTTCCTTTGGTGTGGTCCACTTGAGATTTGGATGTACCTTATTTTTGGAACCATGCTCTAAATCTATTTGGAAAAATTGATAGACGGTGTGGATGTAAGACAAAGGTTATGGTGAAGGGCAGTGAAGTTCCATACCTTAAAAGATGTGCTATGTAGGACGCAATGTACCTGAAGAGACAAATACGGGATATTTTGTGAGATGGAGATAACGGAAATGACGTGGCCGAACGAGAAGCGACCGCACTGAAATTTCTTGTGCTTTCAACACAGACGATCAGCACTCGTTGTATAAATGGCATCCAATCCATTCATCAGGTGTGCCCCATCGTGTTATCTTCAGATGCCAAATATCAAGCTGATCCAGACTCAGGTGGGCCACACCATAGGGAGCTGTTGTAATAGGAACTCCGTAGTAAATAAAATGTAACAATGCCATATAAATGACTATGTTTTAGTTGATTTCCAAACAAAAGTTTACTATTAAACTCTTTCCTATGACCCGCTTAAGTTTACCATCTTATACCATTAAGTATTAGATACTGTATTTTGTAAAATTCATTTTTAACTTGGAAGAAAAACTTAAAAAAAAAAAAAAAAAAAAAAAAAGCTCTGATGTTCTCTCTCTATCACACATCGCTGGTTCCGGTTGAGAGTGGATCCCTAACTGTGGGGGCCCATCATGATTCATGTACCTTACATCAACGCCCTCCATACTTTTTTGCACCTCATTTTAGGCCATGATAAAAAATAAAAATAAAATAAAATAAAAAATTGAGGCAGATTCAAATCTCAGGTGGAGCATATCATAGGAAACAGTGGTGACTGAATCCCCACAGTCAAAAAATTCTTGGGGGCTACCCAAATGTTTATTTGCATCAAACCATTTGTCAAGGTCACAAAGACCTAGATGAAAGGCCCACACAAATATCAGTCTCATAAAAACAACTTTTGTGGCCCATTAGAAGTTTTCAATCACCACTGTTTCCTTAGTATGGCCCAACTGAGATATGGATCTGCTTCATTTTTGGGATTATGCGGCTGTCAAAACAGTTGGAAGGCAAGGAAATAAGGAATATACATCACGGTGAGCCCCACATTGAGGGATCCCACTCACTCGGGTGGATCGGGGATCCAGAAGCCACGACCCTGAGAAGCGGATTGCGTGCTGAGTAACTCATTCGTATTAAGTAAACTCTATAGGGCCCACTATGATTTATTTATTTTATCCACTCCATCGATCCATTTTAGCTAATAATTTTATGGATTTATCTAAAAAATTAAGCATATCCAAAAATTAAGTGGACCACACCACAGGAAACAGTGTGAATTGAACGTCTACCATTGAAAAATTCTTGGAGGTCACATAAGTTTTGGATCAAGTTGATATTTGTATTTTCCCTTCATCCATGTGTTTGTGATCTTATGAACCGGTTGGATGACAAATAAACATCACCGCGGGCCCTTTGAAGGTTTTACTGGTGGAAATCATTATTCCCACAGTTTCTTGTGGGATAGTCCACTTGAGCTTTGGATATGCTTAAATTTTGGGCTCAACCCTAAAATGAGCAGGAAAAATGGATAGATGATGTGGATAAACCACACACATTCACAGGCCAACTGAGTTTACTCAGTACATAAAAGCGTACACAATCTGGTTTTGCGCCCGTGGCTCCGCAAGCGGATTTCTTGCCAAAGCTTTGCAGGAAGTCCTGTACGGGGAAGTTAGGTGGGGCCCACCATGATGTTTGTGAATAATCTACTCCACCCACCCATTTTGCAAGCTCATTTAATGACATGGGACAAAAAAGAGCCAGGTCTAGGACTTGAGTAGACCACACGAGAGGGAAAACTTGAGAAGGAAATGTCCATCATTGAAACCTTCTTGGGCTCCAAGTTGATGTTTATATATATGCCATCCAAACCATTTATAAGGTTACTCCCACTGGGATGAACTGAGCAAAAGAAATTATCTTGATACAAAACTTTTGTGGCCATACAAATATTTCAACAGTGGCCATTCAATCCCATTGTTTCCTCTCGCAAATATGGTCCACTTAAGTCTTGGATCCGGCTCAGTTTTGTCACTTGTCCTAAAATGAACTCAAAAAATGAATGAATGAGGTGAATTTCTCACAAAGATCGTGGTGGGCCCACTTACCTTCCCTGCACAGGAAAGTCTTTTTCTAAGAAAATCAGCATCAGCTGCCTTTCTCATTGAGGTTTCTACAACTGTAGCCCCCTCATGATGTATGTAGTATATCCATACTGTTCATCCATTTTTATAGGCCATTTTGGGGGCATGGGCCTTATTATGAGGCAAATCCAAATCTCAAGTGGACCATACCATAGGAAACGTGAAGGATTGAATGCCTACCCTTGATAACTTCTTAAGAGCTAAACACATTGTATGAAAAAAAAAAAAAAAAAGGAATTACAGTAGGTCCCTTAATTTTGGTCCACATCACCTAATGAACAAGTTGGATGACAAAAAAAAAAAAAATGTGGTAGGCCCTAGTGTCTTTTTAATGCAGAATTTAGTTGTCACTGTTAACTCTTGTGAGGCCCTCCTGAGATTTTGATCTCTTTTAGTTTTGGGCTCATGAACTTAAATCAACATCTAGGGAGGATGAACGACATGGATCGAACAAATGCATCATTGTGAGGCCCACAATGCAATCTACCTTTGGAGTGGAATGGGACCCTTACTCAGGAGCAAAGGAGGGTATACTTGTCTTTTTGGAAGATAACGAACGGAATTAAGTGACCACTGTTAGTCAAAGTCAAAATCAGTAGTTTTTTAACATGTTTGGAAACCTCAGGCGGATTTTAGGAAAGAGTTGAAAAGCAAACATTTTTTTGAAATTTAAACAAAATATAGGCATTTATATGGCAATGTCTCTAAAAGAATTAAGGACTATGTGTGGGATGCACCATATTTGTATATGTCATCTAAACCATTCGGTCCATTCATAAGATTCGTTCGACTCCCCAATACTCAGCCCATTCCAAAACTTAGGTGGGCCACTACATAGGCATGAGCCGAACAACATGTGCCAAAGTGTGCAATCAACACTATAATTAATTTGAAAGACTTCTGGGAATTTACCAACCATGTACCTAATAATCAGTAATTTAATGTGTTAATATACATTACTCATTACAGATCTGGCTGTTGAAGCTGGTTCATGCTGACATACCTGGTTATTGGGTTCAAGTCGATCTAGATTCGGTGATGGTGGGCTCAAGTAAGATATATATCTGGTGAAGAAGATGGTGCTGAGTTGGGATTCTGAGAGGGGTACGTTTAGGTGCTGCGATCAGATCCAACAATGAGTAGATCAGATGTTGATGACAACAATGTCATGATGGATGAAGCGGTGACCAGCGATGATGGCTTCAAGGAAGAAGATACACTAAATCTCACTGAATCTGCTCTGATACAATAAAACATTAAAAATACTGGTAAAATTTTCTTATATTCTCATTCATGCATGCTTGTATATAAACTTGGAATTATAGGAATACAAGAACAATACTTGTGATCCAATACATGCACAATATCTAGTGTTATCCATGCAGGTGTGTAGATGTCCTACTACAGCATTCTCACATCTATCCATGTATGCACAAATAGCTGGCTCCATTATAGAGTTATTGGTCGTTACGAGAATTCTCAGCCTTGATGGTTATGAGAATTCTCATCCATTTATCCGAGTCGTCCATCCATTTTGGTAGCTTATTTTGTAGCATAACCCAAAAAATGAGGCAGATTCAAAGCTCAAGTGGACCACACCATAGGAAACAGTGGAGAGTGATTTCCACCGTTGATACCTTCCAAGGGTCCAAAGTGATGTTTATTTGTCATTCAACCTATTCATAAGGTCACACAGACCTAGATGAAGGGAAAACACAAATAACAGCATGATCCAAAACTTTTGTGGCCCCCAAGAAGCTTTCAATGGTAAGGTTCTATCCCCATTTTTTTCCTATGGTGTGGTCCACTTGAAATTTGGACCCGCCTCATTATTCGGGTCACACCCTAAAATGAGTTGAAAAAATAGATGGACAGTGTGGATAAAACACATATATCATGGGGGCCAACAGAGTTTTGGACACCAGATTGTTATCCACGCCCGTTCACCCATTTTGCTAGCTTATTTTAAGATGTGAACCCAAAAAATGAGCCAGGTTCAAAGCTCAAGTGGACCACACCATAGGAAACATAGGGGATTGAGCGCTTACAGTTGAAAACTTCTTAGGGGCCATGGAAGTTTTGTATCAAGTGTGTTTTCCAAACGACGGGAAAGTGGGGAGAAGGATGCCTACCATTGAAACCTTGTTGGGTCCACCTTGATGTTTATGAGCCATCCAAACCATTCATAAGGTCATACCATATGAACTGAAATCACAAAATATTAGCCAAATACAGAACTTCTGAGATCCCAAGAATGTTTCAACGGTTGGCATTTCATCCTCACTGTATCTGCAATGCCGCTCACTTTAGTTTTGTATCTGCCTCATTTTTAGTCTCATGTCCTAACATGAGCTGGAAAAGTGGACGGACGCGAGTGGATTTCTAACAAACATCATGCTGGGCGGCACCTAGTTCCTGATCACAGGAGCATTCAAGGGTCCGGTCAGGTCGGGGTCATAGGCAATGCACCTCAGGTTTTTGTGGGATAGATTTGCTTGGGACGCAGAATGTTACTGCCCCTGCCCAAGCTCAGAATGAACAGGGTTTATGAGGGGCCACTATGATGTATGGATTATACCCATGCCATCCATTCATTTTGCCGTATAATTTTCAGTTACAAGTCAAAAAATGAGGCAGATCTAATGATCAAATGGACCACGCCACAGGAACCAGTGGTGGTAATGACACCCATTCTTGTAACCTTCCTAGGGCCACTGTGATAATGACACCCACTGTTGAACCTTCCTGGGCCCACCATGATGGTTAATTGCCATCCAACCTGTTCATAAGGTCACATAGACTTGGATGAAGTGAAAACACAAGTAGCAACTTGATGGTGTCTCGCCTGCTAGCCCAGCTAGAAGACCCATTCAACAGAAGGCCTCAGGTTCGAATGCTAAGGAGACACACTAACCCCACTGATGGTAGGTGCATCCCATGACTAACTGGGTGGGTGTGTTGCATGACTAATAAAAGAAGTAACAACTTGATCCAAAACTTACTTGACCGGGAGAAGTTTTCAATGGTAAATGTTTAATCTCAACTGAGGGGTCCACTTGAGCCTTGGATCTGTCTCAGTTTTTTACTTAAGACCCTAAAATGATACGGCCAAATGGGCGAGAGGTATTGATAAAACCCATACATCAAAGTGGCCGTCCGAGTCCCTGCCCGTTCTGAGCTCATTATGGTTACCGGGGCAGTACGTCCCATCTACATCCGCTGTCAGAATCTACATGGCCCTTGCGAGTGGATTCGGTAGGGTTTGATAAGAACTTAGGGGTTGAGGCCTGACCGTGGGGCCCACCTTGATACGTGTTCTATATCAACACCGCCCATCAAATTTCCAGATTACTTTAAGGCATGGTCTCAACAGAAGCAGATCCAAATCTCTAGTGGACTCCATAATAAGAAAGTGAATGCCCACCATCTTGGGGCTACACCCACCGTCAGAATCTTTATGAGCATATGGAAGCCTAACATGACCTTATGAATAGTTTGGATGGCATGTACCATGGTGGGCTGGGCATTTCATCCCATGTTTGGTGTGGTGTGGACCACTTAAATTTTGGATGTGGCTCATTTTTATGTCCTAACCTGAGCTGGAAAAACTGACTGACATGTGGACTGCTCATGGACTGAAGCAAGGCGGATGCCCTTTTCATGTACTGTGCAATCTGCATCCCTGAGCGAGGCGGGACTCCCTTTTTGGCATGAATGAAGGTCCCACTCATGGGCCCACCTTGATGTATATCTTATATCAAATTATTTTAGGCCACATCTCAAAAATGAGACATCTCAGGTTGACCATACCACTGATTTGTACCATTTTATGCTAAATTAATATATTATATTATATATATATTTTTTTAAAATTTGTGATGTGGTGAATTCAGACCTAAATCCGATGGAATCCAATGGCTATATGGGTTTTTGGATCAGGTAAGGATCTGGCTATTAATTACAAGTGGATCGGATATGGACATCACCTTTTCAGATCCAAATCCAACTATGATTTTCGGACTTGGGGCCCGATCCAGTTGGATCCGATCCAGATCTGACCCATTGAGAGCCCTAGATCAAGTACTGTGTGTGGGTAAAAAAAAACAAAAGTTAAACTAAACGCTGAGTTAGGAACACCGTTCATGAGGGTGGTGAGAGCCTCATTACCTAATCTGCGCCGTGTCCAGCATTAATGAGCCAGATCTCGAATTCAACTGGACTACACTGCAAGAACACAGTGAGGATGGAACACCCACCGCCAGAATCTTTGTGGGCATATGGAAGCCCAACATGACCTTATGAATAGTTTGGATGGCATGTATCATGGTGGGCTGGGCATTTCATCACCAGTGTTTGGTTTAGCATGGTACGCTTAAATTTTGGATGTACCTTATTTTTATGCCCTAACATGAGCTGGAAAAACTGATTGACATGGTGGACTGCTCATGGACCCGAAGCCATGGCATACTAAGAGTACAGTGTAAACTCTGTGCGGGCCACTGTGATTTATGTATCTTATCTACTCTGTCCATTCATTTTACCAGGTAATTCTAGGGCTTGAGCCCAAAATTGAAGCATATCAAAATATCAAGTGGATCACACCACAGGAAACAGTGTGAATTGAATATCTACTGTTGAAAAATTCTCAGGTGCATAGAAGTTTTGGATCAAGCTGATATTTGTAAATTTCCTACATCCTACGTCCATGTCTATGTGATCTTAGGAATAGTTTGGACGACAAATAAACATCACTGTGGGTCCTAGGAAGGTTTCAACGGTGGAAATCATTATTCCCACTTTTCTCCTATGGTATGGTCCCCGCTCACTACAAACATTCACAGTGGGCCTAACAAGTTTCGGCAGTATGATAAAAGCCTACTATGTTACACAGCGTCCTCTCCGACCACAGGGATCGAACCCTGGATAATGCAGGCACGCTACACTCAGAGTACCAGCTCAGCCAAGGAACTGGCAGATGGGTCTACCACACCTACTTTAAGCATAACAACAACATTTTACGCAGCTACCCAAACCATATGTGGCCCATTAATTTTTATATGTAACTCAGCCTCGTTGGTCCAACAGGTGAGAACCCTGCTAATTTGAACCGTACTTCTGAGATACCAGCTCACCAAGAAATACTGGTGAGCCACGCCAATAGGAAGAATGCAAAAATTGCATTTAAAACCTGTAATTTCACCTGGTGTGGCCTGCTTGAGTGTTGGATCAAACTGATTTTTATATCTTCACTTCATCTTTAAGTAAGTAAAAACTAATTAATGGGTTTCACCAAAGATATACATTATATATAGCAGCCCCGGTACAAACCAATGATTGGCATTCCTGTCATGTAAATGATGGAGTGCTGCTTATATGGCTGATTTATTTCTCCATGTCTTAGAGTCCAAAACTAGATGGGCGGAGTGGTTTCACTACACAAAGAAAAAATTGCTAGCGGATTTTATCAAATATTGCCACTATTTGCACAATTCAATCAAATACAAGGCTACAAGTGTTAGCTAGGGCCACGATTCAGTTAATGTTTGTGATTAGGATAGTTCAGGTATGCTAGATTTGTGCTTGACTCAATGTTTGATTGAATGTTGGTGACCCCGCACTAAGATAGACCATTTAAGACCGAACTCAAGGGCTCAGTTGCATTTGTCCGCCACCAATGGTTACAACAAGTAGGTGATTTGCAGAAGGGTAGGAGTTAGTCTTTGTTGGGGTTAGGAGCCCCGCAGCGGAAGCAATCAAAGCAGGCAAGGAACACACCACAATAGCAATCACACAAGTAAATCAACACACACAAGAGACAATTCGAATTTTACGTGGAAAAACCCCTCACGGGTAAAATACCAAGGCACAAAACGACACTAATCCACTATGATCTCAGAAGTTACAAGAGATAGAAGAAACAAACCCGGATCACAGCCCACAAGAGAAATCCCAAGCTAACAAAGCTAATTCTCAAATGAGAATGACAAACACTACCCTTTCCCTCATCCCTGAGAAGTGCAAGCTTCCTCCTAGCTCTTTCTCTTGCCCTAGAACTCTCTCAATCCCTTGGCCCATTGGCGGCAACCCTAATCTCGAATTACATCCCCTTGAATAGGAGAAAATCGAGATTAGAAACTCCTTGCGCAACAAACCGCGCAAGATACCAAGTCCAACTAGGATACTGGCGGCTGACCGGATGGCCCAAAAAAGCTCTAGCAGCTTTGTTGCCTTAATCTCATCCGTGATCAACCGGTCGGTAGCCTCCATGCATGGGATTTGAGGCGTCCAATCCCAACAAACTCTACCATGACTCAAATCTTGATGCAACACCTTGCCACACACATCTTCATCTTTACTCCGTCATTATCATAGCTCCACCACTTCTCATGCCTCATTGACTTCATCCTTGCACCTTCACCACCCGCTCGCTCATCTGGCCCTTGTGCATGCCACACACGAGTAACCATGGATCCCGATGCCGATCTCGCAGCTCCACCATGAATAATACTCCCGATTAAACCCGATCACAGTCGATAAACCTGATTGAGATATTGGCATACCGATCCACCTTCTTTCATAGATACCGATCACTTTTCATGTTTTTCTTTCACAGAATCCTTCTCCCCATCGAATCTCATGTTAGAAGACGCCATTAATGCCTCGCCTCAGATTCTTTCTGCCTCATTCCCAACTTTTAGCTTTGATACCACTTGTTGGGGTTAGAAGCCCCGCAGTGGAAGCAATCAAAGTAGGCAAAAACACACCACCATAGCAATCACACAAGCAAATCAACACACAAAAGAGGTAACTAAATTTTACGTGGAAAAACCCATCACAGGTAAAAAACCACGGTACAAAGCGACACCATGCCAATCCACTGTGATCTTAGAAGTTACAAGAGATAGAAGAAATAAAATCCGGATCAGAGCCCACAAGAGAAATCCCAAGCTAACAAAGCTAATTCTCACATGAGAAGGACAAACACAACCCTTTCCCTCATCCCCGGGAACTCCAAGCTTCCTCCTAGCTCTTTCTCTTGCCCTATAACTCTCTCAATCCCTTGGCCCATTGGCTGTAACCCTAATCTCAGATTACATCCCCTTAAATAGGAGAAAACAGATATTAGAAACTCCTTGTGCAATAAACCGCGTAAGGTACTAAGTCCAACTAGGAAATTGTCGGCTGGCCGGATGGCACAAAAAAGCTCCAGCAGCTTTGCTGCCTTAATCTCATCCGTGGTCAACCGGTCGATAGCCTCCATGCATGGGATTTGAGGCGTCCAATCCCAACAGTCATCCCTAATGGATTCTTTTTTCCTTGTGCCTCAAAGACTTATTCTTTCACCAGTAATTGCAGTCAATGTATTTCTCAATGAACTAAATTAGATGAACAAATTAAACTATAAGGGCTAAAACAATGCCTATTATAATGATTTATGAATGATGCTTAGTACCATCAACAGAGAAATAAATCAACTAGATAATAAAATAAAATGAGAGATAAATACATGAATCGCCCGTGTGGACAGATGACCCAGGAAGATGGTCAACATGATGTGAATCGCATCTAGTACAGTGTGGATCACACCTAGTCAGCTTGGATTGCACTTGGGAAGGATGGATTGCATCTGGGAAGGTTGATTGGTGTGATTCAACCTTACATCATACCTAGGAAGATTGGATCACACCTAGGGGCATTTCAAACTTCTCTCTAATTTCTTTCAAACTTCTCAATTTTTTCCAAGCTTCTCTCTTTCTTTTAAGCTTCTCAATTGTTTTTTTCAGACTTCTTTCTTTCTTTCAAGCTACTTAATTTTTCCAAACCCTCTCTCTCTCTCTCTCTCTCTCTCACATGACCTCTCATCTCAGCTTGCCCTCTCACGATCTCTGATCCCAGCTGTCTCCTTATCACGATATATGATCTTGGCTCTATCTCTCTCACAGTTTATCTCCTTAGAGTAATTCTCCATATAACTCAAAAACTCGATGACCCATCTCGAATTATGGTACATTAATCTGATTTTGAATTTTGGGATTTTGGTATCTTAATCCCATCTCGACTTTTGGGGATTTTTAAACTTGAAAATTTTGGTATCTTAATCCCAAATCAAATTTAAGGGTTTTGAAATTGGAGATTTTGGTATCCTACTCCCACTTCGAATTTAGAGATTTTTTAATTTGAAAATTTTGGTACTCGAGTCTCAAAATCGAATTTAAGGGTTTTTGAAATTGGGGATTTTGGTACCCTACTTTCAATTTGAATTTGGGAGTTTTTGACATTTAGAAAATTTGGTACCCTAATCCCAAATCGAATTTGGGGGTTTGATGATTCGTTCTTGAAATGTGTACACTTTTATGTGTATGCACTATTGTGGTTTTTTATATCTACCTCTTGTAATTAATACCTGGTATATATATACCATATGTGCCTCTTATAATGCATAATTGGTATGCAGTCCATATCAGCCTCTTATAACTGATATGTGGTATGCAGTCCATATCTACTTCTTATAACAGATACCTGGTATGTAGTCTATATTTGGTTCTTGTAACTGTTACTTGGTATGCAGTGCATATGATTTGCACCTTGTAATTGGTACCTATAGGTATATACATCTGATGTTATAGACATATTGCTCTTGGGCTTTATAGATTGAATTTGTAGACTTAGTTGATACTATTTGCACTCTTTTGTTTGGGCTATTTGATTGTTTTGATTTATATGGCTCTTATATTAGGATTGTGTGTTATTTTTTAATTTTTAACTGCTCATTTCATGATTTAGGTTCAGTTTAAAATTTGTTTAGCTGCTAATTTTATGATTCAGGTCCAACTATAGATTTGTTTAGCTGCTCATTTCATGATTCAACTTTAGATTTTGATTTGTTTACCTGCTCATTTCATGATTGAAGTTTAGTTTGAAATTTGTTTTGCTGCTAGTTTTATGATTTAGGTTGAACTATAGATAAATTTGTTTGGTTGCTCATTTCATGACTCAGGTTTAGATTTTGATTTCCTTGGCTGCTCATTTCATGATTTAGGTTCAGTTTCAAATTTGTTTGGCTGTAAATTTTATGATTTAGATTCAGTTATAGATTTGTTTGGCTTCTCATTTCATGATTCGACTTTAGATTTTGATTTTTTAGCTGCTCGTTTTATGATTAAGGTTCAGTTGAAATTTGTTTGGTTACTCATTTCATGATTTAGGTTCAGTAATAGTTTGTTGTGTTACCTCACAGTTTGTGCTACTATCCGTTTTCATTTCTTTTACTCTATTATTCTGATGATACCTTTCAATATATAATATTGTGGATGTATTTTAGTTGACTATTATATTTGTTTGCTTTTATGTGCCTTTAAAGACTTGCTTTGTAGACTCAATTGATACAATGTGCATTCTTTTATTTGGACTGTTTGGTTGGATACAGTTTTGGATAAGTTTGATTCCATACATTTTTTATCTATTTCATTCCATACATTTTTGGATATGTTTGATTCCATACAGTTTTGGATATGTTTGATTCCATACTTGGATATGTTTCATTCCATATAGTTTTGGATAACTTTGATTCCATACAGTTTGGAATGTTTTGATTGGATATAGTTTTGTATGGCCGACTGTTGATTTTAAGATTCAGGTAAAAAAAATTATTTTTATGGTTGCAAATTTCAAGTTTCGGGTGTTCATTTTTACATTTGTTTGGCTGCTCATTTTAAGATTGGATGTTGATTTTAGATAATTTTTGTTCCATGTACGATCTTCTGTAAGAACCTCATAATCACCATGATCATAGGTGGGGCCCACCATACACTTCATGTGCATGCTGCATCAAGCCCATTCGTGTTTGCATGGTGCATGTGGATCCACCGAGGTTGGTGGATCCCTAACCCACTTTGATGTATGTGCCTTACATCCATATCATCCATCCATTTTAACAGATCATTTTAGGGCATGAACCCAAAGATGAAGTATATCCAAATCTGAAGTGGACTATACCACAGGAAACAACCGTGATTGAATCCCCACCATTAAAAGCTTCATGGTTTCAATGGTGGACACAGGCGATCAATCCGTGAAATGGTGTTACAAAAAAAAAAAAAAAAAAAAAAAAAAAATAGACGACATGAGTACTCTGTATGCTAAAGGTGAGTTCCAAAGTCCAATGAAAGCAAACACAAAAATTAGGGTCCAACTGTGAATATGACTAACAACAGGGGCAAAATGGTCTTTCGGAGACCTTGATGGCGGCTTTCCGTCACGAATCATTAGTTAAACTCAAACAAGTTACTTTTTCATTGTATTTTTAAATGGTAAGCATGTATTTGTAAGTGTATTTTTAAACGAAATGTGTATTAAAAAATAGATCAAAAGGTAGGCGGGTTTTCATAATTAACTCTGTAAAATACTTCTAATGGGTCCGTAAAAAATACATAGTTGGTGGCATGAAATTAAAACAAGGATGGACATGTTCATTTGTAAAAGATATGTTTAGTCACGAATGTTTATGGCCATTCGATTACTGTGGTTTTCCAAACGAATGGAAGAGGAGTTGACTGAACCAGACAAATGATGCCGGTGCCAAAGACTCTAAAGGTGCACATGAAGGGTGGCTTTTTTAAGAATGGGATTCCATAGCAAAGCCCACAGCACCTACGTGCGGTGCTGCTGCTAGAAAAGTTGCGGGCACTACCATAATGTGTTTTATATATTCACTCCTTCTATCCATATTTTTTGGTTCGCATGAACTTAAAATTAAGACAGATCCAAATCTCAAGTTGCCACACCACAGGAAATAATGGTGATTGAACACTTATGGTAAAAAAAAAAACTTCCTAGGACCCACTGTATGGTTCATTTGCCATCCAACCTGTTGGTTAGGTCCTACGGACCTAGATGAAGGGAAAACACAAATATCAGCTTGATCCAAAACTTTTGTAACACCCGAGAAGATTTTAATGGTGTTTAACATTCAATCATCACGGTTTCGTATGGTGTAGTCCACCTGTGGTATGAACACAGGCCCGACATGAAGTGTAGTTTAGGGCAATGAAATCATAGACGTACAAAAGTTTCAATGTTTCTCTCGTGAGAGCGGATTGGGTATGACCCTATGGGGCCCACAGAGATGTCCGTGACAAATCCACTCCATCCATCTGTTTTCAAAGACCACAAAAGAGCAGGATTCTATAAATCGGGAAGATCCAAAACTCGTGTGGGCCATACCACACGAAACAGTGGGAATTGTATGCCTGGCAGTGAGAGAAGTTTTGTATCAGGATGATATTTGTTCCTATGGTTTATTTGAGTGTTAATAATTCTATGAACGGTTTGGATGGCATATAAACATCATGGTCTGCTCCAGGAAGGTTTCGATGGTGGAAGTTGCTATTCCCACTGTTTTGTTGGTATGGCCCAACTGAGTTTTGGATCTACCTGATGTTTAGAATCCTGTCCTATTCTGGTCTTTAAAAACAGATGGACGGAGTAGATTTGTCACCCCACACAGTCCACGATCATAATCTCTCAAAAATCAGGCACACATCATGTGGTGATTTAGCCATGCCATCTCTCAAAGATACCGTGTGCTGGTCATCTGGTGATGATCATGGTCCCACCATTCATGGGTTGATCGGCCAATGAAATCAGAGACAGACAAAAGGTTTACACGAAAGGCAAAACTCTATTTATTAGATGATTGGGACCATCCAAGGCTCCAACATATATAGAGTTATTGGTTATGAGAATTATCACTAAAACCATCAGATAACTGTTTTACTGCGTTGTTTTCATTAATTTTCTGACTTCAAAGACGGCAGTTGTGTAAATTTGTTCATGAAAGATGGGTATTTGCACAAACATGAAATGGGGTTGTAGAAGTACTTCCATACAAAACCATCAAACCATGTTTAATAATATAGATTTTTTTCTCTATGTTATTACCCAACTAAAAATGAATAAAGAAGAAATAGATGAATCAAATGGCAGCAGTGAATGTGAGAACAAAGGGCATACCTTTCTTAATCCTTCAAGCTCTTGCAATGGCCTCTCTCAATCTAGCATGAATGATCAGCTGGAGTTGACGCACCGAGTCAATGGATGCAACTCCACAAGAAGAAAAAAAAAAAAAGTACACAATCATGCACATGTAGAGCAATGGACTGTACAGCAGGGGTTCGGGTCTTCAGTTTCTGCATGAGGTACGCTTGTTTAACTAATCCCAGACGTTAGTAAGGTGGGCCTCACCATAGATGTCCTACGAACCAACATTATTTTCGATTTAATTAGTTGAATGGAAGCCGTTGCTGTATTTTCTTTCTTAGCCGTTTTCTTGTTTGCCAGCCAATGAAAGATTACGGATTTGTCTATCTCAAAGACTTCTGTCCATTGATCATACGTAACGAGGATCACAATATCAACGGTTTGGATCATTGAAAATTGGGCTCCACTAATATACACTGAAGGCCTAACCACTACCGTACAATCTGTTGGCCAGGGCATTGTATGGTAGATCGATGGCTTTGAATGTAGGATAATAAACAACAGAAAAGAAACTCAACTCGTACAATAATTGCGTAAAGTAATACACAACTTGACAAAAGATTCCAAGACTAGGTTTCAAAGAACGTGACAGGAAATAATAAAGTAATGCGACTTTAATAATTCTCACCAACTTTCACATTTTTAAACGACGCCCGATGCACCTCGCAGTATGTGTCTTTGGGAGTCTCAATGAGCGTCTAAATTAACCTTGCTAACCTTGCTCTGCTCTTTTATTACTGCTTTAGCCCACGTTAACCTCGCTTACTGATACCATCCATTAATTTTCCCATCTCCTTTTATATCATTACACTAAAAATAGGTAGATCTGAGTAGTAGATGGGTTGTAGAAAGCCCCAATAGTGGATAAACTATGACCCATTAAATGGGATATAGATGGTGTAGTCCACTTGATTATTTGATCTGCCTTTTAATTTAAGCTGTCACGAATCTTTACATTCAAATGAGTAGCATGGATCATCAATAAAGAAATGGTGGGCCACCTTGACATGTGAGTAATCCTTATTGAGGCTAAAGAGTTCACTACAAGAGAAATGACCTTTACCCAGGAAATATTTACCGAGGAAACAAATTTCCTGGGTAATAATACACTTTTACCGACGAAAGTAGAATTTCCTAGGTAAATATTGCTCCACTTTTTACCAAGGGAAATTTTCCTTGGTAAAAGTGACAAATATCAACGAAATTCAAATTTTGTGGGTAAATAGAAGATTATTTCGTGGCTAAAAATATGAAGTTTTTTAAAATTTTGCTTAATTTTGCCAAGGAAAAAAATTCGTAGGTAAAAGCTCATAATTACCTAGGAAATTACTATTTCGTTGGTAATTTTCACTTTTACCAATGAAATGTTTCCTAGGTAAAAAGTCCCTTTTGCCAAGGAAAACATTCCTATTTAGTGATATAATGTAAATTGGTGGTGACTATTCATATCACTTATGGCATTGATGTAGAGTTATCCAGACCATCCAAATAGTAGGTCCACTTGTAGATGTTTAATATTTATATTTTTATCTATATAAAAAATCTTAATCTTCTATTAGGTAGGCCCTCAAATGTACGGCTGATAACTTATTATGTTATATAAATGATGTAAAACTCACATTGCGCGGATATAATGCATAACTCATTTTCGAAGAGGGATTTCTGAAACCATTCCTTCGAATTCTCTCCCCTCTCGTTGAAAAAGCGGATCCAATGACCCTCTCGCTAAGGAACCGGAGAGAGAGAGAGAGAGAGAGAGAGAGGGAGAGAAGTCCTGGAATTAGGGTTTTCAGGCACTCCGATTTGGGATTTTTGCAGTTTCTATCGACTGAAATCGGACGCGATGGGCTCAGGGACTAGAGATCGCCGTTGTGATGGGTCACTGGCTCTTGTACTGCTTCTGCGATGGATTCTCTGTGATCTAATGGTGGTGGTGGACACGGTTGAGATTGCCGTGGGTGTGAGGCAGGAATATTGGGGGCTGTTTTCGGTAGCGACGAACGTGTGTGCTCGCTGGAATCAATGGAGACAATGGTGATTGGGGATTTTGGGTGGTTTGAATCGACGGTCATGGGGGCCATGGAATCTACGGAAGCGGGGTTATCGACGCAATCAGTGACAGCAGCAAGGAGCGGCAACAGTGAGTTTTATTATCGCTCTCTCTCTCTCTCTCTCTATGTTTTATTTATTTATTTACTGGATGGTCTGAATTAGTGAAGGTGGGGTTTCATTTAAGATGGGTTTCGATGGGAGCATGAAGGACGCCCGCCATGTGTTCAATGGAATGCCTGAACGGGACACAGATTCTTAACATTTGATGATAACTAATATGCAATCCACAATTGTCTTTCCTCTCTCCAATTTATGCCTCATTGGCCCTGTTTGTAACTTTAGTTTATTGATTACGCATGAGGGTTTTGTAAAAGGGTGGCTCGTTAAAGAGTTTTAGGGTACTGACACTCAGAAAATATAGTTTGATGATGCCTTTTCAATGCCATACATTCATGGCCCATGGTTTCGTGGTCCGGATGATTGATTTGATGGGAATCACCATTGATGGATCATGCTCCGAAATTGTAAGATTTGTCTGATTGGTAGCCTACAACTAAACAGTGAGGAAAAGCATGCAACATCAGTCAATCTATGGTGGGACCCATCAAATGATTTCTTGATCCACAAATTATGGGCTCTACATATTGAACTGAAAGCCACAACAAACTGCATTGCTGAGGCTCAGCACCCATAGATTCATCTCTCAAGTGTTAAAGCACTTAGACAAATTCATCATAACTTTCTTCACTGCAGATAAGGAGATTCGAGACCCAGATGGAGAAGTGGATCGAAGTGTTTGACTGCATTATAAAAAAAGGTACATTGGTGGGTCTTTCTCTGTTATTCACCAGTCTCTATATTTCTCTTCTTCCATATGATTTGTTTCACCTCAAGATATTTTTCTATGGCTTTGGTGTTTATAGGCAGGGCCAGGTACAATTGCTGAGGCTTTGATCAGAGGGCTTCCCATCATCCTCAATGACTTCATCCCAGGATAGGTCTGTGCTAATGAACTTGCTGATTATGTTCCTATTCCAATGCATCCTCAGTTGTATATAGGAGCTTAAATGATTGCTGAGAAGCCAGTTCTGAATGGTGTCTTGTGTAAATGCATGCTCTCTTTTATCTTGGACAGTTTCATGTGAGAGCTGTTTTAATTCTTGTAGTTTTATGTTTTGTGGCACAGTACTACTATGTCAGAGTTGTTTTAATTCTTGTAGTTCTTAATGTAGAAGAAACATTAAACAATGGGATAAGTTGGAGTGGTGGTCTTTTTTAGACAGGTAAATTTCTTGGGTCACTACCTGAAGACTCCAAAGTTGCTTAGCCCAGCTTTTGCAATTATTCGAGGTAAGCTCTTAATCTTACTTGGATCCGTTAAGTATTACCATGTCACTTATGACAAATCCACTTGGGTCCTTCTCTATATTTATTTCAGCTTTTGGCATCTGGGTTTTTTTCTGAGAAGTTTCTGAGTGGATCTTTAAGGAGTTTGTATCTAAATGCTGGGATGTTTTTGCCTTTATGCTGAGTGGATCTTTAAGTAGTTTGAATTTGAGGCAGCCCATTTAAGTTGCAAGCACATGAACTTGTTAAAATTTGTGCTCTCAAAAAAAGAAAGAAAGAAAAAAAAAAAAAAACAGGAACATGCAGTGATGGTTTTTCTTTCCAATGATACAACCTTAGGAATTTGTGATCAAACAGGATTCTAAACCCCAACCCTAAATAGCTCAGACATGGCTATGATGGTTATGATGTCTACGGAAATGCATCTTTGATCTTTCATCATTTTTTTATTGGTTTTATTTTCTCACATCTATATTTCTGTTTATTTTGACATTATCGTAGTAAATTTGGCGCCTCATTCGCTCAAGTATTCTTGCCCATGCATCAATCATGTGCTCTCTGGTTGAATATTTCTTTTATCATAATGCCATATATGTTCTTAAGCACTAAACTTGCTTCCATGTTTTAGCCGCCTCCAACAGCAACAACAGTACCAGCTTCTCTTCCTGTTTAGGCCCCTTCACAAGAACCATTAGATGCTATTATATGTTTCTTTTCAATGTCCACTCTCTTTTCTTTTCTTTTCTTTTCTGTCTTTCCTTTTTCTTTGTTGTTCTTCCCATGCAACAAGCACTCCAACTGGTAAGCGTATGATCTTGGAAATGGTAAGCTTATGATCTTGGAAATTCTAGCGGACAGCCTGATTTACCGTAGAAGAGAACTATGTGCTCCATGTTCTGAAATAGGAGTTATTTGATTGCTGGTAGCTTATGGCTATCAGGCTATCTATATTCATGCATATTGTTGTACACGTCGCATGTATGCAACTCAATCCTAACTGCCCATCTTGTGGCTCACGAATCATGATAGATGGGGCATACCCCCAAAATAAAATTGTTTGGATGATAATAATCTTTATTTAATGAGCATTTGGTCAATTAATTTGGACCATTGACTTTTCTTCATTTTAACCATCCATTTGATTGCTACTAATTGGACTGATAGGATTATTCCCATCTTGCATGCCATTCACTATTCTAAACATGCGCGCATGCATGTCATGTGTATGGTATGCATGCACTTGAACAGTCATAGTCTGCCAGAGTATCAATATTTTTTGTATTTTGTGCACATATACAGTCATGTCTATTCTAACCACCTAGCATGATTCCGTCCATGCAAGGGATCTGTCCAAGCAAGGTCCTGGGTATTTTGGTCCATACCAAATGGGCCTCTTTCTTGCATGGACCAATTTACATGCTGACATTGCTTTACCTCAAGTGCATATCTGCAACCTTGGTCTATACCAAAGGGGCCTCTGTTCATGTTTATGAAAGATTTTTCCTGTTAAAATTGAAAAAGAGAGTTCCTTGTGGCCTTCATCCCTAGGAAATAGAATTTTCTTTTTTGTGAGGTACATTTTGTGGTGTAATTCAGAGATAGATAAGTCCTTCCCTCATTTACCAAACCTTGTAGTGTAATTCATGATCAAAGGCATAGATCGGCTCTGTATTTCATGTGCCTGATGATCATGGACGTCAGGAGGATTGCCCCACGAAAATCTTTTCCCGGTGCTTTCTTAGACCTTTCCCGACGCCGGTAAAAATCATTTTTATTGTAGTGTTCTTTGTTTCTTTCCTTGTAGAATTGTAGATGGACAATGAGCAGTGTTCCTTATTTTTTTTTCTCAAGCATATATCACACGTCTTTTTAAGATTCTCAACCCAAAATTTTCATTATTAATCATTCTTATATTCAAAATCCCATTTCCTTTTTTCATTTTTTAACTCTGTGTAGTACTTTGCATTACCATCATGTGCAATTCATGAAAACTTAATGAGGTGTCAATGCCACTATATATTGAAATTCATGCCTTCAACTTACCAAGATATCAAGAAATGAATGGATAACTGTCCTAGAGTTTATGAGCTATAATAAGATGTAGTGGTGTTACAGGCCAGGTTATGGGTAATTCAGAAGTGTACCTGCTATGTAATAGTTGCGGTGGTGCCAGCCATAACCTTAAAATAAAAAAAACTCTTCATTTGTCTACTTTAATCTTTTTATTTCATGCTTTCATTTGTTTAGTTTAATCTTTTTATTGTTGATACGTAAACACATAGCTAGGTTGAAAAAAATATCTCTTCATTTGAAACAACTGTAAGTTCCGACTTTGTTTTTTTTTTATATTCAAATTCTATTTAATTATTTTTCTTCAGAAATGCTAAGGATGTGTTTGGAATTTTAAATTTACCAACTTAGTGGTGACTAATTTGTGGCATTTTTATTTTAATCCTTTCTTCTTAGTGGTGACTTTTAATTAATTATATTTTTATTATATTTGTTCATTTATAGTTGAAATGTGATATTGATATGTTTCATGGGTCAACTTGTCATTAATCCTTTGCAGGATAAATTTGAGATAGACATGAGTGATACTCATATTCAATACGCCGTGAATAATATGATGAAGGACAGACTGCAAGAGTATCGTGGGGAGTTACACCAACACTACAAGTAGTTCGGCATGCATGAGGAGGCTGTGTACATCATGCACCAGGAGGCATCACGATGGATGAGTGGCAGATTCTTTGTGAGCGATTTCGTTCAGAGAAATTTTAGGTGATTTGTGTATGTTTCTCTTATAGAATAGTCTTTTCATATATCTTACCTTGCAATTCATAATGTTCTTTAATTTTTGTATTCAGAAGAGGAGCAAAAAAAAAAAAAATCTGAGAATAGGGAAAAGTTGATAGTGAACCACGTTGCAAGTTCCAAGTGCCTCAGGCACAACATGTTCTCATCTGCTGCAACTTGTTTCTTTTTTTTTTTTTTTTTTTTTTGTGGTCCCTACATCTGTTGCATTAAAGACCACATCACTGGCTACAGTTCTGCACCATTAAACCAAGTCATTGTTTCCTTCTGACATGATTGGCCCATCTATTGCTGTTGCATCTATTGGATTGGTGCTGGTTGGACACTGTCAATCATTTTTATGGATCCATTGATTTGTCTATATCCATGATCAGTGGACAACCATTGATTAAATGGAACGTTTTGTTTGTGGCTCAGTTTGTCATTAGGCCTGAGGCCCAAAACGTTGTTGGTTCTTGTTTTGCTGTTGTGGACGGATCACTATTGGGTCTGCTTGTTAGATTTCGTGCTGCTGGATTTACACGTGTATTGTGCAATTTACACACTGCAATCTTGTTGGCCATTGTTCGCTGTGGATTGTTGTTGTGGGCCTGGTGTATTGCTTCTGTGGGCTAGAATCACTGTGGGGACCTGGATCTCTGGTTATAGTTGATGTTGCTGCTCTCCATCTACAAGCCACAAGTGGGTGTGCAGGGGATTTACATTAGCACCAACAAAGATGACACGCTGTCAGTTCGTATGAGACTTCACTCTCCAATCGATATTCTATTTATATTTGTTCGGTCAATTACAATTCATAATTTGAATAAGAATTGTCACCACCTCCACATAATTTGTTCGGTCTATTTATATTTTTCTTTTGCAACTAGTTTCCACAAATCACTCTTTCCATGTATGGACGGATAAGATTAAGGAATGCATGATGACCACATTTTGAATTGATATGATTGTCTTTGCAGTAGAGGTGTGCCATCCATGGGGTATCAATGGCGGGTCCCCAACTGTTGAAATTGCACATGGTCAAGATCACGTAGGCATGAATGAATGGAGCATGCCTACATGGTCTAAATCTTCAATTCAAGTTGTATTTAGTTTCATAATGTGATTTAAAAAAGAAAAATGAACACCTAATTGCATATTTTATTTGTAAGTTATTAATTACTAAATTGTATTTTGTTTTATTTTGCAGATTGTTTGTTGGTGATAGCGGGGATGTTCGTGCTGATTGATTTTTTTTTTTTTTTTTATTGATTGTATGTACTGGTGGGATTGACATTTCAATTTTATTCAGAACATTATTACGATTGAATGGTCATTTTAATTAGTATATGATTGAATGTTCAATCAGGTGATTGGGATGTTGAATATTGAATGTTCTATTAGGTGATTGGGATATTGAATGCTTTCGGGTGGTATGGATATTGAATATTCCAAAGAAATATTGAATGCTTTCGGGTGGTATGGATATTGAATATTCCAAAGAAATATTGAATGCTTTCAGGTGGTAGGGATATTGGATGTTCCAAAGAAATATTTCGTTGGCAATGGAAAGGTAAAAGGAAACATTTCCCTGGTCATAGCTTTTTTCCAAGGAAAGTTTTCCTTGGTAATAGTCGCATTATTACCGACGAATTAAACAATAGCCACGAAGTTATTGATGTTTACCAAGGAAATTTTTTGTTGGAAATAATCAACTATTTACCGACAAAAATTTTAATTTCATTGGTAATTGTTTTTCCCGAGGGTGATATTTCGACGAAAACAGCGACGAAAATTTTCGTTGGCAATAACTTTTACCAGGAAATTATGACATTTAGCTAGGAAATATTTCCTTGGTAAAAGTCATATTTGTTGTAGTGGTTAGGTGAGCCCCCGCCTCACCCAAGATGGTGCAACACTCACCCAGGATGGTGCGACACTTTCCGTTGGGCCCACCTCGCTATATGTATTCTATATTTCAAAAGATTTTGTGGTATTTTCCAAAAAAAAAATGTAGTAGATTTAATTATAGGGTGGACCATATAATAGGAAACAATGATTGTTGAATGTTCTACCATTAAAAACTTTTTAGTGCATGCCTAAATGTTTTCTTATTGTTATTGTCAATTCAATCCATCCTTAAGGTCACATAAGCTTGGATAAAGGGAAAAAAACAAATATGAACTTGATCTAAAATTTTTGTGGCACATTAATGGTCAATCACCACTATTTCTGATGTAGGGAGAGAATTTCATGGTCAAGGGCGAGGATCGACGATCTTTTTGGAGGAAATGGACCGGAAGAAAAATAAGAGGAAACTAAGGAATTTCTAATTTTGGAATTTCAACCAAACAGGAAAGTGTTATTCCCGTTTTTTAATTTCTACCGAATTCGTGGGGCCTATCTTGATCATTTATGATGATCCGTTCCATCCATATTGTAGAACTGCTTGACTCTAAGAAAACCAACACGTTTCACGTCGATCCGAGCTACGGATTGACTGTGGCGTCCAAAACAGCACGAACTGTTTAGAAAGTTCTGAATTCCACCGACTTAACTTGGTGATGGTTCAGGTGGCCCACCACTATTGATATGAAGAATCTAAGCTGACTATCTTAAAGCGTACATCGATGTCATCAAAACCATAAAGTTTTGTGGCAATCAGATGTATGGATTGCCCGTACCAATGGAAGGAAGACGACGCCCAACATGTTTTATACAATTTGCACACATTTTTCTGATTTTATTTCCTCTTTCACTTGGGAGTCTTTTCTTATCACGTAAATTAGAGTTTATGATTAGTTTATTTCTAGTTAAGTTGATTAAATTCATTTTTGTAATTAACTTTTGATAATTTTCTGAATGAAATTTGAGTTTATACTCTTTCTTTGTGGATTCGAAGATTAGCTCGTGGATTCGAGTTATTTTGTTGTGGATTCAAAGAAGACAGGCTGAGCAGTCCCTGTAGATCCGTGGATTCAGATCAGTTACCCATGGGAGAGACAATGTTCAATCCCACAACACGCCCCGCCCACATTAATTGGTATCAGAGAGAGGTTTTTCCTTGGAAAGATAGCTTTTGGCATTGGCTACGACAAAAATCCTATAGACGGTGATCTAGGGATCCATCTTCTTAAAGTTGCGGCTTTCCGGGTGACGCTTGAGACACTCCAGCGGAAGAACCATCAAGCTATGCAAGGGCTGCAGGCTAGGTTCAACTGCAAAAAAAAAAAAAAAAAAAAAAAAAAAAAAAAAAAAAAAAAACAAGGGAGCATGCTTGTCTCAGGCATTTTCTGGGAGATCTGGCAGGTCAATGCTGCAAGAGAGCAAAAGATCTTCCTATCTTCAATGGTCAGGGCCACATCGACGATTGGCTCTTCAGGCTCGAATAGTTCTTCAACTACATGCGGATCATGGAAGAAAGTAGGGTTCCACTCGCATCACTTCATTTGATGGATGACGCTTATGATTGGTGGGAGCATGTTCAATATTGTCGAAAGATAGAGATGAAATAACCAATTCACTCATGGCTGCGAATGAAGCGACGCCTACTGACCCATTTTCATGTAACGAAGAATGTCTTGGTGAGACGTCAACATAAGAAATCTCCAGCCCTGTCAACAACACACATGTTGTGCCTACGGAAACAAAATACCACCAGTAGATGGAAGTTTCTCCAGAGACTTTTGAGGTGGAGGTCATTCCTCCAAATGTGGGAATCCTTTTCGAAGCTTTAACAGAGGAGGAGTATCCATCTTTGTTCAACTAGGATCGTGACGAGGGTGTTGAGGTGTAGAGCCAGCACACCAGTTTATTTTGCAAGCCTGCGGTGATCGGGCGCCCAATCGGTCTTGACCGGACGACCAAAATTCACCCAGAGTGACTAAAAGTTATTGGACTGTTTTTTGACACAGTCGGGCGCTCAATAGTATATTGACCGGAGCTTGATGCCCAGGTCGGGCGCTTAACCATGCTGGGTTGGACGCCTAAAATTCGTCGGATTCTCTCTTAAACTCGCTGGACGAATTTTGGATCTATCTGGCGCCCGACCAAGTTTGGGCAAGCGCTCGACTGTTTGCGGACTACTTATGTGCAATTTCCTATTTTTCTCCGATTTTCGTTTTAGGCTATATAAAGGGTTGTAAATCGGGATTGGGACATGTGATTAGGGTTTTTATACGTCCAAGGGGAGAGGGGGAGAGGGGGAGAGAGAGAGAGAGAGAGAGAGAGAGAGAAGAAGTTTGCAAAAGGTGTCATCACTCTGCATGAGAAGTATAGGAGAAGGTGAGTTTTCATTGTAACTTTGTTTTTATTAATAGTGGAGATTGCATCCACAATTTTTTACCCTTGTTAAGGTTTTTCCACGTAAAACCTGTCTTGTGGTTTTGTTAGTTTGTTAGAATTCCATTTCTACTTTTTATTTCTTCCTGTTGATCGTTTGTGGGTGATATCGGAGAATAGATCTCGGTTCACCGGCGTTGTTGGCTTGCTGCGCAACAACTGGTATCAAAGCTATTGGATTAGTTCAAGTGGGAGCAATGACCGAAGAAGGGAAGACACAAATTAAGAAGTTTGATGGATCAAACTTTGTCTTCTGGAAGATGCAGATGGAAGACTATTTGTATCAGATGGATCTCTATATTCCTCTAAAAGGAAAAGAGAAGAAACCGGAGAAAATGACTGATGATGAATGGTCTCTTATGGATCAGAAGGTGTGGGAAACGATCTGACTCTCTTTATCAAAGAGCGTCGCCTTCAATATATCCAAGGTGAAGACCACAAAAGACTTGATGCATACACTAGCTACGATGTATGAAAAACCCTTAGCGTCCAACAAGGTTTATCTCATGAAGCGGCTATTCAAATGAAGATGTCAAATGGTGGGAGCTTAGCTGAGCATCTAAACGAGTTTAGTACAGTCACGAGCCAGTTGAAATCCATAGGGATCATCTTTGATGATAAGGTTAAAGCATTGTTGATCTTGTCTAGTTTGCCGGATAGTTGGGATGGTTTGGTGGTTGCCGTGAAAAATTCCACAGGATTAACAAAGTTGAAATTCAATGATGTGTCAAGCCTAATTGTCAGCGAAGAATCTAGAAGGAATGCATCAAAAATTTCAGGGGAATCTAGGAATGCTCTAAACATTGAAGGGCGTGGAAGATCGTCGAGTAAATGAAGCAATAAACACGAACGGTCTAAGCCCAGGAAGAAGTTCAAAAGGCCGAAAGACAAGGACGGGTGTTAGCATTGCAGGAAGAAGGGGCACATGAAGTGTGATTGCAGGGTGCTTAAGAAGAAAGAAGGAAGCTCTTAAGGTTGGAAGGATTCAGTGAATCTATCTGAGGAGAGTGATACAGAAGCGTTGATCTTGTCTCTTCATGCGCGGAATGAGTCTTGGGTTATAGACTCGAGTGCTTCGTTTCATGCTACTTCGTAAAAGATATTTTTCATGATTATGTGTCAGGTGACTTCAAGAGATTTTCCCTGGGTGATGATGAGCTGTGCAGTATTGTTAGAAAGGAGATGTTCAGATAAGTCAGAAAGACAGGAATATCTTGAAATTGAAGGATGTTCGACATGTACCAAGCCTGAGAAGAAACTTGATCTCAGTTGGGCAGCTAACTGATTCTAGACATGTGACGACATTCACTAGTAATTCCTAGAAGGTCATAAAGGGTGCCTTGGTGATAGCTCGAGGCAAGAAGGAAGGTACGTTGTACGTGACTTCCGGATCATATAGTTCACTCGCAATCATATCAACTGGAGTGAATGGGCAGTTATGTCACCAGAGGTCAGGCCATATGAGTGAAAAAGTGATAAAGATACTATTGTCAAAGGGGAAGTTACCAGGCTTGAAGTTTATCGACTTGGAATTCTGTGAGGACTATGTGTATGGCAAGCAGAAGAGGGTGAGCTTCAAGAAAATAGGATGAGCTCCAAAGATGTATCTATTAGAGCATATACACACTGATGTGTGGAGACCGGCACAGGTATCATCTCTTGGTGGATCACATTATTTTATTTCTTTTATTGATGATGATAGTAGAAAATTATGGGTTTACTTCTTAAAGCATAAATTTGATGTATTTGATGTGTTTAAGAAGTAAAAGGTTCTGGTAGAAAACGAGATAGGTAAAACAGTAAAGTGTCTCAGATCCAATAATGGGGGAGAATATTGTGATAAGAGGTTTGATGGGTATTGTGCAGCACAGGGAATCGAATATCAGAGAACGGTTCTAGGGACACTGCAGCAGAACGGTGTGACTGAGCGCATTAAAAGGACTATCCTTGAGCGCGCTAGGAGTATGAGGTTGCATGCAGGGTTGCTTCAGACGTTTTGGGTAGATGCTGTGGATACTATCGTCTATCTCATTAATAGAAGTCCCTTGGTACCATCGGATGGAGGTTTACCAGAGTAGACGTTAACTGGGAACGAAGTGAGCCTTGCACATCACAAGGTGTTTAGATGCAGTTCATATGTTCACATTGAAGTAGAGCACAAGAACAAGCTGGATGCGAAGTCCAGGAGGTGCACGTTTATTGGTTACAAGTAGCATGATTTTTGTTACAGGTTTTGAGATACAGAGAATCGAAAAATCATCAGGAGCAAGGATGTAGTTTTCAATGAGAAAGTGATGCATAATGACAGTTTGCAGCAGAAACAAAGCAAGGCCGAAAGAATACGTAGAGTTAAAAGAGTTACCGGACACAAGTGTTGCAACGCTACAGGGTGAACATGCATAGTAGCATGATGAGGCAGAGCCGCAGACACTAGTTGTGAGGAGGTCTACTCGAGAGAGAAGACCCAAGGTTCGATACTCACCCTTCTTACATTATCTATTGCTGACAAATAATGGTGAACCGAAATATTTTGAAGAGGCGTTACAGTCAGATACCCGGGTTAAGTGGGAGCACGTTACGGATGAGGAGATGGACTCCCTTTAGTCTAATCATACGTGGGATCTCATCACTCTACCTAAGGGGAAGAAAGTTCTTCATAACAAGTGAGTTTATAGGATAAAAGAGGAGCATGATAGTTTGAAGTGATAAAAGGCCAAATTGGTAGTAAAATGGTTCCAACAAAAGGCAGGTATCGATTTTACTGAGATATTTTTTACCTGTGGTGAAGATGTTTATGATTCGCACGGTCTTGGGTATAATGGCTATAGAGGACTTACATCTAGAGTAGCTAGATATTATGACTATTTTTCTTCATGGGGATCTTGAAGTAGAGATATATATGCATTAGCTGACATGAAACGTGACATCAAGAAAGGAGAACAAGGTATGTAGTCTGAGAAAGAGCCTATATGGTTTGAAGCAGGCCTCGAGGCACTAGTATAAGAAGTTCGACAGTTTCATGTTGGGAAACGGGTTCAGGAGACGTCATGCAGACCACTGTTGCTTTCTGAAGAAGTTCGATAAGTTATACATCATCCTTCTTCTGTATGTTGATGATATGCTTGTAGCTGGTTCAAGCATGAAGGACATCTTAGATCTCAAAAGGCAGTTTTCTAAAGAGTTTATATGAAGGATTTGAGACCTGAAAAACAAATCATAAGCATGAGACACTACAAGAAAGCGGATTTTTACCGACGAAAGTATTACCGACGAAATATAGAAATCGTCGGTAAAATGTATGGCCGGATTTCCTTCCCGCCATACACTTTTACCAATGAAATTATGATTTCGTTAGTAAAAATTTTATTACCGACGAAGTAATCCGTCGCTAAAAGATTAAAGAAGAAAAATTATTTTTACCGACGAAAAAGATCGTCGGTAAAACCGACGAAAATTTTCGTCGGTAAAAGTCAGTTTTGAATTTATTGTCGATGATTCTCGTCTGTCGGTAATATTGTGTAAAGTTCCCGCCATTTGTCGAAATGTATATCACCGACGAAAATTTTCATCGGTAATAAGTTTAAAAATACTATTACCGACGAAAATTTTCGTCGGTAATAAGTTTATAAAGACTTTTACCGACAAAAATTAAAAATGATATGTTTTTAAGTGACCCCGACTCCCCAACGCCCTCATTACTCTCTCTCTCTCTCTCTCTCTCTCTCTCTCTCGCACGCGCGACCCACCCTCCTCAGTCGTCCACCCCCGTCGTCACCGGTGCGGCCCACCCGCCTCAGTCGACCACCCCCGTCACCGGCGCGGCCCACCCGCCTCAGCTGACCATCATCACTGGCGTTACCCACCCGCCTTAGCCGACCACCCCACCAGCCTCTGTACGCTGCAGCCGTCGCCACCTCCGGTAATCGTCTCTCCCTTCCTTCTTCCTCCATTTCCTCTCTCTCTCTCTCTCTCTCTCTCTCTCTCTCTCTCTCTCCTTGTTGTTGATTGTGGGGCCCATTGCCAAAATCCAATGCATGTGGGTCCCACCATCATTGTCCAATGCATGTGGGTCTCACCGTTGCTATCCATTGCATGTGGGTCCCACCGTCGCTGTCCATCGTCCATTGCATGTGGGGTCCGCCTTAGCTGTCCACTATTTGGTGGGGCCCACTGATTTAGTAAATCCCTAATTAGGGATTTCGAAATTAAAATCCCTAATTCCTTCCTTAATTAGGGATTTTAAATTCTAAATTCCAAATTTGGGATTTACAAATTAAATCGAAATTGAAATACCTAATTGTGGGGCCCACTGTCGCTATCCACTGCCTGTGGGGCCCACCGTCGCTGTCCATCGTCCATTGCATGTGGGGTCCGCCTTAGCTATTCACTATTTGGTGGGCCCCACTGATTTAGTAAATCCCTAATTAGGGATTTCGAAATTAAAATCCCTAATTCCTTCCTTAATTAGGGATTTTAAATTCTAAATTCCAAATTTGGGATTTACAAATTAAATCGAAATTGAAATACCTAATTGTGGGGCCCACCGTCGCTATCCACCGCCTGTGGGGCCCACCGTTGATGTCCACTTCTCGTGGGGCCCCAAAGTTTTGGATCAAGCAGATATTTGTGTGGTCCCTTTAGCTAGGTATCAACATTCCTGTGGACGAGTGTGGAGTTTTTAATGGTAAGTTTTTAATCACCACTGGTTCCTGTGGTGTGGTGGTCCACCTAAGAGTTAGATTTGTATCATGACCTACAATGAGCTGTTGAAACGGACATGGATGTAAGGAAAATACATCATGGTGGGCCCCATACTTAATTGTTCACAATATAGTCATTAGGTATTTGATTAGACTTGATTCATGGTGTTGATGATTATGTCATTTTCATGTGCTTGTGTATCTGGAATTGATGGAGTAAACCCGAATGTGCGTCGGAGCTACCCGTGGTTGATTTATGTGGATGTATGTTGTGGATATATTTAGCTTATTATTAATAGTTATTTTTTGTCCACAAATGGTAGTATAATAGAATCAGTTAGCCAATTTGGAGATTTCTATATTGCCGAGCATAGATAAAGTGTGTTTTGGAGGTATAAAAATCTGCCAAATTGTCCTGTTGGACAATCCAAGGTTGGATAGATTGGAATGTTCTCGTTGTTTGTCATTTACATGCTCTGTCATTAGTTTCGTGCGGTATCTCTCATATTCTCTTTAGATATGTTTCTTATGTTTATTTCCATTGTCAATAATCAACAAAATGTGTGGATAGTTGACGTGGAAATGAAATGTAAGATAAATATATCTGGAGAGATAGGGGGAGATGCTGTCGAAATTTAGGCTTGGGCATTTAAATGGAAATAATGATAGCATTTCAATTTATCCATCCTTGGATGGGCGACTGATTGTATTATATTATCATTTAGTGGCAAATTAGATGATGAACATGATACTTCTGATTAAGAGTAGTTGATTGATATTGATGTTGAACTGGGGTCCCTGGAAGGTGGGAACCGCTGTTGTGATCATGCTGAAGCTGTCCATTTCCAATGGACAACAATATGCGTGGCCTGGCTATTTGGACAGGCCCGTGTTTATGTATTAGCTCGAAATTAATGGAGCAGGCCCGGATGTGCGTCGGAGCTATTTGGGTGTTAAGCGGGGGTCCCTGGAAGGTGGGAACCGTTGTTGTGACCATGTTGAAGCTGTCCATTTCCTATGGACAACAATATGGGTGGCTTGGCCATTTGGATAGGCCCGTGTTTATGTATTAGCTCGAAATTGATGGAGCAGACACGGATGTGCATCGGAGCTATCCGGGTGTTGAGCGAGGGTCCTTGGAAGGTGGGAACCGCTGTTGTGACCATCATAAAGCTGTCCATTTCCTATGGACAACAATATGGGTGGCCTGACCATTTGGACAGGCTTGTGTTTATGTATTAACTCGAAATTGATGGAGTAGACACGGATGTGCGTCGAAGCTATCCGGGTATTGAGCGGGGGTCCCTGGAAGGTGGGAACCGCTGTTGTGACCATGCTAAAGCTATCAATTTCCTATGGATAGCAATATGGGTGGCTTGGCCATTTGGACAGGCCCATGTTTATGTATTAGCTCGAAATTGATGGAGCAGACACGGATACCCGTCGGAGCTATCCGGATGTTGAGCGGGGGTCCCTGGAAGGTGGGAACCGCTGTTATGACCATGATGAAGCTACCCATTTTCTATGGACAACAATATGGGTGGCTTGGCTATTTGGACATGCCCGTCTTTGTGTGGAGCAAACTCGAATGTGCGTCGGAGCTATCCGTGAGTTGGTTGAGTCTCCAAGACCTACATCTTAAATTAACCTTAAACCATAAACCTAAAACTAAAACCTATAAGCTACGGCTCAACCTAAACCTAAACTCAATTCACCTAACTTAAACCTACACTTATTCCTAAATCTACAACTCTAACTTAAACCTAAACCCAAACACGAAAACCTTACCCTAAACCCGATCCCGAACCCGATTTCTAAACCTACGCCTAAACCTAATCCTAAACTCATGTCACCTAACCTAAACCCACACCTATTCCTAAATCCACAATTCTAACCTAAACCAAAACCCAAACTCAAAAACCTAAACCTAAACTCGATCCCGAACCCGAAATCCTAAACCTAGGCCTAAACTTAAACCTAAATTCAAATCACCTAACCTAAACCTACACCTATTCCTTAATCCACAACTCTAACCTAAACCTAGACCCAAACTCAAAAACCTAAACTTAAACCCGGTCCTGAACCCGAAATAGTAAACCTAGGCCTAAACCTAAACCTAAACTCAAATCACCTAACCTAAACCTACACCTATTCCTAAATCCACAACTCTAACTTAAACATAAACCCAAACTCGAAAATCTAAAACTAAACCCAATCCCGAACCTGAAATACTAAACTTAGGCCTAAACCTAATCCTAAACTCAATTCACCTAACCTAAACCTAAACCTATTCCTAATTCCACAACTCTAACCTAAACCTAGACCCAAACTTAAAAACCTAAACCTAAATCCGATCCCGAACCTGAAATACTAAACATAGGCCTAAACCTAAACCTAAACTCAAATCACCTAACCTAAACCTACACCTATTCCTAAATCCACAACTCTAACCTAAACCTAAACCTAAACCCAAACTCGAAAATCTAAACCTAAACCAGATCCCGAACCCGAAATACTAAACCTAGGCCTAAACCTAATCCTAAACTTAATTCACCTAACCTAAACCTACACCTATTCCTAAATCCACAACTCTAACCTAAACCTAGACCCAAACTCAAAAACTTAAATCTAAACCCGATCTCGAACCCGAAATACTAAACTAGGCCTAAACCTAAACATAAACTCAAATCACCTAACCTAATGTAACGCCCTGAAATTTTGACTCTCGTGGACAACACGATGGGTTGAGCTTCCGGGTGTTAACTCATGCGTGTCAGGGTTACGTTTCCACACACTTACCTGTAATTTCATACATTCATGGCATACATAGCATAATGACAGAAATTTAAGTTCTTATTCCATAAATATTCTATTCTAAGTTCTAAATCAACGTAATAAAACATGTTTAACCAAACATTTCCACTTATTATCTCCATGAGAGACTTATTACATGTTCAAAGGAAAAATAAAGCTACTCTACAAAGATAATAAACATAATCCATCTTCAAGCCGCTTCGGTTTCATCATTCGTCACTTGCTGCCATGAGCCTTCGAGCACCTCATCGTAGTGTTCGATTCTCTTACTGGATCTTCACCTGGATTATCTAAGATGTGGTTGGATAGCGTTAAACACTATCATAGTGGGGAATATCCCTTTAAGACAATCATAATAATAATGGCACAGAGTAAACGCAAGCAGGATATTATCATTTAATCAAATCAAAACAATTCAATAAAAGATCTTGGTTAATGCAATGCATGACATGCATGCTCTGGCAAAGGCACCCTGACTAAATGAGACGGGATCACTCCACTCTTCTCACCAGCCACTAGTCAACAGAGGTTCTAGCTAGGACGGATCACTCCACTCTTCTCACCTTTAATTAAGTCAATTTAGCATTCAGCCTATTAAATGATGTATACGTCTAATGATCACTCCTTACTCCCAATCAATTCAAGATTCCTCATATTCATCAATTCATACTTCAGTGTATCCGTCATAGGTAACGAATCAATAAGGATCCTTTGACATGTATCCAACAATGCGCATACGGTAGTGTCAAACTCAACATCATGGCATATGCAATTAACAACACATATATGGTAATGCCAATACTTAATCATCAATATTAAGGCACATTCATTCAATAAGACACACAGTAATGCCGACTTTCACAATAAGGCATATTCATCCAAAATCTCCATATGGTAATGCCAACGTAACAAGGCCTTGCACAGGCTTCATCTCTTTACATCAATGGTTACATCAGTATGGGGCCAAGGAGTTTTCATTAACGTAGCATCCATATGCAATATCTCATAGCAAACAATACATCAATCATCATAAGCATGTGACAATGTAAATTGAGCATGGTTCCCATATGAGCATGTACATCATAACAATTCCTTTTCCAACTACTTAAGCATAGTTCATATATCAAAATTCAACATACACAATAAGGAATATCATACAATTCATAATTACATGAAAAGATTTCAATAAGCACGATTTCAAGAAGTCACGTAATAAAATCCTAATTTATAAGCATAAATCAACATATAATTTAATATTATCGTAGATGGGCTTAAAGGAAATCCCCACCTCATGATAGTGGATGGTTGGAGACGCTACTAAGGCTGCGAAATCAAGCTTGGGTTCAAACCTACATAGTTGAATGGGAAAAATATGAGATTAGGGTGTAGATATGTATGATTTCCATCGCCACAACAAACTAAGGTTAGATCTACACTTAGGGTTTAGATTAGATCTAGGAAACAAAAATCATGGTTTAACCATTCATACCTCTCACAACAGTGACTCAACTCAAAATTCCAACAGGTTGACTCAGTTCGGTTCGGCTCTTCTTCCTTTCCCTCTTTTCTTCTTCTTTCTTTCTTTTTTTCTCTCTCCCTCTCTCTCTCTCTTCGCTCTTTCTCTATGGCATGGAGGCTAAAGTTAGGAGAAGGGCTTAGAGATGCGTAGTAAGAATATGGAGAGGGATGTGCGTACATGAGGATAGAAAAGAAAGGCATGTGCGTGGGGTCTTGTGTAACAACCTCTTGAGGTGGGTTTCTCAAATCTTAATATTTGGGTGATCTTTGATCAATTCCAATCTGTTCATCTTATCAAGCTTAAAGAGTAGAGTCAGAATACGTAAGTTTCTTGATGATCCACATTCTAGATTGGTCGATCCTTGAAAATGGCCTGACGGGTGCTAAAATGGGCTTGATCTCAATTAACGGTCTATGCTTGATGATCAGGGCCCAAATTTTGAAAAAATATGTAGTCATGATAGGCAAATAATTGTATAAAATTTAGTGGTTGATTGATGGTGAGAAATGCCTAGATCTGAAATTCCAACTTTTGGCAGAAAAGGAAGGGGCTGGCTTTGTAGTTCAACGGTGTAGGATTATAGATCGGGGTCCAAATTTTGTGTAAACTCGTAGTCATATGAGTATAATGGGTGATCCAAATTTGAGAAGCAATTGATGGTGAGAAGTGAGTAAATTGAAATGTTCAAATTTGAGAAGAGTTGGTAACTCGTTAATTTCTAGAACGGGATAAATTCGCGCATAAGAAAGAGGCTTATCAAGGTGGAGCACTCAAATTACACTATTGGTCCATGATAGAGATGATCCAAGTCATTCATATGAGGAAAAATATTCGACTACGACTAACCATCCACTTTCCTCACTCGATGGACATGAAAATCAAGGGTTAAGGGGCTAATTTGATAATTGGACCACTTCTATTATGATTTAAGGGCTGAAATTTGACGTGTATGGTTAATATGTGCCCAAAAGCTCATATACGAAGTTTTGTGTGAAAGTGATCGCTAGAAATCATAATACTTAAAAATGGTGCGTTAACTTAAATTTAACTAATGGCATTTTCATAATTATTTGAAAACTATGAGATTTTCAAAATCCGATCTCTCTAAAATATTTTTAGGGTTATTCTAAGCAACTTTTGTAAAGGGTCCCCTATCGAATCTCCTACGGATGGTCTGTTGTTTTCAAAATAAGATAAACGTACGATATAAATTCAAAATAAAATTTAATAAAATTTTCAGAAATATTTAAATTATTTCTAAAATTTTGGGACGTTACACCTAAACCTACACGTATTCCTAAATCCACAACTCTAACCTAAACCTAAACCCAAAGTCAAAAATCTAAACCTAAACCCGATCCCGAACCAGATTTCCTAAACCTACGCATAAACCTAATCCTAAACTCAAATCACTTAACCTAAGCCTACACCTATTCCTTAATCCACAACTCTAACCTAAACCTAAACCTAAACCCAAACTCGAAAATCTAAACCTAAACCCGATCCCGAACTCGAAATACTAAACCTAGGCCTAACCCTAAACCTAAACTTAAATCACCTAACCTAAACCTACACCTATTCCTAAATCCACAACTCTAACCTAAACCTAAACCCAATCTTGAAAATCTAAACCTAAACCCGATCCTGAACCCGAATTACTAAACCTAGGCCTAAACCTAAACCTAAACTCAAATCACCTAACCTAAACCTACACCTATTCCTAAATCCACAACTCTAACCTAAACCTAAACCCAAAGTCGAAAATCTAAACCTAAACTCGATTTCCTAAACCTACGCCTAAACCTAATCCTAAACTCAAATCACCTAACCTAAACCTACACTTATTCCTAAATGCACAACTCTAATCTAAACCTAAACCTAAACTCGAAAATCTAAATCTAAACCCGATCCCGAACCCGAAATCCTAAACCTAAACCTAAACTCAAATCACCTAACCTAAACCTACAACTATTCCTAAATCCACAACTCTAACCTAAACCTAAACCCAAAGTCAAAAATTTAAACCTAAACCCGATCCCGAACTCGAAATCCTAAACCCAAAGTAAAAAATTTAAACCTAAACTCGATCCCGAACTCGAAATCCTAAACCTAGGCTTAAACCTAAACCTAAACTCAAATCACCTAACCTAAACCTACACCTATTCCTAAATCCACAACTCTAACCTAAACCTAAACCCAAACTCGAAAAATCTTAACCTAGTCCTAAACCTAAACCTAAACTTAAATCACCTAACCTAAATGTAAACTGACTCTAATCTTTGCATTGTAGATATGGATAAGAGTTGGATGCGAGCTAAGAATCGATTTGGCCCAGAGTATAAACAAGGTGTTAAGGAGTTCGTGGAATTTGAGCAATATCGGGCAGATTCAGGTAATAGAATTAGGTGTTCATGTCGAAAATGCAAGAACATGGTTCACAAGACTTTAGACAAAGTAGAAGACGATTTGTTCATAGTTGGGATTGACTAGGGTTACACTTGGTGGATTCATCATGGTGAAGACTTTCACTAAAGAGTTGAGGCCACCGAAGTCCTTGCTGACCCAATTGTGCCTGATGACGAGAATGAAGACGTTGACGAAATGCAAGATATCATAGGGGATGTGTTAAGGGGAACAATTGCGGATACTGATTTTGCAGCGACAAGTAGTATCCAGGATATTCCTCCTATGGGTGATGCCGAATCAGAAAATTCTAGTAGGTTGTTGAGGGATGCGCAATGTCCACTCTATCCGAGTGTGGGAACTTCTCTAAGTTGAATTTCCTTACAAGGTTACTTCATTTGAAGACAATAAATAGTTGGAGTAACAAATCGTTCGATATGATTATTAAGTTGATATATTATTTTGATTGGCATTTATTATAAGTCTACTTTCCTTTCGATTGCGCAGCGAGATTTCATCACCGGCTAAGAGCCTGAACCATTAGACCTCTACAAAGGGACTCATTGTTGGCAGGCGACGGGATCTTGGGTTCATCCTAGAGCCAGTGAGCATTGGGTAAAAATCTTTACTTTGTAAAATTTAATTACATTGATTGATAATAATGTCATTCATGTCATTTGTTATGAAATTTCATATGTTTTCATTACAGGCGGCGATGGACACCATACGCAGTCAGCCCACTCTTGATGGTAGTCAGCGGAGTGAGTCAGAAATCCTGAGCGAGGTGCTTGGCACCTGTTCTAGATATGTGCGTGGGCTTGGCCATGGTGTCAAGCTCATGGCACCCACTAGAGCTAGCTCCAGCCGATCCGTAGCTGGTGAGAGCGCTTTACGCCGAGCTGATATCGTAGAGAGAGAGAGGTTTAGCAGCTACGGTCATCGTCGATGAGATTAAAGAGCAGCTTGAGAGGCAGAGGGAGGAGGAGCAGAGGTGTAGGGAGGAGGAGGAGCAGAGGCGGAGAGAGGAGGAGAGGCGACAGGAGGAGCAGGAGAGGAGGATCGAGGAGTTGCGGGTGGAGCATGAGCGACGGATGCAGGAGATGTTTCAGGCTCTCGCTACACGCTTTGACACCGATGCCCCGCCACCTCCGCCTTCATCTTCGTGATTTTTTTTTTTATGTATGAATGTTAAACTTATATGTATTTGTTAGTAGATGAATGTGGGTTGTCGGTAGATGTGGAATGGATTATTTGTATATGGATGGTGTGGTTTGTGTTTGTTCGTATGTATGTGGATGTGAATAAGATAAAAATGTATTGTAGTAGGTTTATTTACAGGTGTATATTAGGAATTGTTTCCTGAATTTTGAAAAAAAATGGAACCGGGAAAGGGAAGGCTATTACCGATGAAATATTTCGTAGGTAATAGAGGAGGAAAAAGTTTTACCTACGAAATTTTTTGTTGGTAAAAACTATTACCGACGAAATATTTCGTAGGTAATAGCGGAGCAAGAATTTTTACCGACGAAATTTTCCGTAGGTAAAACTTTTACCCACGAAATTTTTTTCGCAGGGGAAAGTTTTTACCGACGAAAGTCTTCGTAGGTAAACATTTTTACCGATGAAATTTTTCCTAGGTAAAAGTTTTTACCGACGAAATTTTTCATAGGTAAAAGTTTTAGCTACGAAAAATTTCGTCGGTAAAAAGTTTATTTACCGACGAACCACATTTTTCTCTGACAAAAAATCATATGTTTTTCCGACGATTTTTTTCGTCGGTAATTATTTTATTGTTGCTGACGAAACGATTTTTTGTCGGGAAAAGCCTTTACCGACGCCCTTTTTGCAACGATGTTAGCCACGAAAAATTTCGTCGGTAATAACATTTCCCGACGAAATATGATTCAAAACCGACGAATTATTTCATCGGTAAAAACTTAATTTCTTGTAGTGAGAATAAAGCGTGACAGTGAAAATAAGAAATTAGTATTGTCACAAGCAAAGTACATAGCCAAAGTACTTGATCGATTCAATATGGGAGGTGCTAAGCGGATTAACACTCCATTAGCTAGTCACTTCAAGTTTTCAAAGGAGCAAGGTGTGAAGACGCAGGAGAAAAGAGACTATATGGATAAAGTCTCATGTGCATCAGCTATGGGGAGCCTCCTGTATGTTATGGTGAGTACGAGGCCAAATATTGCTCAAGCAGTGGGAGTTGTTAGCAGGTTCATGAACAATCCCAGGAATAAACATTTGGGAAGCTGTGAAGTGGATCCTCATGTACTTAGTAGGTATTGTGGAACTAGGGCTGTGTTATGGAGTATAAAAAAATCAAGTTACAGGGCTATGTTGATATGGATCTAGCAGGAGATATTGACAGCAGAAGGAGCATTACATGATATGTCGTTACTCTAGGTAGTGCTGTAGTGAGTTGGGTCTCTCAGTTATAGAAGATACTGTCCATTAGTATAATGGAAGTGGAGTATGTTGTAGCTACAGAAGCTTGCAAGGAGATGTTATGGATGCAAGGTTTTATGAAAAAGTATCACTTCATACGTTCGTTCTTGGAAGATTGATCCATTATTATGGAGAAAATCCATACAAGTGAGAATCCTGCAGATATGATGACCAAAGTGGTCACACGGGAGAAGCTGAAGTCTTGCTCAGCTTCGATTGGTCTTCGAGCGTGAAGACGGGGAGGTGATGCACTCCGGATGTAGAAGATGAATGGATCTTTGGTGATGTGTATCCGAGTGGGAGATTGTTGAGGTGTGGAGCCAGCACGCCGGACTATTTTTTGACACAGTCGGGCGCCCAATGGTATGTTGACCGGGCACCCGGTGCCCAGGTCGGGTGTCTGACCATGCTGGGTCGGATGCCCAAAATTTGGCGAATTCTCTCGTAAACTCACTGGATAGATTTTGGATCTATCGGGCGCCCGACCATGCGCGGACTACTTATGTGCAATTTGGTATTTTGTTTCTAATTTTCGTATTAGGTTATATAAAGGGTTATAAATCGGGATTGGGACATGTGATTAGGGTTTCTATACGTCCAAGGAGAGAGAGAGAGAGAGAGAGAGAGAGAGAGAGAGAGAGAGAGAGGTTTGCAAAAGGTGTCATCACTATGCGTGGGAAGCATAAGAGAAGGTGAGTTTCATTGTAACTTCGTTTTTATTAATAGTGGAGATTGCATCCATGGTTTTTTACCCTTGTTGAAGTTTTTCCACGTAAAACCTGTCTTGTGGTTTGTTGGTTTGCTAGAATTCTGTTTCTTTTTGTTATTTCTTCCTATTTATCGTTTGTGGGTGATATCAAGGAATCAATCTCGGTTCACCGGCGTTGTTGGCTTGCTACGCAACAACTGGTATCAGAGCTATTGGTTTAGTTCAAGTGGGATCGATGACCGAAGAAGGGAAGACAAATTGAGAAGTTTGATGGATCAAACTTTTCCTTCTGGAAGATGCAGATGGAAGACTATTTGTATCAGAAGGACCTCTATATTCCTCTAGAAGGAAAACAAAAGAAATCGGAGAAGATGACCGATGATGAATGATCTCGTATAGATTGGAAGGCATTAGGAATGATCAGACTCTCTTTATCAATCAAAGAGTGTCGCCTTCAATATATCCAAGGTGAAGACCACAAAAGACTTGATGCATGCACTAGTTATGATGTATGAGAAACCCTCAGTGTCTAACAAGGTTTATCTTATGACGCGGCTATTCAACATAAAGATGTCAGATGGTGGGAGCTTGGCTGAGCATCTAAAGGAGTTTAATACAGTCACGAGTCAGTTGGAATCCATAGGGGTCATCTTTGATGATGAGGTCAGAGCGTTGTTGATCTTATCTAGTTTGCCGAACGGTTGGGATGGTTTGGTAGTTGCCATGAGCAAGTCCACAGGATCGACAAAGTTAAAATTCGATGATGTGTCAAGCCTAATTCTCAGCGAAGAATCTAGAAGGAAGGCATAAAAAATTTCAGGGGAATCTGGGAATGCTCTAAACGTTGAAGGGTGTGGAAGATTTTCGAGTAAAGGAAGCAATAAACACGGACGTTCTAAGCCTATGAAGAAGTCCAAAGGGCCGAAAGACAAGGACGGGTGTTGACATTGCGGGAAGAAGGGGCAAATGAAGCATTATTGTAGGGAGCTTAAGAAGCAAGAAGGAAGCTCTCAAGGTAGGAAGGATTCGGTGAATCTATCCTAGGAGAATGATACAAAAGCGTTGATCTTGTCTTTTGATGTGCGGAATGAGTCTTTGGTTATAGACTCAGGTGCTTCGTTTCATGTTAGTTCGTTGAAAGATGTTCTTCATGATTATGTGTTAGGTGACTTAGAGTTTACCTGGGTGATGATGAACGGTGTAGTATTGTTAGCAAAGGAGATGTTCAGATAAGTAAAAACGACAGGACAATCTTGAAGTTGAAGGATGTTCGACATGTGCCAAGCTTGAAGAAACTTAATCTCGGTAGGGCAATTAATCGATATTGGACATGTGACGGCATTCATTAGTGATTCCTGAAAGGTCACAAAGGGTGCCTTGGTGATAGCTCGAGGTAAGAAGGAAGGTACTTTGTACGTGACTTTCAGATCATATAGTTAACTCGCAGTTGTATCAACTGGTGTGAATGGGCAGTTGTGACATCAGAAGTTGGGATATATGAGTGAGAAAGAGATAAAGGTGTTGTTGTCAAAGGGAAAACTACCGGGCTTGAAGTCTATCGACTTGGAATTCTGCGAGGACTACGTGTATGACAAGCAGAAGAGGGTGAGTTTCAAGAAAACAGGACAAGCTCCAAAGATGCATCTATTCAAGCTTGTATACACTGATGTGTGGGGACCGGCACAGGTATCATCATTTGGTAGATCACGTTATTTTGTTTCTTTTATTGATGATGCCAGTAGAAAATTATGGGTTTATTTTTTAAAACATAAATCCTAGGTATTTAATGTGTTTAAGAAGTGAAAGGTTCTGGTAGAAAATGAGACAAGTAAAACAATAAAGTGTCTCAGATCCGATAATGGGGGAGAATACTATGATCAAAGGTTTGAGGAGTGTTGTGCAGCACAGGAAATTAAACATTAGAAAACAGTTGCAGGGACACCGCAGTAGAACGGTGTGGCTGAACGCATTAAGAAGACTATCCTTGAGCGCGCTACGAGCATGAGGTTACATGCAAGGTTGCCTAAGATGTTTTGGGCAGATGCAGTGAATACTATCGTCTATCTCATTAATAGAAGTCCCTCAGCACCATTGGATGGAGGCTTACAAGAGGAGACATGGACTGGGAAAGAAGTGAGTCTTACACATCTCAAGGTATTTGGATTCAGTTCATATGTTCACATTGATGTAGAGCATAGGAACAAGTTGGATGCGAAGTTCAGGAGGTGTAAGTTTATTGGCTACGAGCAGCATGCTTTTGGTTTATCGATTTTGGGATACAGAGAATCGAAAAATCATCAGGAGCAAGGACGTAGTTTTCAATGAGAAAGTGATGCATAAGACATTTTGCAGCAGAAACAGAACAAAGTCGATCAGAAAGAATATGTAAAATTAGAAGAGTTACTAGACACAAGTGTTGCAGCACCACAAGGTCAACATGCACAGGAGTATAATGAGGCAGATCCGTAGACACCGGTTATGAGGAGGTCTACTCGGGAGAGAAGACCCAAGATTCTATACTCACCCTCCTTACATTATCTATTGCCAGCAGATAATGGTGAACCATAATATTTTGAAGAGGCATTATAGTCGGATACTCGGGTTAATTGGGAGCACGCTAGGGATGAGGAGATGGACTCCCTTGAGTCCAATCATACTGGGATCTCGTCACTCTACCTAAGTGGAAGAAAACTCTTCATAACAAGTGAGTTTATAGGCTGAAAGAGTAACATGATGGTTCAAAGCAGTACAAGGCTAGATTGGTAGTAAAATGGTTCCAACAAAAGGCAGGTATCGATTTCACTGTGATATTTTTCACCTGTGATAAAGATGTCTACGATTCGTACGGTCTTGGGTAAAGTGGCTACAGAAGACTTACAACGGTCTTGGGTATAGTGGCTACAGAAGACTGACATCTAGAGCAGCTAGATGTTAAGACTACTTTTCTTCATGGGGATCTTGAAGAAGAGATATATATGCATCAGTCGATGGGATACGTGGTACCAGGAAAGGAGAACAAGGTGTGTAGGTTGAAAAAGAGCCTATATGGTCTGAAGCAGGCCCTGAGGTAGTGGTGTAAGAAGTTCGACAGTTTTATGTTGGAAAACGGATTCAGGAGATATCATGCAGACCATTGTTGCTATCTAAAGAAGTTTGATAAGTCGTACATCATCCTTATTTTGTATGTTTGTGGACCCTCGCCGATTTTTCCGCACTCCCACACGACGTCGTTCTTCTCCCTTCCCCTTTCCTTTCGAAAAAGAAGGAGATGAGGATGCGTGAGTGCGAAATCGCCGTTTGTGCCACTGGCTTGCCTCGTTCTCGAGGGCTTCATTTGGTTGTCGTGTTAAGCTGGATATGTTTAAATGAGTTTATATAAGACCAGAGTCGCCACTAGCCAATTACTTCGAATCTACAGTCGGCTAGACCCTGTAGAAACATTAGAGAAGGAAATCCGAAGATTCCTTCCTCTAAAATGACTCCTGTTGATCTGCGGCCAGAGATTCAAGGTAAGGGATCACGGTTACAGGGTGGGAAGAGGTTAAGCACCCCACACACTGCCCGTACCGAAGTACGGTCTCTATTTCACAGAATCGATCGGATACTTGAAAGTCTAGTTTAATCCTCGTATATTCTCATGGATGACATGATGCATGAATGCGGGTCTAAACAGTAAGAGTTTCTGATGGGCAGGTTCCAACAACGGGCAAGCCCAGAGCATACGTTCGAACTGACAGGTGCTTTATGCGAAATGATGCATGCTGTGTGCTTGAATATTCAAAGTGCTTATAGTGATATGTACGTGAATGCAGGTCTGAACAGTAAGAGTTTCTGATGGGCAGGTTCCAACAATGGGCAAGCCCAGAGCATACGCTCGAACTGACAGGTGCTTTATGCGATATGCATGCGGTGTGTTTGAATAATCAAAGTGTTTGCAGTGAAGCAGGGGGTTGGAAGAAAAGTAAATGTTGCACTTATGCTAGATGCAAATGAGATGATGCTGGAAAAGAGTAGCTGGGTGGACGGAGGTGTCGCAACGGTTGGCTTCGAGTGGTTGGATCAAGACTTGGATGGCTTGGGAGGCTTGGACCAGTGGTCAGGCTGGGCTGGACCAGGGCTAGACTCTCCTTACTCGGGCTCTCCTTGGTGGAAAAATGGGCTAAGGGGTGGATGAGGACTCAGACCGCACCCGGACTGGCTGGACTTGAAGGGATGTTGAAATGAGAAGGGGAGGGGGGTATTTATCGCAGCGGAGAGTGGCACTCTCGTAATTTTTTCCGGGCGGCCTGCTATGGGCCGCCCGTACGGCCTCTCCTCGGTTTCCAGCGAGTACGGTCGCTCCCTCGGGGTTGCTGTTGGACTCGCTGGTCGACTCAGTGAGTTGACTCAGTGAGTCGACTCGGTGGTTTGACTCGACGGGTTGACTCGACGAGTTGACTCGGTGTTTTGACTCGACGGGTTGACTCACCGGGTTGACTCAGCGGGTTAACTCAGCGGGTTGACTCAGCGGGTTGACTCAGTGAATTTGACCTTTTTAGGATTTTTTGACTGGCTTTTCTTATGGGGGGTTTTTCAGGGTGATGTTTAAGACTGGGTTGACTGGGTTCAGGCTTGAACTGGGCTATGGAATGGGGCTTACAAGGGAGAGTTTGGCTGAGTTTGGGCTTGGGGTTTGGGGGTATGGTCCTCCATTCATCCAGCTATCTCTACCAACAGTGTAGCCGAAGGTGGGGTGTCTACAGATGCCCCTCTTTGGCAGAGGTTGCGTGCAACCGAATGCCAAAGCGAGTGGACACCCCACTTCTGACCCGGTCATCCATAGATCATGTTTTGAAATCTTTGCTAGCCTTTGCATCTGTGTCAGTTGATCGTTTGGAAACCGATCACTCGCACATACCGCGGGAGTTTGGAGAAAATGTTGCGATTGTCCCTGCATGCGCTGCAACCTGGGTACCCAATCGCAACCCTTCCATTCCCGATTGGTACTAACATCGGAAAGGTACGGCAGAGCCTCTGCGTCGACAGTCTTACGAGGTTACTGACCTTGTGATTGATTGTATGTTCGATATTTTCCCAGATCACTCCAGGAGTACTTGTTTCGCTTGACTGTCAAAGTGGTTAGACGCCCTGCGTCAGATAGTCTTACGGGATTCTACTACGCCGACTTGGACTCAGTCAAGGTACTTCAGGCATCCACGCCTAGGTATGTGCGGGTGGGCTTTTTCCACCCGATCTGCTGGCTTCGATGCTTGGTTTGCAATTCATTCTTTCCTTGATTATGGTCTGGAATCTTTGTTGTCCTTTGTATCTGAGTCAGTTGATTGTCTGAAAATTGATAACTCGCACATACCGCGAGAGTTTGGAGAAAACGTTGCGATTGTCCCTGCATGCGCTGCAACCTGGGTACCCAATCGCAACCCTTCCATTCCCGATCGGTACTAACATCGAAAAGGTACAGCAGAGCCTCTGCGTCGACAGTCTTACGAGGATGCTGACCCTGAGACTGATTGTGTGATGTTTGATGTTTTCCCAGATCACTCCAGGAGTACTTGTTTCGCTTGACTGTCAAAGTGGTTAGACGCCCTACGTCAGATAGTCTTACGGGATTCTACTACGCCGACTTGGACTCAGTTAAGGTACTTCAGGCATCCACGCCTAGGTATGTGCGGGTGAACTCTTTCCACCCAATCTGCTGATTTTGATACTTGGGTTACAATTCATCGTTTCCACCTGTTCAAATGGTTTCTGTGACCGAGCCTTTTGGTTTTCATCTTTTGTATCTTGGCATGTGGTACGACCGCACTGACACTGGAGTTTAGTTCGACCGTACTTTGAGTGCATTGGATCCGATGGTCTCCGGGGAAACCGCGAGATATCGGATCTTATTTGATTTTTGCGTTGGCTCCTACCCGGAGATATGGAAGATCTCCTGGTGTTTTGGAGGCAGAACGCTCTACTGGAAAAATATTTTTGGATTTTTGAAAAGGCACCCACTCTGGGGAGTGATACTCCGTGGGGTTTTTATTTGCAAATATGAATTTTTTTTTTGTCTTTTTGAAATGGAAATCTGGTTTGCATGCGCCTCCACTAGGGATGCCCGTGGGGTCGTTGGCTAACCAACTTTTATTTTGAAAGCAGGTAAACATGATGATTGATGCGATGGATGCTGATGCATGGAGATGCATGATGAATGCATGGCTTGGCTCATTTTCTTTTCAGTTCGATGATTTTTCTTTTGCTATGGGTGCAGAGAACTTTGAGCTTATTGCTTCAAGGGTTGTGCTTCCCTGGGGTTTTTCTTTTTGTATGGGCGTTTGGTCAGCGGGTTGGTCAAGATCCCGACCCGTGATCGATCAGGTCCATCGTCCCAAGATGCTGTTTCTTTGCTTAATGAGAATGTACGAGGATATCATCCGACTTCAAGATGTTCTTCTGGGCATGCGTGTGATTGAGATGGTGTTTAGTTGTCCGTTTTGGTCAAGATTCCAATTTGTGGGCGATTGGATCCGTCATCCCATACTGTGAAGTGAGCGGAGTTCAAGACTCCTGAAGTGTAGTGCTGGGGGTTAGTGACAATTTTTGTGATTTTTGCAAATATGTAGATTTGAAAGCAAGGGAAATATTTTTTTTTGTGATTTTTGCAAATATTTAATTTGAAAGCAAGGGACATATTTTTTTTTTGTGATTTTTGCAAATATTTGATTTGGAAGCAAGGGAAATATTTTTGTGTTTTTTGACAATATTTTGATTGAAAGGAAGGGAAATATTTTTGTGATTTTTGAAGAGGTGATTTTGCAATGTTTTTGTATTTTGTGATTTTTCTGAAATGCAGGGAAAAGTGTGGAATTTTCATCCACTTCCAGCTTCTACTGCTGGTAAGGCACCCGATCCATTTTACGTCAGCGAGCAAGACGAGTCTCACACAGTTAAGTGCCGTAGTTTTACATCTTCGGATGAGAAGATTTTGAGGGTTTTCAGTCAACACACCCACAAAGTTGCTTGTTCCTCATGTGCAATGCACATAGACCACGTATCGTCCGACGGACTCCTTCGGCCACAAGATGAGCCACATCCTCACATTTTCCTTAGTCAATCCAGTTTGGGGTCTTACGTTGCTCACAATTCCGTGAGGGTGAGCTTCACCTCCCAACAGCCTTAATCCCCTTCATGAGTTCTAGGAACAGGGAACATCCGTCAGCTTTAACAGCGACTTCCAAATCAAGGTTGTCTATCACGGTGCGTTCAACACGAACAAGATTGCGGAGTTCTGCCCGCCTCAGCCCTTACTTGTTTAGAAGATTCCAGACACCCGTACGATCAAGTGTCAGCCATGTCTGGAATAGGTTAGGAAAGAAAGCCCCCGAGAAGTTAATCCCAGTGTAGTTTTAGGTCTTCGGACCATAAATATGTACATGCTGAAAATACATTCTTTTTTGTGATTTTTTGAAAATTGTTCCAGGTCATAAAATCTCTATTTTGAACGGTCAGGATTGACACTGGTTTTTATTGAAAATCTCTCGAGATTTTGTTCCCGACGTAGTTTAAGGTCTTCGGACAAAAAACTGTACAAAAGGGGGCAAACACATTTTTTTTGTTTTTGAAAAATGTTTGGTGTCAGCGGATCCGATACCGGCTTTTATTGAAAACCCCTCGGGATATTGATCCCGACGTAGTTTAAGGTCTTCGGACCCAAAAACTTTAAGAGAGGGACTGGTGACATATTTTTTGTTTTTTCAAAATGATCCAGATCATCCGATGTTGGTCTTAAAGACTGGGATCGATGCCGGTTTTTATTGAAATCCCTCGGGATGTTGATCCCGACGTAGTTTAAGGTCTTTGGACCAAAAACTGTATAAGAAAGTGCTGGTAATGCATATATATATATTTTTTATTTTTTAGAAAATGTCCGGAGCCACCAGATCTTGAAGAAGACCGATGCCGGTTTTATTGACAATCCCTCGGGATCTTGATCCCGACGTAGTTTAAGGTCTTCGGACCAAAAATATGTACATGAGAGCAGCAATCCAGGTTGGAGATTATGAGAATTCTTCTTGGAATGGTTCGGATCATCAGGTCATATCCTTGGATGGTTGAGATCATTGTTTGACCAAGTCAAATTTTCCTTTCTTTTTCTTGAAAATTCCATGGAACTTTTCCACATCATCAAGCCAATTTCTCACCCATTTCTCATGAGATGAGATTTTGGTGAGATCTCTTCTTTTTTCTCACCATTCTCTTCCATCACTTCATTCTTACATGGAGGTACAAGATTCACTTGCAACCACCCTTCCCAAGGAGGAGTTCTTCCCGAGGAGAGGGGGAGGGAAGTCGTTTCATGTAGGTAGGGGCTAGGACGGCCTCCCATGGGCCGCCCGGACGGTCTTAGACCCCTGGTCTCTTAAGTGGGCTGGGTAAAAGGGTGCCCTCCCCTTTTCTATATAACATGGGGCACCCTTGCCCCCTCAAACGTGCAATCTCTCTCTTCTCTCTCTCATACTCTCTCTTTCTTCAAGTTTTCTCTCTCTTCTTTGGTGGTCCTTTGCTCTTTTCAAGTGGTGGCCCTTAGAGACATTTTGGGACAGCAAGGTGGTCCCTCTTTGGTGAGTGGTAAAGGTATGGACCACTTCCTTTCTCTTTTCTTATCCTTTTCCTTCTTCATTTTCTCTTCTCATGACTCTTTTCTTTTTTCATGTAGCTATTCCAAGAGGTGTGAAGGTGGGCCCAAACATTCTTGGCCTTTTTCTGGATCTCAAGTCTTTTTCAAAGGTGGTGCATGGAGAGGGATATTGCAAGCTCTCCACTTCATTTTTTTTCTTTCTTCTTTTCACACTCCCCTCATGTGTATGTAAAGGGTGATTTTGCCATGTCACCAAGTGTTCATGGCAAAATACTCTATCTTTTTCATGGGAGTTGGGCCTTTTTTCATATGTATCAAATGGGCTCAAAGTGAAGTCATGGCCCTTGGTGTATTTGATGGGCCCAATGCTTCATTTTGGGCTCCCTCATGCTTTCTTGCCCTTGTCATTTTTCCTTAATGCTCTTCCTTTCTTTTCCATCTTCTTTTCAAGGTTTGGGCCCATGGGCATGGTAGGGCCCATCTCAAGTTTTGGGCTCATGGGGCTCACTTTAGATGACCCCATCTTTTTTCACACATGTATGGATCAAGATGACTAGCCCATTCTTCATTTAGATCTCAAGTGGGCTAGATTTCCTAGTTGGGCCTATATGGACAAGTAGCCCAACTCTTCCATCATTTCTTGATTATGATGTACATCCTTGTACAAGGTGTAGTGGGCTCCTTGGAGTCTCTATATGTGGATGGGCTTTTGGGTCCTTATTGAAATTTGGATTCCTTTGGACCAATGTGTGCACCACTACACTTTGTCTATGTGGGTTTTTTCTTTTCATGCTCTTTTCTTTAATGGATGGAGGACTTGAGTTACTTGACCATCTACAAGTCCCATGAGTGAGTTGTTCCCACAATCTCACTAAGTTCAAATGGTTTTCCTTGTGGTAGGAATGTGATTCTCAAGAGTTTTCCTTTAATGCTATCAACATCAAATGGATGATCCTCAAGTGAGCTATCCATACAACCATAGTTCCTTGATCTTTTCTTTGGGGGCTTGGTGGGTCATCCACCATCATTCTCATGTATGGGTGATTTTCCTTTAAATTTGTGGGAAAGAATGATACCCATAAGTTGCCTAATTTTGACCCATGCTTTGGGGCATTTTGGATTTTGATCTTCAAGTGGGCTATGTATATCATTCTTAGCCATTTTTATGATGGTTGGGTGACTCATCAAGCCATGCTCTTTTGTGCTCAAATGGTCTCCCTTTTGGTGAAAAAGTTGGTGCACATAAGTTGCCCAAACTTGCCTTTTCATGGGCATTTTCAACTTTGATTCTTCATATGGGCTATGTGCATCAACTTTCTACCCCTAGCTTCTTTGATTTATATGTTTGTGGGTAGACCTCCTTGTTGCATTTTCATGGTCAAAATTTTCATCAAGATGAGGCACATAAAGTTGCCCATGGTTAACCCATGAATGGGTCCTCATATTCTTCAAAGTGGGCTATGTGCTCTCTCCAATCCATTGAGATGAGGCATTTGGGTTGCTCTTGGGGGCCCACTTCCTTTCTATTCCCCACTTGTCCATGCACATGTGTAAAAAGATGGAAACATCTTAAGTGAGAACCATGGCCTTGGCATAAAAATGGATCAATCCTTGGCCACATATGGACTTTGAAAAGGGATTTCTCATGTGAAGTAGGATTCTTGTTCTTTGTTGATCTCATGGCACTTGAGTGCCTTTGTTGTCCAAAATGTGTCCTTGGATGATGGACTTTTTCTTGCCTAAGGCATGCTTTGTAACCTTCTTTAAGGTGGGCCTTACTTTTTCCAAAGGGCCCAACATACATCCTAAGTGACACATGGAGTTGGACTTTAGATTTTGCATTTGAATGTGAGTCTAATCCCATGGGTTTCTTGGATGAGAATTTGGATTTTAATGGGTAAAGGGATAGGGACTTACCTTGCCAAGCTTGTAGGATTCAATGGCGGATGGTACCAGAGGTCACCGAGTAATTGACGAAGATGATCCCGCCTTCATCGTCCGCCGAGGGGACCACATGTCTTCCTTAGCTATGGAGCATCAACCTCTTCCCGCTATCAAGGGTCGAGGTACCAGGGATCGCTGGGATGACTGGATGAAGGATCCACAGCCCTTGCTTGAACGAGTGCTGGATGGTACTCCTTTTGCTGGCCTCCTCACCCTACGTTTCCACAATAACGATGCTAACCGCATGATGCTCGCGGCCCTTTGCGAGCGGTGGCGGGATGAGACCCACACCTTTCAGCTCCCTTGTGGAGAATGGGGGATAACCCCCTTGGACATTTACATGTAGATAGGCTTCCCGTTTCATGGGATAATTGTTCCTCAAGTCAGCTCCCTAGCTCCTCTCACTTCCACCGACTGGCTACAGCTTGTTGGTGATGTCCCACCCGAGGGTGAATTCCAAGGCCATCAAGTGAAGATGCGATGGTTCTATAACAGTTTTGCCTCCGTCATTCCCACCACCGAGCGGGAGGCCCTCCACAAAGCGCGGGCCATGATCACCTATGCTTTCGGATCCTTTCTTTTCTGCCAATCGAATGAGAGAGTTAATCCCAAATTTCTTCGTTTAGTTGAGGATCTTCATCATCCCTATAACTGGAATGGGGCTATCTTGACCCGTATCTTTCAAGGTCTGGACAAGACCTGTCGACATAGCCTGTCCTTCACAGGCTTCTGGCCTGTTGTTGAGGTACCTTTTCTTTCATCTTTCCTGGAGTCATTTGCCTTCTTTCTCTCTCTGATCATTAGATGTGCTTTTGTCCAGACCTGCTTTTATGACCATTTTCCCCATCTCGCGCCGAGGATGAGGGATGATATTGAGCCCTCTCAGTATCGCCACATGTACTGGCATCAACAAAACCGTCAGCGGAACTCCCGAGTTCCTGGGGACAATTGGCGTGTTGACATAGACGGGCTGACTGTCGAGGACGTAAGTATCTTGCTTTCCCTACCGCTCGTGCCGTACTGTAACTGATCGTGGTAACCTCATTTGCTGCAGCTCGCTCGAATGCCGTATGCCAGTTTCCCTCTCTATTATACCCCTCAGCGTGTGGAGGCATACTTTGCTTCATGTCTCCGTATCATGCTTTCCGACGCTGAATCTTTTCAGTGGTACCTGGGGGAGAGGTTGCTTCGGCAAGTCACTAGGGTGGCTCGGGTCCCTTGTTCTGCACCTCCTCCAGCTGCTCGGATGCCAGTTGATGAGAGAGTTGAGGCTCTTGTGGGCCAGCCTGGATTTCGTTTCACGATCCCGGATCGTGATTATGATGAGTGGTATTTACTGTTCGGTCAGGGGCCTCTGCTTCCTTCGCTTTATGTTCCGGGTGGCCGTCGCAGGTATGCTGGAGGTTCGGTGACTGCTCCTTTGATGGATCTTTATCGTCGGGAGCGGGACGCGAGGAGGGACGATGATGATTATGTTGGCGACTTGTAGCCTGTTTGGGTGCTCTGCTTTGTATGGCCTTGTACTTTTGTTTTTATCCTTTTTTGTATCAAGCTCTTTTGAATGAATATATAATCTTCGACTTGTCTCAAATTTTTTGATGATGTCTGGACGCTTTTACTTTTGACTTGTTCCTTCATGATTTGAGGCTTCTTAACAGCGTGGACGATGACTTGAACGGTTCAGATTGCTTGTTTAGGCCTTGTGGGCCCACCTAATGATTAGATCTTGGATTCTGGCCCTTCTTTTGATGATCGAACCTTTGATCTTGCTGCTCCATGACTTGTGTAAGCTTTCCAATGGTTTGGATCCTGGTGATCTAGCCCTTGCATGGTTCAGATTGATAGATTCGACTCTGTGGGCCCCCTTGAGACCTTGGCTTTACTTTGGGGCACCTCTTTTGATGACTTTGTGAGGCTAAGAAGGCTTCTCATGGTGTGGATGATGTCTTGAACGTCTCAGATCGCTTGATTTGGCTTTGTGGGCCCACTTGATGATTAGATCTTGGATTCTGGCCCTTTCTTTTGATGATCAGCCCTTTAATCTTGTTGTTTGATGGCTCATGTAGGTCCTTCAATGGTTTAGATCATGATGATCTGGTCTTTGAATGGCTCGGATTGCTTGTGGCCCCCACTTGATCACCTTTCCCTTTCTTTGACTTGATCAGCCATGCTCTGGCCGCATCGCTTCGTGATTGGACCGGTGGGGCACCTTTTATATGATCTTGATCAGCCTCAGTCAAAATCTGGAGTGGACCGGAGCCTTGGGCGGCCCATGGAGCGCCATCTGCTGACGTGGACTGTCAGCCTCACCTACCAAGAACCCTGGAGCCAATCCCGCGGAGAGAGGAAATCTGCGTCCGTACGGGCGGCCCAGGGCAGGCCGCCCAAGGCTCGCCTCTTGAGCGGCCTGGGCTGGCTCTGGTTCGGACACTCTCCTCTGTCCACTGTCCCTGTCTCCATTTGCTTTCCACTGGCGAGTTTGATTCCAGCCATGAATATTCTTCTTGTCTCATCTTCCCTTCTCCTTTTGTCTCTTTCTTGGTTTGTCCTTTCTTGGGCAATGGATGGTGGAGATTTGGGGGCTGTGGGGGCTGTCCAAGGTGGGTCCCACACTTCAGATTTTCAATTGAGCTTTGATAATGGGGAGATGTCTTTAATGGATGGGGGAGATGGGGCATTGAATGGAAGCATTGATGAGGGGCTAGGGATGGTGGTTGGTGGAGCTTTGAATGGCTCCATTAATGGTGGGATGGCTGGATTTTCTGATTTGAATGGGCCCTCATTATGGGAGGAATGGATGGTATAGATAGGATGATGGGATGGGACATAGGTGAAGCTATGCATCCCTTGAGTGTGGGCCCCATGGATGATGTGATGGATGGTGATGATGGGACCATGAGGGACATAGATGGGCTGATCTCATGCTTGGATGGGATAGATGGTTCAGATGGTATTTTTGACAGTTTGGATGCTCTTGATGAGGGCCAGGATGTACGGTATACTTCTTTGGGTGGACTTGATGTGATCATTGATGATGTTCCCCTGATGATGGACGGTGTGGATGCCTCGATGATCCCTTTGATCGGCCAGGATGATGACTGGATTCATGATTTCCTACTGGAGAGGGCCGCAGGTCCGGATCTGGCCGTTGATTCTTCGATCGGGGTAGCCGGGACCCTTTTGGATGGTTCAGATGCATTCTTTGACGGTCAGATTAGCCAGGGTGCCACGATGTGCGGTGTGATCTTTACTGGTAGCCCTTTTGATGGGGAGTATCGTCTTTCTCCTGATCGTCGGTCTTTTGCGCACTCTGTTCATGAGGTGGGCGAGTCTTCCCATGCAGCTGAGGTTATGACAGTTTCAGATAGTGATGCAACTATATCAGACATAGCCGTTACTGAGGGCAGGTCAGGGGCTGTCGAGTCTGCAGAGGTTCCAGCTTTTCCTTCTCCTTCACCTGTTGACCTTCCGATCCTTGATGAGCCATTATTGACTTCTGGTCCTTTTGTGCTGGAGGGGGTACCAGTGAGGACTTGTCAGCTGCTTCCTCGTCCTTCTTGCTCATCACGACTGCTTGCTTGGCTTGACAGCTTGTCGACTTATGAGATTCGAGATTTGGAGTCTTATGGCTTCGGCAGTCTGATCCATATGGCTAGAGTTGATATTGATTGGAGGATGCTTGGAGCTGCCTTGATTGACTGGGTCCCTTCGTTGAACTTGTTCGCGTTCAACGATATGGAGATGGGACCTTCTTTGGAGGAGCTTGCTCGCTTGACAGGCCTACCCTGGGATTATGCTCAATATTTTTCGCCGAAGACGTCGCCGAAGACTGCTACAAAGCAGAACTGGTTCGGGATCCCTTATCTTGTTCGGCCTGCAGCTGGTGGCCAGGATGCTGTAGTGTTCTCTTTGGACCTGCTGTATGATCTTTTTTCGGATCTTCAGAGTACGGCCGGCTCTACCTTTGCTCGGAACGCACTGATGTTCTGCTTGATTGCTGAGGTGCTGTTCTCGGGATGGCGCAGATCCCAGACTCCTTTGCTTTTTGAGGTGATGAGCCGAGCTATCCGTCGGCAGGGGATCATTTCTCTCATCTTGGCCGAGCTATTCGATGGGCTGACCGACTGCACCTTGGGCCGCACTCGTGTCCTTCGCGGCTGCTGTGCATTTCTTCAGGTATTTCTCTTACACCTTTTCCTTTTGCTTTGTCAGAACTTGTTTTGCTCTAGCTGAACTTCTTTTGTGATCAGGTCTGGCTATGGGAGCGTCTTTCTCTGACCGTTCCTATATCTCTTCCTGGCATCCCGGGCTCTGACATCATGCGTTATATCATGGAGTTCCTTCCGCCTACAGCCAGGATGAGCGAGCCCTTGTATCACAGGATGTTTGCTGAACTTCGTGACTGGAACGTTCGTTGGGAGTCATCTTGGCTTTCACTTCCTCCAGTGCTTTGCGATGCACACCGCCATCCTCTGATGTTGGTAGGCTTTCGATCCTACTTTTCTTATCATCCCATCTGGTTCCTGCGGCAGTTTGGATATGAGCAGGATGTTCCTCTTTTCGCTTTCACGGGTATCGGGCATCGAGCACTTCCATCCAGATCCTCTAACTTTAGGACCCGGATTGATTGTTCTTGGGCGAGTTTCTTGACTGCTGATTTGCTGGGTTTTGAGCTGCGGACTTTTCCGATGGCGACCGCCCCATATCAGTACTAGGTTGCTGAGCAGTCTTTGTACCGACGTATCCCTTGCTGGCACCAGACTGTTGATGAGGATGAGCAGGATATCCTTGGAGATGCTGGCTCTTCATCTGGTTCATATGAAGCCTTTGAGGAGCGCCCGTTTATCGATCCTGGCTTCCTTTTGGCCACTCATGGCCATCTGCTGTCTGAGATCTCTGCACTTCGGTATCATTGTGAGATGATGTCGAGGAGATTGGTTGCCGATCAGAGGTTGTCTGATGAGGAGACAGCGATCCGTACCCTTGAGCGCGACGAGGTGCATTACCTGCGTATGGAGGTGAGCAGGTTGAGAGCGAGACTACTTCAATATGAGTCAGAGGACTCACCTGATGTAGCCGAGGAGGAGGGTAGAGATTGATTGTGTTGGCCACCTGCACATTCTTTTTTGCATATATGATTGATGATGATGCATTTTTTTTGTATTTTTTTTTTTTTTTTGAAAAAGATGATATGATATGTGTAAAAGAAATATGATGCATTTAATTGAAAAGAAAACTGTTTGAAAATCTATTGTGCCATGAGTTGTCTTGTGAGTGTGTGTCTGGATTTTGTGTCGGGATATAGGAATCAGAACTGGGGCTCAGCCAATGCTTTGACCGATGTCTCGAGATTTGACTCGCTTGATCCTTTGGTTCCCTAGAGGTGTAGGCAATGGAAACTGTTGCTTCTTGAGATTGTCAGAATTTGTAGAGTTCTTCGCTCCTGACTGTACTTCTTTTTGTTCTTGCACTTTCATTGCTTGAACCGATCTGGATCGTCTGATTTCTTGGTACCTGCACTTTTATTTTTTTCTTTTTTCCATTTGAGCCATTTTTGCCTGCAGTGCTCTTTCGAGTTTTCACCACAGCCGGCTTTTTCCCGTCATTTTTGCCCGTGGCGCCCTTTTGGGTTTTCACCACGTCCCGGGTATTTGATCTTGCCTGCCCCTTGGCAGCTATGCTGTTTTTACCCTTGGCGCCCTTTCGGGTTTTCACCAAGTCCGCTGTATGCCCACTGTTTTTACTCGGAGCGCCCTTTCGGGTTTTCACTCCGCCCTCTTTGTTTAGGCACACATTTTCTTTTTCTTTTTTCTTTTTCTTTTCTTTTCTTTCTGGATCTCTGGATAACTACGGCGGCTAGAGGTCGAGAATCCGTCGTTGCCGACCGATGGCAGTCTTTCAGCCCTTATCCTAAGTTACGATGATAGAGCTGTCGGTCTTTGCTAAAGACCCTTCTGAGATGAATGGATGGATGACTGTGTTTCTTCTTGGGTTGATTTTTTCCTTGGGTGCCTTGCTTTGGCTTCCCTTTTCTTTCTCTTTTCTTTTCTTTTTTTTCTTTTTCTTCTGTATTCTTTTTCTCTTTTTTTTTGTCTTTTCTTTTTGAATCCCCTTTTTCTTTTTTCTTTTTGTATTTTTCTCTTTTCGAATCCCTTTATTTGAAACACTTGTTGGTGGACGGAAACGATTTCTCAGAGGTCTTAGCTTCGACCTCTTGACTTCAGCTCTATTAAAGTAACTCTTGATAAGGTCAGAATGACTTACCCGTGAAAGATCTTCACGTTGTCGGCGTTGGTTGGCTCAGGAAGATCCACCCCTCTCATGCTGCTGAGTCTGAGGGCGCCTCCGGGAAGTACTTCTCTGACGATCAGTGGCCCGTCCCACGAGGGTTTGAACTTTCCTCTAGGATCCGGAAGGTGCGACGGTAGAATCTTCTTCATGACCATGTCTCCTACCTTGAAACTTCTTTTCCGGACTCTCTTGCTGTAAGCCCGAGCGATCCTTTTCTGATAGCACTGTGAATGACTTAGTGCACGCATGTGCTTTTCATCTGCTAGCTGCGACTGATCGAATCTGGCCCGCTGCCATTCTCCTTCTTCAATTCCGCTTTCTAGTAATACCCGTAATGATGGTATTTCCACCTCGACTGGTAGGACTGCTTCCATTCCGTAAGTAAGCTCGAAAGGAGTAACGCCCATAGCAGACCGTACAGACGTTCGATAGGCCCAAAGTGCATATGGGAGCATATCTGACCAATCTCGATAGGTCACGACCATCTTCTCAAGTATCCTGACGATTGTCTTGTTTGCGGCTTCTACCCCACCGTTCATCTGGGGACGGTAGGGGCTTGATCGATGACGTTGGATCTTGAACTTGCTGAGGAAGTCATCCATCTTCTTGTTGACGAACGGGGTTCCATTATCTGTGATGATAGCATTAGGGATTCCATACCGGCATATGATGTTGTTCTTCATGAATTTGATCACCTGAGATGCTGCAATTGTGGTGTAGGAGGCTGCCTCAACCCACTTGGTGAAGTAGTCGACTGCCACAAGTATGTACGCATGACCATTTGATGCTTTGGGACTCATCTTGCCGATGATGTCGAGTCCCCACATGGAGAAGGGCCAGGGGGTGGTCAGGTTGTATAACTCTGATGATGGGGCATGGATTTGATTTGCATGCTCCTGACACTTGAAGCATGTTCTGACGTGCTGGCAACAGTCTGTCTCCATTGTGAGCCAATAGTAGCCAAGTCGTAGAATCTTCTTTGCCATCATGTGCCCATTTATGTGTGGGCCACAGATTCCTTCGTGTATTTCTTTCATGATCTTTGCAGCTTCTGTTTCATCGACGCATCGAAGGAGGATGTGATTATAGGATCGCTTGTAAAGAACTCTGCCACTGATGGTGAACTGGCCGGCCAAACGCTGAATGGTTCGGCGATCTGTCGCTGTTGCTGACTCTGGATACTCCTGGGTTTCGAGATATTGCTTGATGTCGGCATACTAGGGTTTGTCAGGGACAGCTTCGGCTTCTTCTATTTGCAGGCAAAAAGCAGGTTCTTCTTGAATTTCGACTGTGAGTTCCCATTCTGAAGCTCCTTTCGGGATCTCGAGCATTGATGCAAGCGTGGCGAGAGCATCTGCAAACTGGTTTTTGGCTCTGGGCATGTATGAGAAGGTGATTTCCTTGAATTCTTTGATCAGATTGTCAAGATACACATGATATGGTATCAACTTCTCGTCTTTGGTCTTCCATTCGCCATTGGTCTGATTGATGATAAGCTGTGAGTCTCCAAACACTCGTAGCTTCTTGACGCCCAAGATTATGGCTTCCCTTAAGCCAGCGATGCATGCTTCATACTCTGCCATGTTGTTGGTGCACTCAAATGCGATGCGCCTCGAGATAGGAATAGGGACATCATCTGGAGAGTAGAGGATTGCTCCAATACCACTCCCTTTAGAATTTGCTGCGCCGTCGAAGAATAATGTCCATTCATCTTTCTTCTTCTTTTCATCCTCTTCAATGATCAAGAGATCTTCATCAGGAAAGAACGTCTTGAGCGGCTGATAGTCCAGGAGAGAGTGAGCCGCAAGATGATCGGCGAGGGCCTGCCCCTTGATTGCCTTCTGAGTGACATAGGTGATGTCGAACTCAGACAAGAGTAGCTGCCATTTAGCTACCCTTCCAGTGAGTGCCGGTTTCTCGAACAGGTACTTGAGCGGATCCATGTGAGCGAGGAGGAGAATAGGGAATGCAATCATGTATTGACGGAGTCGCTGAGTTGCCCAGACTAGGGCGAGGCAAGTCTTCTCGATCGGGGAATACCTGGTCTCGTAGTCGGTGAACTTTCGGCTCAAATAATATATTGCTTGTTCCTTCTTCCCGGTCTCGTCGTGCTGGCCGAGGACACAGCCTATGGCTTCTGCTGCTACCGAGATGTATAGCAATAGTGGTCGTCCAGGAGCGGGTGGCACTAAGACAGAAGGATTCATGAGATACTTCTTGATGCGGTTGAAAGTGACTTGGCAATCATCGTTCCATTCTTTTGGGACATTCTTCCGAAGGAGCTTGAATATGGGCTCACAGATAGGTGTGAGCTGTGCGATGAAGCGGCTGATGTATTGAATTCTGCCGAGGAAGCCACGAATTTCCTTCTCTGTTCTAGGAGGGGGCATCTCAATGATTGCTCTGGTTTTGGTCTCGTCGACCCTGATGCCATCCTCGCTCACCATAAAGCCGAGGAGCTTACCTCCCATTGCACCAAAGACACATTTCTGAGGGTTGAGACGGAGCTTGTACTTTTCTAATCTGTTGAATAACTTCTTCAGATCTTCAAAGTGTCCTTCAATTGTGCGAGATTTGACGATCATGTCGTCCACATATACTTCGAGCTCTTTGTTCATCATGTCGTGGAATAGTGCTGTCATTGCTCGCTGATATGTTGCTCCTGCGTTCTTCAGACCGAACGGCATTACCCTGTAACAGAAGGTTCCCCAGGGAGTGATGAACGATGTCTTCTCGCGATCTTCGACGGCCATCTTGATCTGATTGTAACCTAAGAACCCGTCCATGAATGAGAAGATCTTGTATCCAGCAGTGTTGTCGACCAGAGTGTCGATGTGTGGCAAAGGGAAGTCGTCTTTAGGACTGGCTTTGTTGAGATCTCAGAAGTCGATGCACATTCGAACCTTGCCGTCCTTCTTTTGTACTGGCACGATGTTGACAAGCCATTCAGGGTAGTTGGTGACTACCAAGAATCCCGCGTTGTACTGCTTGATGACTTCATCTCGGACTTTCAGAGCCCATTCTGGCTTCATTCTTCGAAGTTTCTGCTTCACTGGCTTCATATCTGCCTTGGTTGGCAGATGGTGTACAACGAGCTCTTCATCGAGCCCCGGCATGTCTTTATATGAGAACGCGAAGTTGGACAATCTTGGAGCTAGGAACTCTATCATTTTCTGTTTCATCTCAGGTGGCAACGATTTTCCAATGCGTACTTCCCTAGGGATCTCAGATGTCCCCAAGTTTACTATCTCGAAATCATCGGCTACAACATTGGCTTTAGACTCGAACTTTTTGAGGAGATCCTCAAGTTCGGGAGCAGGATCATCATCTTCCTCATCCTGAGCTTCGTCAGACCCATGAGCTCGAAGTCTAATTCGATGTCGAAATCATATGATTCGACTTCAAACTCATGCGACTCTTTAGACGAACTTGGCACACTATTGAATGCAGGAAAGGAAATATTTTTTGGTTTTTGAGATTTTTCTGAAATTGAAATGCTAGATGTTTTTGGCTTTTGAAATTTTTTAATTTTTTTGGATTTTCGAAATTCGTGGGACTTTGAACAAGCAGGCATTGCAGACCATGATTGAGCCCAACTTGTTCCAAAGTTCCGGTCGCTGCTTAAACAGGCGTTTTTTTTGGAAGCCAGAGCCCTCAGATGGCTCTTTGGCTGATTCAAAAGTTAGGGGAACGGATGACCATTCAGGACCCCACACTTCCTCCCCTGAAGAGGTGGGGGTTGATGCTTTGGGCGAAGAATCATGGTCTGGCCCAATGACCATGATTTCTCGCTGGTCGGGTTCGAGATCTGAGTCACACTCAGTCCCTCCTGGGTCACTTACTTCGCATTGCAGTTCGTCTGGTTCCACAGCTAGACACAAGTTTGGAATCTGGACATCAGACCAATCTAGGGCTAGCCACTTCCCTTTCTTGGTCCAATGGATGGGCTGCTTCTGCCCCTGGCTGATGATTGATGATGTTGACTTTGTAGAGATGGGCAAGTCGTGCCCCTTGCTAATTGGTGCTGAGATGGGCGAGTTGTGCCCCTTGCTGATTGAAGTGGGCAGGTTGTGCCCCTGGTTGAGAGAAGTGGGCAAGTTGTGCCCCTGGTTGGGAGCAAGTGTCAGAGTAACCTGGTCCTGAAGCTGTTGTATTTGACTTCCTTCTTCGTCTTCATCATCTCCTTCTTCATCTGGAGGCTTAGATAGTTTGAGAATCTGATCCCATCGAATGGGAGGCCACGTGGCCCAAACTAGGCTCATCGGGAGGCCTTTGTGTAATGCAGTCGGTTGATTCCCTCCTGGATCTTTGCAAGGTTCTCCTGGCTTGACGAATTAGATGGGTGAGCATTGAAATTTCTTCCTTCTTTTGTCCATGAAAGTTGTCTTGTATCCGAGTCCCCATTTGCGTTGGTTATATATCAGCTGTACCTTTCTAGACTTGAAATGATTCTTCATTCGGTATTTGAGACTCAGACGCTCTGCCGGTGAAAAGACACGGTCCACCCTTATCGGTTCTGGATTGGCGATAGAGTTCACAGTCTCGAATTCCAAACTGTGAAACGGGATGTCTTCTTCAGAGTGCTGGATATCGATGACCGGGATGTCTGGTTCAGTGGCAGCAACATTGGAAGGAATGATGAACTCCTTCTCTGCATGGATAGAGATCACTTGATTTCCACAGATGTATTTCACCCGTTGATGCAGGGTTGATGGCACAGCTCCAACCTTGTGCAGCCAAGGTCGTCCGAGCAACATGTTGAAAGAGGCTGATATATCCAGGATTTGGAATGTGATGGTAGAGATTTCTGGACCTATCTGTACCTCTATGTCGACCTCCCCTTCCACTGATCGGCGGGTGTTGTCGAATGCTCTAACGCATATGGTGCGGGGTCGAAATGAAGAAGGGCTGATTCCCAGACGTTCCGCGGTCTTGAGTGGGCAGACATTTAAGCTTGAGCCATTATCGATAAGGACCAGCGGAACACAGAGGTCTTTGTATCGTAAGGCTATGTTGAGGGATCGCCCATGATCACGTCCCTCTGGTGGCAACTCATTATCTGTGAAGGTGATGGCGCGCAGAGCCAGGAGTTGTCCAATCATCAAAGCTATCATTTCTGGTGCCGTATCAGAGGAGACGTGAGCATCGTTCAAGGTCTTGGCAAACATTTCTCGGTGTATGCGAGATATACAGAGTAACTCCCATACTGAGATTTGTGCAGGGATTGACTTGAGCTGATTCGCCACATCGTATGCGGCTTCATTTTTATTGCCGAGGCCTGAAAAGGCGCCTTTGGGATCTCCTCTGTTCTGGTTATCTCTTCAGATGCAACGCCCATTGGGATTCATGTTCCCCACTTCCGCACATTCTGGATAGTGCCATGGAACCTCTTTATAGTTTTCCTCCCTTTTGCCTTCTAGGACCACCGGTTCTTGCAATGGTGCTGGTGTGGGTACCAGATCTTCCTCGTATGGAGCTTTTGCCTTGAGGACTACATTGTTGCCTGTGCTGAAGGGGTAATGTCGAGGCTTGTCTTCATAGACCACATACGGTCGTGGTTCTGGCTCTACTGTTCCTGGAGCAGGAGGCTCCCATGGAATGAATACTGGTCCTCTTGATATGGCAAGAGGTTTCTCTGTTCGTCCCAGCTGTCGTAGCGTGATTGACACGCCTCCGGTATTTGCCCCTTGCAATATGACTGGCTCAACTGGAGGAGCTCCTTCCAAGACAATGGGCTCTTGCTGCTGATGAGTATAATCCTTCCCTCGTGGATTGGATTGTTCTTGAATTGGGGTTGCCCCATGTAAGATGATAGGTTCGTATGTGGGCTCGACGTATGATTGTGCTCCTTCCAGGACGACTGGTTCCCAACATGAGGGGCCGTAAGATGCCCCTTGCACAACTGGCATATCGTATGGAAGTGCTACTTCGAGTACTACTGGCTCGAGGACTGGAAGAGGAAAGGGACTTGCCCCTTGCATGATCGGAGGAGGACTTGTCGGCCCATAAGTGTAAGCATGAATGGATTGGATGGGGGAGAAGAAGCGATCGAGGCGTTCTTCTTCTTCTATACTGTTGACGGTGGGACCTCGAGATGAACTGGGGTCCGTCTGATGTTGAGGCAGAGGATTCTGAAGAATGTTGGTGGAAGCTGCTGCAGGAGTTCCAGGGATCGAGATGACGATCTTACGGTCATTAATTAGGTCTTGTATGACATTCTTCAAAGTATAGCATCGATCAGTGCTGTGGCCATGCCCTTGATGATAGGCACAATACTCATTTTCTCGGTAGTTCGGTGGCAGAGGATGAGGCGGAGGCCGAGGTGCCATTAGAGTAAGTAACTGCTTCTGCACCAGCGTAGCCATGACTTGACTGAGTGGTTGAGAGAGGGGAGTAAATTTCCTAGACTCCCTGTAGTTTTGCCTATTTTGATATGAGTATTGACCGTTTCCTCTGAACTGCTGCTGTTGTCGAGGTGGTTGTAGCTGAGGATTCGGTTGTCGCTGATACCGCTGAGGCTGATGCTGAACTTGATTCTGCTGATACTGTTGACGTCCCTGTGGGGGAGCATGTTGATTTCCTTGAGCAGTGGTGTTGATGTTGTTTACCTCTGTTGGGCGGGGAGGAGAACCACTGCGGCTTCCATTCCCGTGCCCGATAGGTCTTTCTTCCACTTTGTTCCTTTTGATTGGAGTGGCTTGATGAGGCCATGGGGAGATTGTCCCGGCACGGATTCCTGCTTCGACTTGCTCTCCAGCACGGATCAACTGTGAGAAATTCGCATATGGATGCGAGATGAGATATCCAGATATGCCCGGATATGTTGAATGGACAATCATGGAGATTTGTTCTTCGTCGTCGATAGGTGTCCGCATTCTGGCTGCCATAGCTCGCCAACGCCCCACGTAAGCTGATAGTGTCTCATCACTCTTTTGCCTGAGAGCCGCAAGGTCGGCTCTTCTGGGTGCCATGTTGAGATTGTACGCGAATCTGTCGACGAAAGCCTGGGAAAGTTGTTCCCATGTCCTGATGCGGTGGCAGTCCAATGAAGTGTACCAATCTAGGGCATCGCCCTTCAGAGACTTTTGGAACAAACGTATGAGGGCCCCTTCATTTCCTGAGATGGCACTCAATTCTCCACAGAAGGCCTTGAGATGTGCTGTGGGACAACCGCTGCCGTCGTATCTTTTGAACTTTGGAACCTCAAAGTTTTGAGGTACTTGAGCATCTGGGAAAGGACACAAGTCTCTGAACTTGGTCGAAGGTAGATCGATTCCTTGTTGTCGCTGAAGCTGATTTTGCAAGATCTGGAACTGCCAAGAGAATGCAATGGACAGATGGACTGCCACGTCCGACCGGTCAAGACTGGTCGGCCATAGCTGCTGGACTAAAGGGATTCACAGGCCCGACCGGTCAAGACCGGTCGGCCAGGCCAGTCCGACCGATCTAGACCGGTCGGCCATGTGTAAACAGTCAGATTTCTAATTCGGGCTCCGGATTTCTCTGCGCAATTGCGTAACTTTACGCAAAATCTGGAACTTTCTTGCATATAGGACACCTCCAAGCTATAAAATGACGTCTTCCCTTCATACCAAAGCATGCTAGGACGTGGGGATTGCTTGGGAGACGGATTCTACTTCGAATTTTTAGTTTTCTTCCTGTTTTAGTTATTTTTTATGTTTTTAGAGGCTTCTAGTTCAAGGATGTTAGAGATGAACTAAAACCTCTTAGCTAGGGCTAAGAGGTGAAGCTTTTGATTCATTTTTGATGGATTGATGCAACCTAGGTTTCCTTTTATGTTTTAATTGATGAATTTTAGTTCAATATGAGTTTGAATCAAGTACTATTTTAGTTTTTACTTTGATCTCTTGATGACTCCGGGCTCATGTGATTCTTAGTGATCCTAACTTAGTATCTTAGCTTTTGAGCATTGTTTATACTTGTGTAGTTCATTGATCTACCATCGACTCCAGGCATGGTAGACGCTTTGATTGCCTTGTGTACAATGGCCTGATTTTCATGTGGGAACTCATTCAACTAAAGTTCTGATCTTTTGTTATATAATCTAGAATAGCTGTTTGTTCATTGATTTTGATTTAATTAGAGTTCTAATCATGAGTTGTAATCAAGTCTAGTGACAGGATTTGATGAAAGCTATGATTATGAATCTCAACTAGATTTGGAAGAAGGTTTGGCCTATACAATTGAGTGTGCCCAATACCTGAGCATTGATGGAGGAATTGAATCAATGAATAAGCAGTTGTTTTAGATGATTGTTGATTTAACCGCCCCATATTCCGATCGGATAGAGATATGAATTCGATTCCGATTGAGTTATGAGAGACCTAGTTGTGTTGATGCATTGAAACTTATCAAAAGTGGATCCTTGGCGCTCTAGTGCCTTTTTAGATTGAAATTACCTTAACCATTCACTGTTTAAACCCAAATTACTATTTTCCAGTTTTAGTTCTTAATAGGATCTTAATTACTAGTTGTTTTAGACAAATTCTGAGGATACCCATACATAAATCTCTGTGGGAACGATACTCGGTCTTTCCGAATTATTACTACTTTGCAACCCTACACTTGGGGAGTGAACAAGTTTTTGGCGCCATTGCCGGGGATTTCTATGCTGTATTTTTAGAATTTTCTGAATTAACTTCTAGTTGAGATTGTGTTAAGACAGGTTTAGGATTTGTTTTGCTTTCTAGAGTAGGTTTTCTTCTAAATACTAACTTACTTTGTTTTGATTTTTGCAGGATTCTAACATAGGTCTAATTCAGGGATTTTTAGGAAGATGAAGAAGAAGAAGGCATCTTAAGTCACAAATCAGGTTTTATCGTTCTAACCTTACTCTTCTTCTTCTCCTACTCATTCCTATCATATTCATCTCTTGTAGAGTGGGTGAAGACTCCTTTTAGATCTCTGAAAGGTAGGCCTTGTGCCACCTGGATTCCTATTGGTCGGCTCTGCCGTCTTGGATCACCTTGTGCTCAGAGATTTCTCTTCTCAATCTTATTCCTCTTTCTCCTTTTTCTGTACTCTTTCTCAAAAGACTCAAAGAGTGGGTGGGGAGTTCTCTAAATCCCCTATTGACCAGGAGAAATCGGTCTCTATCCTTGCTTCTGGCTCAGTCATTGCAAGACACCTTGTGCTTAAGTCTTAGAGAGGAGTAAAGGAAGGAAGGAAGAATTCTTTTTCCTTTTTGTTCATTCTTCTAGGTTTTGCATGCCAAATTGGGCTCGGGGATCTAATAACCGACTCAATCTTGACGGAGTAATTGTTGAAGGGATTGATAGAGAGCCTCGTGCTAGGAAACGTCAAAATTTTCCTGAAATTAATAGAGAGATGGCTGAAAATCAACCAAATCAAGGGGCTAATCAAAATCCAGCCCCAAATCTTACTGAATTGGATGAGAATGAAGTGGGGGAAGTACCTCAACCTAGAACTTTACGTGACTATTTACAACCAGCTAGGACGAGTACCCCCTCTTGCATAATTTTCCCTCACAATGTGGGAAACATTGATTTTAAACCGGGGTTGATCCAACTTCTTCCTAGATTCCATGAACTTGACTCTGAGAGCGCGTATCTACATATTAAGGAATTTGAAGAGGTTATTGCCACAATAAACTATGACAGTGTAACCAAGGATACAATAAAACTTAAATTGTTCCCTTTTTCCTTGAAAGAGAAGGCCAAATCATGGCTACATTCCTTAAGGCCAAGGTCTATTGGGACATGGGCTGAGATGACTAGGGAGTTTCTTACAAAATTCTTCCCTACTCATTGGACCAATGCACTAAGAAAGGCCATAATGAACTTCGCCCAAAAAGAAGAAGAAACCTTTTTCCAATGTTGGGAAAGGTATAATGAGCTATTAAACGCATGCCCACATCGTGGCTATGAAAGGTGGAGGTTGATTAGTTTCTTCTAGGATGGATTGAACTCAACCATGCGCCAATTTGTGGAGATGATGTGCAATGGGGAGTTCATGAACAAGGAAACGGAGGAAGCTTAGGATTATTTTGACATGTTGGCTGAAAATATGCAAGCATGGGATACATCTAAGCCAACAAGTTCAAAACAACCCCAAGCCAAGGAAAATGGAGAAATTTATGTTTTAGATGGGCAAGATGATCTAGGTTCTAGAGTGGCTAAACTCACACGAAAGGTCGAGGAGATGGAACTAAAGAAAGTGGACACAACCCAACAAAGGGGGGCTATTGAAACTATTTGTGCTTCCAATGTGCATCAAACGCTGGATTGTCCAACAATCTATGCGTTTCGAGAACTTTTATTTGAACAATCAAATGCTTTGAATAGTTATCAATGACCTTTTAGTACTCCAAATTCAAACACGAACAATTCTAGTTGGAGAAACAACCCTAACTTCAATTGGGCGAATGGAAACACGGCTAATCAAAATAATCCTCAAAGGGGGCCCCCAATGCAAATGGCTCCACCTCAAATGCCTATAGAGGATACTTTGAAAGCATTCATGGAAGGACAAGCTCAAATAAATCAATCCAACTATACGATAATGCTTGAGCTTAAAAATTCAGTGGAGGAAATCAAGGCTCGCTTAAACGCAAGGGAAGGGATGCTTCCAGCCCAACCCATACCAAATCCAAAACCACAATGCGAAATAAGTGTGCCTAGTTCTTCTAACCAACATATGGAACATGCTAAGGCCATCACCACTCTTAGAAGTGGTAAAATCATTGAAAAATTTGATCCGGTGAAGGTTTCAACGCCTAATGATCCGTTATCTTCCAAAGAGGATGATGGACCTAGCATCACCATGAATGAAAAAGAGCCATTGAAAGAATATAAGCCTGTTGCTCCATTCCCCCAACGCTTGATTCCAGCCAAACCTCAAGATAAATATCAGGAATTTTTGGAGGTTTTCAAGCAAGTCAAAATCAATATCCCATTGTTGGATGCCATTAAACAAATACCGTCATATGCTAAATTTTTAAAAGACCTTTGCACGGTTAAAAGAAAATTACATGTGCAAAAGAAGGCATTTTTGACAGAGAATGTAAGTGCCATTATCAACCACGGTTTGCTCAAGAAATACAAAGATCCCGGTTGTCCGACAATATCATGTGTGATTGGAGACTACCGGGTGAAACATGCTTTACTTGATCTAGGGGCAAGTGTGAACTTAATTCCCTTTTCGGTCTATGAACAATTGGGTTTAGGTGAATTGAAACCCACCAAAACCACATTACAACTTGCTGACTGATCGATTCGTATTCCGAGAGGGGTGATTGAGGACGTTCTTGTCCAAGTTGACAAAGTTTACTACCCGGTGGACTTTATTGTCTTGGACACACGACCCATGGTTAATATTGGCCCCCAAATTCCTGTCATACTTGGCCGCCCATTCCTAGCTACATCAAACGCTATCATAAATTGTAGGAGTGGGGTCATACAAATGTCTTTTGGCAATATGACGATTGAGTTAAATGCTTTCCATATTGACAACCAACAAGAGGATGAGGATGAGGAGGTTCACGAAATAAACATGAAAAATTCTATCGTGGAAGATGAGTCCCTCTCACCTTTTTACTCCGGTCCCTTAGACGAAGAAGTGACTCACTCCCTTGATGAGAACGATGATATGATAAGGGATATGGTCACACTTTTTGAGTCGGTATCGGCCTATGACGTTAGCCGAGAGAAGGTGTGGAAACAATACCTAGTTGTGCTGAGAAATCAATTCATATTTCCACACCTTTGTGGATCATGCATACCGAACTCCACCAACCCTGGGATGATCCTTACTTGTAATATCAATGCCCAGGAAAATTTGAATGGAGACATATTTTTTCTGATAAATATGATGATGTCTCCTCGTATACATGTGATGAAAACATTAAGGAACCCGCTGAAATTCCTTTTTGGGATTTTGAGTGGCTCATCTCGATGACTCACACACATGTTTATTGTAAAGCAGGATATTGGATGACGTTGCTGCGAAACCTTTTGATCCATCTAATGATTCTGCTTGACTTTATGCTTTTGGATGAGTTGTTGGGATTAACCTCCTAGTCTGACGGAGGATAATTTGCTAGAATGCTTTCCCATTAGGTTTTGCTTTGATAGTTGATTTAGTTGTGAAGTAATCCATCTCCAAAAGCTAATCTTGCCATGAAATATATGCGTCAGGTGATATCTCTCTTTCTCACTCTCCTTTATTTTATGTCATTGCTCTCATGTCATGCATATTGCATATCTTATTACATTGAGGACAATGTAAAGTTTTGGTTGGGGGGTGAGAGATTCCTTAGATGATGAATCTGCTAGCTTTTGTGACATGTCGAGCAAAGATGTAGAAATTTTTCGATTTTTCTAAAATTCGAAACTCTTTTGGAAAACTTTGATTCTATGCATTCGAGATAGCATGGGTATAAGAAGATGAGATATGAAGTGAGGGATGTTGCAAGTTTTGAATTTCTCTTAATATAATGGTTCTATATGTGAATTCACCTATTTTTATGATTGATAGAAAATTTGAACACCTTTTGCACCTAGTTCACATTACACGATTTTCATGATTTGAAAGGATTATGTGATTTATGGATTAGCTAGACTTTGATTTGAGGTATTGAGAAACCAAGCCGGGGTACTTTGTCCATCCTTATCCATGGGAAAATAACGAAAGATATGGATTTCTAAAAATCTTATCTAATGTAAAAGAAAAAGGAAAAGGAAGGATGAAATTGGGAATGATGGAAAAATGGTGAAAATTCTGATTAGGGCTACCTACTACCAACCGGGGGATGGTCTACCCGTAACCAAAGCCGAAAATGGAATGTAGTGTGAAAGTCGTCGGAAGGACGGTAAGGCAAATTCCTGTCATAGGCTTGTTGTTGCTCTATACACCTTGAAATCTATAGTTTAGTTGATCTATGAAGAAGATAATCCCAGAAACTCATGAGATGAACCTTCACTATGCACGCTAGGTTAAATTTGTTCAAGTTCTTCTATTTATCAATCAATCAGCAGGAATTTCATATAAACACTTATTATGTTCTGAGAGTTTTAAGGTTTCAACCTCTATCACCTAATTTCTCTGATTTTTATTCTTGTGTGTCTTGGAATGTATAGAAGAATAGTTTCTAGAGGAGAGTTGGGCTTTGGAGAATGAAACTGGTTTCACGCATGTTTTGCTCGGGACTAGCAAAATGCTGGTTGGGGGGTGTGTTGAGCTCTTAATTGTGCATATTCTAACCCCAATTCATCACTCATTATGCACGGTTACATGTTTAAAGGACCACTCTAATGCATGATTTGTGATTGTAGGAACAAGATGGAGATTTCACCAATTGAAGGCTAACCAGAGATCTTTATGAGTATTGAAGACCATTGGATCAAGCGTAAAAAGAGAAGAAAGCAAGGAAATAAAAGAAAAGAAAGAAAAAGAAGAAAGAAAGAAAAAAAACGCAAGGGAAGTAGCCTAGACCGATCAAGACCGGTCGGCCAAGGAAGCCCGACCGGTCAAGACCGGTCAGCCACCCACTACCTGCCAAGAGAATGCAATGGACAGATGGACTGCCACGTCCGACCGGTCAAGACTGGTCGGCCATAGCTGCTGGACTAAAGGGATTCACAGGCCCGACCGGTCAAGACCGGTCGGCCAGGCCAGTCCGACCGGTCCAGACCGGTCGGCCATGTGTAAACAGTCAGATTTCTAATTCGGGCTCCGGATTTCTCTGCGCAATTGCGTAACTTTACGCGAAATCTGGAACTTTCTTGCTTAAAGGACACCTCCAAGCTATAAAAGGACGTCTTCCCTTCATACCAAAGCATGCTAGGACGTGGGGATTACTTGGGAGACGGATTCTACTTCGAATTTTTAGTTTTCTTCCTGTTTTAGTTATTTTTTATGTTTTTAGAGGCTTCTAGTTCAAGGATGTTAGAGATGAACTAAAACCTCTTAGCTAGGGCTAAGAGGTGAAGCTTTTGATTCTTTTTTGATGGATTGATGCAACCTAGGTTTCCTTTTATGTTTTAATTGATGAATTTTAGTTCAATATGAGTTTGAATCAAGTACTATTTTGGTTTTTACTTTGATCTCTTGATGACTCCGGGCTCATGTGATTCTTAGTGATCCTAACTTACTATCTTAGCTTTTGAGCATTGTTTATGCTTGTGTAGTTCATTGATCTACCATCGACTCCGGGCATGGTAGACGCTTTGATTGCCTTGTGTACAATGGCCTGATTTTCATGTGGGAACTCATTCAACTAAAGTTCTGATCTTTTGTTATATAATCTAGAATAGCTGTTTGTTCATTGATTTTGATTTAATTAGAGTTCTAATCATGAGTTGTAATCAAGTCTAGTGACAGGATTTGATGAAAGCTATGATTATGAATCTCAACTAGATTTGGAAGAAGGTTTGGCCTATACAATTGAGTGTGCCCAAGACCTGAGCATTGATGGGGGAATTGAATCAATGAATAAGCACTTATTTTAGATGATTGTTGATTTAACCGCTCTATATTCCGATCGGATAGAGATATGAATTTGATTCCGATTGAGTTATGAGAGACCTAGTTGTGTTGATGCATTGAAACTTATCAAAAGTGGATCCTTGGCGCTCTAGTGCCTTTTTAGATTGAAATTACCTTAACCATTCACTGTTTAAACCCAAATCGCTATTTTTCAGTTTTAGTTCTTAATAGAATCTTAATTACTAGTTGTTTTAGACAAATTCTGAGGATACCCATACATAAATCTCTGTGGGAACGATACTCGGTCTTTCCGAATTATTACTACTTTGCAACCCTACACTTGGGGAGTGAACAGTGTGCGAGGAGATTTTATGGATGCAAGGTTTTATGAAAGAGTTGGGGAAAAAGAAAGCGGATTGCAAGCTGTATAGTGACAGTCAGAGTGAAATACAGTACTTGGCCAATAACTTAACATATCATTCAGGTACCAAGCATATTGACATCAGGTATCACTTCATACATTCATTCCTGGAAGATTGATCGATTATTATGGTGAAGATCCATACAAGTGAGAATCCTGCAGATATGATGAGTAAGGTGGTCACACGGGCGAAGCAAAAGTCTTGCTCAGTTTCGATTGGTCTTTAGGTGTGAAGACGGGGAGGTGATGCACTCCGAATGTAGAAGATCGAAGGGATCTTTGGTGATGTGTCTCCAAGTGGGAGATTGTTGAGGTGTGGAGTTAGCACACCGGTTTATTTTGCAAGCTTGCGATGATCAGGCACCCGCCCGATCTTGACTAAAATTTACCCAGAGTGACTAAAAGTCAATGGACTATTTTTTGACACACTTGGGCACCTGATCATGTAGGTCAGACGCCCGAAATTCCACGGATTCTCTTTTAAACTCGCTGGATAGATTTTGGATCTGTCGGGCGCCCGACTTACACTACAAGAAATTCCATTTTTACCGACGAATTATTTCGTCTGTAATCAGTAAAATTTCGTCGGGAAATCTTTTTCCCGACGAAATTTTTCGCGGCTAACATCGTCGCGGAAAGGCGGTCGGTAAAGGTTTTTACCGACGAAAAAAATTTTCGTAGGTAATAATAAAACCATTACCGACGAAAAACTTCGTCGGAAAAACATATGAATTTTTGTCGGAAAAAAAAATGATACGTCGGTGAAAAAACTTTTACTGACGAAATTGTCCGTCGGTAAAGGTTTTGCCGATGAAATATTTGGTCGGTAAAGATTTTGACAACGTTTTACCGACGAAATATTTCGTCGGTAATAAACCTTGAAACCTTTTACCGACGAAATATTTCGTCGGTAAAAGTTTTCCAGGTTTTTTACCGATGAAATATTTCGTCGGTAAAAGGTTTCGAGGTTTATTACCGATGAAATATTTCGTCGGTAATAAACTCCCAATTTTATTACCCACGAAAAATTTCGTCGGTAAAAAACTTTTTCATTTTTTACCTGCGAACAATTTCGTCAGTAATAGTATTTCCTGTCCCGGTTCCATTTGTTTTCAAAATTCAGGAAAATTCCTGATATACACCTGTAAAGAAACCTATACATTTTTCTCCTATTCACATCCACATATATACGAATAAACAGAAACTGCACCATCCATACACAAATAATCCATTCCACATCCACAAACAAACAATATTCATCCACACACAAATACATATAAGTTAAAAGTCGTATATTAAAAAAAAATAATCACGAAGATGAAGGCGGAGGTGGCGGGGCATCGGCGCCAAAGCGTGCAGCGAGAGCCTGAAACATCTCCTGCATCCGTCGCTCATGCTCCTGCCGCAACTCCTCGATCCTCCTCTCCTGCTCCTCCCGTCGCCTCTGCTCCTCCTCCCTACGCCTCTGCTCCTCCTCCTCCCTACGCCTCTGCTCCTCCTCTCTCTGCCTCTCCAGCTGCTCTCAAATCTCATCGACGACGACCCATAGCTGCTGAACCTCTCTCCTGCGATATCAGCTCGGCGTTGAGCGCTCTCACCAGCTACGGATCGGCTGGAGCCACCTCTAGTTTGTGCCATGAGCTTGGCACCATGGCCAAGCCCACTCACATATCCAGAACGGGTGCCAAGCACCTCGCTCAGGATTTCTGGCTCACTCCGTTGACTACCATCGGGAGTGGGCTGACTGCGTATGGTGTCCATCGCCGCCTGTAATGAAAACATATGCAATTTCATAAAAAATGACATGAATGACATTATTATCAATCAATGCGCAATTAAATTTTACAAAGTAAAGATTTTTACCCAATGCTCACTGGCTCTAGGATGAACCCAAGATCCCGTCGCCTGCCGACAGTGAGTCTCTCTGTAGAGGTCTACTGGTCCAGGCTCCTGGCTGGTGACGGAGTCTCGCTGCGCAATCGAAAGGAAAAAAGACTTATAATAAATGCCAATCAAAATAATATATTAACTTAATAATCATCAATAATTTCTTACCATGTCGTAATGATGTCGTACAAATTACTTTGAACCAGCTACGTGGTTCACTTGTAACTTTTCCCTGTTCGCAGAATTTTTTCTACTCCTCTTCTGAACACATTATACAAAATACATTTCTATTAATTGCGAATTTAATTGTAAATTTAATTGTTACCTTAAGATATCGTACATGTAAATATTACCTGAAAAGCCTCCGACGAAAATCTCTCGCAGAGTATCCGCCAGTCGTCTGTAGTAACGTGTGGTGGTGCAGACAGTACGGCCTCATCGTGTGTCCTGCACCACTTGTACCGCTGGTGTAACTCTCCGCGGTACTCCTTGAACCGCTCTCTAATCATGTCTCGACGGCATGAGAAATGTAGGGAACATTCAAATCGAAGTCAAATTTATCCTGCAGTTTCGTAAATAATAAATTAAGGCAATAAACTTATTAACAATAGTACTTAACCGTAAATGAACTTTCACAAAAGAAAATTTTAATTTACTAAACTTTACCTGAAGGCGTTGACGGATGAGCTGTCGCACATCATCTGTCACGTCAGTCCAACGGGGGGTGGTGGTGGGGATCAGAGATCGGCATAGGACACCGACCTCAGACGTAAACAGTCTGGCACTGTCCCCAACAGGTCTAAGGCAGTCCTGTGGGAACTCTACCGCCACCCTACCCTCACGCGTAAGTCGCTCTAAAACTAACCCACGCGTGGGTCCACGTCCTCGTCGGCTGGTAGAAGATGCTGTTGTGAAAAGATATGTGTAAGTAACAATATAAACAGAAATCACTAAATAAATGTCTAGACTTACATGCAGTGCCCGGTGTATGCTGAACCGAAGGATCAGATGACTATGATGCACCGTGCGACGTCGATACTGTCTGCGTCGCATCACGGGTGGAAGGGGTAGATCCAGTGCGCGAACGACCTGATCTCCCACCTGGTGCCATGACTGAATATATCTGAAATACAAACTTATAAATTTAAACAATGTCAATGCAAGTTTATGAACATCATTGTAGAGTGAATTTGTGCTTATGCTTAGAGAGATGATAAAAATATGATTAGACCATTACACTATAATGCAAGCAGAATATAATAAAACCGTAAACAGAATATAAAAGTTGAAAAATCCATTACACATTGTCATTCTATATTAAATACATATATTTCATTGTAATACAAATCAACTTCGGATCAACTATCCGAAATACTCCCTCCGTAAGTTATCGTACGCTGCAGATGTATATGTGAAGCTGTATAAAGCACTCGACATTGTTACAGCCAACATGCCAGTCACAATAGGAGAAATCTGATCTCTCGGGACTCCATTTAGATGTACAAGTGATAATGTCGCATCTTCCATACGAAGTTTCCCGCGGTTATATTCCTCAATCAGGTCCGAAATTTCTTTGAGATTGTATAATTTTTCATCTGAGTCATCGTCTTCCTCCCTACATTTCTCGACCAGACCGGGTATCTCTCTGGCCCTACCAGAAGAATATAGGGCCGGAAAGTCCATCCGCAACAGCTGATGAAGTATGCTGCGTGCTTCTGCTACGCTCCAGTTTGTGGAGGACATGATCAGAAAGTGACTTAACTGTAAATGTAGATTATAAACAAGTCAATTTAGGAAAAAAATTCATGACTTGTAAAACATATATACATGTAATAATCAAATTAATCGAATTGAAAATTACATGTAAATCTTGTATACATTTAATAATCGTCATCTGAATCATTATCGCTTAGGACTCTTTCTTCTTCACCATCACTATCGCTGATCAGAATTTTCTCTTCATCGTCTGCAATGTTGTCATCGATGAAAGCGCTATCATCTCTAATAATGTCATTTATGATTGACGCATCAACATGATCAGGTGGCACATCATCTCTATTCAATTGCACTACATCAATATCAATATTTGGATCATTCCCTCTATCACAAGATGGCATGTCTTCTTGATATGCTTGTTCAACTGATGACGTTCCATTACTCCCTTCATCGTTATCTTCAACGTCTAGTTCAGGAACGTCAAATATGTTCCTGGGCTTTATTTTCTGCACCACGTGCCAAGAGCCGCCTAACTTGGTGTCAGCGAGGTAGAATACTTGTTCGGCTTGGCCAGCTATGATAAATGGGTCATCTTTAAACCACTTCCGAGATAAATTTACGCTCGTAAAGTAGTTATCAGTTTGTATTCCCAACTTTTTATTTCCAATGTCCCACCAATCGCATTTAAATAAGTACACCCGCTTTCTCATACAATAACTCAGCTCAATAATATCCGTCAAAACGTCATAAAAATCAATCTCTACCTCCTCATGTGTTCCCTTCACAACCACCCCACTATTTTGTGTGGTCCTATATTTCTCACGCTCCTTAGTGTGGAACCGAATCCCGTTTACAATACAACCTGTATATCTAGATACACGTCTATCAGGGCCACACGCTAGTGAGTAGAGCGCATCAAACGCATCCGCAGAGTTGCCAGCGCGCAACATCTTCATCTATCATCACGTACAGAATATAAATGTACGTTTAGGCATTTGAAATTACGTGTAAATATTGTGCAATACAACAATATTGTAAGTGTGGTGAGATAGAAGGTAAATTAATCTTATACGTTTTGTAAACCATTCTGGAAACAAATCCTGATGCATTCGATCATAATTTGTAGGGTATTGGGACTTCATCTCCTCAACGTGTTCGCTATACACAATTGGCACGTTGTCAGCAAGAAATTTTGAGATTAAAACTGTCTGTAGATATACAATTATGTGTGAAAGACTTACTCCAAGTACGATTCTATTTCTTCACAGTTATGCAACACATACCACCGTGCCTTCGCTTGATCCCGAAGGCCCATATCCTGAAACGTCGGCGATCCTAAAGGATGGACGTTATGTACGAATACAGATATGAGTCCTTGTTCATGCTCCTTCCCTTCATTGGCATTCCGATCTTCTCGGTTGAATCTAGTTTCTATGCCATGAAGATACATGGAGCAAAATGTCAGGCACTCATTATCAATGTACGCCTCAGTAATGGATCCCTCTGGACGTGCCTTATTCCTCACATATTGTTTTAATGTGTGAAGGTACCTGTACACAAAATCAATATGTTTAGGATATGAAAACATGGATATACGTAGTTTATGGAATGAATAAAAATTTATGATAATTGTTCTAGCACCTTTCGATCGGATACATCCAACGATATTGTACTGGGCCTGCAAGCTTCGCTTCGTGCGGTAAGTGAATCGCTAGGTGTACCATGACATCAAAAAATGCAGGTGGAAATATTCTTTCAAGTTTGCAAAGGATTACGACAATATCCTTCACCAGTCGTTTAATAACCTCTACATTCAAAGATTTCAAACACAAATCCTTAAAGAATATCCCCAACTCAATCAGCGCAGCACTAACATCCTTGTTAAGGAATCCACGAATCGCAACCGGTAGTAGACGTTGCAGAAGGACGTGACTGTCATGACTTTTCATTCCTGTTACCTTACAGTCCGTAATGTTTACGCGCCGAGAGATATTCGATGCATACCCATCGGGAAACTTCACCTTGTTCAACCATTCACATAAACATTTTTTCTCTAGTTTTGTCAATGTGTAGCAGGCTGCTGGTATAGTATATGAATTTTCATGTTGTTGCAAGTGCAACTCTTTCCTTAAACCCATTGCTTGTAGATCCAATCGAGCCTTTTGTTTTCTTCTCTATGTTCATCAATGTTCCGAAGACATTGTCACATATATTCTTCTCAATATGCATGACATCCAAGTTGTGTCATAATTTCAGATGACTCCAATAAGGCAACTAAAAAAATGCTCTTCTTCCTCCAGTTGTACTCCAATACTGTACGTTTTCTCTTCTTCAAGTGCGGTGCCTTACCAAATCTAACTTCTTCAATGTTAATCAGTTGTTGTAACACATCTTCTGCAGATAGTTCTTTCGGTGGTGGCCTATGATCTTGTTTGCCATAAAAGATGATCGTCTTCCTGCGCCAACTATGATCCCTCGGAAGGAAGCGACGATGGCCCATATAACACGTTTTTTTACCATGCTTCAATGACAATGAACAAGTCTGAGTACTACATGTAGGACAAGCCAAGTTTCCCTTCGTGCTCCACCCAGACAAATTTCCATATGCATGGAAGTCATTTATTATCCACAAGACCGCTGCATGCAATCGAAACATTTGTTCTGCAAAAGTGTCATACGTCTGGACACCTTGACTCCACAACTCGTTTAACTCATCTACTAACGGTCGGAGATACACATCAATGTCATTCCCCGGTGACTTGGGTCCAGGAATAAGCAATGACATCATAAAAAATGATTCCTTCATACACAACCAAGGAGGTAAATTGTAGGGCATAAGTATCACTGCCCACATACTGTACGAGCTACTCATATTACCAAATGGATTAAAACCATCACTTGCAAGACCTAGCCAAACATTGCGAGAATCCTCTGCAAACCAGTCATATTGCTTATCAAAATGTTGCCAGGCTTCAGAGTCAGCGGGATGCCTCAATGTATTATCATCATGAACGCGTTTCTCCTTATGCCACCTCATATCTTCGGCCGTCTTGCTCGACGTAAACAATCTTTGTAATCTGGGTTTCAATGGAAAGTACCTTAACACCTTTTGTGGAATTTTCTTACACTTAGCTTCGTCATATTTCCACCTAGACTCTCCACATTGTGGACAGTCTTCAACATTTTCATGTTCTTTCCAATACAATACACAATCATTTATACATGCATGCATGAGGATGTAAGCAAGGCCCAAGTCTCGCATTAAGGATTTTTCCTCGTAATTAGACTTAGGCAATGTCTCACCTTCAGGTAATACTTCTTTCAACAAGTCAAGTAACATGTTGAACGATTTGTTACTCCAACGATTTATTTTCTTTAGGTGATTTGAGTTTAGGATTAGGTTTAGTCATAGGTTGATATTTTCGGGTTCGGGATCGGGTTTAGGGTTAGCTTCTCAAGTTTGGGTCAAGGTTTAGGTTAGGTGAATTGATTTAGGAATAGGTGTAGGTTTAGTTTAGGTGATTTGAGTTTAGGATTAGGTTTAGTCATAGGTTGAGATTTTCGGGTTCGGGATCGGGTTTCGGGTTAGGTCTTCGTGTTTGGGTCTAAGTTTAGTTTAGGTGAATGAATTTAGGAATAGGTGTAGGTTTAGTTTAGGTGATTTGAGTTTAGGATTAGGTTTAGTCATAGGTTGAGATTTTTCGGTTCGGGATTGGGTTTAGGGTTAGCTTTTCGAGTTTGGGTCTAGGTTTAGGTTAGGTTAATTGATTTAGGAATAGGTGTAGGTTTAGTTTAGGTGATTTGGGTTTAGGATTAGGTTTAGTCATAGGTTGAGATTTTCAGGTTCGGGATCGGGTTTCGGGTTAGGTCTTCGTGTTTGGGTCTAAGTTTAGTGTAGGTGAATGAATTTAGGAATAAGTGTAGGTTTAGTTTAGGTGATTTGAGTTTAGGATTAGGTTTAGTCATAGGTTATGATTTTCGGGTTCGGGATCGAGTTTCGGGTTTGGTCTACGTGTTTGGGTCTAAGTTTAGTTTAGGTGAATGAATTTAGGAATAGGTCTAGGTTTAGTTTAGGTGATTTGATTTTAGGATTAGGTTTAGTCATAGGTTGCGATTTTCGGGTTCGGGATCGGGTTTCGGGTTAGGTCTTCGTGTTTGGGTCTAAGTTTAGTTTAGGTGAATGAATTTAGGAATAGGTCTAGGTTTAGTTTAGGTGATTTGAGTTTAGGATTAGGTTTAGTCATAGGTTGAGATTTTTCGGTTCGGGATCGGGTTTAGGGTTAGCTTTTCGAGTTTGGGTCTAAGTTTAGGTTAGGTGAATTGATTTAGGAATAGGTGTAGGTTTAGTTTAGGTGATTTGAGTTTAGGATTAGGTTTAGTCATAGGTTGAGATTTTCGGGTTCGGGATCGGGTTTCGGGTTAGGTCTTTGTGTTTGGGTCTAAGTTTAGTTTAGGTGAATGAATTTAGGAATAGGTCTAGGTTGAGTTTAGGTGACATGAGTTTAGGATTAGGTTTTGGCATAGGTGTAGGATTTCGGGTTTGGGATCGGGTTTAAGGTTAGGTTTTCAAGTTTGGGTTTAGCTTTAGGTGAGAGTTGTGGATTTAGGAATAGGTGTAGGTTTAGTTTAGGTGACATGAGTTTACGATTAGGTTTAGGCATAGGTGTAGGATTTCGGGTTCGGGATCGGGTTTAAGGTTAGGTTTTCAAGTTTGGGTTTAGGTTTAGGTGAGAGTTGTGGATTTAGGAATAGGTGTAGGTTTAGTTTAGGTGACTTGAGTTTAGGATTAGGTTTAGGCATAAGTTGAGATTTTCAGGTTCGGGATCGGGTTTCGGGTTAGGTCTTCGTGTTTGGGTCTAAGTTTAGTTTAGGTGAATGAATTTAGGAATAGGTCTAGGTTTAGTATAGGTGACATGAGTTTAGGATTAGGTTTAGGCATAGGTATAGGATTTCGGGTTCGGGATCGGGTTTAAGGTTAGGTTTTCGAGTTTGGGTTTAGGTTTAGGTGAGAGTTGTGGATTTAAGAATAGGTGTAGGTTTAGTTTAGGTGATTTGAGTTTAGGATTAGGTTTAGGCATAGGTTGAGATTTTCGGGTTCGGGATGGGGTTTCGGGTTAGGTCTTCATGTTTGGGTCTAGGTTTAGGTGGGAGTTGTGGATTTAGGAATAGGTGTAGATTTAGGTTAGGTGACATGAGTTTAGGATTAGGTTTAGGCATTGGTTGAGATTTTTGGGTTCAGGATCGGGTTTTGGGTTAGGTTTGCTTGTTTGGGTCTAAGTTTAGGTTAGGTGAATGGATTTAGGAATAGGTGTAGGTTTAGTTTAGGTGATTTGAGTTTAGGATTAGGTTTAGGCATTGGTTGACATTTTTGGGTTCGGGATCGGGTTTTGGGTTAGGTTTGCATGTTTGGGTCTGAGTTTAGGTTAGGTGAATGGATTTAGGTTTAGGTTTAGCCATAGCTTATAGGTTTTAGTTTTAGGTTTATGGTTTCGGGTTTAGGGTGTAGGTCTTGGAGACTCAACCAACTCACGGATTGCTCCGACGCACATCCGGGTCTGCTCCACACAAAGCGGGCCTGTCCAAATGGCCAGGCCACCCATATTGTTGTCCATAGGAAATTGACAACTTCATCATGGTCATAACAGCGGTTCCCACCTTCCAGGGACCCCCGCTCAACATCCGGATAGTTCCGACGCACATCCGTGTCTGCTCCATCAATTTTGAGGTAATACATAAACACGGGCCTGTCCAAATGGCCAGGCCACCCATATTGCTGTCCATAGGAAATGGACAGCTTCATCATGGTCACAACAGCGGTTCCCACCTTCCAAGGACCTCCGCTCAACACCCGGATAGCTCCGACGCACATCTGGGTCTGGTCCATTAATTTCGAGCTAATACATAAACACGGGCCTATCCAAATGGCCAGGCCACCCATATTGTTGTCCATAGGAAATGGACAGCTTCATCATGGTCATAACAGCGGTTCCCACCTTCCAGAGACCCCCGCTCAACATCCGGATAGCTCCGACGCACATCCGTGTCTGCTGAATCAATTTCGAGGTAATACATAAACACGGGCCTGTCCAAATGGCCAGGCCACCCATATTGCTGTCCATAGGAAATGGACAGCTTCATCATGGTCACAACAGCGGTTCCCACCTTCCAGGGACCCCCGCTCAACACCCGGATAGCTCCGACGCATATCCGGGTTTGCTCCATTAATTTCGAGCTAATACATAAACACGGGCCTGTCCAAATGGCCAGGCCACCCATATTGCTGTCCATAGGAACAGGACAGCTTCAGCATGGTCACAACAGCGGTTCCCACCTTCCAGGGACCCCCGCTCAACATCAACATCAATCAACTACTCTTAATCACAAGTTTCATGTTCGTCATCTAATTTGCCACTAAATGATAATATAATAAAATCAGTCGCCCATCCAAGGATGGATAGATTGAAATGCTATCATTATTTCCATTTACATGCCCAAGCCTAAATTTCGACAGCATCTCCCCCTATCTCTCCAGATATATTTATCTTACATTTCATTTCCACATCAACTATCCACACATTGTGTGGATTAAATTGACAATGGAATTAAACATAAGAAACATATCCAGAGAGAATAGGAGAGTTACCGCACGAAACTAATGACCGTACGCATGTAAATGACAAACAACGATAACATTCCAATCTATCCAACCTTGGACTGTCCAACAGGACAATTTGGCAGATTTCTATACCTCCAAAACACACTTTATCTATGCTCGGCAATATAGAAATCTCCAAATGGGCTAACTGATTCTATTATACTATCATTTGTGGACAAAAAATAATTATTAATAATAAGCCAAATACATCCACAACATACATATCCACATAAATCAACCACGGATAGCTCCGACGCACATCCGGGTTTGCCCCATCAATTCCAGATACACAAGCACATGAAAATGGCAGAATCATCAACACCATGAATCAAGTTTAATCAAATACCTAATGACTATTTTGTGAACAAATAAGTATGGGGCCCACCATGGGAATCGGATTGCGTGCGGAGTGTAGAGTAAACTCAGTTGGGCCCACCTAGAATGTATGTGATTTATCTGTTCCGTCCTTATGTTTTTCCACCTCATTTTAGTGGTTAAGCCCAAAATTTAAGCATATCCAACTCTCAAGTGGACCATGCCATGGGAAACAGTGGGAATAATGATTTCCACCATTCCCAGGCCCTACAGTGATCTTTATTTGTCATCCAACCTGTTCATAAGATCACATGGATATGGATGAGGGAAAACACAAATATCAGCTTCATCCAAAACTTCTGTGTCCTCCAAGAATTTTTCAATGATAGACATTCAGTTCACACTTGTGGTGTGGTCCACTTTAGATTTTGATATGCTTCATTTTTGGGCACCATACCTAAAATTTCCTGCTAAGATGGATGGACGGAGTGGATAAAATACGTAAATCACTGTGGGCCCCACAGAGTTTACTCCACACAAATATATGCTTGATCGAAAACAGTGGACAGTGAGGGTGGGCCCCACAAGCAGTGGACAGTGACGGTGGGCCCCACAAGCAGTGGACAGTGACGGTGGGCCCCACATTTATTGTATTTCAATTTTTTTTTAATTTGTAAATCACAAATTTGGAATTTAAATTTTAAAATCCCTAATTAAGGAAGGAATTAGGGGATTTTAATTTCGAAATCCCTAATTAGGGGATTTTAATTTCGAAATCCCTAATTAGGGATTTACTAAATCAGTGGGCCCCACCAAATAGTGGGCAGCTAAGGCGGACCCCACGCACATGCAATGGACAGCGATAGCGACGGTGGGACCCACATGCAATGGACAGCAACGGTGGGACCCACATGCACTGGACAGCGATGGTGCATGGGACCCACATGCTTTGGATTTTGGCAGTGGGCCCCACAATGAACAACGAGGGGAGAGAGAGAGAGAGAGAGAGAGAGAGAGAGAGAGAGGAAATGGAGGAAGAAGGAAGGGGGAGACGGTTATCGGCGGAGGCGGCGGCGGCGTACGGTGGCTGGTGGAGGCGTGTGCCTACTGGCGTCGGTGGTCGGCTGGGGGGAGGTGGTCAGCTTAGGCGGGTGGCCACCGGTGACGGTGACGGCCGGTGGCCAGCAATGAGGGAGATGATTAGAAGGGTGGGCCGAGAGAGAGAGAGAGAGAGAGAGAGAGTGAGAGAGCGACAGAGAGAAAAGAGGGCCGATCGGGTAAGTAAAATAAGAGATTTTTACCGACGATCATTTTAAAAACTTTTACCGACGAAAATTTCGTCGGTAAAAGTCATTTTGAAAACTTTTACCGACGAATATTTTCATCGGTAAAAGCCATCTCCTTCACTTGGCGGGAATCACACATTACACATTATTACCGACAGGCAACAATCGTCGGGAAAAGTTTCACGTTTACCGACGAAAAGTTTCGTCGGTAAAAGTAAAATTTTCTGTTTTAATTTTTAGCGACAGGTATCTTCGTCGGCAATAAACTTTTTACCGACGAAATTATAATTTCGTCGGTAAAAGTGTATGGCGGGAAGCAAATCCGGCGGTGGCGGGAAGCTGGAGTGATTTTTACAGACGATTTCTCTATTTCGTCGGGAAAAATGATTTTTCCCAACGAAAATAATTTCGTCGGTAATACTTTCGTCGGTAAAAAGCCGTTTTCTTATAGTGTTAGTCTGGGTGGGCGCTCGACCGTGCGCGAACTGTTTATGCGCAGTTTCATATTTTGTCTCTGATTTTTGTTTTAGGTTATATAAAGGGTTGTAAATAAGGATTGAGACATGTGATTAGGGTTTCTATACATCCAACGAGAGAGAGAGAGAGAGAGAGAGAGAGAGAGAGAGAGAAGAGGTTTGTAAAAAGGTGCCATCTCTATGCATGGGAAGCATAGGAGAATGTGAGTTTTCATTGTAACTTTATTTTTATTCATAGTGGAGATTCCATCCGTGGTTTTTTATCCTTTTTGAGGTTTTTCCACGTAAAACTTGTCTTGTGGTTTGTTGGTTTACTTGAATTTCGTTTCTACTTCTTACTTCTTCTTGTTTATCATTTGTGGGTGATATCGGAGATTCGATCTCGGTTCACCTGCGTTGTTGGTTTGTTGTGCAACAACTGATATCAGAGCTATTGGTTTAGTTCAAGTGGGAGCGATGATGGAAGAAGGGACGACAGGGATTGAGAAGTTTCATGGATTAAACTTTGCCTTCTGAAAAATGTAGATGGAAGACTATTTGTATTAGAAGGACCTATATATTCCTCTAGAAGGAAAATGGAAGAAACTGGAGAAGATGACCAATGATGAATGGTCTCTTATGGATCGGAAGGCGTTGGGAACGATCCGACTCTCTTATCAAAGAGCGTACTCGTCAATATATCCAAGGTGAAGATCATAAAAGACTTGATGCATGCACTAGCTATGATGTATGAGAAACCTTTAGCGTCCAACAAGGTTTATCTTATGAAGTGGCTATTCAACATGAAGATGTCAGATGGTGAGAGCGTGGCTGAGCATCTAAACTAGTTTAATACATTCACGAGCTAGTTGGAATCTGCAGGGATCATCTTTGATGATGAGGTCAGAGCGTAGTTGATCTTGTCTAGTTTAGCAGACAGTTAGGATGATTTGGTGGTTGCCGTGAGCAATTCCACAGAATCGACAAAGTTTAAATTTGATGGTGTGGCAGGTCGAATTCTCAGCGAAGAATCTAGAAGGAATGCATCGGGAATTTCAGGGGAATTTTTGAATGCTCTAAACGTTGAAGGGCGTAGAAGATCGTCGAGTAAAGGAAGCGATAAACAAGGACGTTCTAAGTCAAGGAAGAAGTCGAAATGCCTGAAAGACAAGGACGAATGCAGCTTTCAAGGTGGGAAGGATTCAACGAATCTATGCAAGGAGAATGATACGGAAGCATTGATCTTATCTCTTCATGCACGGAATGAGTCTTGGGATATAGACTCGGGTGTTTTGTTACATGCCACTTTGTCGAAAGATGTTCTTCGTGATTATGTGTCAAGTGATTTCGGGAGAGTTTACCTTGGTGATGATGAACTGTGCAGTATTGTTGGCAAAGGAGATGTTCAGATAAGTTAGAAAGACAGGACAATCTTAAAGTTGAAGGATGTTTGACATGTACCAAGCCTGATAAGAAATTTAATCTCAGTAGGGCAGCTAACCAATATTGGACATGTGACGACATTCACTAGTGATTCCTGGAAGGTCATAAAGGGTGCTTTGGTGATAGCTCGAGGCAAAAAGGAAGGTACTTTGTACGTTACTTTTGGATCATATAGTTCACTCGCAGTCACATCAACTAGAGTGAATATGCAGTTATGGCATCAGAGGTTGGGACATATGAGTGAGAAATGGATGAAGGTGTTGTTGTCAAAGGGGAAGCTACTAAGATTGAAGTCTATCGACTTGAAATTCTGTGAGGACTGCGTGTATGGCAAGCAGAAGAGGGTGAGCTTCAAGAAAACAGGACGAGCTCCAAAGATGCCTCTATTGGAGCTTATACATACTGATGTGTGGGGACCGATACAGGTATCATCTCTTAGTGGATCACGTTATTTTATTTTTTATTAATAATGCTAGTAGAAAATTATGGGTTTACTTCTTAAAACATAAATCTGAGGTATTTGATGTGTTTAAGAAGTGGAAGGTTCTGGTAGAAAATGAGACAGGTAAAACAGTCAAGTGTCTCAGAACCAATAATGGGAGAGAATATTGTGATAAGAGGTTTGAGGAGTATTGTGCAGCACAGGGAATCAAACATCAGAAAACGGTTCCAAGGACACCGCAGCAGAATGCTGTGGTTGAGCGCATTAACAGGACTATCCTTGAGCGCGCTAGGAGCATGAGGTTGCAGGTAGGGCTTGCCCAAGACGTTTTGGGCAGATGCTGTGAATATTGTTGTCTATCTCATTAATGAGAAGACTAAATGCATTCAGACAACTCCCCTTCAATGCCCTCAATTACATGATGGGATGCACTTTTACGCTTTCATTAGAGGCCTGTTGGTGGGGTGTTCCATTAGGGTGAATTTCGGTCACTCGACCCAATTTGGTGTTTCTCTCAACGATCTCTCTGGACCGTTTTGCCCAATATCGGGTGCTCGACAAGTGTGTGGACTATGATACACAGTTTCCTATTTTGGCTATCTCTCGCGAAGTGTTATATATATAAAATATAAAAAATTGCTAATATATATACAGAGAGAGAGAGAGAGAGAGGAATGATTATCTGCGCACAGTGCACATGTAGCTATTTGCGCGCAAGGGTATCTGGCTTCCGCAGAAACCTTCTTTGGACTCTTTCTTTCACAAGATGTGTTCACGTCACTTAATTATGTGGGCTCCACCATAATGTATGTGTTATATCCACACCATCCATCCATTTAGCGATATCATTTTAGATCATCGGCATGAAAGTGAGGCAGATCTAAAGGTCAAGTGGACCATACCACAGAAAGCAATGGGAAAATGACACCTACCATTGGAACCTTTTCAGGGCCCACCATGATGTTTATTTGCTATCCAACCTATTGATAAGGTCACACAGACCTAAATAATGGTAAAACATAAATATCAGTTTGATCCATGACTTTTGCGCACTCCAAAACGTTTTGGGTGGTAGGCATTCAATCCCACAGTCTCCTGTGCTACAGTCCACTTGATCCTTTGATCACCCTCATTTTTTAGCTCATCGCCTAAAATAATTTTTCAAACTGAAGGGATGATGTGGATAAAACACATACATCACGGTGGCCCCACAAAGCCCTTGATGGTACTGTCTGCCTCTAACTACGTCCCGGTGGGGGTAATACCCAATCCGGCACCGCCATTTTCTTATCTTAACCAGGAGCCCAAACAGTGCAGCCTTCACGTGGGGCCAAACTTGATGTATGTATTCTATATCCAGACTGTCCATCTATTTTTCTAGATCATTTTAAGGCATGAGCCCAAAAATGAAGAAGATCAAAATTTCATGTGGACCATATTATAGGAAATAGTGGTGATTGAACACTCCACCATTAAAAACTTCCTAAGCCCACAATAAGGCTTTTGTAATTTTTATTCACCATCCAACCTGTTGATAAGGTCTAATAAACCTTGATGAAGGGATAAAACAAATGCCAGCATGACCCAAAACTTTTGTGCCCCAGTAATGGTTAATCAACATTTTCATGCAGCCACTTGAATTTTCAACGGTGGGCATTTTCCTACCCACCTTACAATGTCATGCATCCCACTTTAATTTTGAATTTGCCTCATTTTTTTAGTCTGTTGGCTAACATGATCTGGCCAAACGGATGGACTGGGTGGATTTCTCACAAACTATAATGTATGTGTTATATCCACATCATCCATCTATTTGATAAGATTACTTTAGGGCATACGCTAAAAAATGAGGCAGATTCAAAACATAAGTGGACCATGTTGAGCTCATAATTGTGCATATTCTAACCCCAATTCATCACTCATTATGCATGATACACATGTTTAAAGGACCAACTTAATACATGATTTGTGATTGTAGGAACAAGATGGAGAGTTCACCATTTGAAAGCTAAGTGGAGCTTTTTATAAGCATTGAGGATCAATAGATGAAGTATTGAAGGAAGATCGAAAAGAAGAAAGAAACAAAGAAACAAAGAAGAAACAAAGCAAGCCCGACCGGTCAAGACTGGTCGGCCACTCATCCATTGCCAAGAAGAGAAGGACTGCCCAAGCCCGACCGGTCATGACCGGTCGGGCATAGTTGCTGACTAGTCAGGGAGATGGTCCGACCGGTCATGACCGTTTGGCCATTGCTGCTGGACAGGAGCCAAGCCAGTCCGATCGGTCATGACCGGTCGGCCAGCGTAAACAGCCACTTGCTATTTTGGATCTCCGAAAATTCCTGGGCAATTGCAAAAGTTTACGCAATTTCTGGAACGTTCTTGCGTATTGGACTCTTCCAAGCTATAAAAGGACCTCTTTCCTTCATACTAAGGGAGGCTACGACGTGGGGATTGCTCAGGAGACGGATTCGACTTCGGATTTCTAGTTTTCTTCCTGTTTTAGTAGTTTTTCATGTTTTTAGAGGCTTCTAGTTCAAGGATGTTAGAGATGAACTAAAACCTCTTAGCTAGGGCTAAGAGGGGAAGCTTTTGATTCGTTTTTTATGGATTGATGCAACCTAGGTTTCCTTTTATGTTTTAATTGATGAATTTTAGTTCAATTTGAGTTTGAATGAAGTACTATTTTGGTTTTCACTTTGATCTCTTGATGACTCCGGGCTCATGTGATTCTTAGTAATTCCAGCATAGTATCTTAGCTTTTGAGCATTATTTATGCTTGTGTAATGCATTGATCTACCATCGACTCCGGGCATGGTAGACGCTTTGACTGCCTTGTGTACAATGGCCTGATTTTCATGTGGGAACTCATGCAACTAAAATTCTGATCTTTTGTATAATCTGGAATAGTTGTTTAGTGATTGATTTTGATTTAATTAGAGTTCAAATCATGAGTTATAATCAGGTCTAGTGACAGGACCTGGTGAAGGCTATGGTTATGAATCTCAACTATATTGGAAAGAGGCTTGGCCTATACAATTGAGTGTGCCCAAGGCCTGAGCTTGGTTGTGGGAATCAAATCAGTTAATAAGCACTTGTTTCAGATAATTGTTGATTGAACCGCTCTATATTCCAATCGGATAGAGAAAGGAATTTGATTCCGATTAAGTTATGAGAGACCTAGTTGTGTTGATGCATTGAAACATATCAAGAGTGGATCCTTGGCGCTCTAGTGACTTTTTATATTGAAATTACCTTACTCATTCACTGTTTAAACCCAAATCACTATTCTTTTAGCTTTAGTTCTTAATAGGATCTTAATTACTAGTTGTTTTAGTTAAATTCTGAGAATACCCATACATAAATCTCTGTGGGAACGATACTCGGTCTTTCCGAATTATTACTACTTCGCAACCCTACACTTAGGGAGTGAACAAGTTTTTGGCACCGCTGCCGGGGACTTTCTATGCGGTATTTTTTAGAATTTTCTGAAATAACTTTTAGTTGAGATTGTGTTAAGATAGATTTAGGATTTGTTTTGCTTTTTAGAGTAGGTTTTCTTCTAATTACTAACTTAGTTTGTTTTGATTTTTGCAGGATTCTAACATAGGTCTAATCCAGGGATTTTTAGGAAGTTGAAGAAGAAGAAGGCAACTTAAGTCACAAATCAGGTTTTATCGTCCTAACCTTACTCTTCTTCTTCTCCTACTCATTCCTATCATATTCATCTATTGTAGAGTGGGTGGAGACTCCTTTTGGATCTCTGAAAGGTAGGCCTTGTGCCACCTGGATTCCTATTGGTCGGCTCTGCCGCCTTGGATCACCTTGTGCTCATAGATTTCTCTTCTCAACCTATTCCCCTTTCTTCTTTTTCTGTACTTTCTCTCAAAAGACTCAAAGAGTGGGTGGGGAGTTCGTTGAACCCCTATTGACCAGGAGAAATCGGTCTCTATCCTTGCTTCTGGCTCAGCCATTGCAAGACACCCTGTGCTTAAGTTTTAGAGAGGAGTAAAGGAAGGAAGGAAGAATTCTTTTTCCTTTTCACTCATTCTTTTTGGTTTTGAATGCCACATTGGGCTAGGACTTATAATAACCGACTTGTAAGGGACGGAGTAATTGTTGAAGGGATTGATAGAAAGCCTCGTGCTAGGAAACGTCAAAATTTTCCTGAAATTACTAGAGAGATGGCTGAAAATCAACCAAATCAAAGGGTTAATCAAAATCCAGGCCCAAACCTTACTGAATTGGATGAGAATGAAGTGGGGGATGTACCTCAACCTAGAACTTTACGTGACTATTTACAACCAGCTAGGACAAGTACTCCCTCTTGCATAATTTTCCCTCACAATGTGGGAAATATTGATTTTAAACCGGGGTTGATCCAACTTCTTCCTAGATTCCATGGACTCGACTCTGAGAGCGCTTATTTACATATAAAGGAATTTGAAGAGGTCATTGCCACAATAAACTATGACAATGTGACCAAGGATACAATAAAACTTAAATTGTTCCCTTTTTCCTTGAAAGAGAAGGCCAAATCATGGCTACATTCCTTAAGGCCGAGGTCTATTGGGACATGGGCTGAGATGACAAGGGAGTTTCTAAAGAAATTCTTCCCTACTCATCGAACCAATGCATTAAGAAGGGCCATAATGAACTTCGCCCAAAAAGAAGAAGAAGCCTTCTTCCAATGTTGGGAAAGGTATAATGAGCTTTTAAACGCATGCCCACATCATGGCTACGAACGGTGGAGGTTGATTAGCTTCTTCTATGATGGATTAAATTCAACCATGCGCCAATTTGTGGAGATGATGTGCAATGGTGATTCATGAACAAGGAAACGGAAGAAGCTTGGGACTATTTTGACATGTTGGCTGAAAATACAGAATCATGGGATACATCTAAGCCAACAAGTTCAAAACAACCCCAAACCAAGGAAAAGGGAGAAATTTATGTCTTAAATGGCCAAGATGATCTAGGTTCTAGAGTGGCTAAACTTACACGGAAGGTCGAGGAGATGGAATTAAAGAAAGTGGACACCCCCCAACAAAAGGGGGCTGTTGAAACTATTTGTGGTATTTGTGCTTCCAATGTGCATCAAACGCCGGATTGTCCAACAATCTATGCGTTTCGAGAACTTTTATTTGAACAATCGAATGCCTTAAATAGTTATCAACGACCTTTTAGTACTTCAAATTCAAACACGAACAATTCTAGTTGGAGGAACAACCCAAACTTCAATTGGGCGAATGGGAACACGACAAATCAAAATAATCCTCAAAGGGGGGCCCCAATGCAAATGGCCCCACCTCAAATGCCTTTAGAGGATACTTTGAAAGCATTCATGGAAGGTCAAGCTCAAATAAATCAATCCAACCATATGATAATGCTTGAGCTTAAAACTTCGGTAGAAGAAATCAAGGCTCGCTTAAACGCAAGGGAAGGGATGCTTCCAGCCCAACCCGTGCCAAATCCAAAAACACAATGCGAAGTAAGCGTGCCTAGTTCTTCTAACCAACATATGGAACATGCTAAAGCCATCACCACTCTTAGAAGTGGTAAAATCATTGAAAAATCTGATCCGGTGAAGGTTTCACAGCCTAATGATCCGGTATCTTCCAAAGAGGATGATGGACCTAGCACCGCCATGAATGAAAAAGAGCCATTGAAAGAATATAGGCCCGTTGCTCCATTCCCCCAACGCTTGATTCCAGCCAAACCTCAAGATAAATATCAGGAATTTTTGGAGGTTTTCAAGCAAGTTAAAATCAACATCCCACTATTGGATGCCATTAAACAAATACCGTCATATGCAAAATTTTTAAAAGACCTTTGCACGGTTAAAAGAAAAATACATGTGCAAAAGAAGGCATTTTTGACAGAGAATGTGAGTGCCATTATCAACCACGGGATGCCCAAGAAATACAAAGATCCCGGTTGTCCGACCATATCATGTATGATTGGAGATCACCGGGTAAAACATGCTCTACTTGATCTAGGGGCAAGTGTGAAGTTAATTCCCTTTTCAATCTATGAACAATTGGGTTTAGGTGAATTAAAACCCACTAAAACCACGTTACAACTTGCTGAACGATCGATTCGTATTCCTAGAGGGGTGGTTGAGGATGTCCTTGTCCAAGTTGACAAAGTCTACTACCCGGTGGACTTTATTGTCTTGGACACACGACCCATGGTTAATATTGGCCCTCAAATTCTTGTCATACTTGGCCGCCCATTCCTAGCTACATCAAATGCTATCATAAATTGTAGGAGTGGGGTCATACAAATGTCTTTTGGCAATATGACGATTGAGTTGAATGCTTTCAATGTTGACAACCAACAAGAGGATGAGGATGAGGAGGTCCACGAAATAAACATGATCAATTCTATCGTGAAAAATGAGTCCCTCTCACCTTTTTACTCCGGTCCCTTAGATGAAAAAGTGACTCACTCCCTTGATGAGAACGATGATATGATAAGGGATATGGTCACACTTTTTGAGTCGGTATCGGCATATGACGTTAGCCGAGAGAAGGATGTGGAAACAATACCTTTTTGCACTGAAAAATCAATTCAGATTTCCACACCTTTGTGGATCATGCATACCAAACTCCACCAACCCTGGGATGATCCTTACTTGCAATATCATTGCCCAGGAAAATCTGATTGGAGACATATTTGTCCTGATAAATCTGATGATGTCTCCTCTTATACATGTGGTGAAAACATTAAGGAACCCGCTGAAATTCCTTTTTGGGATTTTAAGTGGCTTATCTCGATCATTCACACACATGTACATTGTCAAGCAGGATATTGGATGACGTTACTGCGAAACCTTTTGATCCATCTAATGATTCTGCTTGACTTTATGCTTTTGGATGAGTTGTTGGGATTAACCTCCTAGTCTGACGGAGGATGATTTGTTAGAATGCTTTCCCATTAGGATTTGCTTTGATAGTTAATTTAATTGTGAAGTAATCCATCTCCAAAAGCTAACCCTACCATGAAATATATGCTTCAGGTGATATCTCTCTTTCTCACTCTCCTTTGTTTTCTGTCATTACTCTCATGTCATGAATATTGCATATTTTATTACATTGAGGACAATGCAAAGTTTTGGTTGGGGGGTGAGAGATTCCTTAATTGATGAATCTACTAGCTTTTGTGACATGTCGAGCAAAGATGTAGAAATTTTTCGATTTTTCTGAAATTCGAAACTCTTTTGGAAGACTTTGATTCTATGCATTCAAGATAGCATAAGTATAAGAAGATGGGATACGACGTGAGGGATGTTGCAAGCTTTGAATTTCTCTTAATATAATGGTTATATGTGAATTCACCTATTTTTATGATTGATAGAAAATTTGAACACCTTTTGCACCTAGTTCACATTACACGATTTTCATGATTTGAAAGGATTATGTGATTTATGGATTAGCTAGACTTTGATTAAAGGTGCTGAGAAACCAAGCCGGGGTACTTTGTCCATCCTTGTCCATGGGAAAATAATGGAAGATATGGATTTCTAAAAATCCTATCTAATTTGAAAGAAAAGGAATGAAAGGATGAAATCGAGAAGGAAAGAAAAATGGTGGAAATTCCGATTAGGGCTACCTACTACCAACCGGGGGATGGTCTACCCGTAACCAAAGCCGAAAATGGGACGTAGTGTGAAAGTCGTCGGAAGGACGGTAAGGCAAATTCCTGTCATAGGCTTGTTGTTACTCTATATACCTTGAGATCCATAGTTTAGTTAATTTATGAAGAAGATAATCCTGGAGACTCATGAGATGAACTTTCACCATGCACACTAGGTTGAATTTGTTCAAGTTCTTCTATCTATCAATCAATCAGCGGGAATTTCATATAAATACTTATTATGTTCTGAGAGTTTTAGGTTTCAACCTTTATCACTGAAATTCTCTGATTCTTACGCTTATGTGTCTTGGAATGTATAGAAGAATAGTTTCTAGAGGAGAGTTGGGTTTTGGAGAATGAAACTTGTTTCACGCATGTTTTGCTCGCGACTAGCAAAACGCTGGTTGGGGGGTGTGTTGAGCTCATAATTGTGCATATTCCAACCCGAATTCATCACTCATTATGCATGATACACATGTTTAAAGGACCAACTTAATACATGATTTGTGATTGTAGGAACAAGATGGAGAGTTCACCATTTGAAAGCTAAGTGGAGCTTTTTATAAGCATTGAGGATCAATAGATGAAGTATTGAAGGAAGATCGAAAAGAAGAAAGAAAGAAATAAACAAAGAAGAAACAAAGCAAGCCCGACCGGTCAAGACCGGTCGGCCACTCATCCATTGCCAAGAAGAGAAGGACTGCCCAAGCCCGACCGATCATGACCGGTCGGGCATAGTTGCTGACTAGTTGTTGAGCTCTTAATTGTGCATATTCTAACCCCAATTCATCACTCATTGTGCAAGGTTTGTATGGTTTGTAAGCTAATTCAATGCATGTTTTGTGACTACAGGATTGAGGGTGGACTCTACTCAACTGAAGATATAATGAGCTCATTTGGAACTATTCTAATAAAGAAAGAAAGAACTAAAGAAGAAAAGAAAGCAGAAGAAAGAAAGAAAGAACTAAAGAAGAAAAAGAAAGCAGAAGAAAGAAAGGGAAAATACAAGAAGAAAAAAGGGCTGACCGGTCGTGACCGGTCGGCCAAGGAAGCCAGACCGGTCAGTGACCGGTCAGCCATGCAGATTAGGCTCTTACTGAAGACGTCCGACCGGTCTTGACCGGTCGGACATATGTGCTGGAACTTCATTGAAAAGGACCGACCGGTCAAGACCGGTCGGTCATTGCTGCTGTAAGGTGGATGAAAACATCCGACCGGTCTTGACCGGTCGGATAGGCTTGCTGGACTGATGTTCTACTAGGCCCGACCGGTCTTGACCGGTCGGGCATACCTGCTGGAGTGTTTTCACTTGAGGCCGACCGGTCTTGACCGGTCGGCCATGCGTACTAAGTTAGAACTTTCTAATTTCTTCCCGAAATTCTCTGCGTTGCGTAAGTGTTACGCACTTTCTCGATTCTTCCGAAGTCGTGGAGCCTCCAGACTATAAATAAACACCTAGGGATTGTTCCTAGGGCATCCGAGAAGGGTTCAAGCGAGGTTGGAAGCTGTGAAAGTGAAGATTGGAGTTTCACAACTCCTTTTGGTTTGCTTTGCTGTTTTTATGCTTTTTGTAGTTGTTTCATGTTTCCTTGGATCATGAGCAGCTAAACCTCTTAGCTAGGGCTAAGAGGTGAAGCTTGTAGTGTATCCAAGATGTTTTAATTCGTAGTTAAGTGGTTTTCAGTTTTGGAATTCATGATTATGAACTAAGGTTTGAAGTTTATACAAGTTTTTAAGTAATTTCTCTTAGTCTTGTGATGACTCATGGATGTTTGGATGAATTACTTATCTTCTTATTTGGTTTGCAACGGTCTAGACCTGTATGATCTGAGGAATCGGAGTGCGCTCTAGCACTAAGCTCTTCATGAAGGGACTTCATGCCAAAGTTCTAGTTTTGGTTGATTATCTGGAATATATATGGACTGTGCATATAATTTGAATCCAGTTCAAATCATGATTTAGCCTTGTCTTGTGAGAAGACTTGAGGATGGTTATGATTGGGAATTGGACATATAGAAAAGGTGAATGCCCTATGCAATGAGCATGCTCAGATCAGCCTAGAGTTGAGTGAACTTTATGCACAGAACTTACATGTTGCAGACTTCTGGTTTAACAGTTCTATCATCCGACTAGATAGACCTGACTGGTGACTCTAGTTGAGAGAATGGGAAACCACAGCGGATTGAACATCGAGGATTGCTACAAGTGGATCCTCGAACCCCTAGTACCTCTTATAATTATTTACATTCAATTTAGCTTAAACTGTTAATCACACACATTCTATTCAAACTTTGATTGTTAGCTTCAATAGAAACTTGTGGATGAGTTTGTGACATCCTACATAAGTCCCTGTGGATCGACCTCGGTATTACCGAGTTTATTACTACATCGCAACCCTACACTTGGGGAAGCGAACAAGTTTTTGGCGCCGCCGCCGGGGACTTTTGACGGTTTTCACAAATTTCTGAAATTAGTGTTTATTTAGGATTTTTTTATTTTTAGACTAACTTAGTTATTTATTTGATTTTTCTTTTCAAGGATTTTTAGGAAGCCGAAGAAGAGTCAAGGATTTCAAGTGCAATTCAGGTGCTATCCTTCTAAAACCTTACTCTTCTCCTTCTCCTAGTCATTCTTATTTTATTCATCTCTTGTAGAGTGGGTGGAGACTCCTTTTGGATCTCTGAAAGGTCGGCCTTTTTGCCACCTGGATTCCTATTGGTCGGCTCTGCCGTCTTGGATCACCTTGTGCTCAGGAATTTCTTTTCTCATCTCTACTCCTCTTTCTCCTTTTTCTTCACCTTTTCTCAAAAGATTCAAAGAGTGGGTGGGGTGTTCTCTGAACCCCTATTGACCAGGAGAAATCGGTCTCTATCTTTGTTTCTGGCCTAGCCATTGCAAGACACCTTGTGCTTCGGTCTTAGAGAAGAGTAAAGAAAAAGAAGGAAGAATTCTTTTTCCTTTTTGTTTCTTATTTTTGATTTTGCATGCCACATTGGGCTCGAGATTCCAATAACCGACTCATAAGTGAAGGGGGGATAGTAGAAGGCATTGATAGAGAGCCACGTGTTAGGAGACATCTAGATTCTCCAATTTTATCTGAAAGTATGGCTACAAATCAACCTAACCCGGTTCAAAATCAAACCGAAACAGGGGAGAATGTGGTTGAGAATGTTCCCCGACCTAGGACTTTACGTGATTTCTTGCAACCTGCAAGAACGAGCACTCCCTCATGCATAGTATTTCCACCAAATGCAGGGAATGTGGATTTGAAACCGGGAGTGATCAATCTTCTCCCTAAATTCCATGGTTTAGACAGTGAAAGTGCCTATCAACACCTTAGGGAGTTTGATGAGGTAATCACCACCATGCACTTTGCAAATGTGACTGAAGATGTAGTAAGACTTAAATTCTTCCCTTTCACTCTTAAGGATAAAGCCAAGGGTTGGCTTTATGCATTGAGGCCAAGATCAATTGGGTCATGGAATGATATGCACAGAGAATTTATAAAAAAATTCTTCCCTACTCACAAAACGAACATGCTTAAGCGCCTTATCATGAACTTTGCCCAAAAGGAGGATGAAACCTTTTCCCAATGTTGGGAGAGATTCAAGGACCTATTAAACGCATGCCCACATCATGGCTATGAAAATTGGCGGATTATAAGTTTTTTCTATGAAGGACTGATTCCATCCATGCGCAAATTTATAGAGATGATGTGTAATGGGGAGTTCATGAATAAGGAAGCTGATGAAGCATGGGATTATCTGGAAGAATTGGCTGAAAGTGCACAATCTTGGGACACATCTAAACCAACAAATTCCAAGATTGGCCAACAAAAGGAAAAGGGAGGAATGTATGTCTTATCAGAAGAAGATAGCATAAGTGCACGGTTGGCTAGCCTTACAAGAAAGGTCGAAGCCATGGAATTAAGGAAAGGAGAAACAATCAACTCCACTGAGGTTGAAACTGTTTGTGGAATTTGTGCTGGAAATCAACATGCTACACCAGATTGTCCCACAATTTCAGCAGTCCAAAGCATCCTACAAGAACAAACAAATGCCATAAACAGTTATCAGCAGCAATATGGTGCTCCAAACTCAAACACGTATAATCCTAATTGGAAGAACCATCCCAACTTCAGTTGGAGGAATGGACCCACTGCAAATGCAAACAACACTCCAAAAGTATCACTAGAAGAGATGTTGGGTGCACTCGTATCGGTCCAGAATGAGTATAACAAGACAAATTCTCTAAAAATAGATGGGTTCATGCAAGAGCAATTGAAATTCAATCAAAATTCAAACCAAGCCATTAATGAATTGAAAACATCTCTGACTAGAGTTGAAGCTCACCTGAGTGGTAGAGAGAAGGGCACACTTCCTGCTCAAACTCTTCCTAACCCAAGGACCCAGTATGAGATACAAGATGCAAGCTCATCCTCCCACCATACGGAACATGTCCAAGCTATCACCACTTTGAGAAGTGGGAAAGAAATTGATAAATCCAATCCGGTGAAGGCTCCCAAGCCTAAGGATCCGGAAACTCCCAAAGAGGATGATAGCCCAAACAATATTCCACAAGAGAAAGAACCGGAAAGACAATACAAGCCGGTTGCCCCATTTCCACAAAGGTTGATTTCACCTAAACCTTTAGATAAAAATATGGAAATTCTGGAAGTTTTCAAGCAGGTGAAGATCAACATTCCGCTGTTGGATGCAATAAAACAAATACCATCTTATGCCAAATTTTTAAAGGAATTGTGTACAATCAAAAGAAAACATAACGTCCACAACAAAGTGCTTTTGGCTGAGAATTTGAGTGCCATCATCAAACAAGAGGTGCCCCAAAAATACAAAGATCCGGGTAGTCCAACCATATCATGCATCATAGGAGACTACCAAATTAAACAAGCCCTACTCGACTTGGGGGCAAGTGTGAATCTCATTCCATACTCGGTCTATGAACAACTTGGGTTAGGTGAATTGAAACCCACCAAAACCACACTCCAACTTGCTGATAGATCCATCCGGATACCGAGAGGAATGGTAGAGGATGTTCTAGTCCAAGTTGATAAATTCTACTACCCAGTAGATTTTATTGTCTTGGACACACATCCTGTGATAGGCACCGGTACTCAAATTTCCGTCATACTTGGACGACCATTTCTAGCTACCTCAAACGCCATTATCAATTGTAGAAACGGACTTGTACAAATGTCCTTTGGAAATATGACCCTTGAGCTTAACATATTTGAGTTATGCAAACAACCGCGGGAAGTTGATGATGATATCCACGAATTAAACATGATCGAATCATTCGTGGAAGGTACAATCCCCTTGTCACTATTTTCCGACCCTTTGAAGGCATGTGTGGCCCATCTCCATGATATGAATGATGATACAACACAAGAGATGGATGCCATTCTAGATGTGATGATGGTGCGTGAAAATAAAAGATGGAGGACCCCAATTGAACCTTTACCTATAAATGAGAACAAGGCCCTCCCATCCAACATTAAGGCACCAAAACTCGACCTAAAACCATTGCCAAGTGAGCTAAAATATGTTTATTTAGGTCGAGATGAGACATATCCAGTGGTGATTTCTTCCCACTTGGATGAGGAACAAGAGAGTAGGCTAATAGCCACTCTATTAGAGCACAAGAGTGCCATCGGATGGACAATTGCGGATCTCAAAGGCATAGACCCACTGATTTGCACTCACCGCATACATCTTGAGGAAAATGCAAAGACATCCCGGCAACCACAAAGACGACTAAATCCAAATATGAAGGATGTGGTTAAGGCCGAAGTGGTGAAACTATTGGATGTAGGTATCATTTACCCAATATCTGATAGCCAATGGGTGAGCCCAACTCAAGTGGTGCCTAAGAAATCCGGAATAACCATTGTAACCAATGCCAATAATGAACTCGTACCAACTAGAGTCACTACCGGTTGGAGAATGTGCATTGACTACAGGAAGCTAAACACTGTCACGAGGAAAGACCACTTCCCCCTACCATTTGTTAATCAGATTTTAGAACGGTTGGCGGGTCATTCCCACTTTTGCTTCCTTGATGGCTATTCAGGGTACAACCAAATAGAAATTGCCCGTGAAGACCAAGAAAAGACTACATTCACATGTCCATTCGGCACTTTCGCCTATCGACGGATGCCGTTTGGACTATGTAATGCCCCTGCCACCTTTCAGCGTTGTATGATGAGCATCTTTTCTGACATGGTGGGGACAATTCTCGAAGTCTTCATGGATGATTTTTCCGTATTCGGTTGTAGCTTTGATGAGTGCCTTGAGCACTTGAAATCTGTGCTAAAAAGATGTGAAGAGAAGAACCTTGTGCTCAATTGGGAAAAGTGTCACTTCATGGTTAAAAAGGGAATTGTACTTGGTCACATCGTTTCACAAAATGGAATTGAGGTGGACAAGACGAAAATTGACCTTATCTCTAACCTTCCACCACCCAAAAGCATACGAGATATACGGTCCTTTTTAGGACACGCAGGATTTTATAGACGGTTCATAAAGGATTTCAGTTCACTCTCTCGTCCTTTATGCAACCTACTTCAAAAGGAAAATTCATTTGAGTGGAGTGAAGAATGTCAAAAGGCCTTTACCACCCTTAAAGGCATGTTGACATGCGCCCCAATAATGCAACCACCTGATTGGAGCCTTCCTTTTGAGATTATGTGCGATGCTAGCGACTATGCTATTGGGGCCGTGTTAGGCCAAAGAAAAGATAAAAAGCCATGTGTTATCTACTATGCAAGTAGAACCCTAAACTCAGCCCAGGCAAACTACACCACTACTGAAAAGGAACTTTTAGCCGTAGTTTTTGCCTTGGAGAAGTTCAGATCCTACTTGATTGGATCCAAGATCATTGTATTCACTGACCATGCCGCGCTTAAGTATCTTCTCTCTAAGAAGGATGCTAAACCACGGTTATTAAGATGGATTCTCCTACTCCAAGAATTCGACTTAGAAATACGTGATAAGAAAGGAGTAGAGAATGTAGTAGCTGACCACCTCTCTCGACTTGTCCTCACTGATTCCCCTGAAACGACTGCAATCAATGACATGTTCCCTGATGAACAACTTTTTGCTGTTTCCCAATTGCCATGGTATGCGGACATTGCTAATTATCTTGCTACAGGTACAATTCCTACATATTGGAAAAAGCAAGATAAGGATAGATTCTTCTCAGAGGTACGGAAATTTCTATGGGATGACCCATACTTGTTCAAGTATTGTCCCGACCAAATCATAAGAAGATGTGTCCCAGATGATGAGCAACAAAGTATCATCTCCTTCTGTCATTCTCAAGCATGTGGTGGCCATTTTTCGGCTAAAAAGACCACAGCGAAAATTCTGCAATGTGGGTTTTATTGGCCCACCATGTTCAAAGACACACATGAGTTTTGCAAAGCTTGCGAACCTTGTCAGAAATTAGGAGGAATCTCCCGTAGAAATATGATGCCACTCAATCCCATCTTAATTATCGAAATTTTTGATTGTTGGGGCATCGATTTCATGGGCCCATTCCCATCTTCTTTTGGAAACTTATACATCTTGCTCGCCGTTGATTATGTTTCCAAATGGGTCGAGGCCATCCCTTGCCGGAATAATGACCATAAAACGGTCATTCGATTCTTAAAAGAAAACATTCTTTCCCGGTTTGGAACGCCTCGAGTCATCATAAGTGATGGAGGATCTCACTTTTGCAATCGCCCTTTTGAAGCATTAATGAAGAAATATGGCGTAACGCACAAAGTGAGCACTCCCTATCACCCACAAACTAGTGGACAAGCTGAGATATCCAATAGAGAGATTAAACACATTTTAGAGAAAACGGTGCATCCTGATCGCAAGGATTGGTCACTTCGACTTACCGATGCGCTTTGGGCCTACCGTACTGCCTTTAAAACTCCTATTGGAATGTCTCCCTATAGACTTGTCTATGGGAAGGCTTGTCACTTGCCTGTGGAGTTGGAACATAAGGCATATTGGGCTATTAAGAAGATAAATTTCAATCCTGACAAGGCAAGCTCGTTACGCAAACTACAATTGAATGAACTTGCAGAAATCCGTAATGAAGCTTATGAGAATGCAAGAATTTACAAGGACAAGACGAAGATATTCCATGATAAGAATATTCTTCGCAAGACATTCACGATAAATCAAAAAGTCCTCATGTATAATTCTCGCTTACATCTATTTCCGGGAAAATTGAGATCTCGGTGGACCGGTCCCTACATTGTGCAAACTGTCTATCCATATGGGACTGTTGAGCTATTAAATCCAAGGAACGGCAACATTTTTAAAGCAAATGGGCAGCGATTAAAGCCGTTCTTTGAGAACTTCCCTTCAGAAGGTATGTCCATACCTCTGAATGATCCTGTGTATCAGGATGATTGATCTCTTAGTCTGATGGAGGTATAGGGTAGTTAGGATTAGGATTTTGCTGCTTTTGTTTTTGTTTTCATAGGTTTGTTAGAAGGAGGAAGATCTTCACTTTTCTCTCTCTCAGGTACTATCTTTCCTCACTCCCTTTTATTTTCAAATTGCTCTCATGTATTGCTCATTGCACATCTTTTACATTGAGGACAATGCAAGATTTGGTTGGGGGGTGTAGGATCTCTTGGATGAATTCAGCGATTTGCAACATTTCAAGCAATCATGTGGAAATTTTTTTGATTTTTTCAAAAATTTGAAACTCTTTTGGAAAACACTGGTTCTAGGCATTCGAGTTGATATGAGCATAAGAGGAGGAGATATGAAGTGTATAGGGCTGGAAGTCTGGAATTCCTCACAGCATAATGGTTTTTATATGTGAACTCCCCTATTTTTGTGATTGATAGAAAATCTGAACACTTTTACACCTAGTTCACATTACACGATTTTCATGAGTTGAAGGGATTATGTGACTTATGAATTAGCTAAACTTTGAATTAAGGTATTGAGAAATCAGGCCGGGGTACTTGGTCCATCCTTGTCCATGGGAAAATAATGAAAGATATGGATTTGTAAAAATCCTATCTAGTTTAAAAAGAAAAAGGAAAAGGAAGGATGAAATTGGGAATGTGGAAAAATGGTGGAGAATTCCGATTAGGGCTACCTACTACCAACCGGGGGATGGTCTACCCGTAACCAAAGCCGGAAATGGGACGTAGTGTGAAAGTCGTCGGAAGGACGGTAAGGCAAATTCCTGTCATTGGCTTGATGTGGCTCTATGTACCTTGAGTTCTATAGTCTAGTTGATCTATGAAGAAGATAATCCTAGAAACTCGTGGAATGAATTTTCACTACCCACACTAGGTGAAATTTGTTCAAGTCTTTCTATTTATCAACCAATCAGCGGGAATTTCATATAAATGCTTATTATGTTTTGAGGGTTTACGGTTTCAACCTCTGTCGCCTAATATTTTTGAATCTTATGCTTATGTACCTTGGAATGTATAGAAGGAGGGTTTCTGAAGGAGAGTTGAGTTTTTTGAAGAATAGGATTAGTATCACGCATGTTTTGCTCGGGACTAGCAAAATGCTGGTTGAGGGGTGTGTTGAGCTCTTAATTGTGCATATTCTAACCCCAATTCATCACTCATTGTGCAAGGTTTGTATGGTTTGTAAGCTAATTCAATGCATGTTTTGTGACTACAGGATTGAGGGTGGACTCTACTCAATTGAAGATATAATGAGCTCATTTGGAACTATTCTAATAAAGAAAGAAAGAACTAAAGAAGAAAAGAAAGCAGAAGAAAGAAAGAAAGAACTAAAGAAGAAAAAGAAAGCAGAAGAAAGAAAGGGAAAATACAAGAAGAAAAAAGGGCTGACCGGTCGTGACCAGTCGGCCAAGGAAGCCAGACCGGTCAGTGACCGGTCAGCCATGCAGATTAGGCTCTTACTGAAGACGTCCGACCGGTCTTGACCGGTCGGACATATGTGCTGGAACTTCATTGAAAAGGACCGACCGGTCAAGACCGGTCTGTCATTGCTGCTGTAAGGTGGATGAAAACATCCGACCGGTCTTGACCGGTCGGATAGGCTTGCTGGACTGATGTTCTACTAGGCCCGACCGGTCTTGACCGGTCGGGCATACCTGCTGGAGTGTTTTCACTTGAGGCCGACCGGTCAAGGCCATGCGTACTAAGTTAGAACTTTCTAATTTCTTCCCGAAATTCTCTGCGCTGCGTAAGTGTTACGCACTTTCTCGATTCTTCCGAAGTCGTGGAGCCTCCAGACTATAAATAGACACCTAGGGATTGTTCCTAGGGCATCCGAGAAGGGTTCAAGCGAGGTTGGAAGCTGTGAAAGTGAAGATTGGAGTTTCACAACTCCTTTTGGTTTGCTTTGCTGTTTTTATGCTTTTTGTAGTTGTTTCATGTTTCCTTGGATCATGAGCAGCTAAACCTCTTAGCTAGGGCTAAGAGGTGAAGCTTTTAGTGTATCCAAGATGTTTTAATTCGTAGTTAAGTGGTTTTCAGTTTTGGAATTCATGATTATGAACTAAGGTTTGAAGTTTATACAAGTTTTTAAGTAATTTCTCTTAGTCTTGTGATGACTCATGGATGTTTGGATGAATTACTTATCTTCTTATTTGGTTTGCAACGGTCTAGACCTGTATGATCTGAGGAATCGGAGTGCGCTCTAGCACTAAGCTCTTCATGAAGGGACTTCATGCCAAAGTTCTAGTTTTGGTTGATTATCTGGAATATGTATGGACTGTGCATATAATTTGAATCCAGTTCAAATCATGATCTAGCCTTGTCTTGTGAGAAGACTTGAGGATGGTTATGATTGGGAATTGGACATATAGAAAAGGTGAATGCCCTATGCAATGAGCATGCTCAGATCAGCCTAGAGTTGAGTGAACTTTATGCACAGAACTTACATGTTGCAGACTTCTGGTTTAACAGTTCTATCATCCGACTAGATAGACCTGACTGGTGACTCTAGTTGAGAGAATGGGAAACTACAGCGGATTGAACATCGAGGATTGCTACAAGTGGATCCTCGAACCCCTAGTACCTCTTATAATTATTTACATTCAATTTAGCTTAAACTGTTAATCACACACATTCTATTCAAACTTTGATTGTTAGCTTCAATAGAAACTTGTGGATGAGTTTGTGACATCCTACATAAGTCCCTGTGGATCGACCTCGGTATTACCGAGTTTATTACTACATCGCAACCCTACACTTGGGGAAGCGAACACTAGTCAGGGAGATGGTCCGACCGGTCATGACCGGTCGGCCATTGCTGCTGGACAGGAGCCAAGCCAGTCCGATCGGTCATGACCGGTCGGCCAGCGTAAACAGCCACTTGCTATTTTGGATCTCCGAAAATTCCTGCGCAATTGCGAAAGTTTACGCAATTTCTGGAACGTTCTTGTGTATTGGACTCTTCCAAGCTATAAAAAGGACCTCTTTCCTTCATACTAAGGGAGGCTACGACGTGGGGATTGCTCAGGAGACAGATTCGACTTCGGATTTCTAGTTTTCTTCCTGTTTTAGTCGTTTTTCATGTTTTTAGAGGCTTCTAGTTCAAGGATGTTAGAGATGAACTAAAACCTCTTAGCTAGGGCTAAGAGGGGAAGCTTTTGATTCGTTTTTGATGGATTGATGCAACCTAGGTTTCCTTTTATGTTTTAATTGATGAATTTTAGTTCAATTTGAGTTTGAATGAAGTACTATTTTGGTTTTCACTTTGATCTCTTGATGACTCCAGGCTCATGTGATTCTTAGTAATTCCAGCATAGTATCTTAGCTTTTGAGCATTGTTTATGCTTGTGTAATGCATTGATCTACCATCGACTCCGGGCATGGTAGACGTTTTGATTGCCTTGTGTACAATGGCCTGATTTTCATGTGGGAACTCATGCAACTAAAATTCTGATCTTTTGTATAATCTGGAATAGTTGTTTAGTGATTGATTTTGATTTAATTAGAGTTCAAATCATGAGTTGTAATCAGGTCTAGTGACAGGACCTGGTGAAGGCTATGGTTATGAATCTCAACTATATTGGAAAGAGGCTTGGCCTATACAATTGAGTGTGCCCAAGGCCTGAGCTTGGTTGTGGGAATCAAATCAGTTAATAAGCACTTGTTTTAGATAATTGTTGATTGAACCGCTCTATATTCCAATCGGATAGAGAAAGGAATTTGATTCCGATTGAGTTATGAGAGACCTAGTTGTGTTGATGCATTGAAACATATCAAGAGTGGATCCTTGGCGCTCTAGTGACTTTTTATATTGAAATTACCTTACTCATTCACTGTTTAAACCCAAATCACTATTCTTTTAGCTTTAGTTCTTAATAGGATCTTAATTACTAGTTGTTTTAGTTAAATTCTGAGAATACCCATACATAAATCTCTGTGGGAACGATACTCGGTCTTTCCGAATTATTACTACTTCGCAACCTACACTTGGGGAGTGAACAGACCACACCGTAGAAAGAGGTGGCGATTGAATGCCTATCATTAAAAGCTTCTTGGGGCCCTCAGAAATTCTGGATTAAGCTGTTAGTTGTTTATCCATGTGTTTTCGATTTATCCATGTCTATGGGACCCTGTGAATAGGTTGGATAGCAAATAAACATCATGGTGGGCCCTGAAAAGGTTCTAATGGTAGGTGTCATTATCCAATTGCTTTCTGCTGTATGGTCCACTTGAGCTTTTGATCTGCCTCACTTTTGGGCCCATGATCTAAAATGATATCACAAAATGGATGGACGGTGTGGATATAACACGTATATTATGGTGGAGCCCACATAGTTAAGTGACATCAACACATCATGTGGAAGATAGAGAGTCCGAAAAAAGTTTCCGACACAAAGACAGATACCCTTGTGCACAAATAGCTACATGCGCACCAGTGCGCAGGTGATATATATATATATATATATATATATATATATATATATATATATATATATATATAGAGAGAGAGAGAGAGAGAGAGAGAGAGAGAGAGAGAGAGAGTATATCAAGAATATACTCAAAACAAAGAGAACTAAGATACTAAATTTAAATACTAATAAAACTTTGTTTATATATTAATCAACTCGCTATATCTCAAATTTTAACAAATCTTTCTTTAAAAAATGGATCAAAACTTGGCAATTTTTTTTTTTTGCATGTACATGTTCGCATAATTGGGCCCATTAATGTCCATCAATCAAGAAGATAACCTCGTTTCAACATTGAGGTCTTGATATCGATTCCCAACGTAGGGGTGGCTAACATTGAAGTGTGACTAACACGGTCAGTGTGTCTACTAACAGTGAGACGTGTGTGCTAATAAAAAAAAAAATGTCAATCAATTGGTTCTGCTTTGGGCCTATTTGTATATACCAAAAATCTGACCAACCTCGGGCCCTTTTTGTACAACAAATGGGGTAGTTTTATTGTAGATTTATAGATAAAAAAAAAGTGGACCGATCTAAACTCTAATCATGCTGACCAAAATTGACAGAGTTAGGATCCAGCAATCCTGAGAAAAATGAACAGATTTGGTGTCCAAATTTGCCATCCACAATGTGTTATTTAGCACAATGGTCCCATGCAAGCTTGGATAAAACTTGCCCAGCCCTAACCTGGTTGACTGACATCCCTAGCAATATCTGACCCATTTAGAGCCCTACCCCTTTCTCTATTGGCAAACAAGATTTAAACAAACATCATGAAAACTAAAGTAAGCCAAGCCAAATTTCTCACATCTCCTAAATAGAGTGTTCGATGATCTGTTCCAAGCAAACAGTTTGAAGGTGATCACTTGCCTTTTCAATCCACATTATACAAATAATGAGCATAAGTAGTTCAAACAAAATAAAACATTAACATATAGAACTCAAAAAGACAAATAAGAAACAAAGAACTAAGCAAGGTGTTGAATCTTTCCAGTTGAGGAGCTGAAATACATGCCGTAAAGATGAACAACCGCCAAGCTGCTTGCAAGCCTACATTTCACAGAGGAGAGGAAATGCAAATGTAAGGCAAAAACACGCAAAAATTGCATTGGTTTTAAGTAAATTGCCACTCCAATGATTTTTCATCTCTTGTTGCTTAGCCCAATTTCACCATATTGTCAGAATCATTGGTAAATCTTTTATCAGGTGGGCCACACAATGTATGGGCCTAGACTATGATAGAACTATACGGTGGAAAACTTGTGTTTGCATCCCATGAAGAACTAATGCTACACAGATAATCAAAGATAAACTCAAATTGAATTTAAACATAACTAAGATATCATCAAAGATAGCATAATCCTAACATTCTAGTTTCCTACATATTGTTGCCTGTTGAATGTGAACTGATGTTAATATTTTTTTTTCCAACTCTATATTTGCAAGCCATTGGCTATAATGTTGTGATAGTCTCATTGCTCCAATTTTGGAAATACAAACCAACTTATTACAAACCATTAATAAGCCAGATGAATAGTCATTTGAGTAGCTTTCGATAAATTTGATCTTGCTATTGTAGATTGTTTTCATTCTTTGCATTAGCAATCTTGCAACATTGTTATCATGTACTAGATTGAAGGATTCACTACTATGGTGAAACTCCTGGAACCTTTGTAGTATATCACTAAACACTCTGTACATAAGTCACTAGTTTTAAACACTTTTAAGTTTGAGTAGAGCTTAGATTCATGTTTGTAGTATGAAACTACTTGTTTTTCGCCCAAAATATACCACAACACAAAAAAATGATTTATTACATAAATTGCTCAAAAGGAGGGAGAAAGATCACAAAGAATAAAAGATCCATAATAGAATATTAAAGAGAAAAGAGTGGAAGGCATTCTCCTTCTATTCTTTTCAATTAAGTTATTGGTTTTTTTTTTCCAATTGGTTAATTCAAGGCATGAATTAGCCAGTAGCTTCCAAGTCATTAGTTTAGCCAGCACCCAATTTGTGTAATGCACAAAAGTTTTCAAATTTAATCAGTGATGTGCAGAAGTAAGAAAATATGTTATTTATATAGAGAAGAAGAAAGACAAGTATTTACAACATGCCAAAGCCTTCACATTTAGTAACTGAATTGAAAAGATCGTCGCACCAGCCACAATAGCTCTAAATACCTAAGAGGAAAAACAGATGAAAGTTATAGAATAAACATTGAATGAATTATAAGAAAATTCAAATAAGAAAAGATCCATTGAATGACTATATTATCCTCTCAACTAAGGAAAATATCAAATGAGAAATTAGACCTGCCCATCGGCGTATATAGTTTACTAGAAGCTAGGTCTTGCACATGAGGAGCAATATGGTTCAGGATAAACAGGGCCCACCATGGATGGGGAATGCCCTGAAAATCTCCAATTGGAAAATTCTAACGCTTCAATAGCTGACCACTTTCCCATCAAATGTGGATGGATTTTCTAACTTATTCTCTTAACCAACTATTTGAATTAAAGAGGTATGATCTTTCAATCTTGGAGACTTCCTGGACAACCTCCATTTTTGTTGGGCCCATCAAACCAACAATTTAGATCATTGAACAATGGGTCTACATTTACATGAGAGCTCTGGACCACTTACTCTTTTCACCATCATTGATTTTTTATGATATTTTAGGTGTGCCATAGAGGCCCGGCTGTCTATATGGTTTCAATTGAGGAACATAAATTCCATTTATACAGTGGCTATGTGCACATACGCATAGTCAAGGTCTTTGACTTCCTCCAATCTATTAGTATAAGAAGAGGTAAAAAGCAAAAAAATAATTTATGGGAAGCAAAATTGAGCCCTACCTGCAAGGTGAAGCAAATGAATACAGTGACAACATAAGGCACTGTCTGGATATACTTGAAATCAGTTGGTTATCCCGTGTCCAAAAAGAAAAAAAAATCACCTTCGTCATCATTTAAGCCTTATTCCAACTAACTAGGCTCGGCTACATGAATAACTCTTTGCCATTGTACTCTATCAAGGACCATAATTTTAGTTAAACCATATATCATTAATTAAATTTTTTCTTACTACCTCCACTCACATCCTTTTGGGCCCCCTTTCATGTGCCCTTCACAAGCTTCAACTTATGCTCACTCACTCCAACGGGTTCATTCCTTGGTTTCAGTTGCAAATGACCAAACCATCTAACTCTACGTTTTTTCAAATTATTTACTATTCGTGTCTCCTAAATTCCCTTGAATGCATTAAAATATATAAGCATTCATTTCTCTATGGTGTCTAGTGTTGGAATTGGGTGACTCAATTCTATGCTGGACAGGGCGTCAGGCAAATGAGCAAGGTGGTCATGCAATCGATCACCGCAGATTTTGCACGATGAAATCTCTGGATAATTTTACATGTTTCGGGCAACTGAGCAGTGGTCGTTAGTCGATCGAAGGGGGTTTTGGGCGCCCGATGGTGTCAGGTCGGGCGACCGACAACCGACGCGCTGTTAAGTTGGTTTGCATGGTTTTGGGCAAAATTGTTTCTAATTCTGGTTTATTGCTATATAAGCAGGAAACATGAATTAGGGTATCTTAGATGCGTAAGGAGAGATTAAGAGAGTTCTAGGGTGAAAGAAAGAGCTTGACGAGATTGGGTTTCTCTTGTGGGGCTTAATATGGGTGAGTGTTCTTCTTCATTCTCTTGTTTCATGATAGATTATTCGATTTGTGCTCTGGTTTTTTACCCATGAGGAATTTTTTCACGTAAAATCGGATTGCCTTCTTTTGTGTGTTGATTTGCTTGATCATTGTGATTATCTCATTTGATTTCTTGCTTCTGCTGCGGGCCGATTTTTCCCAAAATCTAGTGCATCCCAATGTAATCTACACTAGGCTAGATGCACAAATGAATTGAATTGTAAACATTTAGTTCAATCAAGGGAAAATTACAATAATTAATGATTTTTCCAAGTGATCGTGATTAGGAAGTAGCCATCAAATTACTATATTTCTCTCAAGTCCATATTGAAAGGCCAAAAAAAGTCGATATATATTGAAAGCAACATAATTGCAATTTAGGTTCCGTCCAAGGAAAGGGAATTTTACAAAAAAAACTACCTACTTTTTATTGAATTTACATTCCAGCTTTTCAAAATGATTTCAATGAAGTACCTCATTAATCTAAGTAATTATCATCGGTGTACCTTTTGTTAGATTTCTTAGTGTAGATGAGTGATGGCTATACAAGCAAAGGGGTTGTGGCTTGGGTAGGCTTCACTGTGATGTTTTTATGAAATCCAGCTTGATCATCGGGTGCATCACCCCATGTTAAGGATAATCAATATCTTATCCATGGTTCAGGTGGATCACATGATTGGAAACCATGTAAAAGGCAAGATGGGTCCCACCATGATGTTTATGCGGAGATGTAAGGGAGGGTATTCTAATGATAATTACTCAAATTGGTGGACCCACCCGCACTGCCCACAACTTCACTCAATGGGCCATCACTTGTCCTAGTTTAAAAATATAAGGTATTCTAATGATAATTATTTATATTGGTGAGGTAGCTTGTTGAAAAACTTTGAAAAAGGGTATCAAAATGTAAATTCTATAATAAGTAGTTTTTCCATAAAATTCTCTTAAGGAAATTATAATTTACTCCTTTATACTTAATTATACTAATAATTGAATTTCAATCCGGATAGCACATCCAAATGCAGACTTGAATAAGGTTGGAAATCAAGAACACTCACAAACCTATACAGGCATCACAAACCTATACGGGCACTTCAAAAGTATTGTTTTGAGTAGATTCGAGGATTAGCATATTTAAAATGAAGGGGATATATAAAGAAAGAAGAGAGAAGTAGATTACGCTTATATTCACTGCAGTAGCCACTTGAGGAACCTGTCTGATGAGAGGGAAAAATAAATACAAAATATGAGTTGTCATTAGTTATATGAGAAGAAAATGATAATGAAGCTACATAACAGATTGACTATCACAAGGTTCTAGACGGTAAGAATGTAAACAGAGCTCATGGATCAAGTGTTGTAACTGTTGGTATGAAGGAGCCCACGTCAGATCATGGTTAGTGAGAAACCCAACATCATTCCATGCATAGATCCGATGGATAAAATTTGGGGCATGGTCCATTACACTAGTACTCATTTTATCAAATCACTTAGATCACATAAACGTGGGCCCACTGTAAGTGGACCATGGCTTGAAAATCTTCTCAATGGAAGAATTCTAATCAATAGCTGGTAAAAAAAAAACAGAGAGACGAGAAATGGTGGAAATTCAACTGAAAATAGGTGACGTCAGATGGATGGTCTTTAATTCTATGCTGACAATAGCACAATGTAAAAGGTAATGGCACGATTATATGGTAGATATCCTTAGTTGTGTGGATCACACAATTACAAAGACTCCTAAGTCTTTATTTGATATAAGACTGACGGAAAAGTTATCCCAACCACTGCTCTGTCCTTAGTGGATGGACCATGCCTCAATATTTTCTAGTTAGGTTGGAAGATCTGGACCATCAATGTTGGGCTTTCCTTCTTCATTTGGATAATTGATGCTTTAATCTTATGTTTAAAGGACACGAATTCAAAATCTGGTAATTTCCTGTAAAGATAAATTTCATGACACAGTCCCTCAGAGGTAGGTCGCAGCATCTAATCCGCTCCCTTACTGGTTTGCCCACGCATCCAGTAATTGATCTTTACTGTGGAGCCTACCTTGATGTATGTATTGTATATCCATCCCATCCATCCATTTTTCCAGCTCATTTTAGGGCAGGATCCTAAAAATGAAGCAGATCTGAGTCTCAGGTCGACCACCACAGGAAACAGTGGTGATTGCCCACAAAAAAGTCCTTGTGGGTCACAGAAATTTTAGATCAAGCTGAGAATTGGTTTTTCCCTTCAACAGGTTGGATGCCAAACAAACTTTACAGGGGACCTAGGGAGTTGATAACGGTGGGCATTCAATTACCAATGTTTCCTATGGTGTGGTCCATTTGATATTTGTATCTGTTTCATTTTTGGGTTCATGCCCTAATCCGATCCCCCACTTATAGAAACCGAAAACACTAAGTGAATATGCATGTCTTGCGTGTCATTTTACCTCTCAATATTCTACCAGATGAATAAGGGGTTGAATGCGGGCTTTAAGGCTCTCGTCTTCCCACTCCACCTCCTCCAACCATTCTTTGCTTGATGAGATTTTCTTTAGGTTTGGCGCGCTGTGAGGTCCCATTTGGATCTTCTTGAAATTCTTACACGACCTCACATTAATATATTCTAAAGAAGGCCAATCGAAAAGTACCCCAACTCCTTCGTAGAAGCTTGTTAGCTGTTCTAACCCATCTAAGTGTAAAATCCTTAAACTTGGTAGCATGCGTTGATCCGCCACTTCTTCATCTGCCTCCTTTGATATTATCGCTTCTACTCTCTCACACCTGAAGACGTACAGTTCTTTGAGTTGCAGGAGACCTTCGGCGACAGTCAACGAAAAAAGATTCCTGAAGTTGTGACAGAAACCGATGCTCAATTCTCGGAGGTTGGGAAACATTCTTCCTTGTGGAAGTGAGTGAGGGGGAAACATCAGTTCTGATTGCCTTGACCCTGATGCAGCTGTGCTCTCTTCTACTTCTGCCCCTATCAATATCTCCATCTTCTCACAACACCAAACGTGAAGAAGTTTTAATTGTTGAAGTCTTTGTGCAAGAGTAGGTGAGAGGAGATATCTCACTCTCTCGCAATATTTGACATGTAGCTCCTCTAGATGGTGGAGGCTACCAATAGGAGGTTCGACCCCCTTCCAAATTCGTGCTAGTTCTGATAGATCATACAATTCAAGTTTCCTTAATTTTGAAAGCGGAGCATCTTCTTTTGAGGTTTCTTGGAAGTGAAAGACTTCCACCAACTCATCGCAGTGACTTATATAGAGTTCTTCCAGACTCTGCGGCAGATCAGATGGCATGATATTCATTAATTTATTACAACCGAATAGGATGAGCTTTCTAAGGTTTTGGAGGGAACTGGCTAGAAGTGTACCCTGACATAATGTCTTTAGGTTCTTTAAGCGAGACAGATGCAATTTCTTCAAGTGTGCGAATACATTTCGTGGAGGCTCTTCTTCTTTCATACTTACAAAATGTTCCATTTCGCCACATTCTTCGATAAAGAGGATCGCTAAGTTGTTGAAACTTAGTTTATGTGACTGCATGAGAATGTCGAGACCCTTACAACACACTAATTCTAGTTCGTATGTTCTGTTAAACAACACCTCAACCCAGTTTGCAATTGGACTTGGTGAATTCTCAATTTTTATACTCCTTTCTACGTCACCAACAGTGTAATCTCCACCCACACATATGCGAAATTTCTTCAGGTTTTTCCAAGGACCAGGGATGTCTAGAGACAAGCATTTGACATTTTCCACATGGATGTATAAAGCAGTCAACCGAGATAAGGATGCTATCTCAGCTAAGCTAGCTTGTCTTGCATCTCCATTTCCCATAACTTCCCACTTGCTAAAGCTTTTGCCCATGTGCAACTCCTCTAAGCAAGTCATCCTTGATATAACATCTGGTGCTACCATTTCAAGAGAATAGGTTTGCGTCAAATCCAAGAGCTTTAGATTGTGTAACTCACCCATTTTTTCTGTCAGTTTGCAGATGCCAGTGCATTTCAGGCAAAGTACTTCTAGTTTCTTCAATCCACCAATTATAGTTGCATCTTCTAACCGAGAACATCCATCTAACCACAACGTCCGAAGATTTTTCAAGCCTTCCAATGCTGGTGGCAACATTGAGATATTGGTGTGACGTATATCCAGAACTTTAAGGGAGTCCATCCCTTGAAAGAAACCATTTGGAATCTCTTTCAAAGAACAATTCTTCTCCAAAACCAAGGTTAGGAGTCGAGGACACTCAATTGGATCAGGAAGCTGACTAATTTCATTGTATGCTAATGAAATCCTCTTACGTTCATGAACATTTCCAATCTCTGGCCACTCTTTCAAACCTACATTGGATTTTACGAAAAACCCATGCTCAGCTCTTGATGTTATTGATAAGGCTACATCTCGAACGACGTCATGCATTTTTACGGACATTTGAACATCCCCCTCTAGCAGCAAGCAAGAAGCTTTAAGTTTGTCGAACAACATATGAACTCGATCCATTGCTTCCTCTATTGAACTGACATCCTCAAAGAGACCCTCCCCAATTCCATATTTCATCATGTCATCCATGCTGATGGACCAACCTTCTGGAAATAAGCAACAAAATAAGAAGCATGACTGGGCCTCCTTACTTTCTAAGTAATTATAACTCATTTCCAGAGACGAGAACACCTTCCCATTCATATCTTTGACGTTGGTTGGATTAGATCTTTGTAATTGTAATAGTACATGATTCCACACAGTTTGATCCTTATCTCGCAAGGCCCTTCCAAGTGTGACAATCGCAAGAGGCAAGCCCCCACATTCCTTAGCAACTGAACGTGCCACGTCATTCAATGCAGGAGAGTCGATCGCATTACCCACCTTCCCTTTAAATAGATTCCATGCATCTTCATCTGATAAAACATTGATGGGGATCTTTACTTGGCTGTCCATGTCACCGCATACTTCCACGCTTCGTGTAGTAAATGCAATCTTACAACCCCTATCATTCCATTCTGAAGGGATTCCTACGTCGTCTAGCTCCAACCTTTCCCATAGATTATCAAAGATTAAAAGGATCTTCTTGGTCTTCATCTCCTGTTTCAATCTCTCTGACAACTTCCCTGCTCTTACTATTTGGCTCTCTTCCTTAAGTTCCAGTCCCAATTGTTCTCCAATCTCGCCTTGAATCGTCTTCAATTCAAGTTTCTGGGTCAGGGTCACCACAATAGCTTCTTGAAAAAGTTCTTCACTCTTCACCTTTCTGGCCACTTGTTTCATCAAGGTCGTTTTGCCCACTCCCCCCATGCCGTACACCCCGATCATGTTGATGTTGTCATCCTTTAGTGCATCCATGACTTGATACATAGAAAATTCTGTGGATTCAAGAGGCATAAAGCCCCTAGCAGGCAAGGATTCAATGGTAGGAGGCTGTGGAGGGTATGATACAATATTAATGGATTTCACCTTTGTTTGGAGCGTACAAACATCATCCATCTTCTTTTTTGCTTCTTTACCAAGACGGTAACGTGAGCGCAAGTTGAAACAACTGATGTTCTCTTTAACTTGATCATCCAAACTCATTGCATCTTCTTTGACATCTTCTACATCTTTCAACCATTTCTGGACAACCTCAGTGATCACTTGCCCATTCCGACTATCTGCATCCACCTTTCCCTGTACATCATTTCTTGTCCTTCCCAAGTTTTCAATTTCTTTGTTAAGATTCTCCACATTGCTTCTATAGCAAAGGAGATAACTGGTCTGGCGCTTTATAATACCCACTAAAGCTTTTCCGGCTTCTGTAACTGGTGTAGCCACGAGTCCCAAGATTGCCAAGATTTCTGCCATTGTATCTTTTGGATGAATGAAAGGGATAATCAGTGGAGCAGCAACAATTGCTCAACACCAGAAAACAAAAACCTGAAATAAACATGGAAGATAAGAAGATAAGTTGAAATAAATAAAGAGAAATAAGTTGTCAGCAAAGAAGAAAAGAGCGTGCTAGTGTTACCTTATCTTTTCTTAGCAATTGCTTGTCCCTGTGAAAAATGAAGGCCAGAGCCGTGATGGCACCAATTCAAAGGATCTCACTTCAATATAACAGCTGGCTCCAACTGCTGCACCACCCAATTAAAAGAATCTCGGTGAGAGCTTTGATGGATCTAGTATATACTTGTAGTAAATGCACTAAAAGAAAAAATGACTACGTATAGGCATGCTTTATAATTCATCAGCCTAGTTCCAGTAAAAACCTTTGTAGATTAACTTGAAACGATTTGTGAGGCCCATTGTAATGCGAAGATTGGAATCCAATCCGTCTATCACTCTTGTTATCTCCAGATACCAAACATCAGGATGATCCAGAACTCAGGTGGGCCACACCATAGGGAGCTTTTGTAATGGGAAGGCCCACCATTAAAAAATTCCAGATTGTGTTTGAGGCCCACTGTACTTTGTATATGAAATCTAAACCATTCAGAAGATTCTCCTGACACCCCAATAATCAGCCCATTCCAAAACTCAGGTGGGCCACAACCCATGTAGAGGTTTTAGGCATGATTTTACATGCCAAGCGACAGTTCATTCGTCTCATCCATCGTTACCAGAACAAGTGCAATGAAGATGGGCAGGACATGAGCCAAAGCATGCGAGGAGCAAAGAGGTATTCCGCAGTACTGGGGCGAGGACTATACATGTTTTAACTGATTCCAAACGTTGGTATTGTGGGCCTCACCATATATTTTATTTCTTAACCGTTTCCTTGTTGGACGCGGATTCTCTGAGAAAGCCTTTCGCAGGAAGTTCCTGGGAATCTAGGTGGGGCCCACCGTGATATTTGTGAGAAATCCACCCCGTCCATCTATTTTGTGAGCTAATTTTAGGATGTGAGACCAAACAATGAGCAGGATCTAAGATTCAAGTGGGCCAAAAAACGTGAGGATTAAACATCCACAGTTGAAATTTTCATAGGGACACGGAAGTTTTGAATCAGTTTACTATTTTTCTTTGCATTTCATCCCAGTATAAATGACGTTATGAACGGTATAGATGGCATATAAACATCACGGTGGACCCCAAGGAGGTTTCCACGGTAGGAATTTCCCTACCCACCTTTTCCTTTAGTGTGGCCCACTTAAGTCTTGGATCCGGCTCATTTTTTCTCTCCAGTCGTAAAATGAGCTCAGAAAACAGATGAATGAGGTGATTTCTCACAAACATCACGGTGGGCCCCACCAAGGTTCCCAGGCGCAGGAACTTCGAATCCGCGTCCTTCCTTGTTTGGCAACTACTGACAGATGAAAGATTTGTCTCCATGGGCAATATACAACGAGGATCACATTATCGACAGTTTGGATCATTGAACAGTAGACTTCACTTATGCAAACCGAATGCCTAACTACTTCCGTACGATCTTTTAGCCTGTTCATTGTATTGCAGATGGCTGGCTGTGAATATATGATGTGAAAGTAAAGTAATATGAAAGACTTTCGCAGGAAGTTCCTGGGAATCTAGGTGGAGCCCACCGTGATATTTGTGAGAAATCCACCCCGTCCATCCATTTTGTGAGCTAATTTTAGGATGTGAGACCAAAAAATGTACAGGATCCAAGATTCAAGTGGGCCAAAAAATGTGAGGATTAAACATCCACAGTTGAAATTTTCATAGGTACATAGAAGTTTTGAATCAGGTTAATATTTTTCTTTGCATTTCATCCCAGTATAAATGACGTTATGAACGGTATGGATGGCATATAAACATCATGGTAGACCCCAAGTAAGTTTCCATGGTAGGAATTTCCCTACCCACCTTTTCCTTAAGTGCGGCCCACTTAAGTCTTGGATCAGGCTCATTTTTTCTCTCCAGTCGTAAAATGAGCTCAGAAAACAGATGAATGGGGTGAATTTCTCAAAAACATCACGGTAGCCCCACCTAGGTTCCCAGGCGCAGGAACTTCGAATCCGCGTCCTTCCTTGTTTGGCAACTATTGAAAGATGAAAGATTTGTCTCCATTGGCAATATACAACGAGGATCACATTATCCACAGTTTGGATCATTGAACAGTAGACTTCACTTATGCAAACTGAATGCCTAACTACTTCCGTACGATCTTTTAGCCTGTTCATTGTATTGCAGATGGCTGGCTGTGAATATATGATGTGAAAGTAAAGTAATATGAAAGACTTTCGCAGGAAGTTCCTGGGAATCTAGGTGGAGCCCACCGTGATATTTGTGAGAAATCCACCCCGTCCATCCATTTTGTGAGCTAATTTTAGGATGTGAGACCAAAAAATGTACAGGATCCAAGATTCAAGTGGGCCAAAAAATGTGAGGATTAAACATCCACAGTTGAAATTTTCATAGGTACATAGAAGTTTTGAATCAGGTTAATATTTTTCTTTGCATTTCATCCCAGTATAAATGACGTTATGAACGGTATGGATGGCATATAAACATCATGGTAGACCCCAAGTAAGTTTCCATGGTAGGAATTTCCCTACCCACCTTTTCCTTAAGTGCGGCCCACTTAAGTCTTGGATCAGGCTCATTTTTTCTCTCCAGTCGTAAAATGAGCTCAGAAAACAGATGAATGGGGTGAATTTCTCAAAAACATCACGGTAGCCCCACCTAGGTTCCCAGGCGCAGGAACTTCGAATCCGCGTCCTTCCTTGTTTGGCAACTATTGAAAGATGAAAGATTTGTCTCCATTGGCAATATACAACGAGGATCACATTATCCACAGTTTGGATCATTGAACAGTAGACTTCACTTATGCAAACCGAATGCCTAACTACTACCGTACAATCTTTTAGCCTGGTCATTGTATTGCAGATGGGTGGCTGTGAATATGTGATATAAAAGTAAAGTACGCAGGTTGGGTGCTACCCCTTCTTGTCTGGAGCTCGGCACAGGCAAAGGCTCCGAGTGACCACCATGATATATGGGTTTTATCCACACCGTCCATTTATTTTTACATTTCATTTTAGGATATAAGCCCAAAAATGAGGCAGATCCAAGGCTTTAAGTGGACCACACCATCAGAAGTGGTGCCTGTAATGAGGTACAACATTGAAACCTACGTAGGGCTCACAGTGATATTTATTTACCATTCTACCTGTTCATAAGGTCACATAGACCTGGACGAAGAGAAAACATAAATAACAACTTGATCGAGAGCTTATGTGGCCCTGGGAAGTTCTCAACAGTAGGCATTTATCTCCACTGTGTGGTCTACTTGAGACTTGGATCTGTCTCAAGTTCGGGCTTACACCCTAAAATAATATGAAAAAATGAATGGACAGTGTGGATGAAACCCATACAGCAAGTGTCCCCTCAGAACCCCTTCCTATGCTGACCTCGAGACAAGCCGGGTAGTACCCAATCCGGGGAGCGGCTTAGGTGAGACCCCGGGATCCACCGAGGTGGGTGGGACCCCTGACTGTTGGGCCACTGTGATGTATGTGACTACATGCACGCCGCCCACCGTATTGAAAGTTCATTTTAGGGCATGATCCAAAAAATGAAGCAGTTCCAAATCCTAAATGGGCCATAGTACAGGAAACAGTGGTAATTGACCATTAAAAACTTCCTGTGGGCCACAAAACCTTTGGATCAAGATGATATTTATATGGTCTCTTCATCTTGGTGTTTGTGACCTTATCAACAGGTTGGATGGCAAATAAACATTCCGGTGGAATCCATGCAATCTGAAATCTTCCGCACCAATCTATAAAATGACTCCTCTACTTCGTTCCTAAAGCATCCTGGGAGGGTTCTACAACAGCGGAGGTGGAGAATGATGGATTTGGGAGTTCTACAACTCCTTCTAGTTTATTTTTCTATTTTCATGTTTTACTTAGTTGATTTCATGTTCTTTTAAGCATGGTCGGCTAAGCCTCTTAGCTAGGGCTAAGATGTGAAGCTTGTAATGGATTCTAGATATTTTAATTTGTTTTATGGTTTCAAGTTTGAATTTTTATTGATTGAACAATGGTTTATTGAAGTTTAAATAAAGTTTTAAGTAGTTTTCTTTTAATCTTATGATGACTAATGGATGTTTGAGAGAATTGATTAGTTCTTAATTGTTTTGCACGGATCTAGACCTGTATGCTTCGAGGAATCGGATTCAAGACGCTTTAGAGCTTAATTCTTCATGTGGGAACTTCAAACCAAAGTTCTACTTTTCTGAAAATTCTGAATTATGTGTGATTGTTTATGTGATTTGAATGAAGTTCAAATCATGATATAGTTATGCTTTGTGACAGAGTTTAATGATTGTCATGGTTATGATCTTAACCTATTGGAACTAGGATTGACCAATGCAATTAAGTGTGCTCAAGTCCTAACTTGAATTGAGGGAATCATGTATATAAATCATACATATGACAGATTGTTTGTTATAACCGCTCTATCTTCCGGCTAGATAGGATTTGATTTCGATTCTAGTTGAATAATTGAGAACCACAGTGAATTATGCATCTAAGGATTGCTACAAGTGGATCCTTGGCACCCTAGCTAGTATTTCTTTTATTGATTACATTCACTCTTGAATATCAGATTATCCTATATATCAAATTTCAAAAATCTGTTTAGTTAGATCTCAATTAGAGATTATTGGAAGTAGTTTCGTGAATTCTGACATTAAGTCGCTGAGAACGATCTCGGTATTTACCGTATTATTACTACATCACAACCCTACACTTGGGGAAGCGAACAAGTTTTTGGCGTCGCTGCCGGAGATTGAAAACGGTTTTTACAAAATTTCTGAAAATAGTTTCTATTTAAGATTTCTAGGAGTCCTTTACTAACTTAGTTTAGTTTGTTTTGTTTTGTTTTTACAGGGATTCTAGAAGTCGAAGTAATCCTCCAATCAGGTTTTTCTAACCCTTTTCTAGCTTTTAAGTTTCTTTTTATTTTTTTAGATTTGCATGCCACATTGGGTTTGAGATTTCAATAACCGACTCATCAGCGAAGGAAGAATAGTTGAAGGGATTGATAGAGAGCCACGTGCTAAAAAGCGCTTAAATTTTCAAAATTTCTGAAACTATAGCTGAAAATCAACCCAACCCTAGGGTCAATCAAAATCTGGGCCAAAACCAAACTGAAACGGGAGAGAACAAAGTTGAGAATGTTCCTCGACCTAGAACTCTACATGAACACTTGCAACCAGCAAGAGCAAGCACTCCCTCATGCATAATATTTCCATACAATGCAGGGAGTATTGATCTAAAACCGGGAGTAATTCAACTCATTTCTAAATTCCATAGATTAGACAGTGAAAGTGCATATCAACATCTTAAGGAATTTGATGAGGTGATAGCCACGTTACACTTTCCAAATGTATTTGACGATATCGTGCGACTTAGGTTATTCCCTTTTTCACTTAAAGAGAAGGCTAAGGCTTGGTTCATGCATTGAGGCCAAGATCAATTGGTACATGGACTGAGATGACTAAGGAGCTCATTAAAAAGCTTTTTCCTACTCATAAAATAAACATGTTGAGGTGCCTAATCATGAATTTTGCTCAAAAAGAGGATGAGACCTTCCAATGTTGGGAAAGGTTCAAAGACTTGTTAAACACATGCCCACATCACGGCTACGAAATTTGGCGAGTAATAAGCTTTTTCTATGAAGGACTGACTTCACCCATGCGCCAATTCGTAGAGATGATGTGTAATGGAGAATTCATGAATAAGGAAGCCGATGAAGCATGGGACTATCTAGATAACTTAGCCGAGAATGCACAATTTTGGGATACAACTAAACCAGTAAATCCTAAGATAAACCAACAAAGAGAAAATGGGGGAATCTATGTCCTATCCGAAGAAGATGATATAAGTGCACATGTGGCTAGCCTCACAAGAAAAGTTGAGGCCATGGAATTAAAGAAGGGGGAAAAGACTAAGGAAGCTGAGAATGTTTGTGAAATTTGTGCCAGTAACCAACTTGCAACACATAATTGTCCTATAATTTCTGCATTTTAAGAAGTTTTACTAGAACAATCAAATGCCATAAATAATTATCAACGACCATTTAGTGCTCCAAACTCGAACACGTATAATTCTAGTTGGAAGAACCATCCCAACTTTAGTTGGAGGAATAGACCAAGCGAGAATGCAAACAACAACCCAAAAGCTACGCTTGAGGAGAAGTTGGGTGCATTCGTCTCGGCCCAAGCTGAATATAACAAGACTAATTCTCATAAAATCGATGGGTTTATGCAAGAATAACTAAAATTCAATCAGAATTAATCTCAAGCCATCAATGACTTGAAAACCTCAATGGCCAGAGTTGAATTTCACCTTAGTGTTAGGGAGAAAGGCACACTTTCTGACCAACCTCTCCCTAACTCAAGAACCTAATTTGAGATACAAGACCCCAGCTCATCTTCTCAACATACGGAGCATGTTCAAGCTATCACCACCTTGAGGAGTGGTAAAACAATTGATAAAGTCAATCCGGTGAAGACCCCAAATCCTAATGATCCGAAAAATGCCAAAAATGATGATAGCCCGAACAAAACTTCACTTGAGAAAGAACTGGAAAGGCAATTCAAGTCGGTTGTCCTGTTTCCCCAAAGGTTGATTTCATCTAAACTTTTAGATAAAAATCTGAAAATCTTAGAGGTTTTTAGGCAGGTGAAGATCAACATCCCATTGTTGGATGCCATAAAACAAATACCATCATATGCCAAATTTCTGAAGGAATTGTGTATAGTTAAAAGGAAACATAATGTACATAACAAAGTACTTTTGACTAAAAATTTGAGTGTCATTATCAAACAAGAGGTGCCCCAAAAATACAAGGATCCGAGTAGTCCTACCATCTCATGCATCCTAGGTGACTACCGGATAAAACAAGCTTTGCATGATTTGGGAGCAAGTGTAAACCTCATCCCATACTCGGTCTATGAACAACTTAGGTTAGGTAAATTAAAACCCACCAAAACCACACTCCAACTTGCGGATCGATCCATTCATATACCAAGGGGGATGATTGAAGATGTCCTTGTCCAAGTCCATAAATTCTACTATCCAGTGGATTTTATTTTCTTAGATACACATCCTGTGATAGGCACCAATGCTCAAATTCTTGTCATATTTGGCTGCCCTTTCTTAGCCACTTCAAATGCAATTATCTATTATAGAAACGGGCTGGTACAAATGTCTTTCGGAAATATAACACTTGAGCTGAATATTTTCGATTTATGCAAGCAACCACAGGAAGTTGATAATGAAATCCACGAAATAAATTTGATCGAATCATTCGTGGAAGATACATCCCTCCTGACATTATATTCTGACCCTTTGGTGGCATGTTTGGCCCACTCTCATAAGATTGATGATGATATGATATGAAAGATGGATGCCATATTAGATTCCATGCCAATACTTGAGAACAAAAGATCGAAGACACCATTTGAGTCTTTACCCTTAACCGAGAACAAGCCTCTTCCATCTAATATCAAGGCACCGAAGTTCGACTTAAAACCACTACCCACTGATTTGAAATATGTATACTTAGGTCAAGAAGAAACATATCTAGTGGTAATTTCTTCCCACATGGATGAGGAACAAGAGAGTAGGCTGATTGCTACTCTAAAAGAACATAAGAATGCCATCAGGTGGTCAATTGAGGATTTCAAAGGCATAGACCCCTTGATTTGTACTCATCGCATACACCTTGAGGATAATGTGAAGACATCTAGACAACCATAGAGACACCTCAATCCAAACATGAAAGAGGTTGTTAAATTGAGGTGTTGAAACTATTGGATGTGGGTATCATCTACCCAATATCTGATAGTCAATGGGTGAGTCCAACTCAGGTAGTACCTAAGAAATCCGGAATAACCATCGTAGCCAATGCTAATAATGAACTCGTGTCAACCAGAGTCACTACCAGTTGGAGAATGCGCATTGATTACAAGAAGTTAAATACAGTCACGAGGAAAGATCACTTCCCCTTACCATTTGTTAATCAAATTTTAGAAAGGTTGGCAGGTCATTCCCATTTTTGCTTCCTCGATGAATATTCGGGATACAACCAAATAGAGATCACCCTTAAGGATCAAGAGAAGACAACATTCACATGTCCATTCAACACTTTTGCTTATTGAAGGATGTCGTTTGGACTGTGCGATGCCCCTGCCACATTTCAACGATGTATGTTGAGCATTTTTTCTGATATGGTGGGAATGATTCTCGAAGTCTTCATGGACAACTTCTCTGTATTTGGTAGTAACTTTGATGAGTTCCTTGGGCACTTAAAATTTTTTTTGAAAAGGTGTGAAGAAAAGAACCTAATTTTAAATTGGGAGAAATGTCACTTTATGGTTCAAAAGGGAATAGTCCTTGGTCACATTATCTCAAAAAATGGAATCGAAGTGGACAAGGCTAAAATTGATCTTATCTCTAACCTCCCACCACCCAAGAGGGTACGAGATGTGCGGTCCTTCTTAGGACATGCTGGATTCTATAGAAGGTTTATAAAGGAGTTTAGTTCACTCTCTCGTCCCTTATGTAATGATGCGGACATCTAGCCTTCAAAGTCTATCTGCGAAGAAAGCGCCCACCACTAACACCTTCAGAAATGCATTCTTCTATTCCTTCAGTCGGGTCTTCTTCCATCCTACACACGTGTCTTCTATGTGCCAAATCATGTGCGTAGGGTCTTCAATGCTCCTCAATCATCGCCTAACCACAAAGAAGGTGTTAGTGGTGGGCGCTTTCTTCGCAGATAGACTTTGAAGGCTAGATGTCCGCATCATTCTCCTCGTCTGAGAAGAACTCGACTCCGACGAGTTAAAACTCTTGTGGTGCTCTAGTAAATCTGGGTTAACGCTCTGTAACTCCACTTCTATCAACCATGTAGATTCTGGCGGCGGCTTGTTCTTCCATTTGACAAGGTATCTTTAGAAACCTCCGTCTCTCGTAAAAACGATCTCTTCATGCACGATTTCCTCAATTTCCTCTTTACGAATAATGGGTGGAGGAAGGGGTGGGGTAGGTTACGAAGACAACTCAGAGAAAGGTCATGAAAGGGACGAGGGATCAATGGTAGGATTAGGAGAACGGACTAGATCATCCACATTAAACGTTGGATTAATGCCTATTTCAGGTGGAAGGTCGATCTGGTACGCGTTGGACCCAATTTTCTGCAATATCTTGAATGGTCCAGCACTACGTGCTTGTAATTTCTTAACGGAACCCTGTGAGAACCGCTCTGGCCTTATCCTCACCATTACAGTCTCTTTCTTGAAAATCTTGTGATCTACGATGATTATCAGCTAAAAACTTATAATTATCATTGCTTTGATTTTTCCGCTGTTTAATATGTGTATGCAAATCATGGATGTGTCGTATAAATGCATCGGCTGACTCTGAAAACCTTTGGGTGACAGACATGGGTGAAACTAAAGGACTCTTTGAAAAAGCAACGGACTTGAAATAAACAATCTTATGACCTAGAACTTGAAAAACTAAAACAAAAGGACACTTCTCATGGGTGACACATAATTTCTCATTATAAGTATTATAAACAAGGATGATTTTCAAGTATCCCAACACTTGAGAACACACACTATTAATACCAAGTCTTGAACAGATCTTGGCATCAGCCATTATGTCCAAAATGTCATCAAGATGCGGGATAGGGACTCTGGCCATCATATCCACCATGAAGTGAATACATCGCAAGGTGGCGTAACACTTGACTGAGGCTTTGTTGACGGCCAGGATATGCCCACGTGTGCGCCATATGCCATTGTTCTTGGGAGTGAAAAGGGCAGGCATGACACACAGAATAAAACTCCAACTCAAACTTTCCTTATTGAATTCTTCCCCAAGAAGTTTATTAAATTGACGCTGCATTTCTGTATTTTCTGTGGGGTTCACCTGGTATGGAGGAAAGCTTGACAGGACCGACCTAGGGACAAGATCGATTGTGTGCTGCATGTCCCATTTGGATGAAAATTTATCCCATAAATCATCTGGTGGGATATCACAAGTCATGTGGGTGTCTATCATCATATCCTCACTAGTCTCCTTTTCAAATTCATTCGTGTGCATTATGGTAAGAGACTTAGATTGGGACTCTACATCACTTAAGTCACACATGACATCTGGAAGTGGTGCGATCTCAACTACTTCGACCTTTTCATCACTAGCACACACTTCGTCATTTTCAACGATGATGAGTGATGCCTCAATTTCTTCCATTTCATCACTAGTGACATTAGGCACGTACTCTTCCACTTCATAAACATCATGTTTGGACCCATCCAACTTGCCGTTCACCAAGGCATAATGTTGATCATCTTTTCTATAGTTAGGGCTAGTCTGGTTAAATGCCTCTAATTTGTCGTTGAGATTCTGGAAGGATTTTCTAGAGTGGTTGTCAATGTTGTCCAAACATCAAGATATGGCGGCCAAAGCCTCTGGAATTTTATCCTGATTCATGGTAGTGATGCATAATTCAAAACCATGACCAAAACGAATGGGCACATAACGGAGGACTTGTCCTAGGTTCTTCCTAAACTTGACTCTATGGACTGGATGACTCACAATATGAATGCGATGAATTTAAACTACAATAAACTGACACTAATTAATTCTAGATGATGTGACTGAAATCTGGAAAATTTTCAAATTAGGAAACTTTCTAAAATTGGAAAGTTTCTAAAATCGGAAACTTTCTAAATCTGGAACTTTCCTAAATTAGACCAAAAAATCAAAACCTTAATTTGATAACTAGATCTAGACAAAACCATGCAAGCCTAATCTCTGATACCAAATTTGATGCTAGATGCCCTAATTATGATGCATGTTTATAGACACAATTATTCAGCGGAAATAAAAGGCAATAATAATTATAAGTTTTTAGCTGATAATCATCGTAGATCACAAGATTTTCAAGAAGGAGACTATGTAATAGTGATGATAAGGCCAAAGCGGTTCTCACAGGGTTCCGTTAAGAAATTACAAGCGCGTAGTGTTGGACCATTCAAGATATTGTAGAAAATTGGGTCCAACACATACCGGATCGACCTTCCACCTGAAATGGGCATTAATCCAACGTTTAATGTGGATGATCTAGTCCGTTCCCCTAATCCTACCATTGATCCCTCATCCCTTTCATGACCTTTCTCTGAGTTTTCTTCGTAACCTACCCCACTCCTTCCTCCACCCATTATTCGTAAAGAGGAAATTGAGGAAATCGTGCATGAAGAGATCGTTTTTACGAGAGACGGAGGTTTCCAAAGATACCTTGTCAAATGGAAGAACAAGCCGCCGCCAGAATCTATATGGTTGATAGAAGTGGAGTTACAGAGCGTTAACCCAGATTTACTAGAGCACCACAAGAGTTTTAATTCGTCGGAGTCGAGTTCTTCTCAGACGAGGAGAATGATGCGGACATCTAGCCTTCAAAGTCTATCTGCGAAGAAAGCGCCCACCACTAACACCTTCTTTGTGGTTAGGCGATGATTAAGGAGCATTGAAGACCCTACGCACGTGATTTGGCACACAGAAGAAACGTGTGTAGGATGGAAGAAGACCCGACTGAAGGAATAGAAGAATGCATTTCTGAAGGTGGTCGAGCGCCCGGCCAAATTTGTCACCGGGCGCCCGAAATTCTGCAATTTTGCAGTTTTTCTTGCTAGACAGTTTTTATCTTAGTCGGGCGCCCGACCAAATTGGTCACCGGGCGCCCGACCAACGTATGAACTATTTTTTAATTGTTTTTTATAAATATTTTAGGGGTATTTTGGTAGTTTTATGTTTTCTTATTGCTTATTTAAGTGGGCTAAACCCTAATGACGTAATTAGTTGATTATTAATGAAAAAGAAAACCTCTTTGGTGGCTTCTCTCTTCTCTCTCTCTCTCTCATGGTGCTTCTTCTCTTTCCTTGATCTTCTTCTTCTAACTTCTTCTTGTGCCCCTCCAAATTCTTTAAGGTAATCATCTTCTTCATTCTATTTTTCAGTTTTGCTAATCCTTCCTCGATCAAACCTTGAGAATCAATCTAAAAACCCTAAACCCCCAAATTCTCAAATCCCTAATCCGAGAAACTTCCTGATTATTCTGACTAGTGATCTTCATTGATTGATTGGGTATGACCATGTAAGATCGGGAGGTCTCATCCCTTGCCAGATCCAACCTAAGTAATAATTGAATTCCATACTCCATGGTTGTGATGATGGCCCGCTCCATTGCATGTTTCCTTTATGATTTTCTCAGTTATGATGATTAATGCTAGAATTTTATATTATTATTGCCTTTTATTTCCGCTGAATAATTGTGTTTATAAACATGCATCATAATTAGGGCGTCCCGCATCATGTAACCTTCTCTAAAAGGAAAACTCATTCGAGTGGAATGAGGAATGTCAAAATGCCTTTCTCAAACATAAAGGTATGTTGACATGTACTCCTATAATGCAACCACCTGATTGGAGCCTTCCTTTTGAAATTATGTGCGATGTGAGCGACAACGTTATTGGGGCAGTGTTAGGCCAGAGAAAAGAGAAGAAGTCATACGTCATTTAGTATGCAAGTAGAAATCTAAACTCAGCTCAGGCAAATTACACCACTACGAAAAAGGAACTCCTAGCCGTAGTATTTGCTTTGGACAAGTTTAGGTCCAACTTGATTGGATCCAAAATCGTAATATTTACCGATCATGCCGCACTTAAGTACCTTCTCGCTAAGAAGGATGCTAAGCCACGCTTGTTAAGATGGATCCTCCTACTCTAGGAATTTGACATATATAGAAATCCGAGATGAAAAAGGAGTAGAAAATGTAGTGGCTGACCACCTCTTTAGACTTGTTCTCACCGATTCTCCTGAGACAACTGCGATCAATAACATGTTCCCTGATGAACAACTTTTTAAAGTCTCTCAATTACCATGGTACGCGGATATTGCTAACTATCTTGCTGCAAGTACAATTCAAACACACTGGAACAAGCAAGATAAGGATAAGTTCTTCAACGAGGTGAGGAAATTCTTTTGGGACAACCCGTACTTATTCAAGTGCTGTCCTGATCAAATTATAAGGAGATGTGTGCCGGATGATGAGCAACACAGTATCATCTCTTTTTGTCATTCTCAAGCTTGTGGTGGCCACTTTTCGGCTAAGAAGACCATAGCCAAAATTCTGCAATGTGGGTTTTATTGGCCTACCATGTTTAAAGATACTCATAAGTTTTACAAAACTTGTGAGCCTTATCAGAAATTAGGTGGAATATACCGTAGAAATATGATGCCACTCAATCACATCCTACCAATTGAAATCTTTGATGAATGGGGCATTTATTTCATGGGACCATTCCCCTCCTCTTTCGAAAATTTATATATTTTACTTGCGGTTGACTATGTATCTAAATGGGTCGAGGCGATTCCATGCCGAAACAATGACCATAAAACCGTTATTAGATTCTTAAAGGAAAACATTTTTCCCCAGTTTGGAACACCTCGAGTCATTATAAGTGATGGAGGGTCTCACTTCTGTAATCGCCCATTTGAAGCTTTAATGAAGAAATATGACGTTAACCACAAAGTGAGCACCCCCTATCACCCACAAACAAGCGGACAAGCCGAGATATCCAACAGGAAAATTAAACTTATTTTCGAGAAAACAGTAAACTCCGATTGCAAGGATTGGTCACTTCGACTTACCGATGCGCTCTAGGCTTACCGTACAGCTTTCAAGACCCCCATTGGAATGTCGCCCTATAGACTTGTTTATGGGAAAGCTTATCACTTGACCATGGAGTTGGAACATAGAGCATATTAGGCTATAAAGAAAGTAAATTTTGATTATGACAAAGTGGCCTCGTTGCGCAAACTACAATTAAATGAACCTACAGAATTCCGGAACGAAGCTTATGAGAATGCGAGAATTTACAAGGACAAGATGAAGGTGTTCCATGATAAGAACATCCTTCGTAAGAATTTCATGATCAATTAAAAGGTCCTTATGTATAATTCCCGATTACATTTATTTTCAGAAAAATTGAGGTCTAGATGGACCGGTTCCTTCATTGTGAAAACTGTTTATCCATATGGGACTGTAGAGTTGTTGAATCCAAGGAACGGTAATATTTGTAAAGCTAATGGTCAGCGATTAAAACCGTTCTTTGATAACTTGCCCTCAGAAGGTATGTCCGTGCCCTGACTGATCTTGTGTATCAGGATGCTTGATCTCCTAGTCTAATGGAGGTATAGAGTAGTTTCAGACTATGATTTTTTTTTCTTTTTGTTATTTGTTTTCCATAGGTTTGTTAGAAGGAGGTAGAATTCCAACTTTTACCCTCTCAGGTACTCTCATTCCTCACTCTCTTTATTTTTATCATTGCTCTCATGTTTTACTCATTGCATATCTTTTACATTGAGGACAATGCAAGATTTGGTTGGGGAGTGTAAGATCACTAAGATGAATCTAGTGTTTTGTAACATTTCGAGCAATATATAAAGAATTTTTTTTAATTTTTCTGAAAATTCAAAACTCCTTTAGAAAACTTTGTTTCTATTCATTTGGGATGGTGTAAGTACAAGAAAAAGAGACACGAAGTGAGTGATGTTGAATATCTTGAACAATCTCTAAGATAATGGTTTTATATGTGAATTCTCCTATTTTTATGATTAATAGAAAATTTGAACACTTTTATACCTAGTTCACATTACACGATTCTCATGATTTGAAGGGATTATGTAGATTTGTGAATTGGCTCGATTTGAATTTGAAGTGTTGAGGAACTAAGGCGGGGTACTTTACCATCTTTATCCTTGAGAAAAGAACGAAAGATATGGATTTCTAAAAATCATATCTAATATGTATAAAAAGGAAAGAAATGATGAAAATATGGGTATGAATGAAACTATGATGGAAAATTCCAAAACGGGTTACCTATTACTAATCGGGGGATGGTCTACTCGTAACCAAAGCCGGAAATGGGAAGTAGTGTGAAAGTCATCTGAAGGACGGTAAGGCAAATTCTTGTCAAAGACTTGTTATTGATCTATACACCTTTAAATCCACGATTTAGCTAATTTATGAAGAAGATAATCTGAAAAATTCATGAGATGAGCATTCACTGAGCACACTAGGGTAAATTGTTTGGATTCTTCTATTCGTCAACCAGTCAGCGAGAATTCCATATGAACACTTGTTATGTTCGTGAAAGTTTAAGATCTCAATCTCTATCACCCAGTATTTTCTGATTTTTGCAATTACATGTCTTAGGATATAAAGAAGCATAGTTTTTAAGGGAGAGTTGGGTTTTTTTAGAGTTGAATTGTGATTCACGTATGTTTTGCTCGAGACTAGCAAAATGCTAGTTGGGGGGTGTGTTGAGCTCTTAAATGTGTATATTCTAACGCCATTTCATCACTAACTATGCATGGTTTACATGTTTAAAAGACTACTCTAATGCATATTTTGTGATTGTAGGAGCGAGATGGGGATTTCGCCAATTTGAGGTTAAAAAGGATGCGTTGCACACATTAAAGATCGAAGAACCAAGCGCTAAAGGATGGAGGAAAAGAAGCAAGGGAGAGAAGGAAGAACTGCAGATAGATGCACTGTCGATCGGTCGTCCGACCGATCAACCATGGACCCACAACCGGTCGACAGACCGGTCGAAAGACTTAACAAAATGGACCCCTTGCTGGATTGATTTCAAGCATTTTCGACTGGTCGTCCAACTGGTTGACAGCCACTTCGATCGATCGTCCAACCGGTCGATTATTTAAAAAGTTCAGGGAGAAAAATCCCAGAACTCTCTGGACTGATTTTAGCAATTTTGCGACCGGTCGACAAGGGCTCCGACCGGTTAACTGCGTAACAGCGCTTCGTCCGCAAGCTCCGATTTTCTCTGCACAAGTGCATAATTCCTTCCGTAATCTAGAATCTTCCACACTAATCTATAAAAGGACTCCTCCACATCGTTCCTAAGGCATCCTATGAGGGTTCTACAGCAGTGGAGGTGAAGAAGGACAGATTTGGGAGTTCTACAACTCCTTCTAGTTTATTTTTCTGTTTTCATGTTTTACTTAGTTGATTTCATGTTCTTTTAAGCATGGTCGGCTAAGCCTCTTAGCTAGGGCTAAGAGGTGAAGCTTGTAGTGGATTCTAGATGTTTTAATTCGTTTTATAGTTTTAAGTTTGGATTTCTATTAATTGAACAATGGTTTATTGAAGTTTAAATAAAGTTCTAAGTAGTTTTCTTTTAATCTTATGATGACTCATGGATGTTTGGGAGAATTGCTTAGTTCTTAATTGTTTTGCACGGATCTAGACCTGTACGCTCCGAGGAATCAGATTCAAGATACTCTAGAGCTTGATTCTTCATGTGGGAACTTCAAATCAAAGTTCTACTTTTCTGAAAATTCTGAATTATGTGTGATTTTTTATGTGATTTGAATGAAGTTGAAATCATGATAGAGTTATGCTTTGTGACAGAGTTTTATGATTGTCATGGTTATGATCTTAACCTATTGAAACTAAGATTGACCTATGCAATTGAGTGTGCTTAAGTCCTAACTTGAATTAAGGGAATCATGTATATGAATAATACATAAGACAGATTGTTTGTTATAACCAATCTATCTTCCAGCTAGATAGGATTTGATTTCGATTCTAGTTGAGTAATTGAGAAACCACAGTGAATTATGCATCGAAGGATTGCTACAAGTGGATCCTTGGCACCCTAGTGCTTCTTTTATTGATTACATTCACTCTTTAATATCAGATTATCCTATTTCAACTTTCAGAAATCTGTTTAGTTAGATCTCAATTAGAGATGATTGGAAGTAGTTTCGTGAATTCTGACATTAAGTCCCTAAGAACGATCTCGGTATTTACCGTATTATTACTACATCGTAATCCTACACTTGGGGAAGCGAACATTCATCTAAGTAGGAATGACGTTATGAACGGTAAGGATGGCATATAAACATCACTGTGGGCCCAGGAATATTTCTAAGGTAGGAATTTCCCTACCCACCTTTTCCTTTAGTGCGGCACACTTAAGCCTTAGATCCAGCTCATTTTTTCTCTCAAGCCATAAAATGAGCTCGGAAAACGGATGAATGAGGTGATGTATCACAAACATTACATGGGCCCACCTAGGTTCAGTGCAAGAAGGCTTTCATAGGGAATTCGCGTCCTTCTTTGTTTGCCAACTATTAAAAGATGAAAGATTTGTCTCCATTGACAATATACAATGAGGATCACATTATCGACAGTTTAGATCATTGAACGCTAGACTTCACTTATGCAAAGTGAATGCATAAGTACTTGTTGAAATAGTTTGTTTTAAAATATTTTGAAAAAAGTTGAAAATAATGGATTTTGGTTTTGTCCCATATCAGATGGGAGAAAGAATTTTTACCTCTTTATAAGTAGAGTATTGTGCACCTTACTTATTTATGCTGGAAGAGAGGGAATATGGTGGCTTGCGTGTTCCAGTGCGAAGCACTGGAACACTGCGCACGCGCATAGGCTCGGTCTCGGTCTCGGTCTCGGTCTCGGACTCGGACTCAGTCACTGAAATGGGCATGAGCAAGGGCAACAGGCTCCGGCTCGGGCTAGCTGCGAGGGCGTGGGCATGTGAGGTAGTGTGGTTGTAGATGCCCTAGTGGAGTACTTGGCACTTCGCACGTGCGCATCGTGTTGCAGATGGGTCGCAACCTTGCGGACCGGAGCGAGACTTGTGCAAGTCGCAGTGCGACAGAGGCTAGGTAGTAGGTCAGGTGGCTGGGTTCGGAACAGAGGAGGTGTTGTGTGTGGGAGGTCTGACAGAGAGACCTCTCTGCTTTTTATAGAGAGTTGCAGGGCTATTTAGAGGGACCTGTGTAACTGCTCATGCAGTAACGGTTCAGACCATGCAATAACAGCTACATGTGGCTAGCCCAATAGTCAGAAACGGCTAGCCATTGAGTCTAAACAGCCAGCATGTAGGTGTGTAACTCCCACATGCACAACAGTCAGAAACTGCCAAAAACGGCTAGTTTCTCACAACAGCCAGAAAACGGCTAGTGCCATTATGGCTCTAGACAAAAACTGCCAGCCACACTTGCCTATATAAACTGGACAGGTCTGGTTCATTCCAACACAACAACTGCAATAAGAACTACCTCTACTAAACCAGCACCCATCTGAGTTTATTAACCTCTCGGTTTGGTTGATACAAACCAAGCCACTTAGACCAGCGTAGTGGTCTACTGCTGCAAGAAGAAGACCGCTATTCCTTTTCTCTCTTTCTTTTCTTCATCTGCCAGATAGTGTTACTGAGTTCCATAGTGGTTCCTTCGTTTCTTACTGAACGCAGAACCACATAAGGCTCGTCGTATCCTAGAAGCAATCCGCCTACAACTTATCAGCAGACTTAAAATAATTTGAATAGGAGCGAATTACGCTTTAAGGACAGCATGTTTTTCACATGCATCAGCCTGTCCTTATTTCTCGATTTTTTTCAAATTAATTTATTTTCTGAGATAAAAAATTCTCAACAATCTGAAAGCGTAACTTTTTCTGATATGGAAACCGAAGGGGTATCATCAATCAAATTGATGAACCAGGATCTAATTCGTCTGGACCAGTTCGATGGAACCAATTTCACCAAATGGCAGGATAAGATAAAGTTCCTGCTTACGGCGTTGAAGATATTCTATACCTTAAACCCGAACTTGAAGCCACTTCCTCCAGCTACTGATAAAGACATGATTGAGTAGATCAACGCACGTATCAAAAGAGAAGAAGATAATCTGCTGTGTCAAGGACACATCCTGAACACGCTATCTGATCGTCTGTATGATCAATACACCAAAACCGAGTCTGCCAAAGAAATTTGGAGCACTCTCAAGTTTAAATTTAAGGCCGAAGAAGAAGGTACGAACAAATATCTCATAGCTAGCTATTTCGACTACACCATGGTAGATAAATAATCGTTGTTAGCCCAAATCGAAGAACTACAGCTAATTGTTAGCAAAATTAGTGCCCTGAAAATTGATATCCCTGAATCTTTCCAAGTCGGGGCTATTATCGCAAAATTGCCCCTGAGTTGGACAGAATACAGGAAAAACTGCTACATAAAACCGATGATTATTCACTGGAACAAATCTAGAAACATATCCGAATAGAGGAAGAATCCCGAAACCATGAAAAAAATGAAAATAGGAATTCTTCGTTCAAGGTGCAAGTAGTAGAAAGTACCTAAAACAAGAATACCGAGAAGGACGGCTCCCTGAAACCAAATAAAGGGAAATTCAAGAAACCATAGAAGAAGAACGGAAAGTTCAAAGGCCCTTGCAATGTCTGTGGAAAAATCGAGCATTACGCTCGAATATGCTGACTTCGAAAATCGAAGAATGAGACAAGTGCAGTTGAAGAATACATAGTTGCCATGATCACTGAGGTAAACATGATCCAAGGCAAAGTACCCGGTTGGTGGTATGATACAGCTGCCACAGTCCATGTAAGTTATGACAGATCAGCCTTTAAAACTTATGAGGACGTGACTGATGGTCAAGAGGTCCAAAGGGTAATGAAGTCCGATCGAAGGTCGTAGGCAAAGGAACCGTGGAACTAGTATTTACCTCTGTAAAGAAAGTGATTCTAACTAATGTACTGCATGTCCCTGACATGAGACGAAACTTAGTTTCTGGGGATCTTCTGGGAAAACCTGGAATATGGGTAGTATTTGAGTCAGGAAAACTGATTCTGTCGAAGAACGGGAACTTCGTTGGTAAGGGATATGCTTGTAATGGGATGATAAAGTTTTTCTTAAATGAAAGTAGCTCTTCTACGTATATGATTGAATCAGTAGCATTGTGGCATGGTAGATTAGCACACATAGGTTATAGTACCTTAAAATTCATGTCTAAGAATGACTTAATCTCATACACAGATAGTCAAAATGACAAATGTGAAGTGTGCGCAAGGTCCAAATTTATAAAGAAACATTTTCCTAGTGTTGAGAGATCATCTCAAATATTGGACCTAACACACACTGATATCTGTGAGTTAAATAACATTCTTACACGTGGAGGAAAAAGATATTTTATAACCTTCATCGATGATTGCTCCAGATATGTACATGTATACCTTTTAAAGAATAAAGATGAAGCACTCATCATGTTCAAGATATATAAAGTAGAAGTGGAAAATCAACTAAACAAGAAAATAAAAGTTCTTCGTAGCGACAGAGGAGGAGAGTATTTTTCAAGTGAATTCTCTAACTTCTGTGAAGAACATGGCATAATACACCAATGCACTGCACCGTACACACCACAACAGAACGGTATAGCTGAATGGAAGAATAGAACCTTAGTAGAAATGGTCAACTCAATGCTAATACAAGCAAAGTTGCCACTAGGACTTTAGGGAGAAGCACTTCTTGCAGGGTGACACATCCTAAATAGGGTTCCTTCTAAGAAGTTTAACACTTCACCATATGAGGTATGGAAAGGTAGAAAACATAATCTAAGATATCTTAAAGTGTGAGAGTGCCTCGCATATTGTAGAAAGCATGATCTTAAAAAAATAAATTAGGATCCAGAGCTATTAAGTGCGCCTTTGTAGGGTATACACAAAATAGCAAAGCATATAGACTCCTGCACTTAGAGTCTAATAGAATCATAGATTTTAGAGATGTTGAATTCTTTGAAAACTCACTATCCTTAGAGTCAAAGGATAATGAAATCCAAACTCCAACAAAGAAACCTATGGTAGAAGCTCAACAAGAAGTTGAAGCTCTAATAGAACTACGTAGGAGTCAAAGGGTAAGAGTAGAAAAGAGTCTTGATCTTGAACAAATAGACTCTCAGCGTATCTCTTTTCATCTTATAGAAGGAGATAGAGAGAATGTCATTAGAAAGATACCTATAGTTATGACTATAGAAGATGATCCAACTACTTATAGAGAAGCTGTGACTTCTAGAGATTCAGCTTTTTGGAAAGAAGCTATCAATGATGAGATGGACTCGATTATGTCAAACCAAACCTGGGAACTGGTGGATCTACCTCCAGCTTCTAAACCCATAGGGTGTAAGTGGGTATTTAGAAAGAAATATCACACTGATGGAACTATTCAAACCTTTAAAGCTAGACTAGTAGCTAAAGGATTCAGACAAAAAGCAGGAATAAATTATTTTGACACATACTCACATGTGGCGAGAATAACATCTATTAGAATTATGTTTGCTTTAGCATCCATACATCAACTGTATATTCATCAGATGGATGTAAAGACTGCTTTCTTGAATGGAGACCTCGACGAGGAGGTATACATGGAACAACCTGAAGGGTTTGTTCTACCAGAAAATGAAAAGAAAGTTTGTAAATTAATTAAATCATTGTATGAACTAAAACAGGCACCTAAACAGTGGCATGAGAAGTTTGATTCTAAAATACTTTCTCATGGCTTCATGCATAATGTAGTAGACAAATGCATATATTCTAAAACAAGTAGTAACTATATAATTGCTATTTGTTTATACATTGATGATATGTTAATACTAAGTAATAAGATGGAAGGTGTAACTGAAACAAAGAAGTTTCTGTCTTCCGTATTTAAAATGAAGGATCTTGGACAAGTTGATACCATTATAGGTATTAAAGTAAAAACTCATAATGGGGGTTATGCGCTATGCCAATTTCATTATATTGATAAAATAATAAACAAGTTTAAACACCATGAATATTAAAGAAGCAAAAATCCCATTCGATCCAAGTATCAAGTAAAATGAAAATATTGGAAGAACGGTTACACAATTAGAGTATGCGAGTGTTATAGAAAGTCCAATGTATGCAATAAAATGCACTAGACCAGACATCGCATATGTTGTGAGTAAACTAAGTTGATTTACTAGTAATCCCAGTGTAGAACACTGGAAGGCAATAGGAAGAGTACTTGGTTATTTAAAAGCAACCAAAGACTTAGAGTTATTTTACTCAGAATTTCCAGCTGTACTGGAAGGATATATCGATGTAAGTTAAATATCGAGTACAGGTGACAAAAAATCCACCACTGGATGGGTTTTTACCTTAGGAGGTGCAGCTGTATCTTGAGGATCTAAGAAACAAACTTGCATAACTCACTTAACTATGGAGTCTGAGTTCATAGCCCTTGCTGCAACAGATAAAGAGGCTGAGTGGCTTAGGGATCTTCTTTTAGAAATTTCATTCTATACAAAGCCAATACCGGCTGTTTCGCTACATTGCAATAGTGAAGCCACATTAGCTATAGCCTACAGCGGCACGTATAATGGGAAATCCAGACATATAAGTCTGAGACATGACTATATAAGACAACTGATTCAAGATGGAATCATTGCAATTTCTTATGTAAAGTCAAGTAATAACCTAGCTGATCCTTTTACTAAACCTCTAACGAGAGAAGTAGTAAGGACAACATCCAGAGGGATAAGGTTGAAACTCTTGTCAAAAGATTTCACAAGTGATGGAAACCCAACCTAAAGTTAGAAAATCTCTATATAAGGGTTCAATGGGTAAAAATAAGTCACTGATAAGTGAAAAGTTTCAACACTAAATTATAAATATACACCTCATCCAGGATTATAGTGCTGACCGTTACAGATAGAGGGTTGAGTCTCAGAAACTCTTAATGCAGTCCAGTCTTAAGGACAAGTGTCTGAAAGTAACGGAGACACTGGAAGGACTTCACCTATATGAACGTAGAGGTGGTGCCGCCTCTTATGAGAATGAGAGTTTTCTCGGGATCGTTCATGAAACAGGATAAACACAAGGCCATTAAATATGCTAAGTAAGAATTGTGGAAACTCAAATAATACTTAGAAAGTATGTGTGTGGTATTTCCGGTCCTATTATCTAAAAATAACTGGTTCAAAGCTGCGGCTACAAGTAATTTCGATAAGTCTTTGAAATACTTATACTAAGAAAGGATTCAAATCGAAAGATATCTTTCTTTATGCGTATAATCTTTTATACTCTGGCAAATATTATTTTTTCTGTTTTAAATTATTTTAAACCAAGTGGGGGATTGTTGAAATAGTTTGTTTTAAAATATTTTGAAAAAAGTTGAAAATAATAGTTTTTGGTTTTGTCCCATATAGGATGGGAGAAAGAATTTTTACCTCTTTATAAGTAGGGTGTTGTGCACCTTACTTATTTATGGTGGACGAGAGGGAGTATGGTGGCTTGCGTGTTCCAGTGCGAAGTACTGAAACACCGCGCATGCGCATGCGCATGGGCACGGGCTCGGTCTCAGTCTAGGTCTCGGTCTCTGACTCAAACTCAGTCACGGGCACGGGCATGGGCTCGAGCTCGGGCTAAGTGAGAGGGCGTGGGCATGTGAGCAGTAGAGGCGCTAGTGGCGCACGTGCGCATCGTGTCGCAGATGGGTCGCGACCTCGCGGACCGGAGCGAGACTGGTGCGACAGAGGCTAGGTAATAGGTCAGGTGGCTGGGTTCGGAACAGAGGAGGTGCTGTGAGTGGGAGGTCTGACAGAGAGACCTCTCTGCTTTTTATAGAGAGCTGCAGGGCTATTTAGAGGGACCTGTGTAACTGCTCATGCAGTAACTGTCCAGACCATGCAATAACAGCTGCATGTGGCTAGCCCAACAGTCAGAAACGGCTAGCCATTGAGTCTAAACAGCCAGCATGCAGGTATGTAACTCCCACATGCACAACAGTTAGAAACTGCAAAAAAATGGCTAGTTTCTCACAACAGCCAGAAAACGGCTAATGCCATTATGGCTCTGAATCAAAACTTCCAGCCACCCTTGCCTATATAAATCGGACAGGTCTGGTTCATTCCAACACAACAACTGCAATCAGAACTTCCTCTACTGAACCAGCACCCATCTGAGTCTATTAGCCTCTCGGTTTGGTTGATATAAACCAAGCCACTTAGACCAGTGTAGTGGTCTACTACTGCAAGAAGAAGACCGCCATTCATTTTCTCTCTTTCTTTTCTTCATCTGCCAGATAGTGTTACTGAGTTCCATAGTGGTTCCTTCATTTCTTGCTGAACGCAGGACCACATAAGGCTCGTCGTATCCTAGAAGCAATCCGCCTTCAACCTATCAGCAGATTCAAAATAATTTGAGTAGGGGTGAATTACGCTTCAAGGACATCGTGTTTTTCACGTCTTTCAGCCTATCCTTATTTCTGGATTTTTTTCAAATTAATTTATTTTCTGAGATCATAAATTCTCAACAATACTACCGTACAATCTTTTAGCCTAGTCATTGTATTGCAGATGGGTGGTTGTGAATATGCGATAGGAAAGTAAAGTACGAGGTTGAGTACTACCCCTTCTTGTCTCGAGCTCGGCACATGCAAAGGCTCAATGATGTATGGGTTTTATCCACACCGTCCATTCATTTTTACATTTCATTTTAGGATATAAGCCAAAAATGAGGCAGATCCAAGGCTTAAGTGGCCCACACCATCAGAAGTGGTGCCGGTAATGAGGTACAACATTGAAACCTACGTTGGGCTCACCGTGATATTTATTTGCCATCCTACCTATTCATAAGGTCATACGGACCTGGACAAAGAGAAAACGTAAATAACAACTTGATGGAGAGCTTATGTGGCCCTGGGAAGTTTTCAATGGTAGGCATTTAATCTTCACTGTTTGGTCTACTTGAAACTCGGATCTGTCTCAAGTTCAGGCTTACACCCTAAAATAATAAGAAAAAATGAATGGATAGTGTGGATGAAACCCATACAACAAGTGTCCCCTTAGAACCCCTGCCTATGCTGACCTCGTGACAGGCGGGGTAGTACCCAATTCGGGGAGCCGATTTGGTGAGACCCCGGGATCCACCGAGGTCGGTGGACCCCTGACTGTTGGGCCACTGTGATGTATGTGACTACATGCACGCCGTCCATCGTATTGAAAGTTCATTTTAGGGCATGATCCAAAATATGAAGCAGTTCCAAATCCCAAATGGGCCATAGTACAGAAAACAGTGGTAATTGACCATTAAAAACTTCATGTGGGCCACAAAACCTTTGGATCAAGATGATATTTATATGGTCTCTTCATCTGGGTGTTTGTGACCTTATCAACAGGTTGGATGGCAAATAAACATTCCGGTGGAATCCATGAAGTTTTTAATGGTAGAGATTCAATCACGGCTGTTTCTGTGGTGTGGTCCACATAAGATTTGAGTCAACTTCGTTTTTGGGTTCATACCGTAAAAATGAGCTTTCAAAATGGTTGCACGGTGTGGATTTAAGACACTGTGCGCCCCGCCCCGCCCCGCCCCCCCCCCCCCCCCCCCCCCCCCCCAAAATTCCGCGTAGGTAAAGTAGGACGCCACCTGGATCCCAGATCCCCAAGGTCGGTGGATCCCTAACTATGGGGCCCAACGGTAACGATGTTTCTTATATCCATGCCATCCGTCCCTTTCGCCAGCTCATTTGAGGGCTTGACGCTAAAAATGAAACATATCCAAATATCATTTGGACCACACCAACGGAAACAATCGTGATTGAACATCCACCATTAACAACTACCTAGGGCACATAATAATAAGGTCACGTAAACTTGGATAAAAGGGGAAACACAAATATCAACTTGATTCAAAACTTTATTGGCCCACAAGAAGTTTTTAATGGTCATTCACCATTGTTTCCTATGGTGTGATCCACCTCAGATTTGGATCTGCTTTATTTTTGAGTTCTTAACCTAAAATGAGCTGGAGAAATGAATGTGCGGCATGGATATAAGACACATACATCACAGTGGGCCCTACAGTTAAGGATCTATCGAGGCCATAAATCCATTTGAAGAGTAAAATCATAATCAATACAATTGTGGCGAATACAAACGGCATGTTTAAGACAAAATACAATAACAACTAAATGAATGTGAGAACAAAGCACATACCCTTTTCGTCTGGAAGCTCTTGGAATGATCTCTCCCCCTCTCTGGATCTAGCAAGAAGGATGGAAAGCCGTAGCAGCTTATGCACCAAGTCAGGTCAATGGATGGAACTCTCCAACTAAATAAAGTACACAACAATGAGACGCAGATTGCCTGCGAAAGCCTTTGGCACGCATCTCCTGCGCTCGGAATCAAGATGGGGCCTACGGTGATTTTTCTGAGAAATCTACGCCGTCCAACCGTTTTGTCACATCATTTCAGGCGTTGATACGAAAAAAAATGAACGGAATCCAAAACTCAAGTTGGCCGCAATAAAGCAAAAGGTGGGTAAAGAAATTCCTACCGTTGAAACATCTATGGGTCCACAGTGATGTTTATATGACATCCATACCGTTAATAATGTCATTCCTACTGAGGTGAACCGAAAAAAAATATATTATCCTGATTCGAAACTTCAATGGCCCCACGAATATTTCAAATATGGAAGTTCAATCGGCACATTTTCGGCCCACTTGTGTCTTGGATCCCGTTCATTTTTTGTCGCAACGTCTAAAATGATCTCAAAATATGTTTGGACAGTGTAGATTTATGACAAACATCATGGTGGACCCCATCTTGATTCCAAGAGCAGGAGATGCCTGTGGAAGGCTTTCGCAGGCAATCCGCGTCCACAACTATGCACATTCGGAGGGACGCGGACTTAGCAGGGAAGTTCCTGCGCTGGGAATCTAGGTGGGCCCAACGTGATGTTTACCAGAGATACACTCCGTCCATCTGTTTTATGAGATCATTTTAGTAAGTGCGACTGAAAATGAGTTGGATCAAAGACTTAGGTGGGCCGAAAACGTGAGAATTGAACGTACACAGTTGAAATATTCGTAAGGCCACATAAGTTTTGAATCTGGCTAATATTTATGTTTTCAGTTCATCCAAGTAGGAATGAAGTTATGAACGGTATGGATGGCATATTAACATCACTGCGGACCCAGGAATATTTCAAAGGTAGGAATTTTCCTGCTCACCTTTTCCTTTAGTGCGGCCCACTTGAGTCTTGGATCCAATTCTTTTTTTTGTCGTACGTCCTAAAATAATCTCACAAAAAGTATGGACGGAGTAGATTTCTGGTAAGCATCACGGTGGACCCCACCTAGATTCCCAGCGCAGGAACTTCCTGCTAAAGGCTTTGGCAGGAAATCGGCGTCCCATTGGGAGCAAAGAGGTATTTTAGAATAATCGGGTGGAGGACCATATATGTTTAACTGATCTCAGACGTTGGTATGGTGGATCTCACCGTGGATGCCCTATGAACTACAATTATTTCAGATTTAATTGGTTGACTGGAAAGCCTTGCTGTACTTTCTCTCTTAACCGTTTCCTTATTTTCCAATTATTGAAAGATTAAGCACTTGTTAATCTGAAAGAGTTTTGGTCCATTCATCATATACAAGGAGTTCACAATATGGACGGTTTGGATCATTGAACAGTGGGCTCCACTTATGCAAACTGAATGCCTAACTACTACCTAACAATCTTTTAGCCCGGGCATTGTATCACAAATGGGTGGCTGTGAGTACGCGATTGGAAAGTGATACACAAGTTGACAAACGATTCCAAGATAAAGGTTTTTGTGGACGCGGAAGGGAGCGGATTACGTGTTGTCCGGGTAACACGTTAGTGGCTGGTGCTCTTACCTTGGGGCCCACCATGATGTATATGTTGCATATCCACGCCTTCCATCAGTTTTGTCAGCTCATTTCAGGGCATGGTGAAGAAGATCCGCTTCTCAAGTGGACCACACCACTAAGCAATGGGGTCACTGACGTCCACCGTTTAAACCTTTCTACGGCCCACCATGATGTTTATTTACAATCCAACCTGTTCATGAGATCACACATACCTGGACGAAGGGACAAAACAAATATTACTTTATCCAAAACTTCCATGGTAAGCGTTCAATCCTACTGGTTTATGTGATGCGGTCTACTTAGCTTTTTTGGATGTGATGTAGTTTTGGCTCACGCCTTAAAATAGCCTAGATAATGGATGGTCGGTATGGAAAGACCACAAAAGGACAGGATTCTAAAATTCAGCAATATGCAAAACACAGGTGGGCCATACCAACAAATAGTGGGAACAACAACAACGTACACCGTGGAAACCCTCCTAGAGCTGAACATGATGTTTATATATCATCTAAACTGTTCATAGAATTATTAACACTCAAATAAACTTTAGGAACACTTATGTGACTGCGAATCTTTCAATACACACTGTTTCGTGTGGTATAGACCATATGAGTTTTAGATCTGTATGAATTTTAAAATCCTATCCTATCGAAGTCTTTCAAATCATATAAATGGAGTGGATTTAAGACCAACATCTCTATAGGTCCAACAAAGCCCGGGGCATCTCTATGCCCGGGTTAAAGGCAATCCACTCCCTGATTTATGAGTGCGGATTGTCTGTGTTGAAAGCACATGAAATTTCAGTGTCGACGCTTTTCATTCGCCCACGTCATTTCCAATAACTCCAGCTCACAAAATACTCTGAATTCCTCTCTTCTAAGTACATTGCATGCTACATGTCACTACTTTCAACACGTGGAACTTCTCTGCTCCTCACTATGACGTTGGTGTTACATCCACACCGTCCATCAATTTTTTCAGATAAGTTTAGAGCATGATTCCAAAAATGAGGTACATCCAAAGCTCAAATGGACCACACTGAAAAAAAGCAGTGGGGATTATATAAGCTTCCGTTGAAACCTTCTTAGGGCCAAGCATGAGGCTTATTTGGCATCTAACCTGTTCATAAGGCCACCCATACCTATATGATGGTAAAACACTAATATTTGCTTGACCAGATCCATCTGTGGCCCTAAGAAGTTTTCGACGGTAGAATGAATTCTTACTGTTTCCTATGATGTTTTCCACCTGAGCTTTGGATCTTCCTTGTCTTTAGGCTTATATCCTGGAAAGCTCTTAAAAAATGTATGGACGGTGTGGATCAAAGAAATAAATTATCATGGGAGGCTCATAAATTTCACATGTCAAGAAACTCCGCTGCTTAGTGTACTTTGTTATGGCATATTGTACACCTTGTTTGTCACTCATGTGTGTTCATGTGTTATAATGTCGATTGAGCTTTGACAAGCTAAAGACTGAAGATTCAAGTGGACAAGCAACATCAAGGAAGAAGAAACAAATAAAAAAAGATGCCTTGATGACCGTAACCCTTTGAACCAAAACACCATAAGCCTCTAAATGACTAGGACCAACTAGGAAAACCCTTAATTATCATCATTAGCCTTAGATCATATAGAAAAACATGATAAATTAGGCTAATTAAAGAGGTGCTAGCTGCTATAAATGAAATAGCGCTGACAAAAGTTTTCGAGTGGACTTTGATACATCGGAGTCCAGTCTCGATTGGACTTCGATCAATCGGATAATAAGTTCAATCGATCGAACATATATCCAGCAACATTATAAACTCATTGGATCATTCTTCGATCAATCGAACATATCACTTCGATACATCAAAGTTGAGGTTTCAATCGATCAGAGATTGGTTCGATCAATCTAAAATATGTCTAGCAGCATTGTTAAACCCTTTGGACAGTTTTTCGATCAATCGAAATTATGTTTCGATCAATTGAAGCTAACTTCGATCAATCGAATGTCAATTCCGATCGATCGAAGATATGCGAATCTGCCCTTTTTTTACCGTTGGAGATTTTTTTTTTTTATAAAAACGGAAGAGTTCGTTTTTGGGCTTAAGAGAAGAATTTCGAGGATTTAGAAGCCACCATTGTTAAAGACCATTAGGAGCTTTAATCTTAATCCATTGCAAGTCATTCTCCTTATGATTCATCACAAGCTTAGAGCATTCGAAGCTCAAATGAGAATGATCATGTTCTCTTTTGATTCCTAGGAGTTTAGACACCTTTATCATTTGTAAAACCTTTGTCTAAACACCCGCTAGGAATCCTTTAGGTGATTCTCCAACTTGTAAACCAGTCCTACCCTTAGGTTGTAGAGAATCTATCACCTTTTAACCTTGGGCATCTTGAAGAAGGATAAAATGCAAGGTAGCTAATCTTGAAGCTGGGGCATTGGCAACTCATCAGCATAGGCGATCGGGGGAACACAAGGAGAGCTGATTGAAGCATGGGAGAGTGGATATCAAGCAACTTGAAGTGGCACATTAATGGGGCTCAAAGCCGACAAGTAAGGTTGTCTATTTATAAGAGTCTAGCCACTCTCTTTCCATGAGAAATTAAGTGTAGAGTTTGTTTATCAAACTCGATTTAGTGTCATTTAGGCCCAACAAATGTCGTTCCTTGGAGCCACCAACACGAGTGTATACGTATAGGTTAGGAGGAACTTGTAAATTCTCCGATAGGATGGATCCGATTTAAAACACCTAAGTTGGAAAGAACCTGATTTAAACTCCCTAGAAAAATTCAGTGTGCTCAAGGGGTGAGTACTTGAACTGGGAGGGGAGTAGACACATAGTCGACCCACCATACATGCTTGTGTTTGTGATGTATTTCAGCACATTGTTATCTTAGCATTGTATGTTTAATTGTTAATTATGAATCCTTGATAGGAATATATGCTAGGCACTAGATAGACACCCTTACACGCAAGATGTATTTTCACTAATATTATAGACTTAAGCTTATATGATCCATTCTCATATAGTTTACATAGGTTGCATAAATTAGGTGCTTAATTAAGTTAAATCATATGTCAATCTATGAATGTTAGACTATGTAGCTTAATTGCTTATTCATACGCTAGTCTTTTGTTAGTACATCTTTTGTTGTCAATTGGCGTGTTGGTTGGTCGTGTCTTGTCGTGTGAGCCCCGGTTGAAGAATTGAAGAATCAAGACCTGAAGATTTCGCTTCATCTATTGCTCAAGCTCATGTTGAATCAAGATCCCAGGTAAGTTGCATATAGATCGACCATAGGAAACCTAAAACATCAAAGAATGGCGTTAAAGACTCACATATCTCATCCCCATTCCTCTCGACCCTTGCACAAGTTGATCAGACTTGTGAACCATGGCTGGTGCGAAGCATATTGAAGATATGAAGATATGTCCATTCATTGGACCCCATGCACCTCATCACTTGAAGTGATCCGTTGCTGTGTTGAGAATCTTGGTCCTGGAAGCTCGCTTTGACAAAACCATCTAGTCAGCGGCCAGGCTTCTCAAGCACTCAAGCAACCTTGCTGAAAAGAAAGAAGATGGACAGCCGACCGGTCTTCACCGGTCGGCCAGGCTTTTCAACACAACAAACAGCCTGCTGTGATGAAGTAAATGGGCAGCCGACCGGTCTTGACCGGTCGGCTAGCAGATCTTAAATCCTCCAGCAGCCTTGCTGCATCTTTCAAGTAGGCAGCCGACCGGTCAAGACCGGTCGGCCTTCACAGCTTATGAATGCTCCAGCAAGCATAGCCGACCGGTCAAGACCGGTCGGCCTATTGTTCTTGTATGCCTCCAGCAAGGTATGCCGACCGGTCTTGACCGGTCGGCCTTCACTATGATTTTCTACAGCAAGGGGGTCCGACCGGTCTTGACCGGTCGGCCAGTCCCAAATGAAGCCTTATTTTTCAAACGACGACCGGTCTGTCCGACCGGTTCAGACCTTTCTCTGACAGGTCGGCTGTGACCGTTTTTGATCTATTGGGGCTATCATTTGGGGCTCTATAAAGCCAGGACTTGAGGTCTTTTATGTCAGGCATTAAACACCCTTCAAGAGCTAAGAGAGAGAGCTTTTACTCACATCCTCCTACCCTCTTTGCTCTTGTTCCCCTTGAGTTCATCATTCAAACCTAGCCATTAATGGCTTTTCACTGAGTATTCAAAGCTCGGTTTGAAGTATGAATTCAAGACTATCATTCATGGCTGACCTACCTTCGAAATATATCTATCAGGTCATTTATAGCCATTGAATGCTTGAAGTTTGGTAGTTCCCTCATTACCATTGCATTGAACAGGCAAGAGGAACTAAACCAACTCTCTCCCAACTACCCGGCATCAACATATCCTCATCATTTGCATTGGTAGCTGATCTTGGGAGCACAAAGAGAAGCTGAAGCACGTGGAGCTGAAGCTACTCATCAAAGGCATCGAATCGGGGCTCAATCGTCTAGGTATGTCTAGTTTTTGAGAGTCCATCTATTCATTCACTATTCCCTGGATTGGAAAACTCCGGCGGGAGGGTACGTGACCATCCTTGGATTAGGATTAGTGAGAGTTTGAGATCCAAACTCGTCAAGTCCCTGGATTGGGCTATCGGCGGATGGTAAACGCGGTCCTAGATCAAAGGATGTCAAGGTTAATGGTTAACCTGATTTAAAACCAAGACTATAGTGAAATCCGGTGGTCTCATAAGTTGAGATCGTGAACCGGGAGTGGAGTAGGGAAACCGATCCACTATAAATTGCTGTGCATTGTGAGATTGAATGATTGCTATGTGTTGAATGGTTTAGTCAATCATGAATGCTAACTGTTTGATGAAATGCCTATGATAGTCCTTGCTTACAAACTACTCATATAAATGTCTTGAATGCTATTGTGATTATCTTATTTGTCAAGATTGACTTGGTTAGTTTTTAATTGTAATTGGAATTTAAAAAAGTCCTATTCACCCCCCCCCCCCCCCCCCCCCCCAGGACATTAGGCATATCTCCAAGTATCTCTATAGGCGGTAAAACCGCAATTTCAATTGGTATCAGAGCTGGTTCCTCCGTTCAGGTTTAAAAACCCGGAGTGAGATCCTAAGAGAGCTTGAAAATATGTCTAGAGAGGACTCTTCATCCGTTACTAAACCTCCCTTCTTTGATGGGTCTAACTATCCATATTGGAAAGCCCGAATGCGCATCTTTTGGAATCTATTGATTCAGACGTTAGGGATATGATTGATACTGGATATAAACCCCCAATGGTCACTATATGTAAGGAAGGTGAACCGGATGTCCTCAAGCCTAAAGATAAGGCGATGTGGACCGATTATGATAAAGCTCAACGGGTCTGTAATGCCAAAGGGCTGAATGCCATCTTTTGTTCAGTATCTAAAGATGAATTTGGCCGGATTCAAAATTGCACAACCAGTAAGCAAGCATGGGACATCCTTGAAGTTACTCATGAAGGAACAAGCATTGTTAAAAACTCAAAACTTCAGCGCCTCTCCACACAATTTGAAAATATTACTATGGAGGAGCATGAAACATTTACTGACTTCTATACCAAGCTGAACAAGATTACAAATGAAATGTGGGGCTTGGGGGATCCCGTTCCGGAGCATATACTATGTAGGAAAATTCTGAGATCCCTACCGGAACGGTTCTCTTCCAAAGTTACTACCATCGAAGAATGTAGGGACCTAAATACCATGAAAGTTGAAGAACTTCTCGGGTCCCTTCAAACCTATGAGCTAGGTTTCAAAACTCCCTCCAAATCCAAAAGTACAGCCCTGAAATCTTCTCACAAAAAACAAGAATCTGAATGTGGAAGTGAGGAAGATCCAGACTTAGAAGAAATGGCACTTATGGCCAAGAAATTTCAAAAATTCTTCAAAACTAAGGGAAATACTTCTAGAAGGAAACCCTACCAGAAGGGTAAACCGTTTGATTCTAAGAACAACAAAGGAAAATTTATTAAGTCTAAAGACCCTCAATGCTACAAGTGTAGAGGATTTGGTCACATTGCATCCGAGTGCACCAATAACAAAGCCAAGAAAAAGGCAATGGCAGCTACATGGGATGAGACTGAAGAATCTAAATCAGAATCAGTCCAATACCAAAGTGAGGAGGAGCAAGGTTCAATCAGAATTTTAATGGCCTCTATTACTGACATTGTGCCTCAAATTGAGCCCATTGCAAAGATCACCGGAGACATTGATGATCATGAATCCTCCAACACAGAAAATGATTCCTTGAGTGATGATGAGAATGAGGAGGAAGGCCTTCAGGAGGTTTACAACCAACTATACATTGAAAATATAAATACCATCAACAAGTTGGGCCAAATGAAGGCTGAAAATGACAAACTGATGAAAAATCTTGACGGATTGAAAATAGAGAATCAAAAGATGAGTCAAGATTTAGAAGAGCTGAAAAAGAAGAATGCTGAGCTTGAACAAGAAAAGAAAAAGCTCATAAGTGGTGAATCTCTAGACAAGCATGCTAGACTTGAGAAAGAACTCAAAGAGGCGAACACTGAAATTGATCGTCTTAAGTGTCAAGTCGTTGACTCTAGAAGACGGTTCGCCCAAGGAGAAGAAAATCTTGAAAAACTCCTAGGTGTTGTAAGATCACCAAGGGACAAAAGAGGTTTGGGCTATGATAGTCACACTTCAAAAACTACCTCAGTCCATCCAATTGTAAGAAAAGATCATGGTGCATCAGGAAGTAAAACTAGAGCATCTCCTGTCTGCCATGCTTGTGGAGACATTGGCCACTTAAAATTTGAGTGCTTGGTATTAAAAAATCCGGTCAGAAACTTGAAAGGTAAATTTGTACCGACCGAAAAAAATGTCCAAGCTAATTGGAATCCTCCCATGCATTCTTCACCTAAGAGGGGAAACATTCGAAAGAATTATCTTGCTCTTCCTAGGAAGGACAAGAGGATGGATGAACTATTGGAGCAAGTTAAAATGCTGAATTTGAAAACTGCTCTTCTTTTGCGTGAAAAAGAAAAATCTGATTCTCCCAAGAAAACTACAGAATCTCACCAGAAGAACACCTCTCATAAAAGGACAACAACTAAATGGGTTGTTAAGAACAAGTGCTTGGTCATTCATACTGCCTTAAAAGCTGGGAATACCCCTAGATGGTACTTGGATAATGGTTGTTCTAGACACGTGACAGGTGATAGATTTCAATTTTGTGCATATGACGAATTTGATGGTGGGTCTGTCACATTTGGTGATGGGAGCATAGCTAAGATCATTGGTAAAGGAACCATCACAGGGACAGGTTTGCCCGAAATTGAAAATGTGTTGTATGTTGATGGCCTTAAACACAACTTACTGAGTATCTCACAGATTTGTGATGAAGAGCACTCAGTAAGCTTCTCCAAAGATATGTGCAAGATCTTGAACTCCACAGGAAAATTAGTCATGAAAGGTCTACGCACAGGAGACAACTGCTATGTCATTGAAAATCACAACAACTCAAGCTCCTCCACCATGTGTCACGTGGCCGTTCAGGATGAAACAGAATTATGGCACCATCGACTCGGTCATGTACATTATAGAAATCTGTTTAAACTGAGTCAGAAAAATTTAGTGAGAGGTCTACCCAAGATGGGTAAAAGACCAAATACTGTGTGCGCCGCATGCCAAAAAGGTAAACAAATCAAGGTTGCACACAAGAGAACCTCTATCCTGGTAACATCAAAACCATTTGAAATGCTACACATGGACCTAGTTGGTCCTACCAGGGTACTTAGCCAAGGTGGAAAACGATACTTCTTTGTAGTCGTTGATGATTACTCCAGATTCACATGGGTCGCCTTCCTAAGAGAAAAATCTGACACTTTTGAGGAATTCAAAAAACTAGTGAAGCGCCTTCAAAATGAGAAAGGATACATGGTAGCAAGAATCAGGAGTGATCACGGTGGTGAATTTGAAGATCATCGCTTCAAGGCATTATGCGATGAATTGGGCATTCGTCATGAGTTCTCAGCACCCAAAACACCTCAACAAAATGGGGTTGCTGAAAGGAAAAACAGAGTGTTGTTGGATATGGCCACAACTATGCTTAATAATAAGAAACTTGCTCAAAATCTATGGGCCGAAGCTGTTAACACTGCCTGCTATATTGTTAATCGAGTTTATTTAAGGGCAGGTCTAAACAAAACAGCTTATGAACTGTGGTGTGGAAAAACACCGAATGTTAAATACTTTAAGGTCTTTGGTAGTACATGCTATATTCTGAGAGACCGAGAAATTTTGGAAAAATTTGAATCCAAAAGTGATGAGGGTATCTTCTTGGGATACTCATTAAATAGTTGAGCTTTTCGTGTTTACAACCTTCGAACCTCATCAGTCCAAGAGTCAATCAATGTGACTGTGGACGATAGCTTGGATAAACCTGTGTCTCCAGGTGATGAAGAAGAAGATGAGGGCATATGCGAGATAGGTAAATCTGATAAACCACCCTCATCTCCAAATGCCCCCACTGCTCCTGGTGATGTACAAATCGTCAAGGATCACCCCCTCAATCAAATCATTGGGTATCCTAGCATTGGTGTCAAAACCAGGAGACAGTTGGAGGCAGTCAACAGTCACCTGTGTTTCACATCAAAAATAGAACAAAAAAATGCTGATGAAGCTCTAAATGATGAATTCTAGATCCTTGCAATGCAGGAAGAGCTTCAACAATTCATTAGAAATGAAGTATGGTATCTGGTCGACAGGCCGGAAAGGAAAAATGTTATTGGAACCAAATGGATTTTCAAGAATAAATCCGATGAATCTGGGAATGTGATACGAAATAAGGCTCGATTAGTGGCTCAGGGTTATTCACAAATTGAAGGCATTGATTTTGATGAAACATTTGCCCCTGTAGCCAGACTCGAGTCTATTAGAATTCTTATGGCTATTGCTTGTGCGTTAAAGTTCAAACTATTTCAAATGGATGTAAAGAGCGCCTTCTTGAATGGTATTCTTGATGAGGAAGTGTATGTTGAACAACCAAAAGGATTCATTGATCCTAAGTATCCTCACAAAGTGTACCGGTTGAAAAAGGCACTTTACGGACTCAAGCAAGCACCCCGTGCATGGTATGAACGCTTAACTCATTTTCTTATTGACCATGATTTTGTTAGGGGGAGCGTTGACAAAACTCTATTTATTAGAGAAGCCGAGAATTCTGTGTTGATTGCCCAGATTTATGTGGATGACATTATTTTTGGATCCACTTGTGAGAAAATGTCCATCTCCTTTGCTGAATTAATGACATCTGAATTTGAGATGAGTATGGTTGGAGAACTAAACATGTTCCTAGGGCTTCAAGTAAAACAACTCGCATCAGGTATATTCATTACTCAAGCCAAATATGCTAAAGACCTTGTTAAGAGATTTGGCTTAGATTCTGGTCGTTCCTACACTACACCTATGAGCACCACTGTTAAATTATCAAAAGACCTTGCAGGGAAAAGTGTAGATCAACATCTTTATAGAAGCATGATTGGTAGTCTTCTTTATCTTACTGCTAGTAGACCAGATATTGCTTTCAGTGTAAGTGCTTGTGCTCGATTTCAGGCTGATCCCAAAGAATCTCACCTTACCTCTGTTAAACGGATCATCCGGTTTGTTGGATGCACCACCGAATACGGTCTTTGGTACCCTTTTGATTCATCTACAGATATTGCAGGGTATTAGATGCCGACTGGGCTGGTAACATGGATGATCATAAATCTACCAGCGGTGGTTGTTTTTACGTTGGAAATTGTCTTGTGGCGTGGCATAGTAAGAAACAAAACTCCATATCTTTATCCACAGCCGAAGCAGAATACATTGCTGCCGGTAGTTGTTGTGCCCAATTATTATGGATGAAACAAACCTTGACCGATTATGGGATTAACCAAGGCACAATGACTTTATTTTGCGACAACACGAGTGCCATAAATATATCAAAAAATCCAGTTCAGCACTCACGCACTAAGCACATAGACATTAGGCACCATTTTATTCGAGAATTGGTTGAAGATCATATAATATCTCTCGAACATGTGCCTACCGAGAATCAACTAGCTGACATCCTAACGAAACCTTTGGACTCAGTTCGATTTTCGAACCTCCAGAAGTCCATTGGTGTTGGATGTATCTAGTTTATCTAACAAGTGTATGTTTTGCAGGAAAAATCTGAGGATTTAGCCTCTCTTTCTGATCGTTATAGGTATATCTGAGGATCATGGCCTCTTTTCATTACTTTCTTCGAATATCCGGGATCATAGTCCCAATTTCTAGCCATTTATTGTCATATCTGGACCTTAGGGGTCCCTCATTTTGTGTTAGGTGTACCTTGGTACACCATGACCATGGATGTTGTATCCTTGATAAGGGTACTTGGTGTTAAAGGTCTGTCCAAAGGACAAACTCTCATTCCAGGTGATCCAGTACAGGATTCGTGTAAAAAAGGCGGCAAAATTGCCTGCCGACCGGCCAGCCGACCGATCAAGACCGGTCGGGCGTCTCCCAAAACCTTCTGGACTCATCCAGTTAAGCCAGCCGACCGGTCACGACCGGTTGGGCTGAGTAGAAAAACCTTGCTGGAAGCCTTTTTGCGTCCCACGACCGGTCGTGCAGCACTTAAGCAGCTGCGTCCGTGCGTCAGCCGACTGGGTAGGGGGGTATTTAACCCGTTTGGAGCTCACTTTAGGTCAGTCCTTGCCATTTCTTCACCTCCACTCGGTGCTCCAGCTCCCCCTCTTGCTCTCCAAGGTGAGTTTGAGCTGATTCATTGCAAAGATTCGGGGTTCTAACCTTCTCTTCTTCACTCCTCTTCTCTTTCACTCATTTGGTAAGGGATTCCTTCTCTTCACTCTCTATCTTCTTTGGTTCATCCCTTTCCTTCATCTCTTGGAGTGTTTAGAGACCTTCTTGGTGCTTCCATGTTATCCCAAGAGAGCGAGGATGAGCTCCCTTTGAGGAGGAGCGATCGTCCCAAGGCAAAATCTAAGCCTCCTCCTCCTCGCCCTTTAAAGTCCAAGAAAGCCGCTTCCAAAGGGAAAGGGGCTGCCTCCTCTTCAGTTCCTCCTATTAAATCTAAATCTTTGGGGACAAAAGTCTCATCCCATTCCACCCATTGGGATGATTTCAAGGATAAGGAGGTCGTCTGTGAAAAATCCGTCAATTTGGGTGACTTGTCTGACTACAACTTGCGTTCCATGTTGGATGCCATCAATTGGGGCCCCGTACTCCACATGGGGGGCCCGGTCCAATTTGATGTTGTCAAGAAATTCTATGCATCCTATGTTCATGTCACGTCTTCTCCCCCCTCCTTCAATGTCGAGGTTGGTGACCGGGATTGCCTGTTTACTTTGAAGTCCATATCAGAATTTGTTGGCGTTCCAAGGGTTGAGGAGCCTTCTTTCAATTTTTCATCCTTGGGTCCCAAACCCAACCTAGTTATCGCTCAATTCTTATGTGGTGAGGGGACACCCAAATGGGTGGGAGGTGCACTTCGAGCATCCTCAATGACCTGGGATTTTCGCCTTTTGCATAATCTCTTTTTCCGCAATGTCTACCCGCGGATGAGCAACAAAGCGGATGTCACCGAAACTATGTTTCGGTTGCTGTATCGGGTAGGCAAAGGTCATCCGCTCTGCCTCCCCACACGGATCATGAATATCATCCACCAGGTCATCTTGCGCGACGACGGGAACTCCACTAGTCTGCCATTTGGGCATCTCATATGCAAAATGGCTGAGCATATTGGCATTGTTGGTACCGATAAATTCCACAAACCGGTCATTATCAACCGTACCATCATTGCTCGTATGGAGCCTACCAGAGACGTTATCCAGTGTCGTCTGCAGGAGCAGCAGCAGGAGCAGGCAGAGCCGTCCCAGCTTGAGGCACCGCCTATCTCTACTGGCCCTTCACACACTTCAGCTCCGTCATCAGATCCATCTCTCGATCCTCGCGACGCTCCAGGACGATTCAGCACACCGCCTCGAGCTTTTTCTCGTCGGCACTCTCCTTCCGTGGATCCCACTTCCTACATTGCGAAGCTTCACCAGCTTCGAGCGGATATATTTCAGCGGCTTGATAGGCTTGAGCAGACCGGGGACCAGATCCTGCAGGGTCAGGCCACCATACTGGTGCAGTAGGAGGCTCTAGTCACTCGTCAGGCGCAGATAGAGAGGCGGATAGAGCGATGGGAGCGTGCGGTTCGTGGGGACGTTCCACCCCCTGATCTGGGCGATGGCACGGATTATTAGGCTTATGTCTTGGTCACAGTTACTTTTTAAATGACCAATGACATTGTTTGGATTTCATGCTATATCATTCTATGGTTGTCTGTATATTTTAGATTGATACATCTCTACATTGGGCTACTTGCCCATTTTGGTATATATGTGGATGTTTTTTTTTGTTTTATATATGAGCTGTTTGTTCTTTTATTTGAATATCCTTGGGAGGTTGGATGGTTTGGGCGTATTTGCCCATTTTAGCTCATGCATTGTGTTTTCTTTTGATTCTAAATATACATCTGGAGGGGTGGTTAGTTGATTGGGCTATAAGCCCTCTGTGCTTTCATGTTTACTTGTATATCTGGCATGTGTTATTCTTTAAATCTCCTCAGGACTTAAACTTGAATATCTCTTCCTTATCTTATGTGATTGACATATTTTCGGCGCTAGCCTTGCAGCTTTATTAGGCATATCTTTTTGCTGGCTACCCTTGTCAATTACTAACAAAAAGGGGGAGAATCATCCCACCTAGAAGGTCCGATTATATCTTTTTCCAGGACTTTGTAGGTGCAAGCATTGAGGGGGAGATTTTGAAGAATATCGAGTCTGTACATGTCCTTTTGTAAAGATTATGTTGTATATCTGTATTGACATGTAAATGGGTGTATATTCTTTCTGATTAAGGGTCAATCATGATAAGGAGTCATGATTTGTCTAGGTTAGATGTTTTGTCACGCAATTGATAAAGGGGGAGATTGTTAGTACATCTTTTGTTGTCAATTGGCGTGTTGGTTGGTCGCGTCTTGTCGTGTGAGCCCCGGTCGAAGAATTGAAGAATCAAGACCTAAAGATTTCGCTTCATCCATTGCTCAAGCTCATGTTGAATCAAGATCCCAGGTAAGTTGCATATAGATCAACCATAGGAAACCCAAAACATCAAAGAATGGCGTTAAAGACTCACATATCTCATCCCCATTCCTCTCGACCCTTGCACAAGTTGATCAGACTTGTGAACCATGGCTGGTGCGAAGCATATTGAAGATATGAAGATATGTCCATTCATTGGACCCTATGCACATCATCACTTGAAGTGATCCGTTGCTGTGTTCAGAATCTTGGTCCTGGAAGCTCGCTTTGACAAAACCATCTAGTCAGCGGCCAGGCTTCTCAAGCACTCAAGCAACCTTGCTGAAAAGAAAGAAGATGGACAGCCGACCGGTCTTCACCGGTCGGCCAGGCTTTTCAACACAACAAACAGCCTGCTGTGATGAAGTAAATGGGCAGCCGACCGGTCTTGACCGGTCGGCCAACAGATCTTAAATCCTCCAGCAGCCTTGCTGCATCTTTCAAGTAGGCAGCCGACCGGTCAAGACCGGTCGGCCTTCACAGCTTATGAATGCTCCAGCAAGCATAGCCGACCGGTCAAGACCGGTCGGCCTATTGTTCTTGTATGCCTTCAGCAAGGTATGCCGACCGGTCTTGACCGGTCGGCCTTCACTATGATTTTCTACAGCAAGGGGGTCCGACCGGTCTTGACCGGTCGGCCAGTCCCAAATGAAGCCTTGTTTTTCAAACGACGAACGGTCTGTCCGACCGGTTCAGACCTTTCTCTGACAGGTCGGCTGTGACCGTTTTTGATCCGTTGGGACTATCATTTGGGGCTCTATAAAGCCAGGACTTGAGGTCTTTTATGTCAGGCATTAAACACCCTTCAAGAGCTAAGAGAGAGAGCCTTTACTCACATCCTCCTACCCTCTTCGCTCTTGTTCCCCTTGAGTTCATCATTCAAACCTAGCCATTAATGGCTTTTCACTGAGTATTCAAAGCTCGGTTTGAAGTATGAACTCAAGACTATCATTCATGGCTGACCTACCTTCGAAATATATCTATCAGGTCATTTATAGCCATTGAATGCTTGAAGTTTGGTAGTTCCCTCATTACCATTGCATTGAATAGGCAAGAGGAACTAAACCAACTTTCTCCCAACTACCCGGCATCAACATATCCTCATCATTTGTATTGGAGCTGATCTTAGGAGCACAAAGAGAAGCTGAAGCACGTGGAGCTAAAGCTACTCATCAAAGGCATCGAATCGGGGCTCAATCGTCTAGGTATGTCTAGTTTTTGAGAGTCCATCTATTCATTCACTATTCCCTGGATTGGAAAACTCCGGCGGGAGGGTACGTGACTATCCTTGGATTAGGATTGGTGAGAGTTTGAGATCCAAACTCGTCAAGTCCCTGGATTGGGCCATCGGCGGATGGTAAATGCGGTCTTAGATCAAAGGATGTCAAGGTTGATGGTTAACCTGATTTAAAACCATGACTATAGTGAAATCCGGTGGTCTCATAGGTTGAGATCGTGAACCGGGAGTGGAGTAGGGAAACCGATCCACTATAAATTGCTGTGCATTGTGAGATTGAATGATTGCTATGTGTTGAATGGTTTAGTCAATCATGAATGCTAACTGTTTGATGAAATGCCTATGATAGTCCTTGCTTACAAACTGCTCATATAAATGTCTTGAATGCTATTGTGATTATCTTATTTGTCAAGATTGACTTGGTTAGTTTTTAATTGTAATTGGAATTTAAAAAAGTCCTATTCACCCCCCCTCTAGGACATTAGGCATATCTCCAAGTATCTCTATAGGCGGTAAAACCGCAATTTCATCTTTGTGATTGGACCTAGTTGGCTTGGAAGCCGAAATATTCTTGCTTGCTTAGCTTAAATTGTAGAATAATTTAAGTAGGCGAAAAGAATTTTAAAAAGGTCATAGTCCCCCCCTCTTGGTCTAACTATAATTTTAGTAGCTCAGCCACATTTCTGCATATATGCATAGGGTATCGTGTTAGACGATCTGATGCAATTTCAATTGGTATCAGAGCGGGTTGCTCTTCAAGGACTTAACCGTTTAGAGTGAGATCCAATACCGGAGCACTAGCATAATGTTTAACCAAGATAAGAGTATCATTAATCGTCCACCGTACTTTGACGGGTCCAACTATGCTTATTGGAAGGCTAGGATGATGATTTTCAAACAACCTTTGGACCGTTCAATTTGGGTAAGCATACAACGTAGATATTCCACACCTATGGAACAAGTGGGGGTTGATGGTAAAGCCATTATTATTCCCAAAGATGATGAAAAGTGGAATGATAATGAGAGAGTTCAATACATGGTTAATGTCAAAGCTCTCAATGCGATTTGTTGTGCGGTTTTTCCAAATGAATTTCAACACATACTCACATACGTAACCGCAAAAGTAGCGTAGGACATTTTAGAGGTTACCCACGAGGGAACTAGCACAGTAAGACGCTCAAAGCTTTAACTCTTAACTATTAAATTTGAAAATATTAAAATGGAAGAGTCTGAAACTTTTATAGAATTATACACCCCCTTATCTGATATTTGTAACTCCATGTTTGTATTGGAAGAACGGGTTCTGGAAGGTAAGATTTGTAGAAAAATACTTAGGTCCCTACCAGAAAGATTTAACTCCGAGGTACTAGCCTTAGAAGAGTGTAGAGACATAAATAACATAAAAGTAGAAGAACTTATCGATTTTCTACAAACTCATGAACTACACTTTAAGGCCTCATCTAGGAAGAAGAGTATCGCCTTGAAGACTTCTCATAAGCACACTCATAAGCAAAAAGCAATTAAGAGTGAGTCTTCCGAAGATAGTAACGATGAGGATGATGGCGATGAAAAATTAAATAAAAAATTCAAGAGATTCCTCAAATTTGAAAAAGGAAAAAGTTGTGACCGGAAGGATAAGTAGTGTGATAAATACAAAGAAAAATCATCCAAATCTAAATTTGTTCGATGTTATAAATGTGGTAATTGTGGTCACATATTGCCCCAGATTGTCCAAAAGTGCCTAAACCGAAAGATATGAAGGTTATGGTAGCAATATGGGATAACACGGAGGAGTCCAAATCTGAATTTAGTGACTCCACTAGTGATGGGAGCCAAAAACCATTGAGAATTCTCATGGCCTCCACCACTACCTCTTTTCCCCCTAATCTAAGAGAGGATCTCGACTACTTGCCCTTCTAGGAGAAGGAGTTCTTAACCCTCCTCATTTGTTGAAATTTATGAGGGTGTTGTGGAAATTAGTTACCCTTAGGTTCATAAAACTAAAAATAGTTAGTAAGGGTAGCTAGAAACAAATACTATAGTAAAATATGAGAATTTTAACCTCATTTTGTACTTATGGGCATATTAGAGGATTCAAGCCTCATTAGCCCACCATTGATAGTTTAGTCTTGCTTTATGTTGGTATCTTTGTTACTAGATTATTATCCTGCTTAAATTAGCATAATCTTGCTAAATTTTGTGCTTAATGTATGGTAATCTATGCCTTGGTCATTTGCTTTAATATTTATCTTAGAATGACCAATTATGCATGATCGATTATGCTTAGATAATTATATTTTCTTATTGATCATTGTTGACGTAAAAAATTGGTTACAGATGATAGACTAGGGATGGAGAAGAACCTCCTTCTCTTTTAGGTGCACGATCCACCAAAGATGTTTCCTTCGAGATTCTTGCATCCACGGACAGAAACTAAGGGTGGCTAGCGCCTAACCATTAGCCTTCCGATGCTTAAGCCAGTGATGAGCTTCAAAGAAGATGAGGTGTTAAACATGGGCTAAGTATTTCGTACCTTTCATCGAAGTAGGCTACCCCAATTTATAGAGAACCCGCTGGAGTAATTTGTTACGTATATGGTTAAGATCTCCCTAATTTTGTGGGATATGATATTATTCTATCCAGTCCTGGATATGTTAGAAGTCTAGATGATTATGTTACGTAGTGTAAATCCTTCAATTGTAGATATGATCCTGTATGACGGAACCAACCCATATGTATAAACAATCAGAGGTTGGTCTGTAATCTAGGCCAACTCCTGAAGTGCGCCCTCGGTTGTCGATTAGTGACCAGAGCTACTCAGATAATCTTAAGGGGTTAGGACGCCTTTCTCGCATCTTAGGCGGGGATGCCTCTTGCTAACCTGCTCATAGTTCATGGTTACCGAACGGAGGCACTCGCATATGTTAATGACTGAGCAAGGTTGATCGCATCATATCTTGAACGAGCCATTCATTCCATGATCACTATCTATAGGAGCGGTACGTTAGGCTACGACCAACTTTACCCTATAACAAATACCCCCCAAGTCTCTTGCTTAGAGTAGTTAGGCGAGAGACTTGTTTAATTTGAATTCTTGCATGTAATTAGCATGCACGATTTCCGAAGAGAAGCGACTGTACATAATTAGATGCCTGCATTTAATGAGCATCATCTTTTTGGCTAAAGGGAGTGAGACGGTGCTTGACATGTGTCTTGAATTAATGCACATGCCCCTTTAACTGTCTTGCCAAACGAGGGGACGCCAAGTGTCGCCCAAATCGCCAAAGGAGATGATTGCGGAGTATACATGTGCGTCTGTCTCTTTGTCATACACATTGGCTTCATTCTGTTTTTGGCGAGTCTTCTTCTTCTTCCTTCACTTTCTCTTCTGACGGAACCTCTTCCTTGAGTTATTTTCTATCATCTTCCTTTTCTGTTTTCCTTGCTTTCATATCCTCTTTCTATACAATGGTGAGGGGATCCGATTCCGAAGCAATTCCATTGGGGGAAGGAACTCTGGAATCTTCTTCCTCGAATAATGTTTGGGTACCTGCTGGGAAGTACTCTGCATTTGGATACCCTTCTAGTATGAAGGAAGAGGATTTAGAAGAAATTTGAAGAAGATACAGAGTTCCAGATTCAGTTATCTTCCTGTTACCCCAGGAGGGGGAAACTACTGACTCCCCTCCACCAGGGCATGTTGCCATTTACAAATTCTTTTTCACAATCGGTGTCCATCTCCCCCTTCATCCATTTGTTAGGGAAGTTCTCCATAATTATAAAATAGCCCCGGGGCAACTTATGGTGAACGGATGGAGGGTAGTAGTGAGTGCATACGTACTCTAAAGGTAGGCTGGAAATGGTGAACTTTTTGTTGAGGAGTTCTTTAAGATGTCCAACTAAAGAAGTCTCCCTCATATGAAGGCTGGTATTACTTGGCGTATTGGCACCGGAAAAATTTTCTACTTGGAAACTCTTCTTCCAATTCCCCCAGGTGGAAAAGGTAGTGGTTTTTTGCCTTTGGAAATTGGGAATCCAATGCAGGTTTGACTCCCAGAGCAAATAGTGTTCATCACTTTTTGTGAAGGTTGGTAATCTTTGTTTCTGTATGAGTTTTGCTGTAATTCATGTCTTTAATTGTTAGTCATATTGCAGGCATCCTGGCCGATAAAAAGCCTAGTTTGAGGGGAGGCATCTACGAGGTGTTCATCGCTTTTTTGTGAAGGTTGGTAATCTTTGTTTTTGTATGAGTTTTGTTGTAATTTATGTCTTTAATTGTTAGTCATATTGCAGGCATCCTGGTCGGTAAAAAGCCTAGTGTGAGAGGAGGCATCCACGAGAAGATAATTAAGGTCTTCAGGCCATCGAAGTGCGTGAGAGACATCAAGTCTACTCTAAGGTTACCGCTACTCATTGAGTCCGGTCTTGTTTCTAAGGACAAGATATCAGGCGGTGAAGGAACTCAGAAGCGGAGAAATCTTCCTCCCCTGAGAGGTTCTGCTCAAAAGAAGCAGAAGAAATCGATGGCTGGTTCGTCGCAACCAGCGAGGTGAGAAGGGGAGACCGCTCAAAGCTCTCGTCAAAACCAAGCGAACCAACCTCCTAAATCTTCGCTTGCTCACACAGAAGCTGCTCTCGTAATGGTGTCTACCCCAGCTGTTCCTCTAAAGTAGCTTATTGTTGATCTTACTGGTGCTCCCGGAAGGGAGTCCAGACCAGAAATCGACTCTTCGTCTCAAGGACAAAGTCGTGAGACCACCCCTACTTGCGGGAGGTCTGCTATTCAGTAGCTGCTGGCGGGGAGCGGGTCGTTGCCCAACCTTCTGGTGAATGAACTTTTATCATTTCGAGTTACCTACACCCGGTTTGTAAATTTTTTTTACCACGTCTTTCCCCATATCTTTGATCCCGTCCTCGAGCCCTGTCCTGAAGAGCTCACACGAGATGCTGGGTTGAGGGCCACTCGGGTGAGAGTATCTCTTGATACTTTGTGCATCATATCCTTTACTTTTCACCCTTAATGATTTATATTGTTCTTGGCGTAGTGCTTGGACCTCATTGTAAGGACGATGCGTGATATCGTTTCTGCTCGTTAGGTGATAAAGGAATGAGAGGAGAAAATAAAGCTCTTGGAGCAGGCAGTCCAAGGGAGAGATAATCTCATGAAGGCTCGTGAAGCCTTAGTCACCAAGACCAATGAGGAAAAGAATATCCTCATTAATAAAATTCAAGTGTTGACTAATCGGTACCAAGAATTGGATCAGCAGCATGTCCGACTTGGTGAGATAAAAGAGAAGACTGAGAGAGAGAGAGAGAGAGAGAGAGAGAGAGAGAGACCTTCCATTTGGATAAGATGGCGTTGGAACAAAAGAACACTGATCTCGAGTTGCAGCTCAAACAATCCAAGGAGGATTGGGAGAAGGAGAGAACAGCCCTACAAGAGGACTAAGAAAAGGAGAGAGCAACTTTACTGGCGCAGATCGCAGAGGAAGGTCCGTGTGTCGTTCAAAAATTTCAGGAATCGCAGCTCTACGAGGAGGAACACTACGACTCCTATGATGCTGGTCGCGACTTCTCTTTGAAGGTCGTCCGACTGATTGCCCCGGGGATTGACTTGGGGGAATTTGAGAGCGTCATGAACAGGGTCATAGCTGAGGAGAACGAGGTTGCTACTCAAGAGGTTACCGTGATGATGGAACCTGTTAAAGTTGCGTGGATTCCTGAGGCTGGACCTGAAGCTGAGAGCCAAGCTCCTCCAACAGCAGAAGATGTGCATGAGGAAGCGATGGATAATTGATTTTGCGCCTTTACATGCCTTGAACACTCTTTTCTTTTTCCTTTTTCTTTTTCTTTTTTATTTAATGATCCTTGAATAGGTTGAATTATCCTTCTAGTTAGACAAATGTTTGATTTCGTGTATTTTGTGATTGTTCAATCCATGGAGATGGATTGTGCTCAGTCAGGGAGAGCTTTTGTGGCTGCATCCGCATAGAGATAGACTGATCTATCAACTGAGTCTTTGGCTCTAATGTTAATGAGCAGAAGACCTAGTTAGGAGAATGTTTAATATTCTCCTCAGGGTTTTTTGGGTCCTTAAATAGGAACAACAACTAAGTTGTGGGAATTCACAGGTGATGAACTTGAGTAGAAGTCGTCCTTTATTGGAAATGATTTACGTGTTTGATACATAAATGCTTCATGGATAGTAATGAAGCAAATGTTTTACATTCCAGGGGTGTCGTAAGGCCCTTCCTCTCATGTCTTCTAAGTGGCAAGTACCTGGTCGAACGACCTTAGTAACCCAATAGGGGCCTTCCCAATTAGGATCTGTGGACCCTCGCCGTTTCCGCGCTCCCACACGACGTTCTCGTCCCTTCCCCTTTCGGGAAAAGAAGGAGAGGAGGATGCGTGAGTGTGAATCGCCGTTTGTGCCACTGGCTTGCCTCGTTCTCGAGGGCTTTATCTGGTTGTCGTGTTAAGCTGGATGTGTTTAAATGAGTTTATATAAGACCAGAGTCGCCACTAGCCAGTTACTTCGAATCTACAGTCGGCTAGACCCCGTAGAAACGTTAGAGAAGGGGATCCGAAGATTCCTTCCTCTAAAATGACTCCTTTTGATCTGCGGCCAGAGATTCGAGGTAAGGGAACACGGTTACAGGGTGGGAAGAGGTTAAGCACCCCACACACTGCCCATACCGAAGTACGGTCTCTACTTCACAGAATCGAACTAATACTTGAAAGTCTGTTTCAATCCTCGTACATTCTCATAAATGACATGATGCATGAATGCGGGTCTGAACAGTAAGAGTTTCTGATGGGCAGGTTCCAACAACGGGCAAGCCCAGAGCATACGCTCGAACTAATAGGTGCTTAATATAAGACGTATGCAGTGTGCTTGAATAATCAAGGTGCTTTATAGTGAAGCATGAATGCAGGTCTGAACAGTAAGAGTTTCTGATGGGCAGGTTCCAACAACCGGCAAGCCCAGAGCATACGCTCAAACTGACAGGTGCTTAATATAAGACGTATGCAGTGTGCTTGAATAATCAAGGTGTTTGCAGTGAAGCAAGGGGGTTGGAAGAAAAGTAAATGTTGCACTTATGCTAGATGCAAATGAGATGATGCTGGAAAAAGAGTAGCTGGATGGACGGAGGTGTCGCAAGGGTCGGATTCGAGTGGCTGAATTAAGACTTGGATGGCTTGGGAGGCTTGGACCAGTGGTCAGGCTGGGCTGGACCAGGGCTAGGCTCTCCTCACTCGGGCTCTCCTTGGTGGGAAAATGGGCTAAAGGGGAAGGAGGACTCGGATCGCACTCGGGCTGGATGGCTTCGAAGGGATGCTGAAATGAGAAGGGGAGGGGGGTATTTATAGCAGCGGGCAGTGGCATAGCTCATAAATATTTTTGGGCGGTCTGCTGTGGGCCGCCCGTACGGATGCTCCTCGATTTCCAGCGAGGTACGGTCGCTCCCTCGGGGCTGCTGTTTGGCTCGGTGGGTTGACTTAGTGAGTTGACTCAGCGGGTCGACTCGGTGATTTGACTCAGCGGGTTGACTCGACGGGTTGACTCGGTGTTTTGACTCGACGAGTTGACTCAGCGGGTTGACTCAGCGGGTTAACTCCGCGGGTTGACTCAGTGGGTTGACTCAGTGAGTTTGACTTTTTTAGGATTTTTTTACTGGCTTTTCTTATGGGGGGTTTTTCAGGCTAATGTTTAGGACTGGGTTGACTGGGTTCAGGCTTGAATTGGGCTATGGAATGGGGCTTACAAGGGCGAGTTTGGCTGAGTTAGGACTTGGGGTTTGGGGGTATGGTCCTCCATTCATCCAGCTATCTCTACGAACAGTGTAGCCGAAGGTGGGGTGTCTACAGATGCCCCTCTTTGGCAGAGGTTACGTACAACCGAATGCCAAAGCGAGTGAACACCCCACTTCTGACCCGATCATTCATAGATCATGGTCTGAAATCTTTGCTTGCCTTTGCATCTGTGCCAGTTGATCGTTTGGAAACCGATCACTCGCACATACCGCGGGAGTTTGGAGAAAACGTTGCGATTGTCCCTGCATGCGCTGCAACCTGGGTACCCAATCGCAACCCTTCCATTCCCGATCGGTACTAACATCGGCAAGGTATAGCAGAGCCTCTGCGTCGCTAGTCTTACGAGGATACTGACCCTGAGACTGATTGTGTGATGTTTGATGTTTTCCCAGATCACTCCAGGATTACTTGTTTCGCTTGACTGTCAAAGTGGTTAGACGCCCTGCGTCAGATAGTCTTACGGGATTCTACTACGCCGACTTGGACTCAGTCAAGGTACTTCAGGCATCCACACCTAGGTATGTGCGGGTGGACTCTTTCCACCCGATCTACTGGTTTCGATGCTTAGTTTGCAATTCATTCTTTCCTTGATTGTGGTCTGGAATCTTTGTTATCCTTTGTATCTGAGTCAGTTGATTGTCTGAAAATTGATAACTCGCACATACCGCGAGAGTTTGGAGAAACGTTGTGATTGTCCCTGCAGTTTGCTGCAACCTGGGTACCCAATCGCAACCCTTCCATTCCCGATCGGTACTAACATCGGAAAGGTATAGCAGAGCCTCTGCGTCGCTAGTCTTACGAGGTTGCTGACCCTGAGACTGTTTGTATGATATTTGATGTTTTCCCAGATCACTCCAGGAGTACTTGTTTCGCTTGACTGTCAAAGTGGTTAGACGCCCTGTGTCAGATAGTCTTACGGGATTCTACTATGCCGACTTGGACTCAGTCAAGGTACTTCAGGCATCCACGCCTAGGTATGTGCGGGTGAACTCTTTCCACCCAATCTGCTGATTTTGATACTTGGGTTACAATTCATCGTTTCCACCTGTTCAAATGGTTTCTGTGACCGAGCCTTTTGGCTTTCATCTTTTCGTATCTTGGCATGTGGTACGACCGCACTAACACTAGAGTTTAGTTCGACCGTACTTTGAGTGCATTGGATCCGATGGTCTCCGGGGAAACCGTGAGACATCTGATCTTATTTGATTTTTGCGTCAGCTCCTACCCCGAGATATGGAAGATCTCCTGGTGTTTTGGAGGCAGAACGCTCTACTGGGAAAATATTTTTGGATTTTGAAAAGATACCCACTCTGGGGAGTGATACTCCATGGGGTTTTTATTTGCAAATAGAGATTTTTTTTTTTGAAATGGAAATCTGGTTTGCACATGCCTCCACTAGGGATGCCTATGGGGTCTTTGGCTAACCAACTTTATTTTGAAAGCAGGTAAACATGATGATTGATGTGATGGATGCTGATGCATGGAGATGCATGATGAATGCATGGCTTTGGCTCATTCTCTTTCAGTTTGATGATTTTTCTTTTGCTGGAGAAGCCAAGAATTTTGAGCTTATTGCTTCCAGGGTTGTGCTCCCCTGGGGATTTTTCTTTTTTATATGGGTGTTTGGTCAGCGGGTTGGTCAAGATCCCGACCCTTGGTCGATCAGGTCCATCATCCCAAGATGCTGCTTCTTTGCTAATGAGAATGTACGAGGATGCTATCCGACTTCAAGATGTTCTTCTGGGCATACGTGTGATTGAGATGGTGTTTGGTTGCCCGTTTTGGTCAAGATCCCAATTTGCGTGCGATCGGATCCATCATCCCATACTGTGAAGTGAGCGGAGTTCAAGACTCTTGAAGTGTAGTGCTGGGGATACTGACAATTTTTGTGATTTTGCAGATATTTGGTCCGAACCTTTCCCTGAGTGGTCAGGATAGAGATCGGTTTATTGAAAACAAAGGAGATATTTTTGTGATTTGTTTTGAAAATTTTCTTGAAAGCAAGGAAATCTTTTTTTGTGATTTTTACAAATATTTGATTTGAAAGCAAGGGAAATATTTTTTTTTGTGATTTTTGCAAATATTTGATTTGAAAGCAAGGGAAATATTTTTGTGATTTTTGAAGAGGTGATTTTGCAATGTTTTTTATATTTTGTTGGATTTTTTCTGAAATGCAGGGAAAAGTGTGGAATTTTCATCCACTTCCAGCTTCTACTGCTGGTAAGGCACCCGATCCATTTTACGTCAGCGAGCAAGACGAGTCTCACACAGTTAAGTGCCGTAGTTTTACATCTTCGGATGAGGAGATTTGAGGGTTTTCAGACAACACACCCACAAAGTTGCCTGTTCCTCATGTGTAATGCACATAGACCACGTATCGTCCGACAGACTCCTTTGACCACAAAATGAGCCACATCCTCATATTTCCCTTAGTCAATCCAGTTTGGGGTCTTACGTCACTCACAATTCCATGAGGGTGAGCTTCACCTCCTAACAGTCTTAATTCCCTTCATGAATTTTAGGAATAGGGAACATCCGTCAGATTCAACAGCGACTTCCAAATCAAAGTTGTCTATCACGGTGCGTTCAACACGAACAGGATTGCGAGATTCTACCCTCCTCAGCCTTTACCTGTATAGATGATTCCGGACACCCGTACGATCAAATGTCAGCCAGGCCCGGAACAGGCTAGGAAAGAAAGCCCCCGAGAAGTTAATCTCAGTGTAGTTTTAGGTCTTCGGACCGCTGGGGATGAATTTGTGCAGTTGAAATTTTTGGTGAATCATTTTTTTTTTGTGTTTTTTTTTTTAAAAACTTCCAGATTTCAGCTTGAATGATCGAGATTGATGCTGGTTTTGTGGAAAGCTTTAAAATATTTTTGGTATTTTTGAAATGATCCGGGTTATCGAACCTTGATCAAGGCTGATGCCGGTTTTTGGTTGAAAGCGAGAAAGGTCCCCCGAGAAATTAATCCCAGTGTAGTTTAAGGTCTTCGGACCAGCAAATATATACAAAACAGGGCAAACACATTTTTTTAATTTTTTTTTTTTTGAAAATGTCCAGTGTTAGCGGATCTTGATTAAGACCGATACCGGCTTTTATTGGAAATCCCTCGGGATATTGATCCCGACGTAGTTTAAGGTCTTCGGACCCAAAACTTTAAAAGCGGGGTTGCTAATATATTTTTTGTGATTTTTTTTTTAAAATGTCCTGAGTCATTGATTTTGATTTTGAGGGTCGTGATCGATGCCCGTTTTTATTAAAAATCCCTCGGGATCTTGATCCCGACGTAGTTTAAGGTCTTCGGACCAGAGTATGTACAAAACAGTAGCAATCAAGGTAGGAGACTCTGGGGATTCTTCTTGGAATGGTTCAGATCGTCAGGTCATACCCTTGGATGGTTGAGATCATTGTTTGACCAAGTCAATCTTTTTCTTTCTTTTCCTTGAAAATTCCATGAAACTTTTTCACATCATCAAGCCAATTTCTCTCAAGGTGAGATTTTGGTGAGATTTCTTACTTTTTCTCATCATTCTCTTCCATCACTTCATTCTTACATGGAGGTACAAGATTCACTTGCAACCACCCTTCCCAAGGAGGAGTTCTTCCCAAGGAGAGGGGGTGAAAAGTAGTTTCACATAGGTAGAGGGTAGGACGGCCTCCTGTGCGCCGCCCGGACGGTCTCTGACCCCCGGTTTCTTTGGTGGGCTGGGTAAAAGGGTGCCCTCCCCTTTTCTATATAACATGGGGCACCCTTGCCCCCTTCAACGTGCAATCTCTCTCTTCTCTCTCTCATACTCTCTCTTTCTTCAAGTTTCCTTTCTCTTTTTTGGTGGTTCTTTGCCCTTTTCAAGTGGTGGGCCTTAGAGAAGTTTTGGGACAGCAAGGTGGTCCCTCTTTGGTGAGTGGTAAAGGTATGGACCACTTCCTTCCTCTTTCTTGTCCTTTTCCTTCTTCATTGTTTCTCATGGTTCCTTTCTTTTCTTCATGTAGCTATTTTAAAAGAAGTGAAGGTGGGCCCAAGTATTTTTGGGCCATTTTCTAGATCTCAAGTCTCTTTCAAAGGTGGTGCATGGAGAGGGACATTGCAAGCTTTTCATTCTTTCCATTTTCTTCTTTTCACACTCCCTTCATGTGTATGTAAAGGGTAATTTTTCCATGCCCATCAAGTGTGCATGGCAAAATATACTATCTCTTTCATGGGAGTTGGGCCTCTTTTCATATGTATCAAATGGGCTCAAAGTGAAGTTATCGCCCTTGGTGTATTTGATGGGCCCAATGCTTCATTTTGGGCTCCCTCTTACTTTCTTGCCCTTGTCATTTCCTTTGGAGCTTTCTTTTTCTTTTCCATCTTCTTTCCAAGATTTGGGCCCATGGGCATGGTAGGGCCCATCTCAAGTTTTGGGCTCATGGGGCTCACTTTGGGTGACCCCATCTTTCTTCACATGTGTATGGACCAAGGTGACTAGCACATTCTTCACTTGGATCTCAAGTGGGCTAGATTTTTTTTTTAGTTGGGCCTTTATGGACAAGTAGCCCAAGTCTTCCACCATCTCTTGATTATGATGTACATCCTTATGTACAAGGTGTGGTGGGTTCCTTAGAATTTTTCCATATGGATGGGCTTTTGGGCCTTCATTGAAACTTGTGCACTTCTTTGAACCATGTGTGCCCTACTACACTTTGTTCATATAGGATTTTTTCTTTTCATGCTTTTTCTTTTGATGGATGGAGGACTTGAGTTACTTGATCATCTACAAGTCCCATGAGTGAGTTGTTCCAACAATCTCACTATGTTCAAATGTTTTTTTTTTTTTGTGGGAGGAAAGTGGTCCTCAAGAGCTTCATTAGATGTCATCAATCTCAAATGGATGATTCTCCTTCAAGTGAGCTATCCATGCAACCATAGCTCCTTGAGCTTCTCTTGGGGTGTTTGGTGGGTCATCCACCATCATTCTCATGTATGAGTGATTTTCCTTTAAATTTGTGGGAAAGAATGATACCCATAAGTTGCCCAATTTTGTCCCATGCTTTGGGGCATTTTGGATTTTGATCTTCAAGTGGGCTATGTATATCATTCTTAGCCATTTTATGATGGTTGGGTGACTCATCAAGCCATGCCCTTTTGTGCTCAAATGGTCCCCTTGTTTTGTAAAGAAATTGGTGCACATAAGTTGCCCAAACTTGCCCTTACATGGGCATTTCCAACTTTGACTCCTCATGTGGGCTATGTGCATCAAAATTTTTACCATTGGCCTCTTTGATCCATATGTTTGTGGGTAGACCTCCCTGTTGTATTCTCATGGTCGAAACTTTCATCAAGATGAGGCACATAAGGTTGCCCATGGTTGATCCATGAATGGGTTCTCATGCTTTAAAGTGGGCTACGTGCTCCCCCCAATCCATTGAGATGAGGCATTTGGGTTGCTCTTGGGGGCCCATTTCCCTCCTATTCTCCATTTGTCCATATACATGTGTAAAAGGTGGGCACATCTTAAGTGAGAATCATGGCCTTGGCCTAAAAGTGGGCCAATCCTTGGCCACATATGGACTTTGAAGAGGGGCTTCTCATGTGAAGTAGGATTCTCATTCTTTGTTGATCTCATGGCACTTGAGTGCATTTGTTGTCCAAAATATGTCCTTGGATGGTGGACTTTTCTTGCCTAAGGCATGTCATGCAACCTTCTTTAGGATGGGCCTTGCTTTTTCCAATGGGCCCAACACATATCCTTGGTGACACATGGAGCTGGACTTTAGATCTTGCATTTGAATGTGAGTCCAATCCCGTGGGTTTCCTGGATGATAATTTGGATTTTAACGGGTAAGGGATAGGGACTTACCTTGTCAAGCTTCTAGGATTCAATGGCGGACGGTACCAGAGGTCTTCGAGTGATTGATGAGGATGATCCTGCCTTCATCATCCGCCGAGGGGACCACATGTGTTCCTTAGCTATGGAGCATCAACCTCTTCCCGCTATCAAGGGTCGAGGTACCAGGGATCACTGGGACAACTGGGTGAAGGATCCACAGCCCTTGCTTGAACGAGTACTGGCTGGTACTCCTTTTGCTGGCCTCCTCACCTTACGTTTTCATAACAACGATACTAACCGCATGATGCTCGCGGCCCTTTGCGAGAGGTGGCGGGACGAGACCCACACCTTCCAGCTCCCTTGTGGTGAATGGGGAATAACTCCCCTGGACATTTATATGTAAGTAGGCTTTCCATTTCATGGAACAGTTGTTCCTCAAGTCAGCTCTCTGGCTCCCATCACTTCCACTGACTGGCTACGGCTCGTCGGTGATGTCCCACCCGAGGATGAATTCCAAGGCCATCAAGTAAAGATGCAATGGTTCTATAAAACTTTTGCCTCCATCATCCCCACTACCGAGCGAGAGGCCCTCCACAAAGCACTGGCCATGATCACTTATGCCTTCGGGTCCTTCCTTCTCTACCACGCGAATGAGAAGGTTGATCCTAAATTTCTTCGTTTAGTCGAGGATCTTCATCATCCCTATAACTGGAATGGGGCTATCTTGACCCATATCTTCCAAGGTCTGGACAAGACCTGTCGGCATAGCCGGTCCTTCACAGGTTTTTGGCCTGTTTTTGAGGTATCTCTTCTTTCACCTTCCTTGGAGTCATTTGCCTTCTTTCTCTCTCTGATCATTTGGTGTGCTTTTTGCCCAGACCTGCTTTTATGACCATTTTGCCCATCTTGCTCCGAGGATACGGGATGATGTTGAGCCGCCTCTGTATCGCCACATGTACTGGCATCAACGAAATCGCCAGCGGAACTCTCGAGTCTCCGGGGACAACTGGCGTGCCGACATAGATGGGTTGACCGTCGAAGATGTAAGTGTCTTGCTTTCCTTATCCCTTATGCTGCTCTATAACTGATCGTGATGACCTCATTTACTGTAGTTTGCTCGGATGCCGTCTGCCAACTTCCCCCTCTACTATACTCCTCAGCGTGTGGAGGCATATGATGCTTCATGCCTCCGTATCATGTTTTCTGACGCTGAATCATTTCAGTGGTACTTGGGTGAGAGGTTGCTTCGGCAGGTTACTGGGGTGGCACGGATTCCTTGTTCTGCACCTCCTCCAGCTGCTCGGATCCCGACTGATGAGAGAGCTGAGGCTCTCGTGGGCCAGCCCGGATTTCGTTTCACGATCCCGGATCGTGACTATGATGAGTGGTATCTGCTGTACGGCCAGGGGCCTCTGCTTCCTTCGCTCTATGTTCCAGGGGGTCATCGCAGATATGCTGGAGGCTTGGTGACTGCTCCTTTGATGGATCTTTACCGTCGGGAGCGGGACGAGAGGAGGGATGATGACGACTATGTTGGCGACTTGTAGCCTGCTTTTGTATTCAGTTTACTTGATGGATGGACTTCTTCTTTTTGCTTTTACCCACTTTTGTATCAAAATCTTCTGAATGATTACACAATCTTAATTCTTCTCAGATTACTTGATGACGCTTGGATGCTTTGATTTCTGATTCAGTCTTTAGTGATTTGTAGAAGATGAGCCTTCTTAACTGCATGGATGATGGCTTGGATGGTTCAGATTGCTTGATTTGGCCCTGTGGGCCCACTTGGTGATTGGATCTTGGATTCTGGCCTTCTTTCTTGATGATCAAGCCTTTGATCTTGCTGTTTCGTGACTTGTATGAGTTTTCCCATGGTTTAGATCATACTGATCTAGTCTTTGGATGGCTCAGATTGATAGATTTGGCCCTGTGGGCCCACTTGAGACCTCGGCTTTCCCTTGAAGCACCTCTTTTTGATGATTTGTGAGGCTAAGAAGGCTTCTCATGGTGTGGATGATGACCTGAACTGCTTAGATCACTTGTTTTGGCCTTGTGGGCCCACTTGATGATCAGATCTTGGACTCTGACCCTTCTTTTGACGATCCAACCTTTGATCTTGTTGTTTGATGACCCATGCGAGCTTTTCTATGGTTCAGATCATGATGATCTAGTCTTTGAATGACTTGGATTGCTTGTGGCCCCCACTTGATCACCTTTCCCTCTCTTTGACTGGATCAGCCATGTTCTGGCCGCATTGCTTCGTGATTGGACCGGTGGGGCACCTTTTATATGATCTTGATTAACCTCAATCGAAATCTGGAGTGGACCGGAGCCTTGGGCGGCCCACGGGGTGCCATCTGCTGACGTGGATTGTCAGCCTCACTTACCAAGAACCCTGGAGCCAATCCCGCGGAGAGAGAGGGAGCGCGTCCGTACGGGCGGCCCAGAGCAGGCCGCCCAAGGCTCGCCTCTTGAGCGGCCTGGGCTGGCTCGTGCTCGGACATTCTTCACAGTCCACTGTCTTTGTCCCCTCATTCCCTGCACGTCCGGGTTCGATTACAGCCATGAATATTCTCCTTGTCTCATCTTCCCTCCTCCTTTTGTCCTTTTCTTGGTTTGTCTTTTCTCAAGCAATGGATGGTGGAGATTCATGGGCCGTGGGGGCTGCCCATGGTGGGTCCGACATTTCAGGAGGTGGTGCAGGCTTTAATGATGGTGGAATTTCTTTAATGGATGGTGGAGATGGGGCATTGAATGGGGGCATTGATGAGGGGCTAGAGATGGTAGTTGGTGAAGCTTTGAATGACCCCATTAATGGCAGCCATGCTGAAATTCCAAATTTGAATGGGGCTTTGATTGTGGGAGAAATGGATGGCATGGATGAGATGGGAGGATGGGACATAGGTGAGGCTATACATCCCTTGAATGTGGGCCACATGGATGATGTGATTGATGGAGGTGATGGGACCATGATGGACATTGATGGGCTGATCTCATGTCTGGATGGTATGGACGATTCGGATGATACCTTTGACGCTTTGGATGCTCTTAATGAGGGCCGAGATGTGCGGCATACTTGCTTGGGTGGACTTGATGTGATCATTGATGATGCCCCCCTCATGATGGACGGTGTAAATGCCTCGATGATCCCTTTGATTGGACAGGATGATGACTGGATTCATGATTTCTTGCTGGAGAGGGCCGCAGGTCCAGATTTGACCGTTGATTCTTCGATCAGGGTAGCCGGGATCCTTCTTGATGGTTCAGATGTATTTTTCGACGGTCAGATTGGTCAGGATGCCACGATGTGCGGTGTGATCTTTGCTGATAGTCCTTTTGATGGAGAGCATCGTCCTTCTCCTGATCGTCGATCCTTTGTGCACTCTGTTCATGAGGTGGGCGAGTCCTCCCATGCGGCTGAGGTCGTGACAGCTTCAGACAGTGATGCGACTATATCAGACATAGTCGTTACTGGGGACAGGTCAGGGGCTGTTGAGTCTGCAGAGGTTCCAGCTTTTCCTTCTCTTTCGCCCGTTGACCTTCCGATCCTCGATGAGTCATCGTTGATTTCTGGGCCTTTTGTTCTGGAGGGGGTACCAGTGAGGACTTGTCAGCTGCTTCCTCGTCCTTCTTGCTCGCCACGGCTGCTTGCTTGGCTTGACAGCTCGTCAGCCTATGAGATTCGGGACTTGGAGTCCTATGGCCTTGGCGGTCTGATCTATATGGCTAGAGTTGACATTGATTGGAGGATGCTCGGAGCTGCTTCGATTGATTGGGTCCCTTCGTTGAACTTGTTTGTGTTCAATGATATGGAGATGGGACCTTCTTTGGAGGAGCTTGCACGCTTGACAGGCCTACCCTTGGATTATACTCAGTATTTCTCGCCGAAGACATCGCCGAAGACGGCCACACCGCAGAACTGGTTCGGGATCCCCTATCTTATTCGGCCTGCATCTGCCGGCCAGGATGCTGTAGTGTTCTCCTTGGACTTGCTGTATGATCTTTTTTCCAATCCTCGGAGTGTGGCCGATTCTACTTTTGCTCGGAATGCACTGATGTTCTGTTTGATAGCTGAGGTGCTGTTCTCGGGATGGCGCAGGTCCCAGACTCCTCTACTTTTTGAGGTGATGAGCCGAGCTATCCGACTGCAGGGGATCATTTCTCTTATCTTGGCCGAGCTGTTTAACGGGCTGACCGATTGCGCCCTGGGCCGTACTCGTGTCCTTCGCGGCTGCTATGCATTTCTTCAGGTATCTTTTCTACACCCCCTTTTTTTTTCTTTTCTTGCTTTGTTAGGAATTGCTTTGCTCTAGCTGAACTTCTTTCCCTTCTTATGATCAGGTTTGGTTATGGGAGCGTCTTTCGCTGACCGTTCCTGTACCCTTTCCCGGCCTTCCTAGCTCTGACGTCATGCGTTATATCATGGAGTTTCTTCCGCATAAAGCTAGGATGAGCGAGCCCTTGTATCGTAGGATGTTCGCTGAACTTCGTGACTGGAATATTCGTTGGGAGTCATCTTGGCTTTCACTTCCTCCAGTGCTTTGCGATGCACACCGCCTTCCTCTGATGTTGGTAGGCTTTCGATCTTACTTTTCTTACCATCCCATTCGGTTCCTACGGCAGTTTGGGTACGAGCAGGATGTTCCTCTTTTCGCTTTCACGGGTATCAAGCGTCGAGCACTTCCATCTAGATCCTCTGATTTTAGGACCCGGATTGATTGTTCTTCGGCGAGTTACTTGACTGCTGATTTGCTGGATTTTGAGCTGCGGACTTTTCCGATGGCGACCGCCCCATATCAGTACTGGGTTGCTGAGCAGTCTTTGTATCGACGTATCCCTTGCTGGCACCGGACTGCTGATGAGGATGAGCAGGATATCTTTGGAGATGCTGGCTCTTCATCTGGTTCATATGAACCTTTCGAGGAGCGCCCATTCATTGATCCTTGCTTCCTTTTGGCCACTCATGGCCATCTGTTGTCTGAGATCTCTGCACTTCGGTATCATTGTGAGATGATGTCGAGGAGATTGGCTGCCGATCAGAGATTGTCTGATGAGGAGACAGCAATCCGTACCCTTGAGCGCGATGAGGCGCATTACCTGCGTATGGAGGTGAGCAGGTTGAGAGAGAGGCTACTTCATTATGAGTCAGAGGACTTACCTGATGTGGCCGAGAAGGAGAGTAGAGGTTGATGGCGTTGGCCACCTACACATTCCTTTTGCATATATGATTGATGATGATGCATTTTTTGTATTTTTTGAAAAGATGCCATGATATGTGTAAAAGAAATATGATGCATTTAATTGAAAAGAAGAAAGCTGTTTGAAAATCTACTGTGCCATGAGTTGTCTTGTGAGTGTGTCTGGATTTTGTGTCTGGGATATAGGAATCAGAACTGGGGCTCGGCCAATGCTTTGACCGATGTCTCGAGATTTGACTTGTGTGTTCCTTTGGTTCCCTAGAGGTGTAGGTAATGGAAACTGTTGCCCCTTGAGAATGTCAGAATTTATAGAGCTCTTTGTTCCTGACTGTACTTCCTCCTGTTCTTGCACTTTCACTGCTTGAACCGATCTGGATCGTCTGACTTCTTGGTACCTGCACTTTTAATTTTTTTCTTTTTCTTTTTGAACCATTTTTGCCTGCAGCGCTCTTTCGAGTTTTCACTACAGCCGGCCTTTTCCCGTCATTTTTGCCCGTGGCGCCCTTTCGGGTTTTCACCATGTCCCGGGTATTTGATCTTGCCTGCCCCTTGGCAGCTATGCTGTTTTTACCCTTAGTGCCCTTTCGGGTTTTCACCAAGTCCACTGTGTGCCCACTCTTTTTACTCAGAGCGCCCTTTCGGGTTTTCACTCCGCCCTCTTTGTTTAGGCACACATTTTCTTTTTTTCTCTTTTTTCTTTCTCTGAATCCTTGGATAACTATGGCGGCTAGAGGTCGGGAATCCGTCGTTGCCGGCCGATGGCAGTCTTGTAGCCCTTATCCTAAGTTACGATAATAGAGCTGTCGGTCTTTGCTATAGACCCTTCTGAGATGAATGGATGGATGACTGTGTTTCTTCTTGGGTTGATTTTTTTCTTGGGTGCCTTGCTTTGGCTTCTCTTTTTCTTTCTCTTTTCTTCTTTTTTTTCTTTTTCTTTGTATTCTTTTTTTTTAATCTTTTTTTTTTTGAACCCTCATTTGAAACACTTGTTGGTGGACGGGAATGATTTCTCAGAGGCTTTAGCTTTGACCTCTTGACTTCAGCTCTATTAAAGTAACTTTTGATAAGGTCAGAATGACTTACTCGTGAAAAATCTTCACTTTGTCGGCGTTGGTTGGCTCAGGAAGATCCACCCCTCTCATGCTGGTGAGTCTGAGGGCGCCTCCCGGAAGTACTTCTCTGATGATCAGTGGCCCATCCCACGAGGGTTTGAACTTTCCTCTGGGATCCGGAAGGTGCGACGGTAGAATCTTCTTCATGACCATGTCACATACCTTGAAACTTCTTTTTCGAACTCTCTTGTTGTAAGCCCGAGCGATCCTTTTTTGATAACACTGTGAATGACTTAATGCACGCATGCGCTTTTCATCTGCTAGCTGCAACTGATCGAATCTGGCCCGTTGCCATTCTCCCTCTTCAACTCCGCTTTCTAGTAACACTCGTAGTGATGGTATTTCCACCTCGACTGGTAGAACTGCTTCCATTCCATAAGTAAGCTCGAAAGGAGTAATGCCCGTAGCAGATCGTACAGACGTTCGATAGGCCCAAAGTGCGTATGGGAGCATATCCGACCAATCTCGATAGGTCACGACCATCTTCTCGAGTATCCTGACGATTGTCTTGTTTGCGGCTTCTACCCTACCATTCATCTGAGGACGGTAGGGGCTTGATCGATGACGTTGGATTTTGAATTTGCTGAGGAAGTCATCCATCTTCTTGTTGACAAACGGGGTCCCATTATCTGTGATGATAGCATTAGGGATTCCATACCGGCATATGATGTTGTTCTTCATGAATTTGATCACCTGAGATGCTGCAATCATGGTGTAGGAGGCTGCCTCTACCCACTTGGTGAAGTAGTCGACTGCCACAAGTATGTACTCATGACCATTTGATGCTTTGGGACTGATCTTACCGATGATGTCGAGTCCCCACATGGAGAAGGGCCAGGGGGTGGTCACGTTGTATAACTCTGATGATGGGGCATGGATTTGATTCGCATGCTCCTGACACTTGAAGCATTTTCTGACGTGCTGGCAACAGTCTGTCTCCATGGTGAGCCAATAATAGCCAAGTCGTAGAATCTTCTTTGCCATCATGTGCCCGTTCATGTGTGGGCCACAGATTCCTTCGTGTATTTCTTCCATGATCTTTGCAGCTTCTGTTTCATCGACGCATCGAAGGAGGATGTGATTATAGGATCGCTTGTAAAAAATCTCGCCACTGATGGTGAACTGGCCGGCCGAACGCTGAATGGTTCGGCAATCTGTTGCTGTTGCTGACTCCGGATACTCCTGGGTTTCGAGATATTGCTTGATGTCGGCATACCAGGGTTCGTTAGGGACAACTTCGGCTCCTTCTATTTGCAAGCAGAAAGCAGGTTCATCTTTAATTTCGACTGTGAGCTCCCATTCTGAAGCTCCTTTTGGTATCTCGAGCATTGATGCAAGTGTGGCGAGAGCATCGGCAAACTGGTTTTTGGCTCTGGGCATGTATGAGAAGGTGATTTCTTTGAATTCTTCGATCAGATTGTCAAGATACACATGATATGGTATCAACTTCTCGTCCTTGGTTTTCCATTCGCCATTGGTCTGATTGATGATAAGCTGTGAGTCTCTGAATACTCGTAGCTTCTTGACACCCAGGATTATGGCTTCCCTTAAGCCAGCGATGCATGCTTCGTACTCTGCCATGTTGTTGGTGCACTCGAATGCCATGCGCCTTGAGATTGTAATAGGAACATCATCTGGAGAGTAGAGGATTGCTCCAATACCACTTCCTTTAGAATTTGCTGCGCCGTCGAAAAATAACGTCCACTCATCTTTCTTCTTCTTTTCTTCGTCTTCAATGAGCAAGAGATCTTCATCAGGGAAGAATGTCTTGAGCGGTTGATAATCCAGGAGTGAGTGAGCGGCAAGATGATCGGCGAGGGCCTGTCCCTTGATTGCCTTCTGAGTGACATAGGTAATGTCGAATTCAGACAGGAGTAGCTGCCATTTAGCTATCCTCCCAGTGAGTGCCGGCTTCTCGAATAGGTACTTGAGCGGATCCATGTGAGCGAGGAGGAGAATAGGGAATGCAATCATGTATTGACGGAGTCGCTGAGTAGCCCAGACTAGGGCAAGGCAAGTCTTCTCGATCGGGGAATACTTGGTCTCGTAGTCGGTGAACTTTCGACTCAAATAGTATATTACTTGTTCCTTCTTCCCGGTCTCGTCGTGTTGGCCGAGGACACAGCCAATGGCTTCTGCTGCTACTGAGATGTATAACAATAGTGGTCGTCCGGGAGTGGGCGGCACTAGAACTGGAGGATTCATGAGATACTTCTTAATGCGGTCGAAAGCGACTTGGCAATCATCATTCCATTCTTTTAGAACGTTCTTCCGAAGGAGCTTGAATATGGGCTCACAGATAGGTGTGAGCTGTGCGATGAAGCGACTGATGTATTGAATTCTGCCGAGGAAGCCATGAATTTCTTTCTCTGTTCTAGGAGGGGGCATCTCAATGATTGCTCTGGTTTTGGTCTCGTCGACCCTGATGCCATCCTCGCTCACCATAAATCCGAGGAGCTTGCCTCCCATTGCGCCAAAGACACATTTCTGAGGGTTGAGACGGAGCTTGTACTTTTCTAATCTGTTGAATAACTTCTTCAGATCTTCAAAGTGTCCTTCAATTGTGCGAGATTTGACGATCATATCGTCCACATATACTTCAAGCTCTTTGTTCATCATGTCGTGGAAGAGTGCTGTCATTGCTCGCTGATATGTTGCTCCTGCGTTCTTCAAACGGCATTACCCTGTAACAGAAGGTTCCCCAGGGAGTGATGAACGATGTCTTCTCGCGATCTTCGACGGCCATCTTGATCTGATTGTAACCTGAGAACCCATCCATGAATGAGAAGATCTTGTATCCAGCAGTGTTGTCGACCAGAGTGTAGATGTGTGGCAAAGGGAAGTCATCTTTAGGACTGGCTTTGTTGAGATCTCGGAAGTCGATGCACATTCGAACCTTGCCATCCTTCTTTGGTACTGGTACGATGTTGGCGAGCCATTCAGGGTAGTTGGAGACTACCAAGAATCCCGCATTGTATTGTTTGATGACTTCATCTCCGACTTTCAGAGCCCATTCTGGCTTCATTCTTCGAAGTTTCTGCTTCACTGGCTTCATGTCTGCCTTGGTTGGCAGATGGTGTACAACAAGCTCTTCATCGAGCCCCGGCATGTCTTCGTATGAGAACGCGAAGTTGGACAATCTTGGAGCTAGGAACTCTATCATTTTCTGTTTCATCTCAGGTGGCAACGATTTTCCAATGCGTACTTCCCTAGGGATCTCAGGTGTCCCCAAGTTTACTATCTCGAAATCATCGGCTACAACATTGGCTCTGGATTCGAACCTTTTGAGGAGATCCTCTAGTTCAGGAGCCGGATCATCATCTTCCTCATCCCGAGCTTCGTCCAGACCCATGAGCTCGAAGTCTAATTCGATGTCGAAGTCATATGTTTCAACTTCAAACTCATGTGACTCTGTAGGCACACTATTGAATGCAGGAAAAGAAATATTTTTTGGTTTTTGAGAATTTTCTGAAATTGAAATGCTAGATGTTTTTGGCTTTTGAAAGTTTTTTATTTTTTTGGGTTTTTAAAATTCACGGGACCTTGAACAAGCGGGCATTGCAGACCATGATTGATCCTAGCTTGTCCCAAAGTTCCGATCGTTGCCTAGACAGGCTTTTTTTTTGGAAGCCAGAGCCCTCGGATGGCTCTTTGGCTGATTCAAAAGTTAGGGGAATGGATGACCATTCAGGACCCCACACTTCCTCCCCTGAAGAGGTGGGGGTTGATGATTTGGGCGAAGAATCATAGTCTGGCCCAATGACCATGACTTCTCGCTGGTCGGGTTCGAGATCTGAGTCATACTCAGTCCCTCCCGGATCACTTACCTCGCATTGCAGCTCGTCTGGTTCTATGGCTAGACACAAGTTTGGAATCTGGACATCAGACCAATCTAGGGCTGGCCACTTCCCTTTCTTGGTCCAATGGATGGGCTGCTTCTGCCCCTTGCTGATGATTGTTGATGTTGATTCTGCAGAGATGGGCGAGTCGTGCCCCTTGCTGATTGATGCTGAGATGGGCAAGTTGTGCCCCTGGCTAGCTGGAATTGAAGTGGGCAGGTTGTGCCCCTGGTTGATTGATGCTGAAGTGGGCAGGTTGTGCCCCTGGTTGGGAGCAGGTATCAGAGTAACCTGGTCCTGAAGCTGCTGTATTTGACTTTCTTCTTCATCTTCATCATTTCCTTCTTCTTCTGGAGGCTTAGATGGTTCGAGAATCTGATCCCATCGAATGGGGGGCCACATGGCCCAAACTAGGCTCATCGGGAGGCCTTTGTGTAGTGCAGTCGGTTAATTCCCTCCTGGATCTTTGCAAGGTTCTCCTGGCTTGACGAATTGGATGGGTGAGCACCGAAATTTCTTCCTCCTTTTGTCCATGAAGGTTGCCCTATATCCGAATCCCCATTTGCGTTGGTTATATATCAGCGGTACCTTTCTGAACTTGAAGTGATTCTTCATTCGGTATTTAAGGCTCAGACGCTCTGCCGGTGAAAAGACACGGTCCACCCTTATCGGTTCTGGATTGGCGATAGAGTTCACAGTCTCGAATTCGAAACTGTGAAACGGGATGTCTTCTTCAGAGTGCTGGATATCGATGACCGGGATGTCTGGTTCAGTGGCAGCAGCATTGGAAGGAATGATGAGCTCCTTCTCTGCATGGATAAGATCACTTGATTTCCACATATGTATTTTACTTGTTGATGCAGGGTTGACGGCACAGCTCCAACCTTGTGCAGCCAAGGTCGTCCGAGCAACATGTTGAAAGAGGCTGATATATCCAGAATTTGGAATGTGATGGTGGAAACTTCCGGACCTATCTGTACCTCTATGTCGACTTCCCCTTCCACTGATCAACGGGTGTTGTCGAATGCTCTGACGCATATAGTGCTAGGTCAGAATGAAGAAGGATTGATTCCCAGACGTTCCGCAGTCTTGAGCGGGCAGACATTTAAGATTGAGCCATTATCGATAAGGACTAGTGGGATGCAGAGGTCTTTGTATCGTAAGGCTATGTTGAGGGATCGCCCATGATCGCGTCCTTCCGGTGGCAACTCATTATCTGTGAAGGTGATGGCGCGCAGGGCCAGGAGTTGTCCAATCATCAATGCTATCATCTCTGGTGCCTTATCGGAGGAGACGTGAGCATCACTCAAGGTTTTGGCAAACATTTCTCGGTGTATGCGAGATGTGCAGAGTAGCTCACATACTGAGATTTGAGCAGGGATTGACTTGAGCTGAGTCGCCACATCGTATGCGGCTTCATTTTTGTTGCCGAGGCCTGAAAGAGCGCCTTTGGGGTCTCCTTTGTTTTGATTATCTCTTCGGATGCAACGCCCATTGGGATTCATGTTCCCCACTTCCACACATTCTGGATAGTGCCATGGGACTTCTTTATAATTTTCCCCACCTTTGCCTTCTAGGACCACAGGTTCTTGCAACGATGCTGGTGTGGGTACCAGATCTTCCTCGTATGGAGCTTTTGCCTTAAGAACTATATTGTTGCCTGTGCTGAAGGGGTAATATCGAGGCTTATCTTCGTAGACCACATAAGGTCGTGGTCCTAGCTTGACTGTTCCTAGGGCTGGAGGCTCCCATGGAATGAATACTGGTCCTCTTGATATGGCAGGAGGTTTCTCTGTTCGTCCCCACTGTCGTAGTGTGATTGACACGCCTCTAGGATTTGCCCCTTGCAATATGACCGGCTCAACTGGAGGAGCTCCTTCCAAGACAATGGGCTCTTGCTGCTGATGAGTATAATCCTTCCCTCGTGGATTGGATTGTTCTTGAATTAGGGTTGCTCCTTGCAAGACGACAGGTTCGTATGTGGGCACGATGTATGATTGTGCTCCTTCGAGGACGACTGGTTCCCAACATGAGGGGCCGTAAGATGCCCCTTGAACAACTGGCACATCATATGGAAGTGCTCCTTCGAATACTACTGGCTCGGAGACTGAAGGAAGAAAGGGACTTGCCCCTTGCAAGATTGGAGGAGGATTTATCGGCCCATAAGTGTAGGCATGAATGGATTGGATGGGGGAGAAGAAGCGATCGAGGCGTTCTTCTTCTTCTATGCTGTTGACGGCGGGGCCTCGAGATAAACTGGGATCCGTCGGATGTTGAGGCAGAGGATTCTGAAGAATATTGGTGGAAGCTGCTGCAGGAGTCCCAGGGACCGAGATGACGATCTTGCGGTCATCAATCAGATCTTGTATGGCATTCTTCAGAGTAAAACATCGATCAGTAGCATGGCCACGTCCTTAATGGTAGGCACAGTATTCATTTTCTCGGTAGTTCGGAGGCAGAGGATGAGGAGGGGGCCTGGGTGCCATCAGAGTGAGTAACTGCTTTTGTACCAGCATAGTCATGACTTGACTAAGTGGTTGAGTAAGTGGAGTGAACTTCCTGAGCTCCCTGTAATTCTGCCTATTCTGGTATGAGTATTGACCGTTCCCTCTGAACTACTGCTGTTGTCGAGGTGGTTGTGGCTGTGGTTGAGGATTTGGTCGTGGTTGATACCTCTGAGGTTGGGACTGAACCTGATTCTGCTGACGCTGTTGATGTCCCTGTTGGGGAGCATTTTGATTACCCTGAGCAGTGGTGCTGATGTTGTTTACCTCTGTCGGGTGAGGAGGAGAACCGCTGCGGTTTCCGTTCCCATACCCGATAGGTCTTCCTTCCATCTGTTCCTCTTGACTGGAGTGGCTTGATGAGGCCATGGGGAGATTGTCCCGGCACGGATTCCTGCTTCGACTTGTTCTCCAGCACGGATTAATTGTGAGAAATTCGCATATGGATGCGAGATGAGATATCCGGATATGCCTGGATATGTTGAATGAACAATCATGGAGATTTGTTCTTCGTTGTCGATGGGTGTCCGCATTCTGGCTGCCATAGCTTGCCAACGTCCTACATAGGCAGATAGTGTTTCATCACTCCTTTGCCTGAGAGCCGCGAGGTCAGCTCTTTTGGGTGCCATGTTGAGGTTGTACGCAAATCTGTCGACGAAAGCCTGGGAAAGCTGTTCCCATGTCCTGATGCGGTGGCAGTCCAATGAGGTATACCAATCTAGGGCATCGCCCTTTAGAGATTTTTGGAACAAACGAATGAGGGCCCCTTCATTTCTTGAGATTGCACTCAGCTCTCCACAGAAGGCCTTGAGATGTGCTGTGGGACAACCGCTGCCATCGTATCTTTTGAATTTTGGTACCTCAAAGTTTTGAGGTACTTGAGCGTCTGGGAAAGGACACAAGTCTCTGAACTTAGTCGAAGGTAGGTCGATTCCTTGTTGTCACTGAAGCTGATTTTGCAAGATCTGGAACTGCTCCCGCAACTCGTCCAGTCCTGAGTGATCTGTTCGAGCGACTGGTGCCTCTTGGAGTAAGGCACGTTCTTCTTCGGCATAGTGGTCGACGTCTTCGACCCTATGTGCTTGCTGAAAGGCAACCGCGGGTTGCTGAAATTGATTTGATGACTGAACTGGATTCTGATGAACTTGTGCTTGAGAGGATTATAATTGAATTGGAGACTGTACTGAAGGTTGAACTGGAACTTGCTGGAAATTAACTGGAGTTTGCTGAATTGAAGATTGCTGGAAATTAACTGGATTTTGCTGAATTGAAGATTGCTGGAAATTAACTGGATTTTGCTGAATTGAAGATTGCTGGAAATTAACTGGATTTTGCTGAATTGAAGATTGCTGGAAATTAACTGGAATCCCATCGGCGGGGATGTGCTGGAATTGAAAAGTGCTCCTGTTTGCAGGAGGCTGAGATGTTGGGAAGTGACCCCCTTGTTGGGTATTCGCCACTGTCCGCTGATTGATGTGGGCTTGACACTGACCCCCATTGTGGGCATTCGCCAGTGCTGTCCCTGTTGCTGGAAATTGAATTGAAATCCCATCGATGGGGATGTGCTGGAATTGAAAAGGGGTCCCCTCGGTGGGGACATGCTGAGATCTACTGAGACTGTTGTTTGCAAGATTGACTAGAAGCTGACTGGAAGTCCCTGCGACGGGAGTGCTCTGAGATGGCCCTGTCGTTGCAGGAAGATATTGAGAAGGATGCCCCATAGCGAAGGGCTGAGATGGCTGTTGTCGGTAGTCTTGGGCAGACTCCGATGGTTGTGCTTGATTTGAACTGGAGGCCGGAAGGATCCGGCATGGCTGCTGAGATTGCTGAACTGGGCCAACCTGATTGTTGGCTGTTGCGGTGGCTTGTGCTTGCATGAATTGTAAGAGCATTTCTTGCATTGCTCTCACTCCTTGTGCCAATTCTTGTATGATTGGCGTATTCTCAATTGACTGTTGCGCTGGAGGTTGCGCTTCGGTCATCTCAAGAGCAGGGAAGAGATGAGTTTCTTCTTCGTGGTCGGACATGGCTTGCTGAGCCCGAGTGCGAATTATGCTGCGGAAGGGAAGTTTCTTTCGAACACGTTGAGCCCGAGGAGGCGCAATGGTGAGGACTATACTCTACTCTTTTTGGGTTTTGGGATTTTCTATTTTTTTTCCGTTGGTTTTGGGACTTTCTATTTTTTTTTTTTTTGGTTTTGGGTTTTGGGTAGAATGCTATGCAGATGAGATTGTATGAGGATTAGTGACTTTCAAATACGGGAAGGATTCTGTTTTTCAAGTCGGATCACGACTAGTGGGACTAGTTTATCCCCAGTGGAGTCGCCATTCTGTGGACCCTCGCCATTTCCGCGCTCCCACACGACGTTCTCGTCCCTTCCCCTTTCGGGAAAAGAAGGAGAGGAGGATGCGTGAGTGCGAATCGCCGTTTGTGCCACTGGCTTGCCTCGTTCTCGAGGGCTTTATCTGGTTGTCGTGTTAAGCTGGATGTGTTTAAATGAGTTTATATAAGACCAGAGTCGCCACTAGCCAGTTACTTCGAATCTACAGTCGGCTAGACCCCGTAGAAACGTTAGAGAAGGGGATCCGAAGATTCCTTCCTCTAAAATGACTCCTTTTGATCTGCGGCCAGAGATTCGAGGTAAGGGATCACGGTTACAGGGTGGGAAGAGGTTAAGCACCCCACACACTGCCCGTACCAAAGTACGGTCTCTACTTCACAGAATCGAACTAATACTTGAAAGTCTATTTCAATCCTCGTACATTCTCATAGATGACATGATGCATGAATGCGGGTCTGAACAGTAAGAGTTTCTAATGGGCAGGTTCCAACAGCGGGCAAGCCCAGAGCATACGCTCGAACTGACAGGTGCTTAATATAAGACGTATGCAGTGTGCTTGAATAATCAAGGTGCTTTATAGTGAAGCATGAATGCAGGTCTTGAAATTGCGGTTTTACCGCTTGTAGAGATACTCGGAGATATGTCTAAGGACCTAGAGGGGGTGATATGGACCTTTTTGAAATTCTTTTCGCCTACTTGCACAATTCAACAAATATAACAAAGTAAGCAAGAACACTTAGGCTTCCAAGCCTAGGTGGGTCCAATCACAAGACTAGCAAAAGTATAAGCAATAAATAATCCTAGTCTAAGCATGCATAGGTAAAGAAAATATTCAACTAATCAAGCTCCTAGCCTATGCATCTTGTGTAGACTTATGAGAGTGGATCAATGAGCTCAAGTCTACACAAGTAGTGAAGGTACATCTTGTGTGAGGATGCCTAAAAAGTGCCTAGCATGCATTCCTATCAAGCATTCATAATTAAGCAATTTAACTAACAATGCAACGATATAATGTGCTCAGGAACAATCACAAACACAAGGATGTATAGTGGTTCGACTACGTGTCTACTCCACTCCCGGTTCAAGTACTCAACCCCTTTGAGCACACCGGCATTCACTATAGGAGGTTTTAAATGAGGTTCACCTCTCAACCTTTACACGGAGGTTTTGTCGGTTCACCTCTCAACCATATCCGGAGTTTTAGACATAGGCTAACTCTCAACCTAATCGCACGTTTACTCCCGTATCGGAGGCTCCCCCTTGGAGACTTAGTTTAGGCCCGGCTGACGGGCCAAGGAACGACTAACGTCCCTAGGTCGAGTTCAAAAAACAAACTCTAAAATGGACTCTCAAATAAGACAACCTACTTGTCGGATGAGCCCCTTGTTTAGCGCCGGATTGGGTAGCTTGATCTCCGCTCTCCCGTGCTTCAATCAGCTCCCCTTGCTCCCTCGATCGTGTCGCCATTGCGTCGCCACTGCCTCAGCCACATTTGATCAAACACCTTGCATGCAATGCCTTTGAGATGCCCAAGGTGCTAGGAGGATAGGTTTGAGAGCTCTACAACTTAGTGGGAATGGTTTGCCTAGAGTCTCTTACCTACAACGATCTCATCTTAGAGTTTTGGACAAGGATTTGCCAATCAAGAAGCTTCCAAACTCTAGAGATCAAGAGGGGATGAAGGTCATCTTCTTCATGAGCTTGGAATGCTCTAATCTTGTGTTAAAGCACAAGGAAGATGCCTTGCATAGGTCAAGGAATGAGCCTTAAAAGATCTCCTTCAATGGTGGCTTTTCTCCCTAAAAAATCCCTCTCCCATGCCCAAAAACGGAGCCTCATATATATAGAAAAGTGGCTCCAACGGTCATAAAATGGCTACGAGCCGACCTGACCCGACCGGTCATGACCGGTCGGACCCCTCTGCTGGAGAACATCAACTACATAGGCCAAATACATGGGCCGACCGGTCAAGACCGGTCGGACCCCCTTGCTGGATCAATCAAACTCAATAGGCCGACCGGTCATGACCGGTTGGCCAAGCTTGCTGGACCCATCCTTTGTGAAGGCCGACCGGTCATGACCGGTCGGCTGGCCATGCTGAATCCATTCTTTGAGAAGGCCGACCGGTCTTGACCGATCGGCTGGCCATATACACTCTGCAGCAAGGCTACTGGCCGACCGGTCTTGACCGGTCGGACCAGCCTGGTTCTCCTCTATATATGCTGAATTCTTCTTTCTTCAGCTTGTGGATTTAGGCCAAGGTTAGGGTGATCAAATGGGACACCTAGGGCCTATCTATGATGCCTAAAGGATTCCTAATATGGTCAAGGTCATCAAAGATACGAAGGGGTTGGGTTTTGGTCAAGGTTAAGGCACCAAGGCATCACATTTACCTGAAACTTCTTCCTTGATGCGGCTGGACGTCTTGAGTCTTCGGTCTTCGTCTTCATTAGGCTCAAACGACACTAAACTCACAGACGTAAGTGATTGACAAACAAGGTGCACTAGTTTGCCACGGAAAAGTGCACTAACAATCTCCCCCTTTGTCAATTACTTACAAAAACTTAACCTACCAAAACAAATTACATGATCAAGATATTACAATGATAATGAATTAAATACAGGACTCTTGACATGCCTAAACTAGGCTGCTCCTCTTCAGTTTGCTCTCCCATAACCTGTCAATCCCTGCATCACAAAACAATAGCAAACTAGTTTTGGTGGGATTTGATCTTTCTCCCCCTTTTTGTTAGCAATTGACAAACTATTCTCTCCCCCTTAATGATATATCAATAAGACTAAGGTAAGAGAAGATAGTATGTCGCAGTTATAACTATAAGCACATGCTAGCAAGGAGAGTATAGGGTGCATGAATCATAAATACATGGAGCATGCTAAGAAAACATGATTAACAATAGAAATGTAACTAACTAGACATAGTTAATCATGCAACATTGGTCAAGGATATACATTTGCATTGAAAGCACAAAGGGCTTATAGCCCAATCAACCAACCTCCCCTATTGGTATATCAAGACCAAAATAATGCAACGATTAGCATATAATGAAGCATAAAACTCAAGATGATTAGCTAATCTAAGCAGGATGACAATCTAGCAAGCAAATGTATTAAATAAAAGCAAGGCTAAATCATCAAAATCTGGGCGAATGAGGCTGGAATCCTTTGATTTGCCCATACACACAGAAATGAGGCTGAAATCCTCAGATTTTCCAATAAAAGCATAACTAGCTACCCTCACTAACCATGTTGAGATTAAAAAGCCAAAGGGTAGCAAAATTCCACAACACCCTCATAGAATGTAGCATGAGGTGAGGGGTTGGGAACTCCTTCTCCTCCTAGAAGGGATAGCGGTTGGGATCCCCTCTTAGATAAGCAGGTAGAGGGGTCATGGTGGAGGCCGAGAGAGCAAGATCTTTATGTTGGCTCTCATCACAAGCGGAGTCACCAGATTCGGACTCCTCCGTATCATCCCAAGTGGCAGCCATTGCCTTTTTGCCTTTCGGTTTAGGCTTCCGGGGCAATATGGCCACGACGACCGCAACCGTAACAACGGACGGATGAGGATATGGATGATTTTCCTTTACGTTTATCACCCTTCTTGTCCTTCTTGTCACGGTTATTCCCTCTATCAAATTTGAGGAATCTCTTGAATTTTCTGTTCAATTTCTCTTCCTCATCATCCTCATCATCGCTATCTTCCTCCGACTCACTCTTAATTGTCTTATGTTTGTGAGAGGACTTAAAAGCGATGTTTTTCTTTCTAGAGGGGGCTTTAAAGCCTAGCTCAAAGGTTTGTAGGGAACCTATGAGTTCTTCAACTTTCATTGTGTTTAGATCCCTACACTCTTCAATGGTGGTGACTTTAGAAGAGAACCGTTTCGGAAGAGATCTCAGAATTTTCCTACAAAGCCTATGTTCCGGAACCGGATCCCCTAAGCCCCACATATCATTTGTGATTTTGTTCAGTTTAGTATAAAATTCAGTAAACGTTTCATCCTCCTCCATAGTAATATTTTCAAATAGAGTGGAGAGGCGCTGGAGTTTAGAATTTTAACAACATTTGTACCTTCATGGGTAACTTCAAGAATATCCCATGCTTGTTTACTGGTAGTGCAGTTTTGAATCCGACCAAATTCTTCTCTAGATACTGAACAAAAAATGGCATTCAGGCCTTTGGCATTATGGATACGTTGAGCTTTTTCATGATCAGTCCACAATGCCTTGTCTTTTGGCCTGAGAACATCCGGCTCACCTTCCTTAGAAATAGTGACCATTGGGGGTTCATATCCAAAATCAACCATGTCCCTCACATCCGAATCAATGGATTCCAAGAAGATGCGCATTCGGGCTTTCCAGTATGGATAATTTGACCCATCAAAGAAAGGAGGCTTAGTGACGGATGAAGAGTCCTCTCTAGACATATTTTCAAGTTTCTCTTAGGATCTCACTCCGGGTTTTTAAACCTGAGCGGAGGAACCCGCTCTGATACCAATTGAAATTGCGGTTTTACCGCTTGTAGAGATACTCGGAGATATGTCTAAGGACCTAGAGGGGGTGATATGGACCTTTTTGAAATTCTTTTCGCCTACTTGTACAATTCAACAAATATAACAAAGTAAGCAAGAACACTTAGGCTTCTAAGCCTAGGTGGGTCCAATCACAAGCTAGCAAAAGTATAAGCAATAAATAATCCTAGTCTAAGCATGCATAGGTAAAGAAAATATTCAACTAATTAAGCTCCTAGCCTATGCATCTTATGTAGACTTATGAGAGTGGATCAATGAGCTCAAGTCTACACAAGTAGTGAAGGTACATCTTGTGTGAGGATGCCTAAAAAGTGCCTAACATGCATTCCTATCAAGCATTCATAATTAAGCAATTTAACTAACAATGCAACGATATAATGTGCTCAGGAACAATCACAAACACAAGGATGTATAGTGGTTCGACTACGTGTCTACTCCACTCCCGGTTCAAGTACTCAACCCCTTTGAGCACACCGGCATTCACTATAGGAGGTTTTAAATGAGGTTCACCTCTCAACCTTTACACGGAGGTTTTGTCGGTTTACCTCTCAACCGTATCCGGAGTTTTAGACATAGGCTAACTCTCAACCTAATCGCACGTTTACTCCCGTGTCGGAGGCTCCCCCTTGGAGACTTAGTTTAGGCCCGACTGACAGGCCAAGGAACGACTAACGTCCCTAGGTCAAGTTTGAAAAACAAACTCTAAAATGGACTCTCAAATAAGACAACCTACTTATCGGATGAGCCCCTTGTTTAGCGCCGGATTGGGTAGCTTGATCTCCGCTCTCCCGTGCTTCAATCAGCTTCCCTTGCTCCTTCGATCGTGTAGCCGTTGCGTCGCCACTGCCTCAGCCACATTTGATCAAACACCTTGCATGCGATGCCTTTGAGATGCCCAAGGTGCTAGGAGGATAGGTTTGAGAGCTCTACAACTTAGTGGGAATGGTTTGCCTAGAGTCTCTTACCTACAACGATCTCATCTTAGAGTTTTGGACAAGGATTTGCCAATCAAGAAGCTTCCAAACTCTAGAGATCAAGAGGGGATGAAGGTCATCTTCTTCATGAGCTTGGAATGCTCTAATCTTGTGTTAAAGCACAAGGAAGATGCCTTGCATAGGTCAAGGAATGAGCCTCAAAAGATCTCCTTCAATGGTGGCTTTTCTCCCTAAAAAATCCCTCTCCCATGCTAAAAAACGGAGCCTCATATATATAGAAAAGTGGCTCCAACGGTCATAAAACGGCTACGAACCGACCTGACCCGACCAGTCATGACCGGTCGGACCCCTCTGCTGGAGAACATCAACTAAATAGGCCAAATACATGGGCCGACCGATCAAGACCGATCGGACCCCCTTGCTGGATCAATCAGACTCAACAGGCCGACCGGTCATGACCGGTCGGCCAAGCTTGCTGGACCCATCCTTTGTGAAGGCCGACCGGTCATGACCGGTCGGCTGGCCATGCTAAATCCATTCTTTAAGAAGGCTGACCGGTCTTGACCGGTCGGCTGGCCATATACACTATGCAGCAAGGCTGCTGGCCGACCGGTCTTGACCGGTCGGACCAGCCTGGTTCTCCTCTATATATGCTGAATTCTTCTTTCTTCAGCTTGTGGATTTAGGCCAAGGTTAGGGTGATCAAATGGGACACCTAGGGCCTATCTATGATACCTAAAGGATTCCTAATATGGTCAAGGTCATCAAAGATATAAAGGGGTTGGGTTTTGGTCAAGGTTAAGGCACCAAGGCATCACATTTACCTGAAACTTCTTCCTTGATGCGGCTGGACGTCTTAAGTCTTCGGTCTTCGTCTTCATTGGGCTCAAATGACACTAGACTCACAGACGTAAGTGATTAACAAACAAGGTGCACTAGTATGCCATGGAAAAGTGCACTAACAGGTCTGAACAGTAAGAGTTTCTGATGGGCAAGTTCCAACAACGGGCAAGCCCAGAGCATACGCTCGAACTGACAGGTGCTTAATATAAGACGTATGCAGTGTGCTTGAATAATCAAGGTGCTTGCAGTGAAGCAGGGGGGTTGGAAGAAAAGTAAATGTTGCACTTATGCTAGATGCAAATGAGATGATGCTGGAAAAAGAGTAGCTGGATGGACGGAGGTGTCGCAAGGGTCGGCTTCGAGTGGCTGAATCAAGACTTGGATGGCTTGGGAGGCTTGGACCAGTGGTCAGGCTAGGCTGAACCAGGGCTAGGCTCTCCTCACTCGGGCTCTCCTTGGTGGGAAAATGGGCTAAAGGGGAAGGAGGACTTGGATCGCACTCGGGCTGGATGGCTTAGAAGGGATGCTGAAATGAGAAGGGGAGGGGGGTATTTATAGCAGCGGGCAGTGGCAGAGCTCGTAAATATTTTTGGGTGGCCTGCTGTGGGTCGCCCGTACGGACGCTCCTCGATTTCCAGCGAGGTACGGTCGCTCCCTCGGGGCTGCTGTTTGGCTCGGTGGGTTGACTCAGTGAGTTGACTCAGCGGGTCGACTCGGTGATTTGACTCAGCATGTTGACTCGACGGGTTGACTCAGTGTTTTGACTCGACGAGTTCACTCAGCGGGTTGACTCAGCGGGTTAACTCAGCGGGTTGACTCAGTGGGTTGACTTTTTTAGGATTTTTTGACTGGCTTTTCTTATGGGGGGTTTTTCAGGCTAATGTTTAGGACTGGGTTGACTGGGTTCAGGCTTGAACTGGGCTATGGAATGGGGCTTACAAGGGCGAGTTTGGCTGAGTTAGGACTTGGGGTTTGGGGGTATGGTCCTCCATTCATCCAGCTATCTCTACCAACAGTGTAGGCGAAGGTGGGGTGTCTAAAGGATCCAATGCTCGTATAGTTGATCCGACGATTTGTCTGAGCACTAAATCGCCGACTTGAAAAGTTTTGAGCTTGTCCCTTTTATTTTGATAGCGAGTATCCTTTATTGGTTACCTGCTGCTCGGAGTTGAGACACATCCCTTCTTTCTTCCAACAGATCGAGGTGGAGTTTCAAGGATTCCTCGTTCCCCACTGGATCATAATGTTCTATGCAATAAGTAGGTGCTTCGACTTCAACTGGGACAACGGCTTCCATGCCAAATGCAAGGGAGAAAGGCGTTTCTCCTGTTGAGGTGCGAGTTTTAGTCCTATATGCCCATAGGACTTCTGGTAGACATTCTGGCTACATGCCCTTGCGTTCTTCAAGCTTAGTCTTCAAATGATGTTTGATGATTTTATTAACATCTTTTACTTGCCCATTAGGTTAAGGATGATATGGGGATGTGAAGACGTTGTGTATCTTCCATTTCTTGCAAAAATTGATAAACGCTGCATTTTTAAACTGTTTCCCATTGTTAGTTACTATGGTATAGGGGAGTCCGTAACGACATATGATATTCCTCCATATGAATTTGGTATTTTTCTTCTTGGTGATCTTGGCCAAGGCTCCCGCTTCGACCCATTTGGTGAAGTAATCAACCGCCATAATCGCGAATCTATTCTGGTCTTTTCCTTTAAGTAATGGGCCAATTATATCAACTCCCCATTGCGCAGAAGGCCACGGACCATCGATAGGCGTTACTCGTTCAGGTGGTAAGTGAGATATGGGAGCATAGCGTTGGCACTTATCACAATTCTTTAAAAATTCGATGGCATCTGCCTTCTTGATGGGCCAACAGTAACCCTGTCTCATAGCTTTATAAGTCATTGATTGGCCTCTAGGATGATTCCCACATGCCCCTTGGTGTATTTCTTCGATTACGCGTTCAGCTTCTTCCAGATAAAGGCATCTTAAATAAGGCATTATGTAACTTCTTCTTAGCAATACACCATCTTGAAGCGTATACCTAGCAGCACAATATCGCGTTTGCCGGGCTAGTTTCTTATCCTCCAAAAGTTCTCCATCATGAAGGAAACGGATAATGGGATCCATCCAACATGGAGATATCTGTGTCATGGACACTTGTTTATTTAATTTCTGGTCGATGCTAGGCACCGGGAGGTGCTCAATAGGGACAGTTCGGACCAAATCGTCTTCGAAAGTTGATGCTAATTTGGCTAAGAAGTCGGCTAACCTGTTTTCTTCTCGAGGGATATGAATCAGCTCGTATTTGTCGACATTAGCAAGCAGTTCCAATACTTTAGATTTGTAAATGGCCATTCTCTTTTCTTTTGCTTCGAATTTGTTAATCACCTCATTTACAACGACCTACGAGTCGCTGTAAATGATCAATTTTTTTACCGTGAGAATGTTGGCCAATTTGAGACCAACGATCAGGGCTTCATATTCTGCTTCATTCAAGGCGTACTTGAACCGCGAATCATTTGGGGCAATAAAGATTAATCATGCCCCACTTCCGGACGAGCAAGAGGACCCATCTACATAAAGCGACCAAGGTAGTTGCTCTCGTGTTAGTGGTTCGGATGAAGAAAGTTGAAGTGGGGGAGCAACCTCTTCATTGTGAGCAGGAACAGGATATGTGAATTTGGCAATGAAATCTGCAACAGCTTTTACGGCCATTCAGGAGCAGAAGGTGATTTCGTGCTCGCCAAGCTCTATCGACCATTTGGTTAACCATCTGGATACTTCAGGTTTTTGGAGAACTTGCCTCAGCGGCTTACCAGTAGGGACTATTATGGGATGAGCCTGAAAGTAAGACCGTAGCTTTCGCACTATGATTACTAAGGCCAAAGTGAGCTTTTCAATTTCTGGGTACCTGATTTTAGCATCCACCATTGCACCACTAACGTAATAAACGTGTTTTTGTACCCCAAAGTCTTCTCTTATTAAAGCGGCGCTAATCGCCGTGGGAGATACAACTAAGTAAAGGAAAAGTTGTTCATATCGCATTGGCTTTAACAGGATGGGGGGTGAGCCTATGTATTATTTTAGCTACTGGAAAACCTCCTTGCACTGTTAAGTCCACGCCCAGTTGGACTTTGTAGTTGCTTGGAGTAGCTTGAAGAAAAGTAGGCATTTGTCGGAAGCATGAGAGATAAAATGATTCAACGATGCAATGCGTCCAACCAGGCGCTGAACTTCCTTCACTGTGGAAGGCGAGAGCATATCTATCAGAGCTTTTATTTTCTCAGGGTTGGCCTCAATGCCACGCTGACCAACCATGAGACCAAGGAACTTGCCTGCAAAAACTCCAAATGCACATTTTGCTAGATTTAACTTCATTCGATATTTTCGTATAAGATCAAATGCCTCTCAAGGGTTAGTGAGATGATCCTCTGCCTTGACACTCTTGACAAGCATGTCGTTGACATATACTTCCATAGTTGTGCCGATGTGCGAAGCAAACATCTTGTTAACCAAATGTTGATATGTGGCTCCAGTGCTCTTAAGACCGAATGACATCACCTTGTAACAGTATAAGCCACGGTCTGTGATAAATGTTGTATTCTCCTTGTCTAATGGGTGCATCATGATCTAATTATAACCGGAGTAGGCATCCATACAACTGAGTAGGGCATGCCCAGGAGTGGCATCAACTAGCTGGTCAATACAGGGTGTTGGGAAGCTGTCTTTTGGGCATTCTTTATTTAGATCGGTATAGTCCACGCACATTCTCAACTTGCTGTTTGCTTTGCGAACAAAGATGACATTGGCTACCCAATCAGGTAATCGACTTCTTCAATAAGATCAATGGCCAACAACTTGTCGACTTAAGTCTTGATCACCATTTTCCTTTTGGCCATAAATGTGTGTGGCCGCTGATGGATGGGCTTGAATTTGGGATCTACCTCCAAGCGATGAACAACAACTTCGAGGTCGATTCCCGGCATGTCTTCATGCGACTAGGCGAAGACGTCTTGATATTTGACCAAGAAGTTGGTTAAATAAGCTCGGAGGCTCGGATTCAGAGATGATCCGATATGGACTTCCTTGGTAGGATCCGTCTTGGACAATTGGATCCTGATCGTTTCTTCAGCTGGAGTCCCTGCTTGGAGTGCATTTTCTCTTCGGTCCAACATTGTAGAGACTGAAAAGGCCATTGGATCTTCAATGATTGACATAACAGGAGCGACTTAGACGCTTTTTCTTCCTGCAATGCTAGCTCATAGCATGCCCAGGATTCCTTTTGGTTTCTTCTGACCACTCTGACACCATTCGGAGTGGGGAATTTGATACACAAGTAGAGGGGGTGCAAGGCTACCCCCAGCTTAGTAAGTGACGAGCTTCCTAGGATGGCGTTATACAAAGATTTCCGGTTCACCACAAGAAAATTGATAAAAATAGTGATCTTGTTGGGAGCTTCGTCGAAGGTAATAGGGAGCTCGATACTTCCTTCTGGTATGACCACCTCTCCTCCGAAATCGACGAGGGGAGTGGATATTGGCTTGAGCAAGTTTTTAGCAAGGGCCATATTGTCGTAAGCGTCTAGATAAAGCACGTCTGCGAAGCTGCCAGTGTCCAGCATGATCCAATGAGTTAGATAATTAGCCACCTTCAGTGCCACCACGATGGAATCTTCATGGGGAAAACGAATTCCCTTTGCGTCCTTATCAGAAAAGGAGATTGGATGATGACTCGAGTTTAAAGAGCTTGATGACTTCTTTATCCAATAAACATGCTGGGGTTTTTGCTGTGCTTTGCGGGCGTAAGCGTTTCTTGCAGCCTGGAAGTCGCCTCCGCATGCAGGACCGCCTACTATGGTTCTAATCTCGCCGGCTGGTTCTACGTCTTCCTGTGCAGGGTGATCTTGTGGGGATCTTTCCCTTTCAGGTTGACTCTGATGGCATGTTGATGTACTACGTTTCTGAGGGGAATGATCTTGCTGTGCGGCGAAGTCGCGAAGATGCTCCTTGTGAATCAGCGCCTCTATTTGATATTTGAGGGTTATGTAATCCTGAGTATTGCAACCTGTTGAGCTCTTAATTGTGCATATTCTAACCCCAATTCATCACTTATTATGCACGGTTTACATGTTTAAAGGACTACTCTAATGCATGATTTGTGATTGTAGGAACAAGATGGAGATTTAACTAATTCAAGGCTAAATAGAGCACTTTATATACATTGAAGATAATAGAACCAAGTGCAAAAGGATGAAGAAGGAAGCAAAGGAGATAAAGAAAAGAAGGAAGAAAAAGACACTGAAGACCGGTCGTCCAAAGCCTAGGACCGGTCGTCCGACCGGTCTAGCCATTCAACAGAACAAGCTCTCTGTGCAAACATCACTGGACCATCTGCGACCGGTCGTCCACACCTTAGACCGGTCGTGCGACCGGTCCTTGAATAAAAATTGCAAGATGGAATTTATGCGAAACTCGCTGGACAGTTTACATATGCAGTCCGACCGGTCGTGACCGGTCGGCCAGGCCAGTCCGACCGGTCGTGCGACCGGTCATCAGTGCAACAGCGTGTGCGTGAAGCTCCAAATTCTCTGCACAATTGCGTAATTCCTTGCGCAATCTGGAATCTTCCACGCCAATCTATAAAAGGGACTTCTCCTCTTCATACCAAGGCATGTTAGGACGTGGGGATTTCTTGGGAGACGAATTCTACTTCAAGTTTTCCTAGTTTTCTTCCTGTTTTAGTAGTTTTTTATGTTTTTGAGGCTTCTAGTTCAAGGATGTTAGAGATGAACTAAAACCTCTTAGCTAGGGCTAAGAGGTGAAGCTTTTGATTCGTTTTTGATGGATTGATGCAACCTAGGTTTTCTTTTTATGATTTAATTGAAGAATTTTAGTTAATATGAGTTTGAATTAAGTACTAGTTTGATTTTACTTTGATCTCTTGACAACTCCGGGCTCATGTGATTCTTAGTGATTCTAAGCTTGGTAGCTTACCTTCTGAGCATTGTTTATGCTTGTGTAGTTCATTGATCTATCATCGACTCCGGGCATGGTAGACCCTTTGATTGCCTTGTGTACAATGGCCCGATCTTCATATGGGAACTCATTCAACTAAAGTTCTTATCTTTTGTTATAATCTGGAATAGCTGTTTGTTGATTGATTTTAATTTAATTAGAGTTCTAATCATTTGTTGTAATCAAGTCTAGTGACAGGATTTGATGAAAGCTATGGTTGTGAATCTCAACTAGATTGGAAAGAGGCTTGGCCTACACAATTGAGTGTGCCCAAGGCCTGAACATTGTTGTGGGAATCGAATCAATGAATGAGCAATTGTTTTAGATAATTGTTGATTGAACCGCTCTATATTCTGATCGGATAGAGATATGAATTCGATTCTGATTGAGTTATGTGAGATCTAGTTGTGTTGATGCATTGAAACTTATCAAAAGTGGATCCTTAGAGCTCTAGTGCCTTTTTAGATTGATATTACCTTACACATTCACTGTTTAAACCCAATTCACTATTTTCTAGCTTTAGTTCTTAATAGGATCTTAATTATTAGTTGTTTTAGACAAAATCTGAGAATACCCATTTATAAATCTCTGTGGGAACGATACTCGGTCTTTCTGAATTATTACTACTTCGCAACCCTACACTTGGGGAGTGAACGCGACCATGGTCCTTGTGGAAGTAGCAAAACTTCCTCTTATCTCTCTTCTCTTAATCCGACTTGATCCTTGGAGGCCACTTGACATAATATTTATTCTTCATCTCCATCAGTACCTTATCTGGAGATCGATTGAGGGAGGTATAGTTGTGATACCTCCCTGTGTATGGTTTCTTAGGTGAGTGGTTGCATCGATCACTCCGATACTTCTTATCAGAAGAAGCTTCATCGGTCTTACGTTTCTTTCCTCCGCTGTCACGACGAGCAAGGGCTAACTCCTCGGCGTTGATGTATTTTTGGGCCTTAGCTTGAAACTTGGTCATTGTCTTTGGAGGGTTTTTATCGAGGGCGAATCGAAATTTGTCGCTTGTGATGCCAGCGATCAGAGCTGTGAGGCCTTTATCCTCGGTGTAACCCTTCGTCTAGACAACCTCTGCTGTAAAACGGACTACAAATTCTTGGATCGTCTCATTATGGCACTGCTTCAGATCTGATAAGCGAGACGCTGGTTTTTCATTCGAATACTCCCCATGAACTGGGAAAGGAAGAGTTTTGACAACTGTGAGAAGGATTCTACTGAACGTGACTTTAGACAGCGAAACCATGTAAGCGCAACGTCCTTCAGAGTAAGAGAGAAGGCTTTGCACATAATTTTTTAGTTGTACCCTTCCAGCTCCATAAGGGACCTGAAGGTCTCGAGATGTTCAAGGGTCACTGATGCCAGTGTATGGAACCATATTAGGAGTCCGATACTTCTTAGGCAAAGGGGCCTCCATAACTTGACGAGTGAATGGTGGTTCTACTTGATCAATCGACGTGAGGGTCGTTGCTGGAAGATCCGACCGGTACCGCTGTTCAATATGAGCGAAGCGGTCTTCAAGTTTTTTGAGGTCTCCTTCCCATGGTAAAGTATGACTGGTGGCTTCTGCATCAGGATCCTCATGTCGTTGTCGCCTAGAGTCATCAGAATGAATGGTTTGGGCGCATTGTACTGGGGCTTGAGCATCATGGACCGAACGATCCAATGGCGGATTCTGCTGTCCATGACGTTCATCTGCATGTGGTGGCGAATTCCTAGAAGCGGCTAGTTGCGGCAGCGGCTCCTCCGCAGCCTGTTGTTGCTGAGGAAAACGTTGATCAAACCGTTGTGTAAGCTACTAGAATCCGACTTGGTTGCAAGAAGAGTATCCCCCAAATGGCGTACAGTGTCGTGCATGTCACCAGACACCTGTTGGAATGCGTCTTGTATTACAAGGGCTGATGGATTAGGCAACAACGAGGGAACTCTTGCTACAGATTGGGGAGGATTTGGATCGTCCTCAAGAGTTTCCATTGAATGTTGCATCTGCCTTGAAGTGGAAGGCTAGTTGGTTTTCTTCGGTGGCATTGTGGAAGATATGTAGGAGATAAAGTGAGAACAATTCGAATATCACTTCCCATAGACGACATCAATCTGTTTACGTCAAAAATTGGTTACAGATGATAGACTGGGGATGGCCTTCTTCTCTTTTAGGTGCACGATCCACCAAAGATGCTTCCTTCAAGATTCCTACATCCACAAACATAAACTAAGGGTGGCCGACGCCTGGCCGTTAGCCCTCTAATGCTTAAGTCAGTGATGAGCTTCAGAGATGATGAAGTGTGAAACATGGGCTAAGTATTTCGTACCTTTCATCGAAGTAGGCTATCCCAATTTATAGAGAACCCGCTGGAGTAATTTGTTACGTATATGGTTAAGATCTCCCTAATTTCGTGGGATAGGATATTATCCTATCCAGTCCTGGATAGGTTAGAAGTCTAGGTGATTACATTATGCAGTGCAGATCCTTCAATTGTGGATATGATCCTGTATGACGGAACCAACCCATATGTACAAACAGATCAGAGGTTGGTCTGTAATTTGGATCAACTCCTAAACTATATGAGCGGCTGGAACTATGTCACACCCTCGGCTGTCGACTAGTGACCAAGGCTGCTCGGATAATCTTGAGGGGCCAGGACGCCTTTCTCGCATTTTAGGCGAGGATGCCTCTTGTTGACCAGCTCGCAGTTCATGGTTACCAAACGAAGCCACTCGCATATGTTAATGACTGAGCAAGGCTGCTCGATGAAGAAGGTTGATCGCATCATATCTTGAACGAGTCATTCATTCCATGAGCAGTACGTTAGGTTACGACCAACTTTACCCTATAACAATCATGTTCTACGCATGCTCCATGTTTTAATGTTCATGCACCCTATACTCTCATTAGTCAGCATGTGCTTATAATTAAAATTGTGACACTTTAATCTCTTCTGCACTTAATTGATATATCATTAAGGGGGAGAGATTGGTTTGTCAATTGCTGACAAAAAAGAGGAGAAAGATCAAGTCCCACCAAACTAAGTTTTCTATTTTGTGTTGCAGGGGTTGATAGGTTATGGAGGAGTAATCAAGAGGACCATTGCTTAGTGTTACATGTCTAAGTGTAATTAAGTTGTAATGTTTATATATTTTCCTTTGACATGTAATGTATTTATTGTTTTGGTAGTGTCATTAGTATGGACCATGATACGGTCTAGGTTAGGTTTTTGTCACGTAATTGACAAATGGAGAGATTGTTAGTACACTTTTCTACGACATAATAGTGCACCTTATTTGTCAATCATGTGCATCCATGTGTTGTAATGTTGGTTAAGCCTTGGCAAGCTGAAGACCGAAGATTTAAGTGGACAAGCATCATTAACACTACAAGAAAAATGATCTTTACCTAGGAAATTTTTACCGAGGAAATGAAATTCCTCGGTAATAACACTCTTTTCCCGACGAAATTCGTATTTCCTAAGTAAATACTGCGTCGCTTTTACCAAGGACAATTTTCGTTGCTAAAAGTGAAAAACGCCAGGTTTTAAGGGGTTATTTTGTGGCTAAACAAAATTTTAGGAACGTTTACAAGGCAAAATTTTCCTTGATAAAAGTGACAAACGCCGACAAAATTCTAATTTCGTAGGTTTAAAGAGGGATTTCGTGGTTACAAACAAATTTTAAAATGTTTTTACCCGCTTTTACCCATGAAAGATTTCCGATCTATGCTGGGTCCGCCATAGGCTCCACCATTTGGGTAATTTAGACAGGTACATGCATGCATGCATACAGTGAATGCGAGGCCACCATTTTAAAAATGTTGGTTAACCACCACGCTAATCTTAGTTTACTAACACGAGCAGCTAATTGATGCACTCCTCGAGTATGAAGCTCCATGACATACAAAATCCAAATCCAGGGACCATCTCAAATGACACGTATACCCAAAATCAAATTGTTTAGACAATCCCAGCCTTTGATCTACATCCATCCACCATTCCTTCATTTGATTAAAGTGACCCAAGAAATGGACCGTTTGGATTGAAGTATGGCTCCATGAAATGCACAGTGGCCATGTGCATGTGTACTTGAAAGACCCATTTCGGTGTAAAACGCACCGTGCGTAATTGAAAGAATAAAATTTTGGAAAGGGTTTCCAAAATCCTTTCTCATGGTCCTCTTGGCTCCCCCTCTCACGCACCCTCTCTCAGCTCTCTTCCTCTCTCTCGATCTCCCAACCCTAATCCTAACCTTAATTTCCTACCCGTATCTCTCCATTACCCATAATTTCAGCGATTCTGGAAGAAATTTCTACAAATCGAGTGGAGGAATAGCTGCTGAAGGTAGGAGAGATTTCTTCTTCCTTGCATTTGAAGCATTTTTCTCAAGAAATCGATTTCTCTGGAAATCTCTTTCTGATTTTCTGCTTTTTCTTTCTGTCCAGGATTTCGACGAGTCGGGCTGCGAAAAGAGAAATCAATACGATTTCAAGAGGTAGGGTTTCTTTTTTTCCTTTTTTCTTTTTTCTTTATTCTTTTAGGGTTCCGTTATGATGACTCTTGATGCTATTGGGGATTTTAGTTTGATGAGATTGGCTCATTAGTAGATGCGCCATCCTCTCTCGGAGAGTCCATTCATTTAGGGCCCATCAGATCAACGGCCTGGATGACTTGGCCATGGAAAGCTGTTTTGAGGATTCTTGCATGTAAGGTGCTTGTTGTTATGCTTGTGAGAATATCATTCCAAATCGTGGTTTTCCAGGATTTTCACTGAGCAAGTCATGACTCTCTATGATCAGTGGAAAGTTATTTTGAAGATTCTTGCATGTAAGGTGTTTGTATCCTATTGGACTTTTCCAGGGAGTATGGTGGTTTTCTCTTCATTGTATCTTATTAGACTTTTTGAAAAGAGCATCACTTTTACACTCTACTACTATTTTGATATCATTCACTATAGACAGCCAATTTGAGTTGCAAAGATTAATTCTACCTAGAACATTTACTGGTTGTTTAAAGCTTGCAATTGCTAAGAAGCATGTCTGGGAAAATGTTTTAATATCATGTAGCATTAGGTAAATTGACTTCTACAGTGCCCAAATGGCCACGTGCCTCTCTGCTAAAATTATAAAATTTTTTGAGATATACATTTAACGGCTGCAAATTGAGATATCATGACTTCGATGGGCTGAACCTAAAATCGAATGGTCACAAACATATGTATCAGGAACTGAATGTCTTATACCATACTAATTGTAAGTCACCTACCTTTTTAACTATCTAATTGTATCTTTCATTAGATTGTAAGCTCCTACTGGCACATTTCCAATGTAAGTAATGGCAATGTCAATTCTACATGGGGCTTTCCTTAATTTTTTTTTAGTTAAGTCGAAATTAAACAGGCAATTTCTATGTTTGATTTTTTTTTTTTATAAGTACTTGGTCAAAATTGCGTGAGTGTGATGCTTAATGTCAGACAATGTTAATTGTCAAATTACATCAATTGTTTAACTACTTAGAATAAGATTTTCCATGGAATGACCAATCTCAAGAATTCACATATTCACATGAGATGATAGCTTTTAGTCAATTAATATAGTGGTTGGTTGAAACCTGAAAGGGTGTTTGGAACATACATTATAATGTCCCTTTTCCTAATTCCGTTAGCACAAGAAGGAAGAATTGGTTGAAATCTAGCTCATTTCATTTACAGGTTTGCTAATCCCACCAGCATTAGGGGCCCATCCATGTGCACAAGCAGGTGTTTGTATCACAATGTGACAGGTGTCTAGATCTGAGCTTTCCATTAGGTAAGATACACAATTTAGATCTTCCAACCTAAAAATCATGCCATTTCACAACTTAGATGGGCCACAACATATTAAAGAAAATGAATGGATGGAAGGAAATTTTCTAACCATCAAATTACCTTTTACATTGTGCCTAACAGGAAGTGTAAAATTGTTTGTTTTTTTTTTTTTTTCAGGCAGAACAAAGCACTAGTTCCAACTTCATGATCAGCTTAGATCATACACATGAGTTTTATATTTGCATCACATCATTGGATGATGGGTCTTATGCGGCCCCACTTATGTTTTAGAAAGGTGAGGCCTACCACCTATAGATGTATTGATGCCACTCTGCGTTCACTCAAGAAAATCATATGTTGTTTAATAGACTAGAGGAGTATGTACATCCATGCACATCTTAGTGCAATTGACTTGACTCCAAGTTTGCTCGATTTGGCATTTTAGAGTAGTTTAATCAAGGTTTTCATTAAAATGAATGGTCTAAGATAGATCCTTGTTCCAGAAATCAGGCCGGTCCACTTTTTTGGTGGACTGATGTGTACAAAACAATTGTATAGATGAGAAAAACTCATTTTAACTACCCGTTTGTTTTGTATGTTGTGGCCTAACTGACAAGTGAGCTGCCCTGTTTTTTGGGACAGGGAAACTATACATTGATAGCCACCTAATGGGCAGCTTGGATCTTACAAGATGGCGGAAGCTTGGCATGTGCACTGGCATGCAGAGGGGCTGAGCAATACATGGGTGTGGTATCATCAAACCTTGGTCTGAAAGCATTCACCATATTGATGCCAATTTCTGATATTCTTTCAGGTTTAGTCTTTCATCCTAACATTGTTTACATGGATACTGAAACTGACCTTTAATTTTCGTCATCCTTGTTTCCTTTTACAACATGCACGTTGAATGACACATTGAAAACATGTAGCAGCAGATTCACTCATTTTTGCTAGAGTACCAAAAATTTGCATGTTCCTCAAAGATAACTATTTTTCTGGAATTGTACATGCAATGCAATGTGGATTCTGAAGTAAATTTGCACCTTTTAAAATTTCATCATTTTATTAACAATAAGCATGTACATTTTAGTATGGTGGCTTGTCTCATCACTTACAAGCATGCACATTTTATCAAATGATTTTTTTCTTTCCTTTTCTTTTTCCATTCTTGATTTTGTTCTGTTTTTTTTTTTTTTTTTTTTTTTGTAGTATTTCATGTTATAGACCAAGATGGAAATAAGCTTTGTTGGTGTGCTTTCGTACATGCACTAACTTCGCCAATGCAAATCTCCTTTGCTTTTTATGAGAGGCAATTCTGTACAGGAAGCTAGGACGGTTATGAAAAATATAAATAATGAAACATGGATTTCTTCTTCCCTAGTCATAAAACCAATCCTCTAGGGTCGTCCCTGCGCGCACCACCATAGCTTCTCAGGTGTATCATAGTGTAGATGTGGATGCTCATTTTTGTTTTAGTTAGATTTTGGTTGTGTTACACTAACTTTAGTTTGAATTTTTTCTTGTTTCTGTTTATGAATTCTATTGGATTTTTTGTGCTCCTAGAATACAGGATGTTGGGCTGTAGTATCATGTGGAATCGTGGATTGACTCTGTCAGTATTGGTTGAATTTGATTATACGTTTGGGCGAGCTTAAATGCAATTTTAAACGCATGCATAAATTGCATACATTTAGTTTAACATAAATTGCATCATAACCATATAAGTCATCCATGTTATGCGATACATGGGTGAGTCGGTTATGAAAGAAATAGGTCGTACACTCCATATCAGCACTGATGCAGGGCCTATACAATATTGCTTTATGTTTTGAGTCATCTCCCAAATCTCATATGAGTTGTTTCCGCTTATGTAATTGATGTCAAGTTCATTATGGCTCAAATCACATTTTGGGGTTGGTAATAAGACAATCGCTTGCTTGACAGGTGGAAGAAAGATACAGGTGTGGAAAGGATGGGTAGCTTCAAAATATAGGGTATTCTCGTCCCTATATGAGCAGACCTTGTTTAAGGGATTACTATGGAGAGATTTCTTAGGTTTGCCTTTTATGTAATGCATCCATCTCCTCTATGAACACTGCTCTGTCTCTCTTTTCCACTAGTAATTCGCTCATAGATTTCCTTTGTTGTATTTCTCTATACTGAGTTTCTGGTATTTTATTTCATTCTCGATAGGTGATGGAGATCTTTAGTCACATAAGCAAGTGAGAAGCACTAACCACAGATAGGCTTGCCTTTGTTAGAATTATGGAAGCCGTGTGTGGAGGTTAATGCTGCACTGATGGTTAAGAATTTTTGCATTGTTTATATTGAGATGACATTTGAGTGCTTACTTGTTGAAGTTATTTTTACACTTATTTTTACACTTATCGTATTTGGATTTTGTTGATTTTGAAGTAACACTAATACGTGTGCCTTTTGCTACAGGAGAAGTCTGAAATGGTACCTGAGCTGGTAGCTAATGCTTCAAACCTTCCCCAAATCAAGACATTATTCTGAGAATTGATGCGAAGGTACACTTACCGAATATCTACTTCATAAATAACTAGAGTACATTCATGTCACTCGTTTCATGTTTAGGGTTGAAGTTCAAAATTGAGGGGAATAATGGTTGTTAGTTTGAAAGTGGGGATGGGTTTTGGCTAATTGGGGTTTTGTGATAGATAAAGTTGAGGAACTTAAAAGGGATTCAGTTTATCATGGTTGGGTTAAAATTTGTGAAAAGGGGGAAATTGGAAAGTTCGGTTTCAAATTGGGTAGGATTTTGGGTAATTAAGGTTTAGGGATCTGAAAATATAATGGATATGGGGAACATTGAGGTTTGAGAATGAGGGAATTTGGTGGAATAGAAAAAGAAAAAAGAAAATCCTAGGACTTTACTTGCTTTGATAGCAAACTCAACATGATTGAAACTAGAACATCATTGATTATAACCTTGTATCGGTCATGACTCTTTAGGATCACTTTGAACAGGATTATAATAATCCTAGCCTCAAAAGCACTCCCTCAACTTTTTTTAAATATCTTCAATTCAAGTTATATTTGGTTTCATAATGTAATTATAAGTATTATTAATTACTAATATTGTATTTTGGTTTATTTTGCAGACTGTTTGTTGGTGACAGTGGGGATGTTTGTGCTGATGGATTATTATTATTATTATTATTTTTGTATTTGTTGTATGTACTAGTGGGATGTATGTACTGGTGGGATTGACATTTTGATTTTATTCAAAACACTATTGCAATTGAATGGTCATTTTGATTGGTATATATACGATTGGATGCTTTCAAGTGTGTGAATTGTATGTATTATCAGGTTATTAGGTACAACTTTTTAAATGGAATGTTCCTTGTTGACGGAAATATTTCATAGGTATTAATACTAATTTCTACCTTCTCCAAGGAACTATTTCGTTATTTCGTTGCTAGTTCCAGTTTCGACGGTAATTCTACCACCTTTCCCAAGGAAAATTGTTTGTTGGTAATTCTATTACGTTTTTCAAGGAAAATTTTACTCGATACTAATATTTATTTTCTTGCAAAAAGGTTCACTATTACCGACGAATTAAACTATAGCCACGAAATTATGGATTTTTACCAACGAAATATTTCGTCGGTAAAAGTCATTTTTTACCGATGAAAACTTTTGTTTCATCTGTAATTGTTATTCCCGAGTGATATTTCGACGAAACCCACGACGAAAAGTTTCGTCGGTAATGAGTTTTACCCAGGAAATAGTAATGTTTACCCAGGAAATATTTTCTTGGTAAAAGCCAAAATTGTTGTAGTGCAAGGACGACGAAACAGGTAAAAGAGATGCCTTGATGACCCTAATCCTTTGAACCAAAACACCCTAAACTTATAGATACTTGGACCAACTAGGAAAAACATTAGTCATCATCATTAGCCTTAGATCATATAAAAAAACATGATAAGTTAGGATAATTAAAGAGGTGTTAGTTGATATAAATGAAATAGCCTAGACAACAGTTTTCAAGTAGACTTCGATACATCGGAGTCCAGTCTTAATAGGACTTCAATCAATCGAAAAACAAGTTCAATCGATCGAAAATATGTCCAACAACAATGAAAACTCTCTAGACAATTCTTGGATCAATCAAACATATCACTTCAATACATCGAAGTGGAGGTTTCGATTGATCAGAGATTGGTTTGATCAATCGAAAATATGTCCAGCAACATTGCTGAACTCTCTGGACAATTTTTCAATCAATCGAAGTTATATTTCGATCAATCAAAATTAGCTTTGATCAATCGAAAGTTAATTCCAATTGATTAAAGATATGTGAATCTGCCATTTTTTTACCGTTAGAGACTTTTCTATAAAAGCAGCGGAGTTCATTTTTGGGCTTAAGAGAGGGATTTTGACGAATTAGAAGCCGCTATTGTTGAAGATCATTAAGAGCTCTAATCCTAACCCATTGCAAGTCATTCTCCATGTGATTCATCAAAAGTTTGGAGCATTCAAAACTCAAATCAGAATGATCTTGTTCCATCTTAATTCCTAGGAGTTTAGATACCTTCATCATAGGCAAAACCTCTGTCTAAACACCCCCTAGGAATCCTTTAGGTGATTCTCCAGTTGTAACCCATTCTTACCCTTAGGTTGTAGAGAATCCACTACCTCCTCACCTTGGGCACCTTGAAGAAGGACAAAATGCAAGGTAGTTGATCTTGGAGCTGGAGCATTGGCAACACATAGGCATCAGCGATCGGGGGAGCACGAGGGGAGATGATTGAAGCATGAGAGAGAAAATATCAAGCAACCCGAAGCGGCGCATCAACGGGACTCAAATCTGACAAGTAAGGTTGTCTATTTGTAAGAGTCCAGCTACTCTCTTTTCACAGAATTGAATGTGGAGTTTGTTTGTCAAACTCGATTTAGGGTCATTTGTCAATCTTGGCTCGTTAGTTGAGCCTGGAAGTCTAGGTGCATTTGTCGTTCCTTGGCTCATTATTGAGCCTAAATTTTATATTCGTTTATCAATCCTTGGCACATTTGTTGGGCCTAAAAGAAGTTTCCAATAGGAGCCACCAACATAGGTGTATAGGTGTAGGTTGGAAGGAACTTGTAAACTCTCCGATAGGGTGGATCCGATTTAAAACACCTTGGTTGGGAGAAACCTTATTTAAACTCCGTAGTGAAATCTGGTATGCTCAAGGGGTGAGTACTTAAACCGGGAGTGGAGTAGACACAGTCGAACCATTATACATGCTTATGTGTTGTGATGTACTTGAGCACATTGTTATCTTAGCATTTTATAATTGTTAATTATGAATGCTTGATAAGAATGTATGCTAGGCACTAGATAGGCACACTCACACGCAAGATGTATTTTCACTAATAGTGTAGACTTGAGTTTATATTATCCATTGTCATATACTCTACATAGGTTGTATAGATTATGTGCTTGATTAAGTTAAATCATATGTTAATCTATGTATGTTAGACTAGGTAGCTTAATTGCTTATTCATATAATAGTCTTTGTGATTGGACCCACTTAGGCTTGGAAGTCGAAATGTTCTTGCTTGCTTAGCTTAAATTGTAGAATAATTTAAATAGGTGGAAAGACTTTCAAAAAGGTCATAATCCCCCATCTTCGTCTTAGTTATAATTCTAGTAGCTCTGTCAAGTTGCCGCATATAAGCGTAGGGTGTCGTGTTAGACAATCCGATGCAATTTCAAAAAAAACCCAAACGGTTGAAATGTGGAACTTTCATCGACCCCATCATGATGTATGTATTAGATGCACATAATTTATCCATTTTTTCATACCTTTTAAGGCACAATAAAAAAAAATAGGCAAATCGAAGACTTAAGTGGGCCACACAATAGGAAATAGAGGAATTGGATAACTAACATTGAAAATTTCTTGGGGTCACAGATGGCTTTTATCAAGGTGATGTTTGTGTTTTCCCTTCATCCAGGTCTCCGTGACCTTATGAAAAAGGTTAGATGGCAAATAAACCTCACAGTGAAGGTTTCAACATTACTCGTCAATCCTATGCTTTTTGTTGTGTGGTTTACTTGAGCTTTGGATGTGCCTCATTTTTTGTCTCATGCATTAGAATAATATGAAAAAATCGATGGACATTGTGGATCTAACAGATAAATCATGATGAGGCTCAGATAAATTTCACAGGGTAAAAGTGGGGTTGTGTGGCACGCAATCCATTGGTTGGAGAGGAAATCGGCCTGTTTTGTGAGCAGGCGTCACCACCGATGGTGACGTGGGTCAATGAGAGTAGACGACGTTGTATTCTCCTGTGCCTTCAACACACATGATCTGAGGGAAATTAGAATATTTCAAACGAAGGATTTTTATGTTTTGAAAATGCATCGGGTCGGGCTGGCTCATCCGGATTTTAGATAGCTGGGTCTAAGCCCGGCCCAATTAAAAAGGGGCTGATAATATATGCCCAACCCGACCCTTGGGCCTGACACTTCAGTTCAAACCCGGCCCGAAGTTGTTTGTAATGTGATGCACTTGAGTTTTCGAATATACCTGATTTTTAAGCTGACAGGAGTGAGTGGAACGAATGGACATGTGAGTTGATATAACAAGGACGGGGATTGCGTCCTTCCTCAGTACGGAGCAAAGCGTCCATCCTGAGCTTCAGAGGGGCCCATCGTGATGTATCTGTTTATCCATGCCGTCCATCCATTTTCTATGACCATTTTAAGCCACTAGAAAGAGAAAGAGGTAGATCCAACGCTAAGGTCGGCCACACCAAATGGTAAGCTTGGTTGAATTAAATGTTCCCAGCATTAAATGCAAGAGTCATCTTTGGTGTGGTCGACTTGAGCCTTGTATCTGCCTCATTCTCGGTCCATTGGCTTAAAAAGGTCATAAAAAAGGGATGAACGACATGGATAAACAGATACATCAGGGTGGGCCCCTCCACAGCTCAGTATAGACGCTTTGCCTCCATATTGAGGACGGACGCAATCCGCGTCCATATAACAAAGACTTGACGGTGGACCCCACAAAGCTTTGTGGTTGTGCTGGCTCACCACAACCAGGTTGTAAAAAATTGCGGGCTCACCACCGCAATGCGTTAAATTGTGGAAATTGCCCGCTGGGGAGGATTTCAACGTGGGTCCTACCTTACACCATGAGTACCATCCAATCCGTTCATTAGATGGAGACTTTGGTATTAGGTCTATCTGCCAAATTTCAGCCTAATCTTTAACTCAAGTGGGCCACACAAAATGGAATCGAAAGAGGTTAATGCCCGCCGTAGAAACTTTTAAATATATGCCATTCATCCTAGTCATGGGGTGTGACCCATCAGGATGAAGGGACACCAAGACTCAATTCATTCCAATCCTCAAGTAGCCATATTCCGTGAAAATATTGGATTTGGGTGCGATCGTGCATTGCATCCTGTAATATCCAACCTGAGCTTTGGTTTAGGATAATTCTGGGGTTGTAGGGTGACCATGAGGTAGATGCACGGAATGGATTCTACACACACATCATGAGTGGGCCTTACACATCTCGAATGTTTGGTAATTCAATGACCATAAACGCATGGAATATTCCTGTGAGCGCGGATTAGCTGGGACACCGGATCCAGACAGGTGGGTGCAATCCTGACCGTGGGGTCCACCTTGATGTATATGTGGTATATCCAAGCCATCCATCCGTTTTTCCAGCTTATTATAGGGTATGAGCCCCAAAACGAAGAAGATCCAAGTCTCAGGTGGACCACACTACAAGAAACAGTGGTGATTGAACATTAAAAAAATTGTAGGCCAAAAAACTTTTGTATCATGATACATTACGGTGGACCTTAGGAAGTTTTTAATGGTGGGCGTTGAATGACCATTGTTTCCTTCCTGTGGTGTAGTCCACCTGAGATTTCTATCTGCTTCATTTTTTTGGGACCATTCGCTGGAATAATAAGTCTCTGTCTTACCAGGCTGCGATGGTAGTGTGTGACATCGGATACTCGTTTATCCCACTATCACCTAGATATCGGATTTATTTTCAGTTATGGATACCGATTGGGATATTATAGAGAAGTTAGATATGGTTCTGATACAGTTATAAGACGTGGCAACATCTAGGGCTGTCAATGGGTTAGCTAGCCAGTCAGGTTTCAGGCCTGGCTTGCCTTGGGCTAGGCTTGGACTGAAGTATCACCCCCAAGGCTTGGGCTCAGGCTTAAAATTCATGGTTGTTTCTAAATTGGGCCAGGATTGGAATATGGTACAAGAGTGTGCCAGCTCAATTCCAAGTCCAGCCTGGCCTGGCCCGGCCTATTAAGGTTTGCAAGGGTGACTTTGTATTATACACCATATGTAAAAATCCTCATTTACTCCTCATGGTACTGCTCCAACTCACACACCCTCAACTCTCTCTCTCTCTCTCTCTCTGACAAACCCTTGTGCTCAGGTCCAGTATAAACATTTCGGGCCGAGCTTGACCTGGACTATTTTTGTGTGTCATTGCCAAGGCTAGGCTCGGGCCTATTTTGAATACAGGCCGAGTTTGGATAGAGCTTAGACCACACCCTTAGGAATATTTGACATATTTATAGCCATACACCTTTCTCTGTTTATTAAGAAATAAATGGTATCATAGTCGACTAAAATAAGGTTCAAACAACATGAAAATTAACATATGGCAAGCCAAATATCTCAAACCTTCTAAGCAGTGTTTTGTGATCTGTTTCAAGAAAACAGCCTTCAAGTTGAGGAACTGAAACACACATCACTCGTGTATTCAATGTATCTTATACAAACCATAAGTAGAAATAGCTCAAACAAAATAAACCATGAACATATGGAACTCAAATCTTTCAAGTTGAGGAACTGAAACACACATCGTAAAGACGAACAACCGCCAAGCTGCTTGCAAACCTACATATTCCACATGGGAAAGGAAAAGCAAATGTAATGGGCAACCATAAATGACTAAAAATGCAACAATTGCATTGGTTTTATGTAAATTGGCACCCCAACGATTTCTAGTTGCTTGTTGCTTTGCCCAACTTCACCATACATGTAATAATCATAGGTGGGCCACACAATGTATGGACCTAGAACTACATGGTGGAAACTCGTTTGTATTCCACTGAGAACTGATGTTTATATACTACTGTACAGATAATCAAAAGATAAAACTACATGTAAGCGTATCCTAAGATATCATCAAAGATATCATAATCCCAAGATATCCTAGTTTCCTACAGACTGTTGCCTGTTGAATGTGAATCGACGTTCGTATTTATTTCAACTCTGTATTTGCAGGGAATTGATGGCCATATAAACCATTAATGAGGCGGATGAATAGTCAATTTGAGTAGTTTAAATAAATTCGATCTTGATATCATAGATTGTTTTCATTCTTTGGATTCGCAACATTTTACTAGTGCAGTTGTCATATAGCAGATTGAAGGATTCACTACTATGGTGGAAGTTCCAAGACCCTTTTAATCGTCGCTAATGACACTGCACATAATTCATTAGTTTTAAACACTTTCAAGTTTGAGTGGAGATTGGATTTATGAAATTGCTTGTTTTTCACCGAAAATATACTATTACACAAAAAATAATTTATTACATAGATTGCCCGAAAGGAGGGAAAAAGAAGAAAGAATAAAATATCCATAATAGAATATTCTTAAGAGAAGATTGGAAGGCATTCTCCTATTATTCTTTTCAATTAAGTTATTGTTTTTTTATTTAATTTGTTAATTCAAAGCATGAATTAGCCAATTTTATCTTCGAAGTTATTTTAGTTTAGCGAGCGTCCAATTTGTGTGATGGGCAGAAGTTTTCAAATTCAGTCAGTGATGTAGAGAAGTAAGGAAATATGCTATTTACCTCAGTTTCTAAAGAGGGGAAGAAAAGACAAGTATTAAGAACATGCCAAAGCCTTTGCATTTGGTAACTGAACTGAAAAGATCATCACACCAGCTACAACAGCTCTAAATACCTAAGAGGAAAAGCAGATGTAGAGTTAGACTGTAAAAATTGAATGAATTACAAGAAAATTCAAATATAAAAAGATCCATTGAGTGACTATATTATCCTCTCTAGACAGGAAAATATCCAATGAGAAATTAGACCTGCCCATCGACGTATGGTTAACTAAATGTCTAGGTCCTGCACATGGGGAGCACTATGGTTCAGCATCCTGAACTACTGATTTGAGGGGGCCCACCATGGATGGGGAATACCCTGAGAATCTCTAGTTGGAAAATCCTAACGCTTCAATAGCTGACCCCTTTCCCATCAAATGTGGGTGGATGTTCTAATTTATTCTTTTAACCATCTATTTGAATTAAAGAGGTATGATCTTCCAATCTAGGAGACTTCCTGGACAACCTCCATTTTTGTTGGGTCCATCAAATCAACAATTTAGATTAACGAACGATGGATCAACATGTATGGAGTTCTGGACCATTTACTCTTTCCACCATCATTCATTTTTCTTGATATTTTAGGTGTGCCATAAAGGCCCTGCTGTATGCATGGTTTTAATTGAGTAACATAAATTCCATGAATACGGTTGTTGCGTGCATATGCATCATCTGTAATATTAGCCAGCATGAAAGGAAGTGCTAATGTTCAAGCCCTGAGAATTCCTCCAATCTATTAATGTAAGCGGTAAAAAGCTGAATGGAATTTATGGGAAACAAAACAGAACCCTGCATGCAAGGTAAAGCAAATGAATTTGCTTGATTTTCAACCCAATAGGGAAAATAGTGACAACATAAGGCACTGATTTTATATACTGGAAAATGAGGTGAATTGTCTATCCCGTCTGAAACAAACAATCATCATCATCATCATCTAAGCCTTATCAACTAACTGGGGTCGGCTGCATGAATCCTTTTCCACCATTCCACTTTGTGAAGGGCCATAATTCTAATTAGACCATAGGTGATGGAGTTTTTTTTTACTTCCTCCACCCAAGTCCTCATGGGACTTCCCCATGCCCTTTAGAGCCTTCGACTTGTGCTCACTCATTCCAACTGGTACTGTTCTTGGTTTCAGTTTCAAATAACCAACCCGTCTAAGTCTACATTTTCTCATCTTATTACCCATTGGTGCAGCTTCTAAATTCCAACAATGCATTAAAACAGACATGCATTCATTTTTTTGATCATGTCCTGTGCACCTTGGTGAAATCTATGCTACATTTGGATGTGCGAGTGAATTGAATTGCAACCATTTGGTGAGTCAAGTGGAAACTACAATAGTTGATGATTTTAATGAGTGATCGCAATTAGGAAGTAGCCATCAAATTGCTTTAGTTATTTTCTCTCAAATCCAAATTGAAAGCAATGTAATTATAAGTTAGGTCTCATCCCTCCACACAAATATTAAACAAAATCTACCTACTTATTATAGAATTTACATGAGTGATGACCATGTGAGAAAAGGGGGTTGGGGGCTCAGTTGGGCCCTAATGTGATCTTTTTTGTGAAATCCATCCTGACCTGGGTCTGGGCTCAATTAGGTAGGGCTAATGGTTATGGTTTCTGGTTTCCTCTTCCCCTGTAGCGGTGCTGATAAATCCTGGTCTGAGGCTCTGTGGAGGCTGTCATTGAGTTGGAGGGAGGCTAGTGCAGTGCCATGTGGTGGCTGCTTTGAAGCATCTTGCTTCTGTTTTGGTGAGCTGCTTCTTGCATGTGTCTAACTGTGACTCTGTTTTTATTTTATTTTATTTTATTTATTTATTGTTATTATTATTATTTTTTTTTTGTAAAGTTTCAGAAGGGTCGGTGCTAGTGGGAGAATATTGGATGAATAGCACAAGTTCACCTAGATGGGGCAAGGTGCTAGATTTTCCCCATAAAGACTACACAGAGAAGCTACACAAAATCTTTGCTTCTTGAGTCCCCCTGCGTCCAATCATCCTATTTTGGTTCTTTCCTGTTGTGAAGATTCACCCCTGATTTTTGTTCTTCTCCCAATCCCTTCAGTTATGCTCTGTTTCTCTGCTTTGTGGAGATGCTGGTGGCCTGGTTCTGTAGCTTTGTGTTTGTTGATTTTGGGATGAAAGTGGAGTTGTTGTGCCTGGAGGATTTCGGTGGCATGGCTGTGAAGTTTTGGGATATGATTGTTCAGGTGTTTTTGGCTTGGTGGTTGTCTGGAAGTGATAAAAGCATCAGGCTAGGATGTTGCAGCTGGATGTGTGAGGAGTGTGAGTCACAATCAGTGGAGGCCTGTGAGCAGTCTCGTTATAGCGGGAATGTGGAGGTTGTGTTAGTCCTGGCCTCTACAGGTTGTGCCTTGATTTAGGTCATGTTCATTTACCTTGGGTTGGATTTGTTGGCTTTTCAAGCTTTGTTTACTCCGAATGTTTTCTAAGGAGCTACTAGTTTGTGAGGTTTGGGCATGTAGGGTGCTGCAGTTTCTTTAGCTTAGTCAGAACATGCATTGTAGCTCCTGTGTTGTGTGTTGTATGTATGGCTGCTGGGGGGTTGGAAGAGGATATGCTCTGCCCTGGGGCTGATGGACATATGCCCACAAGATGCCAGGTGAATTTTAGTGGTTGCTGTCTATAAAAGCCTGCTAGAATTTTGGTGCTATGGATGTCTATTGAAGGAGCTCAAATACAGCTTTCTGATTTTTGTCTGTCTTCCAGCTAGTTAATCTATTCCCTTAGGTGATGACCTCCATCCTTGCTGCTACTGTCATGAATCTCCACTCAGTTGTTGCTATTCTATTTCTGCCATCAGGATCTTCCAACCCTGCCATCAGCCTTGTCCAGTGAGATGTTTCTGGTGGATAGTGGTTATGTTTGTGTTATGGCTGGTGGAGTTGCAAGGGGCTGTGTTGGTAGGCAGTTGTCTAATGTGTGGCTGCGAGAGCTATCTGTAGAGCAATCTTGGAGGCCCTTTCTGCATGAGCTCAGAGTGTGTTCTCTTCAGAGTTATCAGCAAATCTGAAGGTAGATTAAAAAAATCATGACCATCAGGTGTGCTACCCTATGTTAGGCTTAAGCCCAAAAATCAGCCTCATTTGTGGTTCGGTCAGAACACACAACTGTAAACAGTGTAGAGGGCCCACCTGAATCACATATGAGCTTGACTTTTGGTTCCATGCTTAAATTTTTGTGTGGCATCTAATGGTTGGAGTGGATTTTAAATAATCATCATGGTGGGCCCCATAAAAATCAAGGGTGGGTGTCTCTCTTCCAATCTTTTCCTTTGATGTGGCTCACATGAATCATAGGTTGGTCTGATTTTTTGGCCCTAGGCTTAATGTGAGATTATATTAGCCCCCCAACCAACTATTTAAGGTAAAAAAAAAAACTTCTTGGGAAGTCCATCCTTGATTTTTTAGGGTGCTCACGTTGATGTGCATGTGAAATCAACATTGACCATTAGATGTGTAATCCCATGTTAGGCTCAAGGCCAAAAGATCTTGTTGACCTATGATTCATGTGAGGAACACTAAAGGTAAAAATCAGAAGAGACACATCCAACCTTAATTTTTACAAGGATGATTATGATGAGTGCATGAAACTAATCCACTCCAACCATTAGATTCCACACCAAAATTTAAATCATATGGCCTAAAGATCAGGCCCATGTGTGGTTTAGGTAGGCCACACCAAGGGAAAGAGTTTAGAGGGTGAATGTTGCCCTGACCACTATTTCCAATTGTGTGGTCCACCTGAATTGCAGATGGGGCTAATTTTTTTCAAGTCTTTGGCCTAGCATGGGATGACATACCCCCTAGTTGCCAGTTGGGGTGGATTTCACATAAAATTACATGACAGGGGCCCTTGACGCCCACCTCTTTGCTCCCACGGCCATCACTCATCTCCATGAAAAAAGGTATTCCAATGATTATTACGTAGATTAGTGATATAGCTTGTTGAAAATATTTTTGAAAAATTAACGGAATGTAAATTCTTTAATAAGAGCCGGCTTTTCACAAAATTCCCTTGAAGAAATTATAATTTACTCCTGTCTACTTTATTAGACTAATAACTGAATTTCAATCCAGTAGCAGATCTAAATGCAGACTTGGATGAGGGTGGAAATCAAGAACACTCATCAAACAATATGGGCACTTCAGAAGTACTGTTTGAGTAGATAAGAGTAGCGCAAATTAAAGGAGAAATATAAAGAAAGAAGAGGAGTGGATTACACTAATATTTACTGCAGTTGCCACTTGAAGAGCCTGTTTAATAGGGAAATTAAAAACCAAACAAAATATGAGTCGTCATTCGATGGGAAAAAATGATGATGAAACTACATAGCAAATTGACCATTACAAGGTTCTAGCCCATAGAATGCAAACAACGCTCATGGTTCAAGTGTTACGACCGTTGGTATACGGAGCCCACTATGGATCATGGTTAGTGAGAAACAGAGCACTATTCTATATCCGAGGGATAGAATTAGAGGCATAGTCCATTACACTTGTGCTCACTATATTAAATCACTTTGATCACATAAATGCGGGCATCATCGTAAGTAGACTATGGCTTGAAATGGAACAATTCTAATTAATAGATGGTTAAAATAAATAAAGAAAAAAAGAAGAAGAAATCATACAAATTCAACTTAAAAAAGGGAGCTGGAATTGTACTACCATCTTCTGGGGGGTTATGAGCGGATTAGATGCTGCCCTTGCTGTGGGGCCCACCTTGATGTATGTATTTTACATCCACCGTGTCCATTTGTTTTGACAGATCAGCCAAAAAATGAAGCAGATCCAATTCTCAGGTGGGCCAGACCATAGGAACAATGGTAATTGATAATTAATGGGAAACAAAAGTTTGGGATCAATCTGATATTTGTTTTATCCCTTCATTCAGGTTTATGTGAGATTATCAAGAGGTCGGATGGAAAATAAACGTTAAGAAAACCTTATGGTGGGCCCTAAGATTTTTTAATGGCAGCTTGTTCAATCACCACTGTTTCCTATAGTATGGTCCACCTGAGATTTGGATCTTCTTCAGTTTTAGGATCATACCCTAAAATGATATAAAAAATAACAAATGAATGGCGTGGACATAGAAGAAATATATCAAGGCGGCCCCGTGGTTAGGGCCGCACTATCTTGGGTGAGGCCGGCCGCACTTAATCTGTTTTCATCTTGGGGGACTTTTATGAGAGGGATTATGAAGGCAAGGTCACATAAGATGTATGGTCTTTAATTCTATGCCCACATGTGATGGAGTTTTCCTCCTCAAACTGTCAGAGGAGAGAAGTTGCATCTGGGGATGCCCGGTCGCTCGGCCACTAAATGGCCCGGGCGACCGAAATTGGTCCGGAAGGCAGAAAACTCACTGGACTGTTTTGGCTTTAGCCGGGCGCCCAATGGTCTTGTGACCGGGCGCCCGATGACCCGGCCGGTCGCTCGACCATGTTGGTCCGGGCGACCGAAATTCATTCATTTCTCTGATGTTTCTTGCTGGACGATTTTTGGCCTGGCCGGGCGCCCAACGGTCTGGTGACCGGGCGCCCGACCCGGTGCGGACTGCTTGTACGCAGTTTCCATATTTGGCTCTAATTGCTCCGTTTTTTGTACTTAAGCGTTCCAAAACGGGATTAGGGCATCCCATTGGGTTGTAAATACGTCCAAGGTGAGAAAGAGAGAAAAAGAGGAAGAGAGAAAGAGAAGAGAAGAGAGAGAGAGAGAGAGAGAGAGAGAGAGAGAGAGAGGAAGCTTGTAGAAGGGAGAAGTTGCTTGAAGATGGATTCTTCTGCGTAACAGTCGTTTTAGCGCTTCTACGTCCTCAGGATTGGTGAGATCGCTCCTCCTTTACTATTCTCTTGTTGTTTATCCATCCCTGCGTGGGTGAAGAAGTTTGATCCAAGAGGTGTGTGCTTGTGATCGGTTGTAACAGTTCCCTGAGATAGTGGATTGTTGATCTGGACTACGTCCCGTGGTTTTTACCTCTTTTGAGGGTTTTCCACGTAAAAACTCCTTCTGTTCGTGTGGTTGATGTTTATTCTTGATTATTGCATTAGCATAGTCCATAATTCTAGTGTATTGGGGGACGAGATCCGAAGGTTTGTGTGAAACGCACCCAACAAAGTGGTATCAAAGCGTTCAGGTTGTTTGAACGGTGTGGGATCGGTTCTGAATTATGGAAGGTGGCTCATCAAGGATGATCAGCCTCAATGGTTCTAACTGGACCATATGGAAGGCTAAGATGGAGGACTTGCTCTATTGCAAGGACTTGTATGCTCCAATTCTAGGCATATCGGTGAAGACAAAGGATACGTCAGATGATGATTGGAAGAAAGTGGACCGGAAGGCGGTGGGGTTCATTAGACAATGGTTGGATGATTCGGTTTTCCACCATGTGTCTACAGAGACCTCAGCTGCTAGCCTATGGCTGAAATTGCAAGGGCTGTATGAGAGGAAGATAGCCGGCAATAAGATTTTCCTGATAAGACGACTTGTGAATCTCAAGTTCAAAGATGGTGGTTCTGTGGCTGAACACATGAATGAGGTCAGCAACATTGTGAACCAGCTCTCCGCCATGAAGATGGTCCTGGATGATGAACTTCAGGCTTTGCTACTGCTTAGCTCATTGCCTGACAGTTGGGAGACATTGGTGGTGTCTCTAAGTAACTCTGCGCCAGACGGAAAGGTATCCATGGATCAGGTAACAAGCTGTCTCTTCAATGAAGAGACAAGGAGGAAGTCCCTAGGGCCTGCTCAACAAGAGGCCCTTGTGACACAAGATAGGGGGAGAGGAAAGAACAGAAAGGGCGGAAAGGCCCGAGATAAATCAAGAGACAAGTCAGTTGCCAGGAAAGATGTTAAATGCTGGAATTGTGGCAAGAAGGGCCACTACAAGCAAGAATGTCACAAGAAGAAGAGTGACAAGAAGGGTAAAGGAAAGGAGAAGGAAGATGAATCAGATTCTACTGCGGTCGCCTCAGATGGTGACGTTGTTGTTATTCTTTCGGCAGATCACGATACTTGTCTCACGGCTTCGAGTCAGGACACCGACTGGGTGATAGACTCGGAAGCCTCGTTTCATGCGACTCCACGCAGAGATTTCTTCACAAGCTACAAGTCAGGTGACTATGGGACAGTGAAGATGGAAAATTCTAGTGTTTCGAAGATCGTAGGGGTCGGTGATATTTGTCTGAAGACCGATGTGGGCTGCACATTGGTTCTTAGGGATGTGAGACACATTCAGACCTTCGCCTCAACTTGATGTCGACGGGAAGGCTGGATGATGATGGTTATGAAAGCCGATTTGTTGGTGGGCGCTGGAAGCTCATCAAGGGTTCGATGATCGCAGTCAGAGGAAAGACGTGTTCACCCTTTACAAGGCAAGTGTCAGTGTGTACAATGGTGGATTGAACGCAGCGGAAGATTCAGCTACTGACGTGTGGCACAGGCATTTAGGCCACATGAGTGAAAAAGGGCTTCAGCTACTAGCGAAGAAGCAACTCCTTCCAGACGTAACAGGTATACCTCTCAAAACCTGTATTGACTGTTTATCTGGGAAATAGCATAGAGTTTCTTTTGTTAAAACTGCTTCTCATACTAATAAAGTACATGCATTAGATTTGGTTTATTCTGATGTTTGTGGTCCTATAAGGACAAAAACCTTGGGTGGGGCATTGTATTTTGTCACATTTATAGATGATGCATCTAGGAGGGTTCGAGTGTATGCTTTGAAATCCAAGGACGAGGTCTTTGGTGTGTTTAAATTGTTTTATACTATGGTCGAGAGGGAGACAGGCAGATCATTGAAGTGCATCCGCACTGACAATGGTGGTGAATACATAGGTGACTTCCACGAGTATTGCAAGTCACTGGGTATACGGCATGAACAGTCAGTTCCCAAGACCCCCCAGCATAATGGTGTGGCTGAGCGATGAATCGCACCATTGTAGAGAGAATCAGATGCATGTTATCCCATGCAAAGTTGCCCAAGATGTTCTGAGGAGAAGCAATGCACACGGCGGTGTATTTGATAAACAGGTCTCCATCAGTCCCGTTGAATGGAGAAGTACTTGAGAAGGTGTGGACTGGACGTGACCCATCGTACAGTCACCTCAGGGTGTTTGGATGCAGGGCATCCGTTCACGTACCAAAGGACGAGAGGTCCAAGCTCGATATGAAGATCAGGCAGTGTGTTCTTAAGGTACGGTGATGAGAAGTTCGGTTACAGGTTGTGGGATTCGACCGAGAAGAAGCTCATCAGGAGCAGAGATGTGGTTTTCATTGAAGATCAGTGTATAGAAGACATTGAAAAGCCAGAGAAGACCCAACCCAGTTCCGGTGAACTGGAAGACATGGATCCAGTTACTCCTCCCGTGGTGCCTGATGACGGGGGAGTACAGCAAGGTGCAGATGATGAGGGAGTCCCTACAGAAGATGGACAGGGGAGCAGCCCCAACTTGATCCACCTGTTGAGCCACAGGTGAGGAGGACATCAAGGGACAGACATCCATCCAAGAAGTACTCGCCGCATGAGTACATTATGCTCACAGATGGGGGATAGCCAGAAGACTATTCTGAGGCCCTAGCCGACGAGCATAAGGGGAAGTGGTTGAAAGCTATGCAAGAGGAGATGGAATCCTTGCATAAGAACCATACCTATGATATGGTGAAATTGCCTAAGGGCAAGAAAGCTCTGAGCAACAAGTGGGTGTTCAGAAAGAAGAATGAGCATAAGAATTCACAGACAAGGTTCAAGGCCAGACTTGTGGTGAAAGGGTTTGGTCAGAGAAAAGGAATAGACTTCGAGGAGATATTCTCACCAGTGGTGAAGATGACATCCATACGGGTGTTGCTTGGATTGGCGGCTAGCATGGATCTGAAGATAGAGCAGTTAGATGTTAAAACTGCCTTTCTCCATGGTGACCTGGAAGAAGAGATCTACATGCGCCAACCAGAAGGGTTCGAGGTTAAGGGCAAAGAGCATATGATGTGCAGGCTTAGGAAGAGCTTGTATGGGCTGAAGCAAGCTCCTAGGCAATGGTACAAGAAGTTCGACTCGTTCATGTTGAAGCATGGATATGACAGAACGGAGTCGGACCACTGTGTGTTAACTCGTAGGTTCTCAGACGGTGATTTCTTAGTTCTGCTATTGTACGTTGATGACATGCTCATCATGGGAAAAGACATCAAGAAGATTGACAGGCTGAAACAGGAGTTGGACAAGTTTTTTGCGATGAAAGACTTGGGTCCGGCAAAACAGATCCTAGGAATGGAGATAACCTGTGACAGAAGCAGCAGGAAGCTTTGGTTGTCACAAGAGCGGTATATTGAGAAAGTCCTAGAGCGGTTCAACATGAATGCAGCGAAGCCGGTTAGTACTCCACTGGATGGTCACTTCAAATTGAGTGACAAGCAGTGTCCCAAGACGAAGACGGAAGTGGAAGAGATGCGGAAGATACCCTACGCGTCAGCGGTAGAAAGTTTGATGTATGCTATGGTGTGTACGCGCCCAGACATAGCATATGCGGTTAGTATTGTCAGCCGATATCTTGCCAATCCTGGCAAGGAACATTGAGCAACGGTGAAGTGGATACTACGGTATCTGAGGGGCTCATCCAGGTTAAGCCTATGCTATGGTGACGGAAAACCTGTGTTAGAAGGCTACACAGATGCAGATATGGCAGATGACATAGACTCCAGGAATTCTACATCGGGGTTCATGTTCACATTTGCAGGGGGAGCGGTCTCTTGGCAGAGCAAGCTACAGAAGGTCGTAGCATTGTCGACAACAGAGGCCGAGTACGTTGCAGTCATAGAAGCATGCAAAGAAATGCTTTGGATGAAGAGGTTCCTACAGGAACTAAGCCTGAAGCAGGAGGAGCATGTGGTCTATTGCGATAGCCAAAGTGCTATACACTTGAGCAAGAATCCAAGTCAGCATTCCAAGTCGAAGCACATAGAGATTCGGTATCACTGGATCAGGGATACTTTGGAACAGAAGGTGTTACAGCTTGAGAAGGTCCATACGGACGATAACGGGTCAGACATGATGACCAAGGTTTTGCTCAAGGGCAAGTTTGAGGTTTGTAGAAACCTGGCTGGCTTGAAGAAGGTGAATTTCTCCTGAGTCGGAAAGGGGGAGATTTGATGGAGTTTTCCTCCTCAAACTGTCAAAGGAGAGAAGTTGCATCTGGGGATGCCTGGTCGCCCGACCACTAAATGGCCCGGGCGACCGAAATTGGTCCGGAAGGCAGAAAACTCGCTGGACTGTTTTGGCTTTAGCCGGGCGCCCGACGGTCTTGTGACCGGGCGCCCGATGACCCGGCCGGTCGCCCGACCATGTTGGTCCAGGCGACCGAAATTCATTCATTTCTCTGATGTTTCTTGCTGGACGATTTTTGGCCTGGCCGGGCGCCCGACGGTCTGGTGACCGGGCGCTCGACCCGGCGCGGACTGCTTGTACGCAGTTTCCATATTTGGCTCTAATTGCTCCGTTTTTTGTACTTAAGCGTTCCAAAACGGGATTAGGGCATCCCATTGGGTTGTAAACACGTCCAAGGTGAGAAAGAGAGAAAAAGAGGAAGAGAGAAAGAGAAGAGAGAGAGAGAGAGAGGAAGCTTGCAGAAGGGAGAAGTTGTTTGAAGAGGGATTCTTCTGCGCAACAGTCGTCTCAGCGCTTCTACGTCATCGGGATCGGTGAGATCGCTCCTCCTTTACTATTCTCTTGTTGTTTATCCATCCCTGCGTGGGTGAAGAAGTTTAATCCAAGCGGTGTGTGCTTGTGATCGGTTGTAACAGTTCCCTGAGATAGTGGATTGTTGATCTGGACTAGGTCCCGTAGTTTTTACCTCTTTTGAGGGTTTTCCACGTAAAAACTCCTTCTGTTCGTGTGGTTGATGTTTATTCTTGATTATTGCATTAGCATAGTCCATAATTCAAGTGTGTTGGGGGGCGAGATCCGAAGGTTTGTGTGAAACGCACCCAACAACATGCACAAAGTGAAAGGTAATGACCCGATTATATAGTATATATGTAGTATATCATACAATCACACTCTCAAGCAGGACAGATGAGAAAGTCATCCAAACCATATATCATACAATCACACTCTCTTTTATATAAGCAGGACAGATGAGAAAGTCATCCAAACCATATGTCTCTTGGGATCCTTAGTGGATGGACCATGCCTTAAAATTTCCCTAGGTTGGAAGATCGGGACGCGGATTAGCTACTGACAGGTTGAGTAGCTATCTCGCTACTGGAGTGACGTCACCAGCAGCTTCTGTTGGGCCCACCATGATGTATGCGTTGAATGTCCGTCCATTTGGAGAGATCATTTTATGGAATGGGTTGAAGAACGAGGCAGATCCAAAGCTCAATTGGACCCCACCAAAGAAAACATGGGGACAGTGACCCCGACCGTTGAAGCTTTCCTAAGGCCCTCCATGATGTTTATTTTAGATCCAACTTGTTAGGAAGTTCACACAGACATGGAAGAAGGGAAAATACAAAAATCAGCTTGATCAAAAACTTTTGTGGCCACAAGAAGTTTTTAATGGTAACAGATCAGTCTCCACTTTTTCCTTCGGTGAGGTCCACTTGACCTTTAGATCTGCCTCATTCTTCGGATCATTACCTAAAATGATCTCTCCAAATGGATGGACGGTGTGGATATGAAACATTCATCATGGGCTCATAAAAGTTGGTAACGTCACTTCATTAGGATATATTTAGCTACTCAACGTGTCAGTAGCTAATCCGCGTCCAAAGCTAGGCTTTTCATTTAGATAATTTATGCTTAATATCTGGGAATGTCCTGTAAAGATTCTTCAGGTAGGCTGTGATAGAGCAATGGCTACTTAACGGTGCTTTGTGGGGCCTACCATTATGTATGTGTTTCATCTGTGCCATCCATCTATTTTTCAAGATCATTTTAGGATATGATCCTAAAAATATGGCAGATACAAATCTCGAGTGGACCACACCACTAGAAAACAGTGGTGATTGAATGCCCACCATTAAAAGCTTATTAGGTTCCAGTATTGTAATGTTTATTTGCATCCAACTTGTTTATTAGGTCACAAAGACTTGGATGAAGGGTCCACTGTAATGTATATTTGCCATCCAACCAGGAAGTTTTTAATGGTGATTGTTCAATCACCACTGTTTCCTATGGAGTGGTTCACATGAGATTTGGATCTGCCTCACTTTTTGTCTCATGCCATAAAATGATATGTAAAAATGATAGACGGCATGGATAAAACAGATACATAATGGTGGGCCCACAAAACACTGTCCGTAGCTACTGACAGCGTCAGTAGCCACTAGGGATTTTTTAATGGTAACCGTTCAATCACCATTGTTTCCTATCGTGTGGTCCACCTAAGATTTAGGTCTGATTCATATTTTGGCTAGTTCCCTAAAATGAGTTGGCAAAATGGTTGGCCCTACTGTCAGGGCCCCACAGTGTTGGGTGAGAGCTGGGCTCTCAACTAATCCGCTCCCCACCTGTAGAGACTGAAAACACAAGTGTAGGATATATGTTATTTTACCTCTCATTGTATCAGACGAGTAAGGGGTTGGATGCGGACTTTAAGGCTCTCGTCTTCCCACTCCACCTCTTCCAACCATTCTTTGGTTGTTTCGATTGTCTTTAGGTTTGGTGCACCGTGGAGTCCCATTTGTATCTTCTTGAAATTATGACACCTCTTCACCACAAGATATTCTAAGGAAGGCCAATTGAAAAGCACCCCTACTCCTTGGTAGAAGCTTGTTAGCTGTTCTAACCCATGTAACTCTAAATTCCTTAAGCTCGGAAGCATGTGTTGATCCACCACTTCTTTGTCTGCATCCATCGCTGTTATCGCCTCCATTCCCTCGCAATCGGCGGTATAGAGTACTTCGAGTTGCAAGAGACAAATGATATGAAAAATAACCACTGTTTCCTATAGTATGGTCCACCTGAGATTTGGATCTTCTTCATTTCATTTTTGGGATCATACCCTAAAATGATATGAAAAATAACAGATGAATGGCGTGGATATAGAAGAAATATATCAAGGTGGGCCCATAGTAAGGGCCGCACTATCTTGTGCGAGGCCGGCCACACTTAGTCTGTTTTCATCTTGGGGGATATTTATAAGAGGGATTATGAAGAAAAGGTCACATAAGATGCATGGTCTTTAATTCTATGCCCACATGCACAAAGTAAAATGTAATAACCTGATTATATAGTATATATGTAGTGTATCATACAATGACACTCTTTTTTATATAAGCCGGACAGATGAGAAAGTTATCCAAAGAGAATGTCTCCTGGGATCCACAGTGGATGGACCATGCTTTAAAATTTCCCCAGGTTGGAAGATCTGAGACGCGGATTAGCTACTGGCAGGTTGAGTAGCTGTCGCTACTGAAGTGCCGTCACCAGCTTCTGTTGGGCCCACCATGATGTATGTGCTGAATCGACACCGTCCGTCCATTTGGAGAGATCATTTTATGCAATGGGTTGAAGAGCGAGGCAGATCCAAAGCTCAATTGGACCCCACCAAAGAAAACAGTGGGGACAATGACCCCGACCATTGAAGCTTTCCTAAGGCTCACCATGATGTTTATTTTAGATCCAACCTGTTATTAAGTTCACACAGACATAGAAGAAGGTAAAATACAAATATCAGCTTGATCAAAAACTTCTGTGGCTGCAAGAAGATTTTAATGGTAACAGATCATGAGTCTCCACTTTTTTCTTCGGTGAGATCCACTTGACCTTTAGATCTGCCTCATTCTTCTGATCATTACCTAAAATGATCTCTCCAAATGGATGGACGGTGTGGATATGAAACATACATCATGATGGGGCCCATAGAAGTTGGTGACGTCACTTCAGTAGGATATATTTAGCTACTCAACGTGTCAGTAGCTAATCCGCGTCCAAAGATCTGGGCCATCAATGCTAGGCTTTTTCTTTTCATTTAGATAATTTATGCCTTAATATCTGGGATGGGAATGTCCTGTAAAGATTCTTCAGGTAGGCTGTGATCGAGCAATGGCTACTGAACGGTGCTTTGTGGGGCCTACCATTATGTATGTGTTTCATCCATGCCGTCCATCTATTTTTCAAGATCATTATAGGATATGATCCTAAAAATGTGGCAGATACAAATCTCAAGTGGACCACACCACTAGAAAACAGTGGTGATTGAATGCCCACCATTAAAAGCTTAATAGGTTCCAGTATTGTAATGTTTATTTGCCATCCAACTTGTTTATTAGGTCACAAAAACAGATACATCATAAATTATGGTGGGCCCACAAAGCACTGTCCGCAGCTACTGACAGCAACAGTAGGCACTAGGGATTTTTTAATGGTAACCGTTCAATCACCATTGTTTCCTATGGTGTGTTCCACCTAAGATTTATATCTGATTCATATTTTGGCTAATTCCCTAAAATGAGTTGGCAAAATGGCTGGCTGATGCAGGAGAGCCCTAAATATGATGCATGCTCATGAACACAATTATTCAGCGGAAATAAAAGCAATAATAATAATGAAATCTAGCATCAATCATCATAAACTAAGAAAATCATAAAGGAAACATGCAATGGGACGGGCCATCATCACAACCGTGGAGTATGGAATTCAATTATTGCTTAGGTTGGACCCGACGAGGGATGGAACCTCCCGATCTTGCATGGTCATACCCAATCGATCAATGAGGATCACTAGTCCGAAGAACTAGGAGGTTTCTCGGATTAGGGATTTGAGAATTTGGGGGTTTAGGGTTTGGATCGATTCTCAAGGTTTAGATCGTGTGGAATAAACAAAACAGAAGTTTAGAAGGATAGTAATAGAAGATGAAATACCTGGAAGAAGTTGGAGGGGCACAAGAAGAATAGAGAAGAAGGAGATCAAGGAAGAAGAAGAAGCACCATGAGAGAGAGAGAGAGGAAGGAGGCAACCAAATGTTTGCTCTTTTTCATAAATCAACAACTAATCAAAAAAGTTTAGGGCAACACCCTTATAAAATTCGGAATTAGCATAATTACCAAAATACCCTACTAACAAAATTTCAAAAAAAAAGGACATTTGCATGAAAAAAACGTACCCACACTAACCCAAAACTCAAATAAGGAAAAAATGCGTAAAATAAACTCAAATCTAAGATGTCCAATGCGCTCCAATGATGGTGTGATGAAAGTGGGCCATAACGAACCAACGGTCCGATCACATCATCATCACTATCCAACGGTCTGATCATCTCCTCAAAGCAACTTACACATGTCTTCCCAAGGCGGGGTCTTTTCAAATGTCTCGAACTACATGTGTAAGGTCTTCAATGCTCCTCAATCATCGCCTAACCACAAGGAAGATGCTTGTGGTGGGCACTTTCTTCGCCGATAGACTTTGAAGGCTAGGTGTCCGCATCATTCTCCTCGTCTGAGAAGAACTCGACTCCGACGAGTTAAAACTCTTGTGGCGCTCTAGTAAATTTGTGTTAACGCTCTGTAACTCCACTTCTATCAATCATGTAGATTCTGACGGTGGCTTGTTCTTCCATTTGATAAGGTATCTTTAGAAACTTCCATCTCTCGTAAACACTATCTCCTCATCCAAGATTTCCTCAATTTCTTCTTTATGGATATTAGGTAGAGGAAGGAGTGAGAGGGGTTGTGAAATAAAATCAGAAAAGGGCCATAAGAGAGATGATGGATCAACGATGGGATGGTGGGAACGGACTAGATCTTCCACATTAAAAGTTGGGTTAATGCCCATTTCAGATGGAAGGTCGATCCGATACGCGTTGGACCTAATTTTCTGCACAATCTTGAATGGTCCAGTACTACGCGCTTGTAATTTCTTAGCGGAACCTTGTGAGAACCGCTTAGGCCTTATCCTCACCATTACATAGTCTCCTTTCTGAAATTCTTGCAATCTACAATGAGAATCAGCTGGAATTTTAGAATCATCATTGCTCTTATTTATCCGCTGTCTAATATGTGTATGCAAATCATGAATATGGCGTGCGAATGCACTGGCTGACTTTGAAGACCTTTGGATGACAGACATGGGTGACATTAAAGGACACTTTGAAAAATCCACGAACTTGGAATAAACAATCCTATGACCTAGAACTTGGAAAACTGAAACAAAAGGATACTTCTCATGGGTGACACATAATTTCTCATTATAAGTATTATAAACAAGGATGATTTTCAGGTATCCCAATACTTGAGAGCACATACTATTAATACCAAGTCTTGAGCAGATCTTGGCATCAGCCATTATGTCCAAAATGTCATCAAGATGTGGGATAGGGACTCTGACCATCATATCTACCATGACGTGAATACGTAGCAAGGTGGCATAACACTTGAGTAAAGATTTGTGGATGGCTAGGATATGCCCACATGTGTGCCATATGCCATTGTTCTTGGAAGTGAAAAGGGCAGGCATGACACACAGAACAAAACTCCAACTCAAACTTTCCTTATTGAATTCTTCCCCGAGAAGTTTATCAAATTGACGCTGCATTTCTGTATTTTCTACGGGGTTCACCTGGTATGGAGAAAAGCTTGACAGGACCAACCTAGGGACAAGATCGATTGTGTGTTGAATGTCCCATATGGGTGAAAATTTATCCCATAAATCATCTGGTGGGATATCACAAGTCATGTGGGCGTCCACCATCATATCCTCACTAGTCTCCTTTTCAAATTCATTCGTGTGCATCATGGTAAGAGACTTAGATTGGGAATCTACATCACTTAAGTCGCACATGACATCTGGAAGTGGTGCGGTCTCAATTCTTTCTACCTTTTCATTACTAGCACACACTTCGTCATCCTCAACGATGATGAGCGATGCCTCAATTTCTTCCATTTCATCACTAGTGACGTTAGGCACATACTCTTCCACTTCATAAACAACCTGATTGGATTCTTCCAACTGGCCATTCACCAAGGTATTATCTTGCTTCCAAGGAAATATAATTGATGTTAAACACTCCATTTGTTCATAAGTCGAGATTTCCTTAATGATGGGTTGGACCACTTTAGAAGGAGGGGACCATATTGGTTTTGTGTTTGGACGGGAAGGTGGGGCAACTCTCTTCTGAGCCAAGGGCTCTTGACGATAAGAGATGGGAAGATATTTTTCTTTCAAACGCTCTTTCATCTCGTCCCATTGTGAGATCGGGGCTCTCCCAACTCTATCAATTCTTCGCTCCAAATCTGCCCAAAACGACTTGGCTTGGCCCTCCAATTTCCACTTGGCAAACCTCACTCGACGATAATTCGGCATATCATACCAATAAAAAAAATAGTCCAAGTCTTCAAGCCAATCAAGGAATGTTTGTGGGTCCATGTGACCATTAAAGTAGGCCAAGTCATCAGAGTTCAGTTTTCCATTGGGTCTCGATGGCCACACGACAACACTTAATGGCCTTGAAGATCTCAAACGCCTATACTCCATTCACTACGGGGAGACTCTACGGACTGGGTGACTCACAATATGGATGCAATGAATTTAAACTACAATGAACTGACACTAATTAATTCTAGATGATGCGACTCAAATCTGAGATTTTTCCAAATTAGGAAACTTTCTAAAATTGGAAAGTTTCTAAAATTGGAAACCTTCTAAATCTGAAAATTTTCCAAATTAGGAAACTTTCTAAAATTGGAAAGTTTCTAAATCTGAAAATTTTCTAAATCTGAAAATTCTCCAAATTAGGAAACTTTCTAAAATTGGAAACTTTCTAAATCTGAAAATTTCCTAAAACAGACCTAAAAATCAAAGCCCTAATTTTTTTGATAACTCGATCTAGACAAAACCATGCAAGCCTAAGCTCTGATACCAAATTTGATGCAGGACAGCCCTAAATATGATGCATGCTCATGAACACAATTATTCAGCGGAAATAAAAGCAATAATAATAATGAAATCTAGCATCAATCATCATAAATTAAGAAAATCATAAAGGAAACATGCAATGGGACGGGCCATCATCACAACCGTGGAGTATGGAATTCAATTATTGCTTAGGTTGGACCCGGCGAGGGATGGAACCTCCCGATCTTGCATGGTCATACCCAATCGATCAATGAGGATCACTAGTCCGAAGAACTAGGAGGTTTCTCGGATTAGGGATTTGAGAATTTGGGGGTTTAGGGTTTGGATCGATTCTCAAGGTTTAGATCGTGGGGAATAAACAAAACAAAAGTTTAGAAGGATAGTAATAGAAGATGAAATACCTGGAAGAAGTTGGAGGGGCACAAGAAGAATAGAGAAGAAGGAGATCAAGGAAGAAGAAGAAGCACCATGAGAACTAGGAGGTTTCTCGGATTAGGGATTTGAGAATTTGGGGGTTTAGGGTTTGGATCGATTCTCAAGGTTTAGATCGTGGGGAATAAACAAAACAGAAGTTTAGAAGGATAGTAATAGAAGATGAAATACCTGGAAGAAGTTGGAGGGGCACAAGAAGAATAGAGAAGAAGGAGATCAAGGAAGAAGAAGAAGCACCATGAGAGAGAGAGAGAGGAAGGAGGCAACCAAAGGTTTGCTCTTTTTCATAAATCAACAACTAATCAAAAAGGTTTAGGGCAACACCCTTATAAAATTCGGAATTAGCATAATTACCAAAATACCCCTACTAACAAAATTTCAAAAAAAAGACATTTGCATGAAAAAAACGTACCCACACTAACCCAAAACTCAAATAAGGAAAAAATGCGTAAAATAAACTCAAATCTAAGATGTCCAATGCGCTCCAATGATGGTGTGATGAAAGTGGGCCATAATGAACCAACGGTCCGATCACATCATCATCACGATCCAACGGTCTGATCATCTCCTCAAAGCAACTTACACATGTCTTCCCAAGGCGGGGTCTTTTCAAATATCTCGAACTACATGTGTAAGGTCTTCAATGCTCCTCAATCATCGCCTAACCACAAGGAAGATGCTTGTGGTGGGCACTTTCTTCGCCGATAGACTTTGAAGGCTAGATGTCCGCATCACTGGCCCTACTGTCAGGGCCCCACAGTGTTGGGTGAGAGCTGGGCTCTAATCCGCTCCCCACTAGTAGAAAATGAAAACACGAGTGTAGGATATATGTTATTTAACCTCTCATTGTATCAGACGAATAAGGGGTTGGATGCGGGCTTTATGGCTCTCGTCTTCCCACTCCACCTCTTCTAACCATTCTTTGGTTGTTTCGATTGTCTTTAGGTTTGGTGCGCTGTGGAGTCCCATTTGTATCTTCTTTAAATTCTGACACCTCTGCACCTCAAGATATTCTAAGGAAGGCCAATCGAAAAGCACCCCTACTCTTTGGTAGAAGCTTGTTAGCTGTTCTAACCCAATTAACTCTAAAATCCTTAAGCTTGGAAGCATGCGTTGATCCACCACTTCTTCGTCTGCATCCATCGCTGTTATCGCCTCCATTCCCTCGCAATCGGCGATCAAGAGTACTTCGAGTTGCAAGAGACATTGGGTGACACTCAACGAAAAGAGATTCTTGAGGCCGTGACAATTAAAGATAACCAACATTTGGAGGTTGTGGAACATTCCTCCATGTTCTGATTGCCTTGACCCTGACGATGATGAGAATGATGCGGTTGTGCTCTTTTCCACTTCTACCCCTATCAATTTCTCCATCTTTTCACACCCAAAAATGCGAAGATACTTTAATTGTTGAAGTCTTTGTGCCAGAGCAGGTGAGAGGAGATATCTCAGTCTCTTGCAATCATCAACAAATAGGTCCTCTAGATGGTGGAGGCTACCATGAGGAGGTACGGCCCCCTTCCAAATACTCGTCAGTTCTGGTAGATCATGTAATTCGAGATTCCTTAAATTTGAAAGCAGAGCATCTTCTTTTGAGGTCCTCTGGAAGTGAAAGACTTCCACCAACGCATGGCAGTCACTTACATTGAGTTTCTCCAGACTCTGCGGCAAATCAGATGGCAGGATATTGATTAATTTATTACAACGGAATATCGTGAGCGTTCTCAGATTTTGGAGGTAACCAGCTGGAAGTGGGCCATGACAGATCGTCTTTATCATCAAGTCATCAAGATGCAACTCCTTTAAATGCTCAAACACATTTTGTAGAGGCTCTTCTTCTCCTTCTTCCACACTTACAACATGTTCTATTTCACCACATTTTTTTATTCCGAGGAACTCTAAGTAGTTAAAACTTATTAGTTCATGTAATTGCTTGACATTCTTGATCAGATCCTTGCAGGAGACTAATTCCAACTCATGTGTTCTTTTAAACAGCACCTCAACCCAATTTGCAATTGGACTTGGTAAACTCTCAATTTTCATACTCTTTGCTGCTTTGCCATTTGTGTAATGTCCACCCACACATATGCGGAATTTCTTCAAGTTTTTCCAAGGACCAGGGATGTCCACAGACAAGCATTCAACATTTTTTACATGGATGTATAAAACGGTAAGCCGAGACAAGGATGCTATCTCAGCTAAGCTGGCTTGTCTTGCATCTACATTTCTCATGACCTCCCACTTGCTAAAGCTATAGCCCATGTGCAGCTCCTCTAAGCGAGTCATCTTTGATATAACACCGGGTGCTACCATTTCAAGAAATCGGGTTTCACTCAAATCCAAGAGCTTTAGATTCTCCAACTCGCCCATTTTTTCTGTCAATTCACGGATGCCAGTTTCTTGTAAGCAAAGTATTTCTAGCTTCTTCACTCCACCAATTAGAGTTACGTCTTCCAACTGACGACATCTATTTAACCACAGTGTCTGAAGGTTTTTTAGGCACTCCAGTGATGGGGGCAACATTGAGATATCCATGCGACGTAGATCCAAAACTTTAAGCGACTTCATCCCTTGAAAGAAACCATTTGGAATCTCTTTCAAAGAAGGATTTACTGCCAAAAACAAAGTTAAGAGCTGAGGACACTCAATTTGATCAGGAAGTCTACTAATTTCATTGAATAGTAATGAAATTCTCTTACATTCCTTCACATTTTCAATCTCTGGCCATTCTTTCAAACCTACTTTGGCTTTTACCAAAAACCCATGCTCAGCTCTTGATGCTATTGATAAGGCTGCATCTCGAACAACATCATGCATTTTTACAGAGCTTGGTTCATCTCCTTCTAGCAACAAGCCCGAAGCCTTGAGTTTGTCAAACAACGTATGAACTCTATCCGATGCCTCCTCCAATGTACTAACATCCTTGAACAGACCCTCCCCCATCCCATATTTCATCATCTCATCCTCATCAACAGAATAACCTTCAGGTAATAGACAACAAAACAAGAAGCATAACTGGGCCTCCTTACTTTCTAAGTAATTATAACTCATCTCCAAAGAAGTGAACACCTTCCCATTCATCCCCTCTATGTTTGCTGGATTAGACCTTTGTAATTGTAGTAGTGCTTGTTCCCATACTATTTGATCCTTATCGTGTAAAGCCATTCCAACCGTGACAATCGCCAGAGGCAAGCCCCCACATTCCTCGACAACTTTCCTGGCCACAACATGCAAGGAAGGAGAGTCGATAGCATCACCCACCTTTTCTTTGAATAGTTTCCATGCATCTTCTTTTGATAATACATTGACCCGGATCTTTGCTTGGCTCTTCATGGCACCACATATTTCCACCCTTCGTGTAGTAAATGCAATCTTACAACCCCTATCATTCCATTCTGAAGGGATTCCTATGTCGTCTAGCTCCAACCTTTCCCATAGATTATCAAAGATTAAAAGAATCTTCTTGCTCTGTAGCTCCTGCTTCAATCTCTCTGCCAACTTCCCTGCTCTTACATCTTGGCTTTCCGCATCGAGTTTCAGGCCCAATTTTTCTGCAATCTCACCTTGAATCGTCTTCAATTCAGGTTTTTGGGTAACGGTCACCATGATAGCCTCATGAAAAAGTTTTTCACTTTTCACCTTCTTAGCTACTTGTTTCATCAAGGTCGTTTTTCCCACTCCCCCCATGCCGTACACCCCGATCATATTGATGTTGTCATTCTTTATTGCATCCATGACCTGCTTCATTGCAGATTCTGTGGATTCAAGAGGCATAAGGCCCCTAGCAGGCAAGGATTCAATGGATGGAGGAGGCGGAGGGTATGATACATTAATACTAATAGATGTCGCCTCTGTTTGGAGACTACGAACATCATCCATCTTCTTTTTTGCTTCTTTACCCAGATGGTAACGTGAGCGCAAGTTGAAACAGCTGATGCTTTCTTTAACTTGACCATCCAAACTCTTTGCATCTTCTTTGACATCTTCTACCTTTTCCAACCACTTCTGAGCATTGTCAGTGATCACTTGCCCATTCCTTCGATCTGCATCCACCTTTCCCTGTATATCATTTCTCGTCCTTCCCAAGTTTTCGACTTCTTTGTTAAGATTGACGACGTCACTTCTATAGCAAAGGAGATAACTGGTCTGGCGCTTTATAGGACCCACTAAGGCTTTTCCAGCTTCAGTAATCGGTGTAACTACGATTGCCAAGATTGCCAAGATTGTTGCCATTGTATCTTTTGGATGGATGAAAGGAATAATCTGCGTAGCAACAACAATTGCATCAACAACAAAAAAGAAAATCCTGAAACGAGCATGAAGACAAGAAGATAAGCTGAAATTAAAAAAAAAAAAACAATTGCTTTTTCCAATGAAAACAAGAAGACTTGAGCTGTGGTAGCACCAATTCAAAAGAAACTCCTTCCTTCACCCGAATATAAAAGCAAACTCCAACTGCGCTGCACCATCCGATTCAACGAAGCTCCTTAACATTGCTTTGAAGGACAAATAGTATGCATGCATTATAATTCATGGAGGCCGGATCTATTACAAGCACTTGTAGGTTAACGTAAACGTGCAATGCAATTTATGAGGCCCATACTGTTGCGTTTATGCAATCTAATCCGTCCATTACATACATCTAATGATGCTTTCCTTTGTGGCCGAAATTCATTTCAATGCAAAAGTCAGGTGGGCCACTCAACGGGGAAGAACATCCTGACCATCCTTCTACCTTTGAAGGGGCATTTTTGTCATTTCAAAAAGTTGGTTGCCAACACATATATCAGCCTTTTCTACACGCATTTGTTTCCCGCCCAACGTAATTTTATTTTGGCGGGAAATATTCCAATGGTTTTCTTTTAGAAAGCATTTTGATGGTGGGCCACTGTTGGGCCTACTATAAAAGTATGTAGTTCATCTACATCGTCCATCCACTTTTCTAGATCATTTAAGGGGTTGAAACCAAAATTGAAGCATATCCATAACTCAGGTAGACCATCCCACAAGAAACAGTGGGTATAATTATTTCCACCGTTGAAAACTTTCTTACAGCCGACAGTGATTTCCACCGTTGAAAACTTTCTTACAGCCCACAGGGATGTTTATTTGTCATCCAACCTGTTCACAGGATCACACAGCCATTGATGAAGAGAGAAAAAGAAATAATATCAGCTTGATCGAAAATTTCTTTGGCCCCAAGAATTTTTCAACGATCCAGGTTCAATTCACATTGTTTCGTGTGGTGTGGTCCACTTCAGCCGTTTATAGCCTTCATTTTTTTTATAAACCCATAAATTTTTTTATTTAAATGGATGGATGGAGTGGATGAAATACATAAATGATAGCGGACCCCATGGAGTTTACCCAGTATGCTTAAAGTATTGAGTTACTCAGTATGCAATCCGTTTCCCGCCGACGGAAGTTATGTGGAGCCCACCGTGATGCTTGTTCGAAATCCTCACCGTCCATGGGTTTTTCTAGATCAATATAGGACATTGGAACAAAAATAAGGTAGATCCAAAATTTAAACGAGCTACACAACAAGAAACAATGAGATCAAACATCCATTATTGAAAAATAGATGGATGAGGTAGATCCAAAACTTAAACAGGCCACACGACTGGTAATAGTGAGATCAAACGTCCACTATTGAAACATTGGTAGGGCCAAAAATAGTTGAATCAGGCTAATATTATTTTTGTGTTTCGCTCATCTCAGTAATAGTGACCTTATGAACGGTATGGCTTCCATGTAAACATAACCAGGTTTTTAGGGAGGTTTAACTGCAGCCATTTCCCTACCCACTGTTCCAGTCATGCAGACCACTGAAAGCACTAGTTCGGTATAATTTTTTGTCCCATCTCTTAAATGATCTAGAAAAAATCGATGGACGTTATAGATTTGTCACCATTGGAGTTGATCCTCACCATTAGAAACGTCTTTTCCTGTAAGGTTAATCACCATTGTTTCCTTTACTATAATCCATTTTTCATTTCAACCTACTTAATTTTTTAAATCATGCCCTACTATCGATTTTTTAAATCATGTACTTCCCGGTGGGCCTCTTAGGTAGGGGTTCCACCCACCACTGTCGATTCGGTGTACCATCTAATCTAGTGCATACGCTGGGATGTTAAATGGGATGCTCATGAGAAATTCACCCTGTTCATTCATTTTGAGATCATTTATAAGACACAAAATAAAAAATGAGGTGCATCCAAAACTAAAGTAGGCCATATAAAATAATTCTTAATTTAGGTCTCATACCCTAAAATGAGCTCACAAAATGGATGGACAGGGTGGATTTTTCACACGAACATCATGACTGCCCTACCTAGCATCCCATCCAAAAGCCTTTAACAGGAAATCCAAATACCGTCATGTGTACTGATTTTACAAGTATTAAGGTGGCTACCTAGTATAAATAATTGCTCTATATGAAAGGATTACACAGATTAAACCCATACGTCTAAAAGCATGAAAAGATTATATAGATTGCATTCAAGCATGCATAATCATAAGAACATAGAAATGAGTTGAACAACCACAATCAATTATCAATCAAAATCTGAGGAACTCCCCTCACTCTCATTTGACATTTCCGATTCAGATGCATACGTCAAATTAATCATCTCTCCTTCAACCCACACCCTCGCTACACGGCTTACCATCCTCCTAATCTCCCTTTTCAGCCTTGCTAATGCAATCTCCATTTCTTCTAACGTACCACGTCTCATATTCAATGAATGTCGTTTGGGTATTGGAAGGTTGTATTTCCTACATCTGGATGCCCATTGTTCTCCTTCACGTATTTGACGATCCCACTCAGCCCTTTTTATGCACATACGGTAGGAGTCGCCGGGAGGTGGATGTTGATTGGGTTGCTGATGTGCACGACGGTTTAGTGGCATATTTCTGTATGAGTTCAAGTATTATGGATGAGTGGGGTGTAGGTGCATGATACACACCACATTATATATGTAGAAGGACCTGCCAGAGTAATGTTGAGTACAAACTGAGAATATGAGGGGTAATATCAAACAGTTTGTGCATCGAATTGTTATTTAACCCTGATATGAGTAGTCATTTCGAACAAGCACTTTATTTGTGATACGAGTAGTCATTTCGAACAACCACTTTATTTGTATTGGATTGTTTGGGACAAGTCAATCCACTTTTGACTAGTCATTCATTACAGTATGAGCGGTCATTATCATGTCATTGGAATAATCATCCCTGTAACTTTTCAAAATTGATTGACGACTTGAATAAAAAGCATATATCATGGTGGGTCCCACGAATCCCCTGGGTAGAATTTAAATAGTGTACTAAGTTACTCAATTCCCTTTTTATTGTACTGAGTAAACTTACTTGGTCCCATCGTGAATGTATGTGGTTTATTCATGGTGATCCAAATCTCAGGTGGACCATAATACAGAAGCAACATTTTCGTAGTCAGATTTATGTATGTGGTTTATAAACTTCTAGAGAGCAACAAGAGTTTTGGTTCAATATGATATTTTCATAGTGTGTTCATCTAGGTCTCTGTAGGTCGGATTGAAAATAAACATTTCTTTGGTGGCTCCCATGAATAATTTAATGGCCCCCATGAATATCAGTAATCAGTTCAATCACCACTGTTTCGTATCGTATGGTCCATTGAAACCTCGTTGGGGTCCACAGTGATGTTTACATGACATCCATACCATTCATAAAGTCACTACTACTGGGATGAATTGGAAACACAAATATTATCCTGATTCAAAACTCCTGTGGCTCCACAAATATTTCAACTGTGGACGTTTAATACTCACGTTTTTGGCCCACTGGAGTCTTGTATCGGGTTCATTTTTTGTCCTCATGTCCTAAAATGAGCTTCCAAAATGGCTGGACGGGGTGGATTTATCAGAAAACCTCAATTTGGGCCCCACCTTGTTCCCAACACAGGAACTTCCTACCCGCGCCCGCTAACAGTTTGCGTAGTGAGTAACTGCGGACACTAAGCGTGCGGACTAAACTTCGTAAGGCCCACCGTGGTTTAAGTATTTTATCCGCTCCGTCCATCCCTCTTAACAAATAATTTTAGGTATGGTGCCAAAAAGTGAAGCATATAAAAAACTAAAGTGGACCACACCATAGAAAAAGTGTGTATTGAATGTCTATTATTGAAAAATTCTCAGATGATAGGGAAGTCTTGGATCAAACTGATAATTGTGTTTTCCGTTCATCCATGTCCATGTGATCTTATGAACAGGTTGGATGACAAATAATCATCTGGTGGGGCCTGGGAAGGTTTCAACAGTGGAAATCATTATTCCCACTGTTTCCTGTGGCGTGGTCCACTTAAGATTCGGATATGCCTAAATTTTTGTCTCAACCCCTAAAATGAGATGAAAAAACATATGGACGGAATAGATAAAGCACATACATTGTAGGTGGGCCCAACAGTGTTTAATACGCACGATAAGAGCGTGCGGATTCGTCCGCACGCTATTTGAACTCCAAGGGGAACGAATTAGATGTTACCCTGGTAACACCTTAGTGGGTGTTACCCCTACCGTGTGGGGCCCATCGTGATGTATTTTCTATATATCTATGCCATCTATCTTTTTTCTCTTATCATTTTAAGACATTATCCAAAACCTTAAGAAAATCCAAATCTCAGGTGGACCATACCACTAGAAACAATGATTAATAACCATTAAAAACGATTTGTGGGCTACAAAAGTTTTGGATCAATCTGATATTTATATTTTCCTTTCATGAAGACCTTATTGACATTATTAAGAGCTTGGATTGCAAATAAACATTACCAAAACCTTACCATGGGGTCTTTGGAATTTTTAATGGTGGGACACTCAATCACACTGTTTCCAGTGGTATGGTCCACTTGAGAATTGGATCCGCATAATTTTTGGAACCTTACCCTAAAATGGGCAATATAAACGGATGGACGGAGTGGATATACAAAATATCATCCATGTGGGCCATACGGTAGGGGTAACACACACTAAGCTGTTCCCGGGGTAACACCTAATTCGCGCCCAACTCAAGAGGAGCCCCCCCCCGCTCTGTCTCTCGGCACTCTCTCTCTGTCCATCTCTCTCTCTCGGCTCTCTCTCTCTCTCCATCCGTCCCTCCTACCGTTCCCCCTTCCCTCTCAAAAGCATCTCTCTCTCACCCCCTCTCAATCTCCCTTCCTCCCTCGATCTCGACGGCATCTCTCCCTCTCCCCTTACGCGCTCCGTCCTCTTGCATACGTCAGCGGCTGCCATCTACGCTGCATATCTTCGGAAAATCATTTCTCGCCAAATTGTGTTGGTTGCAAACTCCATCCTCCGATAAATCTTTTCATCTACTCCAACTCTAAGAGGTAACACATGTTAGGGTTTATTTTTTTTTCCGAGGCATTTGGTGTGTGCGAAATCTCCCATTTCGCATTTATTTCGGGGCATTTGGTGTGTGTGAAATCTCCCATTTTAATTTGGGGGCATTGATGAATAGGGAAAGGGATCCAGCATTTTTTTAATATTTTGAGCTGGGTCTTGAGAGAGAGATGAGACAGAGGCTGCTTGGCTAGTGGTGTTGCTGTAGCCACTTGGCTACTGGTTGGTGCGCTATGGGGCCCACCATCTTGTATGTGTTTTAGCCACGCCGTCCATTCTATTGTCCAAATCATTTTAGGGTTTGATCACAAAAATCAAATAGATGTAAATCTCAGGTGGACCACACGACAGGAAAACATTAGTAATTGAATGTCCACCTTTAAAAACCTCCTGGGGGCCACTATAATGTTTGGTTGATATCCAACTTGTTGATTAGGTCATAAGGACTTGGATGAAGGGAAAAACAAATATCAGTTTGATACAAAACTTTCATGGCCCCAAGAAGTTTTTAATGGTGGTCATTCAATCAACATTGTTTCACGTGATTTGGTCCACTTGAGATTTGAATTTGCCTCCTTTTTTTGCTCATGGCAAAAAATGTTGGAGTAAATGGATGGACACTTGAGACTTGTTGTTATGTGGTTGTTGTTTTTTTTTTAAATGTATAAATAAGGGCTATTTGGAAAGCATTATATTCATTAAATTTTCTGTGTCTCGCCTGCTAGCCCATATGAAAGACGCCTAGGCGTTCCAAAGCAGGTCTCATTTTTTTCTGTTAAGGACACACAGTAAGCCCACAAATGGAATCATCGTCCGTAGTCTCAATGTCCACAATTTGAGTTTCATTATGTTTAGCCCAAATTCATCTATTATGTCAAGTTCTTTGCTAGTCAATGTGAAGGGTATAGGCTATTGGATATTCATAGTCCCAAAATAGAGCTAACATTTATCACATAGCAATCACATAGCATAATATCATTATATGAATTTATAGAATGTATAAATGAGACTTTTAGTCGAGAATAATATTGTCATTATAATAATTTCTTCATGTCTCCCGCCTACAGCACTACGTTCATCTAACTCAAACAATGAGTGCTCCATCAGAAGTGCAGTGGTCTGTTGTCGATACGCCAAGTGTTGAGGTTGTGCTAGATGTAAACGCCGACCACACGCCTCAAATAGGAATGAAATTTGCTACTGAGGAGGAGGCAATAACCTTTTATAACGTCTATGCAAAGTCGGTCGGTTTTAGCATTCGTAAGAATCAGACACGAAAGTTAGCTGGTACCGAACAGAACGTGTGGCGTGTGGTATGTTGTTCGAAAGAAGGAATGACTAAATTCAAAGAAAATGATGGTGAGAGTTCGAAACATTGCAAGTTAAGGAGGAACCGGCCGTCAACTAGAGTTGGTTGTCCTGCGAAGATAGCGTTCTCTCGCGATAAGAATGGTATGTGGGTGGTCACAAACTTTATTCAATCTCACAATCATGAACTGGCATCTGAAAATGAAAAGCATCTTCTAAGATCACATCGGTGTGTGGGTGATGAGTCGAAGGCATTTATTCGTAACTGTAAAGACGTTGGAATTAGGCCATCTTTAGCCCATGAATTTTTAGTGAACGTCAATGGAGGATATGAGAGTACTCCTTTCACAAGAACAGATGTGAAGAATGCATTTCGAGATATGCACAAGAACATATGTCAGAAGGACGCAGGACTGATGTTTCAACATTTGCGTGCCCGTCAAAATGAGGATCCCGATTTCTTTTTCTCGATTCGAAAAAATGACAAGGACAAGCTATTATCAGTTTTTTGGTGTGATCGAGCTTCAAGGATTGATTATATGGTTTTTAATGATGTGGTATGCTTCGATACTACATATAGAACGAATAGGTATAAGATGTCTTTTGCTCCTTTTGTTGGGGTCAATCATCATAATGAAACTGTTGTATTTGGATGTGGGCTTCTCACCAATGAGAGAATAGAGTCGTTTGTGTGGTTGTTTGAACAATTTATAAAAGCAATGCAAGGAAAGGCCCCAGGTAGTATAATCACAGATCAGGATTCAGCTATTGAGGCAGCAATTCAACAAGTATTTCCTACCACAAACCATAGGTTTTGCTTGTGGCACATTATGCAAAAAGTTCCTGAGAGATTGGGCCAGTATTTTAGGAATCACGATGACTTCCAAACCAGTTTTCAACGATGCGTGTACAGTAATGAAAGCGTGGATGAGTTTGAGTACAATTGGTCCTGCTTCATCGATCGATTTAAACTTGAAGACAATGAATGGCTATACTCGCTCTATCTGATTCGTGAAAAGTGGATTCCAGTCTTTGGAAAAGATACATTCCTTGCCAACATGACTACAAATCAAAGAAGCGAAAGCATCCATTCCTTTTTCGATTCATATTTAGGCCCAAAGACGACACTGGTTGATTTTGTTAAGCAGGTTGAAAAAGAAATACAAAAACGGCGTCATACGGAGCAGATGTCTGATTTTAGAACGAAGAATTACCAGTTGGAGCCTGCAACATCATTGGCCATGGAGAAAGACCTTCATAGGATATACACGTACACACACTTCGACATTGTTCAAAAAGAATTGTTTCATAGTTGTGGTTACATGGCAGACGTACTTGGTGAAAATGGTGACTTTATTTTATGGAAGGTTAAGCACCCAAAGCTCAAGAAGGATGCCCGAGTGGTAAAGTTTATGAAGGATGTTGTCTACGCCAGGTGCGTTTGTAAGATGTTTCAATCTAGAGGATATGTTTGTCGTCATATAATTGCCGTCTTCAGAACTATGGGTATTGTAGAACTTCCTACAAGATATATTCTGAAGCGAATGACACGTGAGCCAAAGATTGGGTTAACACTTGGTGCAAACGAGGCAGGCGAAGGTTCAGAAGAAAGTTTCAATATGCAAATTGAAGAAATGACGAAGCTTTTGTTTCGTTTTCCTTCAGCGGTTCAGAATTCTCCACAAGCATGCCAAGTTGCAACAGAGGGCCTAAGGGAGTTGTTAGCGGTAGTTGGGCGTGTTCGGGATGGTGATGTTCTTTTAGAAACGTGTAACGATAATGACGGTGATGGCGGTAGCAATCAACTTTCAAATCCACAAATTGCAAATACAAAGGGGCGTGCCAGCAACAAGAGGCTGAAGTCATGGAAGGAAAAGGCTAAAAGAAAGAGAAGAAACGACTAAAAGAGAAGAAAGGACCACATTTTGTTTCACTTTTTTGTTATAGATTTCGTAATTGAACTTCTTTTCTGATTTGCGATTTATAGTACATGAAGTCAATGCCATTCTTCTGAAAAAACTGTATTGTGAATTTGTAAAATCATTAATTTTGTTGCATAATGGCCTTTTTTATTACTTTGAATTTGGGATGATGGCATAGTAGATTGCATATGATACATTGTAAGGCATACAACATTCTGATGCACTACTTCTTTTATTTGATTTTTTTTAGCTGGCTATTGAAAGGAATTATTGTCCCATATAACTAACAATGATTTGAAGTATTTGGTTGTGTTCGCTTATAGTTTGACCAGACTATTTAATATTTTCATTTTCCAGAGTGATAGCTTTTGCGAGATTGTTGAAGCGATTTCATATTTCCAAATTCTTATAATACTGCATCTAATGGTATGTGCTTGAACCCTCATACAGTTAGGGCCTATAATCGAACGCCTATGCAGTCTTATAATTTTCATCTTCTTTACTTAATGCGTTTTTTCTTTTATCAGGAAACGCGTACGAAGCGTACATGCACAAAACGTCATGTACAAGATAGAGGGGTCACAACAAACTGCTCCCCTCGAAGGTTTAAACTACTGATTGATAAATTAAATGAAAGACAACTGCAGGCGGTAAATGAAGTAGGGTTTGGAGGATTACTGTTTATCAGGTGTAAGAAGTTACACCGGCCCCTTTTGAATTGGTTAGTCGAGCAATTTGATGAAAGAAGACATTCATTTCGCATTGGTGAGTGCGAGCTTCATGTTACTGACAGAGATGTAAGCCTTATATTAGGGCTACGCACAGATGGGGAGCCAATCACATTGGACCCGTGCGAAATTCTGAGTACTGATCTAAGAAGGACATTCAACTGTAGTGGAGACCTGATTAACCTTGACACTTTAGACAAAATCATGGTGGGGGGTTCGTACGGCAATGAATTTAAACAGGCATTCATTCTTTATAGTTTAGGGGTCATTTTATGCCCCGGAGCTAGGCCAAATGCACGTGCAATATACCTTCAGCATCTACAGGACATTAGCCAAGCATCAAGAATGTCCTGGGGTAGGCACGTGATTGATACCTTGGTAGAGTCGTTGTCAACCTATCGACGGAATGAGAGAAAGTATCTTGGCGGATGCATGCTGCTTTTACAAGTATGTATGTCAAACAACATATATTTTGCGTATTTGAGCCACAAATTCATTCAAGTATTTGGCTGTTAAGCACTAAAATACTGATTTGTAACTTGATTGCAATTGTGGCTCTAGGTTTGGTACTTTCAGCACGTACTGCCAGAAGTCAGTGCTCCTCCGCTCCTTCAAATTGAACATAAGTTTCCACTCGTTCGTTTTTGGGGAGATAACGAGATAGAATCGAGGGAGAGAAGTGAAGCGGCGTCTATGGGCTTTGGTAAAGGATTGGTAGGTGTATAGTCCTTATAAATAGAAGATTTTGTTGAAACTTTAGATCACAGTGGTTATAGATTGATATGATGGAGTTTGTGCTCATTTTCAGGTTGTAATGGAGTTGTGTCCGGACATTACGGTTGACATGGTAATGGCTCAAATCAGGAATGCAAGACGAGAGACGAATCCAGAGAGTCCCGATCGTCTGGAAAACTTGAATGACGGACCTCCTTCCACTGTACCTGAAGTAGAGAGGACAATTGTTGATTTAGTACAGGAAAATGAGGTTTGACCATTATAAATCATTTCTTAATTTAGGATGAATGTGAAGATTAAACATCGCCATATGAACCAATTTAGTTGTTTCTGTTAACAGGAATTGAAGAAGAGGATTGGTGTCTTGGAGGAAAATCTATTCATCCGACATGACATCAAAGGTGTGAAAGAAGATGTAACTCGATTTAAGGAAGTCGCCAGCGAAAATGAGGTTTATCGAGGACGATTAACTTGTTCATGCATATATGGTGTCTTCACATAATACGTTAACGAAACGACGTATTTTCCAACATAGTGCCTTTTTTTATCAGGAACTGAAGAAGAGGATGTGTGTCGTAGAGGAAGATAATATATCGCTGCGAAAAGATTTGGACTTGATGAAGGGGAAGGTATGTGAGATGGAGAAGATGTTAAACGAGGGAAAAATAGCATCATTGGAGAGGAGGTTAGACGAGATGGGAGAAGTGTTGCATGTGCAGCGACAGTTCAATATTGGGAAGGTACGTTGCACTATATGTTTGCAAGAAAATTGTCTTACACTAACATCTTTACAAAGATCTTGTGATTTTAGTTGCGGTCATTTTCTCAGGCAATTAAAGTAGAGGACGCTACCGAGGATTTCGAACCGACACATGAAGCCGGACTGGACGATGACACACTCGTAGGAACACACAGTCCAGTAGCTTCCACCATTGATGTAGGCGGCCCTACTGAGAAGATCCGCAGGACACGTAAGCCTGCTCCAGCAACGTTGTCTCCGTTTGTGACTCTTCGAGATAAAAAGCGTACAAAGCATATCGATGATGCGGAAAACAAGAATGCAACTCAAGGGGGACGCGTGAGCAACACTTCGTGAAAATCAATTACGATTATATGGCTTTATGAACCTATAATGACTAGAATAAGTTATGTGTAGGATAATCCTTTGCACAAATGGAGTACGTCGGTTCTGAAGTCAGCTAAATTGGAAACACACGAAGAAAAGTTGCTTTCGCATGCTTTTAGTGAAAAAGACACGGACGACAAGTATGAGTTGTTTTCCGACCTTTAACTGTGATGTAATAATGTTCTTTGTTTATTTTGATTGCTGACATTCTTCGAGTGCTACTATGGTTTGTTGTGTTCAAATATAATTATCTTTACATATATTTATTAAACCTCATGATTACGCCACTTTAAGATGTACTTTCATAACCCCATGGATCCTGGTTATAGTGAGGTGGTTGTTGAAGTACTGGGTGAAGCAATTACCCGGACACTACGCCAAAACAGCGAAAAAACGACAGAAAAACGCTTGGTTTAACGACGGACTTTATCCGTCGTTAAAAAAGGCTTGGTTTAACGACGGACTATATCCGTCGTTAAGGTGAAAACAGTCCGTCGCTAATTACTACCACCTCCGGCTCTGGCGTGTTTAATCGACAAAATTGTACGACGGACCAAAATCCGTCGATAACTGTGAATTAACGACGGATATAGTCCGTCGTTAATATTACGACGGATTTAATCCGTCGTAATGTAATGTATGCAAGGGAGATTTCCTGCGTCGTAAAATTCTGCGTCCGTAGACGGGACTTTGGGATTTATCGACGGACCTTCTTGAATGTAACGACGGATATAGTCCGTCGTAAATTGCAAATTATACATCTCACTATTCATTTTAAATAACTTTGTTTCTTTAATAAGTTTTAAAAAAATTTTGAATTTTTAGAAAAAAAGTTTACAAGTTTAATAAAAATTAACAATATTTAAGAAAAAAATGGGATTTGGAAAAATTCGAGATTTTGAAAATAATATTCTAAATTTAAAAAAGAACTAGAATTTTGAAAGAAATTGACATTTTGAAATAAATTGAGACGTTTGAAGGAAGTGTATAAGTTTGAAATAATGTAGACTTTGAGAAAGATTGAGGTTTTGCAGTTTCAAAGATATTGACATATTTTGATAAAAAAAAAATTAGATTTTCAAAAAATTGGCATTTTGAAAACGACCATCGGAAAGTTTAAAAAATTGTGATTTTGAAAAAATGTTGAGTTAATCTTGAATAAAATTTATAAGTTTGAAAAAAAATGTAATAAAATTAATAATGTTTAAGAAAAATTGAAATGTAGAAAAAATCGAAATTTTGAAAATAATTAGGATTAAAAAAGAACGAAAAATCTAAAAGAATTTTGACACAAATTAGGATTTAAAAGGAATTAAAAAAAGTTGGCATTTTGACATAAATCAAGAATTTTAAATTTTTAGAAAAAAAGTTAACAAGTTTAATAAAAATTAACAATATTTAAGAAAAAATGGGATTTGGAAAAATTCGAGATTTTGAAAATAATATTCTAAATTTAAAAAAGAACTAGAATTTTGAAAGAAATTGACATTTTGAAATAAATTGAGACGTTTGAAGGAAGTGTATAAGTTTGAAATAATGTAGACTTTGAGAAAGATTGAGGTTTTGCAGTTTCAAAGATATTGACATATTTTGATAAAAAAAAAATTAGATTTTCAAAAAATTGGCATTTTGAAAACGACCATCGGAAAGTTTAAAAAATTGTGATTTTGAAAAAATGTTGAGTTAATCTTGAATAAAATTTATAAGTTTGAAAAAAAATGTAATAAAATTAATAATGTTTAAGAAAAATTGAAATGTAGAAAAAATCAAAATTTTGAAAATAATTAAGATTAAAAAAGAACGAAAAATCTGAAAGAATTTTGACATAAATTAGGATTTAAAAGGATTTAAAAAAAGTTGGCATTTTGACATAAATCAAGAATTTTGATTTAAATTTATCGGTTTGAAAAAATATATTTTCAAAATAGAAATTGTGATTTTTAAAAAGAAATTTAGATCTTGTATTTTGTAAAAAAAATTGAGAAATTTGATAGGAAATGAAATGTTGAAAAAACAATTGACATTTTAAAAAAAACTGTTTATGTATTGAATTGCGATTTTGAGGAAAAAATTAAGAAGTTTGAAAAACAATTGTAATAAAACTAATAATGTTTAAGAAAAATTAAGATTTAAAATAACGAGATTTTGAAAAGAAATTCGGGATTTACAAAGAACCAAAAAGAAATTGTCATTCTTAAAAGATTAAGATTTAAAAAAAAAAAACTACGAAGATAGAATAAAATTTATAAGTGTGAAAAAAAATTACAATTTTTAAAAATAAAATAGGATTTTGTATATTTAAAATATTTGAGAAATTTGATAAAAAAAAAATTTGACATTTTGAATTTTGAAAGTTGACAAGTTTATTAAAAAATGTGATTTTGAAAAATAAATTTATATTATTTAAAAAAAATTAACAATTTTAGGACATTAGGACATTATACCAAAATAGATAATTTAAGAAATCTAAACCGGTCCATCCACTTTGTGAGATAATTTTAGGACATTATACAAAAAAAGGTAAGAACCCGAATCTTGGTGAGTGGGAACCCTGAACATAGGGCCACTCTGATGAATGTGACTACATCCACGCCGTACATCCATATTAAAAGTTCATTTTAGGGCGTGTTCCAAAAAATGAAGCAATTCTAAGTCCCAGATGGGACATAGTAGAGGAAACAGTGCTGATTGACCATTAAAGACTTCCTGTGGGGTCACAAAAGCTTTGGATCAAGATGATATTTTTGTGGTGTATTCATCTAGGTGTTTGTGACCTTACAAATAGGTTGGATGGAAAATAATGGCAAATAAACATTCCGGTGAAATCCATGAAGTTTTCAAGTGTAGAGATTCAATCACAACTGTTTCTATGGTGTGGTCCACCTAATATTTGACTCAGCTTCATTTTTGGTATCATACCCTAAAATGATATTTCAAAATGGTTGGATGGTGTGGATTTAAGACACATATATCACTGTAAGCCCCACAATCAAGGTGTGGACCCCACAGAGTTTATTCAATACGCAAGCCTTTTATCCAGGCGCAGTTTGGGTAGATCCCTGGATCCGCTAATTAAGGTTGGTAGATTCCCAATTGTGAGGCCACTGTGATGTATGTACCTTAATTACATCTACACCGTCCATGCATTTTGAAAGCTCATTTTAGGGCATTACCCAAAAAATGAGGAAGATCCAAATCTTAGGT